>JALXJV020000013.1:26266208-26866208 GCA_024633595.2 Lepomis macrochirus | reverse complement strand
TTGCAAATATTAACAAAATGAGTGGGATTTATTCCATATTTTTTTATCCACTATCACACAGTTGTGTTTGAGCTGGAATAGTTAGCTGTGCGGCTCAGAAAATCCAGATGTCACCAGAGTAAATACGCAGAGGATTTAAGTCATTAAGAAGAAGATGTGCATATCTAGCACCTCATTAGCTTAGTACCCACTTTGTTCTCGCTTATATACAACTATTTAAACTGATGAAATGGGAGTATGTTTAAATGTGCACTCTATAGCTAGTAATGTAGCATCACTGCACCTTAGGGTTGTAAAGAGAGTATTTTTTCTGCACACCCAAATAGTGAATAGATTGGTGTTGATGAAAGGAAAGACCAGAAATCAATCTGAAAATGGATTTGCTGCTTCTTGTGGGTTGCATTAATTAAATGACAACAATTGATGCAGATAGAATTAACCAATATCAATAATGGCATAAATTATAATGATAGGGATCACTGAGATCTGACTAAAGGGATAGTGATTGCTGCTAATGATACAGAGTCTTTGTGCTTTCAAATATCTGATGCTGAAGAAATGCTGTGCTTACATATAGACTGCAGAAGCATCCAGTTACTCGTCTGTGACTCAATATTCAATAACCTATTTCAAGAAAACCAGAAAAGGCTAATATAGCTGGCAAAGCTAAAATAAAGCTAGATGTTAACCAGCCACGTAGCACATCAAGCAGACATGGTTAGAACTCTTAAGGTGCCTAATCAGGTTCACTCTTCATGATACGCAAAGGAGAAACTATTATTAAAACATGTCACTTCCACCTGTGTGCCACAGCAGCTTTGTATTCCTCTGAGACCATCTATCATACCCCTGCGTTCGTAGCGTAATGTGTTTTATAGATGTCCTTCAGTATGCTGAGTTGGCTGATTAAATCATTCCACTTCAAAGGGAGCGAGGAGCTGGCACTTTAACTAAGCCCTCCACTGTGCCTGTGTGTTCTGGTTAAGGATAGGCAGTTAAAGAGATGCATAGCAAGGTGAGCAGTAACAAAGATGAAGCTTTGGGAGAGGGGTCGATGTGCTCAAGTGCCTTTTGTACTAGCGATCAAAGATGTCCCGTTTGCTCTATTTGATGGGGATGACAGCAGTATTTTCATAGGAGGGGTCAGATGACAGATTTTAAGACAACAGCATAGGGGAGGAAACGTAATCACACACACGGATACATAATGCATGCCCTTGCACACACATACGATAACAGACATGCTCTTCGGAGAAATGGTTAACCTTCAAGTGAGCTGTCACCAATTTACATCAGATAGACCCTGGCAGTCAAAGAAATGGGATGAGCCCCAGCTGATGCATGAGATCATCTATGGCTATTGTCATACATCAGCCGGGAAAGACATGCATAATTCAGTCTCTATCTGCTCTTTCTTTTCCTCCATTTCTTCTCTCTCTCCGATAGCCCCATGCGGAGGGGATCTGAAGGCTCCCAGTGGGATCATCCTCTCCCCTGGCTGGCCAGAACTCTATAAGGAGGCTCTTAACTGTGAATGGATCATTGAGGCTCCTCCAGGCTACCCCATCAAGATCATCTTCGATAAGTGAGTCACCCGGATAGCAACTGTTGTTGTGTCAATGTTTTTTCCCCCTGTCAGAGCTTCCAAGTTTGGATTTTTCTTGCTTTAACCCTCTAACCTTCTCGCAATTTCATCATGTACTCTACTACATTTATTTCTCTGCTTTCTGACTTTCTTGAATCTCTTCCTCTGTCTTCTCTTTCTGGCGGTAATGCAGTAGATCTAATGTACATCAACATACACTGCCAAGGCTAATGCCATGTTTTATTTAGCAAGTGCATTTGATCCTTTCATTTGATAGCCCTCCTTCCTGAAGATCAACAGATATCCTTACCATTTATACACACACACACACACAGACCTGAAAGTTTGTAAACGTACATGCGTCTGTAATGCGTATGTAAGTGGAGCTGGTCTTTCAAGGGGAACCGGAGAGATGGGAAGAAGGTAATTTTTCCTGATGGTAGAGAGAGAGCGAAAGAGAGACATACAATCGTAGGATCAAACGCAACATTAGCTCATCCGTGCGAGCCCCTCTCATCTTCGTCCCTGCCATAATAACACCCCATGCAAAATGAATACAACATAAATGTTTGTTGCTCTTTAATTTTTATGTAACATCAATAAAATATCACAAACCGCTTCATTTAGATGACATGGTTCTGAAACATAAGCAATTTATTCATGGCTTTGAAGATGAAGAGACTCTGGCAACAAAGGCGGCAACACACGAGCACGCCCTCACACACACGCACGTACACACACATGCTACACAGATGCAGTCACCAAAGTGTGCCAAATGTCTCAGGATTTTCTAAAACTCAACATGTGCATATTGGAAATAATTAAATTAAATCCTCCTGGATTCACAGTGTTGGTTAAAGCTAAATATTCTGAGCTGCCATAAAGATATTCGTACTATTGTCAAAGTCTTGTCTAAATTACTGCCTATCCATCAGAATAAGCTTGATTCAATCAATCGCTTTTCTGCTGTTAGCATGGAATGCAGCTTATAAGATTTTAATTGAGGCCAAATTTCATAAACATTAATCTGTTTTTTTTTTTAGAATTTCCAAACTGGTTTTCAGTTTCAGTAATATAATTGCTTGATTAGTTATCTTCCTTATTAGTTCTGAATTTCACTTAGTGTTGCCCATTTGCCCAAAAGCCCATTAACCAGCTTGGGAGCCGCAGGGTAAAAATGAGCTTTAGGTCCCCAATTGACCCCAGTTTTGTGGTAATTTTGTAAAACGCAATTTTTTTGTGGGATGGAAGAGTATGCTCCATGTAAATGTTTGGCACTGTCTTCCATGTTAAGACAGGACTTATGATTTCAGTTGATATTCAGATTAAGTGGCACATATTCCCAAACAAATTAGTAAAAAATAAAACTGACATATAGTATGTGACCATCGGAGGCCTGTTAGTTTCTAGGGCCCCAGTGCGGTTGTTCACTTTGTCTGGTTGGTAGTCCAGCCTTGCATTCATCATGCTGTAAACCTGACTCATCACTGGAACTAATGAGAATTACCCATGAAACTCTAGACTAGTCTACATTTTATGGACCTATTATTATATGAGGACTAGTGCATATGTACAGCACATTACAAATACTGTGTTTTTCCTTTTTTATGGAAAGCATAAAAGTTGTTCAACTAATTTCTCTGTTTCTCAGGTTCCGTACAGAGGTCAACTATGATGTCCTTGAGGTGCGCGATGGGCGTTTTCCCTCTTCACCTCTAATTGGTAGTTACCAGGGCACCCAGGTTCCCCAGTTCCTCATCAGCACCTCCAACTTCATTTTTCTCCTCTTCTCCACTGACAAGAGCCACTCTGACATCGGCTTCCGCAATTACGTTATGAAAGTAAGAACACAATAACACAAAGTCAAGCCTGCACCTAAAGATACAGGATAGATATACTGCAAAGGAAGGGCTCATGTACCTGTGCTTCACAGACTCTAATAGAAATGAATCTATTACAATTCAGACAGCCCAAATCAGAGACAGCAGCCATAAGCCTTGTTCGCTGTACTAGCAAAAGCTATTCAGTCTTAGTTGTAAATACAATCTCTGGAGGCTCTCAATTTCACCATGAAGCTGTTCTTATTAGAACACCTATAATTAGAAAGAAAATGGGGTGATATTATTCTGTCAGATATCCCTGACTTACCATGCTGAAAATTCCATATACCCTGTCACGTACGTGTGCACCCACACACACCCACACACACTCCCACACACACACTTTTCCCACACACCAGTCTTCACTCATGCTGTAAATTCAACCCATAAGACAGGCCTATCCTTGTTTCTACCTTTGTGGCTCACACTGGTAACCTTTTGCACTTTCTCTGTGGTAAATCTCTGCAAAGCTTCAATAATTCACTATGGCCGCTACTTAGGCAGAAACTATGCAAGGTGAAGCGGGGAAAAGTGTAGAAACTTCTCATTGGTTTATTCCTGTTGAAAAGGATGTTCAGTTGAATTATTTATCAGAATTGCGTTGGGAAAGTAAACTGCCTTTTAACATTTCTTAACCTCCACTGGACCCATTGAAAACTGTATATAATCCTAATTACATTGCAAGCAAGTGGACTTCCAGTATATGTTCCTCTGTCTTTGATAATGTCTTGCTTGCCATGATTTTTTTCTCTTTTTTTTTTTTTTCCTGTTCCTCTCTAGCCCTGCAGTTACAGTCGGATCACTGCGTGGACCCTGGTATCCCGGTCAACGGACAGCGACATGGCAATGACTTCTATGTGGGCGCTTTGGTGACATTTAGCTGTGACGCAGGGTACACTCTTAGTGACACAGAGCCATTAGAATGTGAACCCAATTTTCAGTGGAGCCGTCCCCTGCCTAGCTGTGATGGTATGTTCCAAAATATTGACCCAGAAATGAATAGTCTCCTGCAAGGTTCCCTCCAATTCATAAATGGGATTAAAGCTAAATTCATTGTTGTATGTTGTTCCAGATGAAACACGAGAAATGGTTGAGCGCTTTATAATGCATCACATTTCAATAGCTGTGCGTATCTCAGTTATTATAAAATCCATATGAGATGATGCTGTTACTTTCAACGACTCTTATTTTAGACTTTAAAAGTTTCTTCCTCATTTCATCATCAATGTTTTATATGTACGGTGGTGAGCTTACCCTTTGATGTTTCCCATTTTCCTCATCTGTAAATGCTTTTATATTTAAGGACAGTATTGATTTCTGCCCACTCTTTAATGATATTGATGATACCACTCTCTCCTTTTTATCCTGTCTTGAAGGGCATCTCTTGTAAAATGAATTTATCAGCTTGTAAATGCACAGACAAGTTTTGCCATTTTTGGGGAAAATTTTATTTCTGTCTTCATCCACTTTGTTTTGCCCTCTCTTCTCCTTTATCTCCTTCATCCATATCCTGCTGTTTCCATTCGCCTTGTGTCGCCAGCGTTGTGCGGAGGTTATATCCAGGGCAACTTTGGCACCATCCTGTCACCTGGCTTCCCAGACTTTTACCCTCACAACCTGAACTGCACATGGATAATCGAGACCTCCCATGGCAAAGGTTAGCAGAGAAATTCTGTGTCAACACATGCAGCAGTCAAATTCAATTTGCCTTACAATGTCATTTCCCCCTACTGAGTGGCCTTTTTATTTTGCCGAACAAGCTGTCTCTCTAAGACTGAAGTGCTGAGAGGCTGGCCTAGGGCTACGGCGCCACGGGACGACTCTCCAGTCATGTCACCTTTGATAGAGCGCTCGCATCAAATTGAGACAGCCTTATTTGTGGATGCTCTCTGTGCGGGGGTGTAATGTCTTTGATAAGTAGTAGAGGAAGAAGACAGACGATTGATGCTGTATGCATCATGAAACTGACACTCCAGTCTGTCTCCAGGGAATATAAGTTTTAGTCATGTAATTAGATTCTTTTCCATACTTAATTGCAAATTCCAACTTGCAGGAATATTTTGAACATATACAGCATGGAAAAACAAGATTTGCAATATACTTATGGGAAAGTCAAAACTAAGACAATAAATAAATAAACAACACATTTTAGAAACAACTATTTCTACATCTCTTATGCAGGTGTCCAGTTCACCTTCCACACCTTCCACCTTGAGAGCCCTCATGACCATTTGTTAGTGACGGAGAACGGCAGCTTCTCTCAGCCCCTGTGGAGACTGACAGGCTCCACACTGCCTCCGCCTCTCAGTGCAGGCCTTTTTGGAAACTACACAGCTCAGATCCGTTTCCTCTCTGACTTCTCTGTTTCCTATGAGGGATTCAACATCACTTTCTCAGGTAAGAATGGATTTAGTCATTCTAAATACTGAGAGATGAAAAGAGGGATAGCCGAAAGGTACCGGCCACTGTACTGAGCCATGCTTATGACCTAGAGGAGACTGAGACAGAGAGGTTGAGAAAAGGAAAAGAAAAGTAAGAACATTAAGCGCTTCAGGTTCATGTTGAAGCTCCTGGGTATGGATCAGAGACCCGCCGTGACCTTTTAACAAAAATGTTCTGTTTCAATAGGTTATTGGCACAAACAGCGAAGCTTATTTAAGAGGAGGCCACCATAGACAGGGAGCATAATAATTATAGGTCCAAGAAATATATGTAATTACAGCCACTTGAGAGTGTATAATGAAATAGTTAACATCAAAAGAATTGATTAACTGTAATTGATTCATTTAGCACAAATGGCCCTTTACCTACTGAGAGAATCATTTCACCTCCTTTTGCTGTCGCAGCATCCCTTCATTTGAACCCCAAGACATAGTAAAAAGGAATATTCTATTAAAAATCTAATAGACCCTCACTGGTGGTTTGAAATACCAAATACCACCAACATTTTTAGCTTTACAGGAAGGATGAAGAGCCACTGCTGAACAGACGGAGGTCTTAATGTTCAGATATATTACTCAGAATGACCCCTCAAAGGCACATGATGCTTTATTCATTTAATTTAAATAATTTGGTGTTATGTTGTTTCGATGAGATCTTGGACATTGAGGTCATTCGATTAATTGTTTACCTTCCTGTTTATCAGTGGGAAAAAATGTCTCAACCTTTCAAAGCGTGCCAGAATTCCTAATCAGCTCAATTTACACTTTCACATGTTTAAACTTGGTAGAAGATGGTATTAACTGTGATGTTACAGACCATAACAAAGACGCATGCGTATCACAGTTGACATGTTATTTTCACATGTTTCTGAACATCACAATCATTTACACCTTTTCTTGTTATTCTTTCTCTATTTTTCCAGAATATGATTTGGAGCCATGTGAGGATCCTGGAATCCCACCCTACAGTACCAGAAAAGGCCTGCAGTACGGAGTGGGCGATGCCCTCATCTTCTCCTGTTTCCCGGGATACCGACTGGAGGGTCCGGCGAGGGTGATTTGTTTAGGGGGCAGGAGGCGGGTGTGGAGCTCCCCTCTGCCAAGGTGTGTTGGTAGGTGGTCACATGCTTTATTTTGGCTTTTGTCACTCCCCCTCTTCCCCCCTCACATTGCTACACTAGCCCTTTCACATATACCCACCCATTCAGAAATATACAAAACTGACAGTCACGTTGGAAGACAAGGCATTTTCCTTTCAACTCTCCTCATCACCTCTCCATCCACCCACATTTTGTCAATTCGTTGGATAGCGTCCCAGAAACAGCCTTTTTGACTTTGTCCAAATTATGTGGAGCAGCAGCTCTAATGAGGATGGCATTAAAGAGCTGGAATATGCTAATTATTGATGCTGCTCGTTGCTAATTCCTGGGAAACAAGACAAGTCAAACTGCAAAGATTTTAGGTCAGTATGTTGACTCTGATGCACCAAAACCTTAAGAGCTGCATTAATGTGTTGATAATGAAAATGAATTGTGTCCTAAGACTGTGGCTCTTTTCAGCATATCAAAAGCACTGTTAAAAACATAACTGTGAAACAACTGTGAACTGCTTGAATTGCTCTATGAGAGTATTTTTACAACTTGCACATTCTTTGGTTTTTAAACTCAGAAAGTAATTTAAAGTAAGTGTTACGATTTGGACAGTCTAATACCTGTAATTACAGTTTAACAAATACAAATTTGCAAAGTCACATTTATTTTCCTTATCCACACCAATAATATCTGGTTTGTTTCTAAATTTTTGTTTTGAGGTTTTAGGCATATGTAAAGTAGGTCAAGCTATTTCCTTGTAAAATGGTTTGCTCCTGTTCTCATTACATATTTATCTGTAGGAATAAAGATGCTAGTTTGTAGTTTCTTGGTCTTTTTTGCCTCGAGATAAATGCAAATTTTTAAAGGTTGACAGTGATGACACATTTTGTTACACTTCTGGCAATCATATTCAGCCTTATTTTAAAAACTTGCTATATACCTCTCAGTCAATCAGGCAGTCCCACCGCCTCACCTCATCTTACCTCACTGCGTTCATGAAGTTAAAACTCTGGAGAAAACTTTGCCCCATCTTTTTTCTTTTACACTGTTTCCTTGATGTGATTCAGGCAATTTTCAAATGGAGTTGAAATTACTGTTAATCATATTCAGATTGCATTGCGATTATGATGATGTGCCACTCAGCATTCAGGTACAGTCATTGACCATATTCCTCTCCCCATCACCTCTCCCATCTCCCTATGCATGACAGCATGAATAAATACACCCTGAGTTTCAAGCATATAGCCATTGACATGTCCTCTGCTCTCTCCAACACCACCATCTTTTCCCTACCTCTTCTCCTTCTCTTTCTATGCTCCCCCTCTTTTTCTCTAGCTGAATGCGGCTCATCCGTGACTGGCATGCAAGGGGTGCTGCTCTCGCTCAACTACCCCGGTTACTACGGCAACAACCACGAGTGCATCTACTCCATCCAGACACAGCCGGGTAAAGGCATCCAGCTACGAGCACGAGACTTCAGACTGGAGGAGGATGACATGCTCAAAGTGAGGGGTTGGGGGGTGTTGCGCCCTCCCCATGTGTGTATGCAGCCTTGTTAGCGTATCTGTGTGTGCACACCTGATAATCTCAATCCAGCTTCCTCCCACTCTCCCTCCCAGGTCTTTGATGGCAGCAGTAATAAGGCTCGTCTGCTGGGGGTGTTTACAGGCAGCGAGCTGCTAGACACAACCTTGAACTCCACCTCCAGCTCCATGTGGCTGGAGTTCATCAGCAATGCGGATAACACCAGTAAAGGCTTTGAACTGCACTTCATTAGTGAGTGACACACAAACACACACCCACCTTTCTTTACATTTGATATTTACATTTTAGGAAAGTCTGTTTGCTTAGATCTCATTCTCCAACCCGCTTTGTTGCCTCGTACACATACAGATCACATTCGCACTTTCTTCTTCAATGCCTTCCTAACCCTTTTGTCTCCTTTTCCCTCTCTCTCTCTCTCCAAGGTTTTGAGCTGGTGAAATGTGAGGATCCAGGTGTTCCACAGTTTGGCTACAAACGGGAGGACAAGGGTCATTTTGCAGGGAGCACCGTGTCGTATAGTTGTGACCCAGGCTACACCCTGAAAGGCCCTGAGGTGCTCACCTGTCTGAGGGGGGAGAGGAGGGCATGGGACAGCCCCCTCCCACTGTGTGTTGGTGAGTCAAGTACTCCTTGAAGGGGTTTGGGATGCTGTTGGCAGAATTCTTAGTTTATTTTTATTTAATTCTGGGTTCTGCTAATTTGGTGTTGTATTTTGCATTACATGAGTAAATAAAAGTATAGAAAGTACTCATTATGCAGAATGACCACTTTCTGAGCATTATCATGTTGAATTATTATTATGATGCAATAACATGCAAGCAGCAGTTTAATGTTGCAGCTGGCCAAGTTGTAGCAACAGAACTTACATTTTGTTGGTAGTTAATCGAAAACAATTATATAAACTAATGTTTTAGATGAAAAAAATGCAAATGCAATCTAACTAGTAGCTAAAGTTGTCAAAGAAGTCTAGTGAAGATTAAAGTAGCATAAAATGGAAATACTCTAGTAAAGTGCTTCAAAATGTTTAAATACAGGACATTAGTGTACTTACAGAGTAATTATTATATTATTATATATAATTATCAGTATTTTAGAGTTTTAAGAGGAGTTTGTTATGTTAGAGTAATATTAGAAAATAAACGCTAGCAGCTCCTCTAACTACACAACTAACTCTTCTCCAACTCTGACTCACATCTACATGATGTTGTCAGACACCTCATATAAACGTCTGAGCCTGTTGTTGGCAAAAAGAAGCACTTTTTGTGGATGTAATTTTGACATGCACAATTGCCACCACTGCAGCTGGTTCGCAGCTGCCAACTGAAATCGTGTACTGCTCAGATACCAAAACATTTTGTACCTAGTACTAGGCATTTCAACACCAAAATATGTGAAAATAGGGCCCTGGTTTAACATACCAAAATTATTCTTTAAATACTTTTCTTTACCAGTGCAGGTTTAGAAAAGCTTTGTGGTTGGTTTTAGCTCTTCAACTCATTGGGTTGCTTCCCAGCAGTGGATAGTGCACTTTCAGTGCATTATCTGACTACCGGTATGCTCAATTTAGCTCCTCATATTCATATTGCATCATTTTTTAACTTAATTCTTGTTCACTTTTTTTTTACTACAGTAAACTTTCCCTGTATCAACAGCACATAGACAGGTTTTTAACCCCTAGCTGTCTGAGGTGGAAAGACTTTGAAAGTCAACTGTACAGAGATCATTTCTCCATAAAAGTTTAGCAGAGGCTATACAAAACTGATAATTTTTATTCATTTTGAATTCACCTGGCACAAATAGTATACGTTATTATTTTCAAAACTATTAAACTGACATACATACACACACATTCTGCCTATACGGTGTCATGGTAACAAACCCAAAGCAATGTTTTGAATCTTCTCCTGGGCAACATTTTGACAGTCTCTCAGAAGCCAGCCAGAAGCTCAGTAAGGAAAACAGGCAGGATAGTGCTTTTTGACATCAGCCAAGGTGATTAGAATAATATTGCTTGGCTTCGGTTTCAACCCAAACTGACAGGTAATTTCATGTCTGGGTACAAAAAAACATTCAGCATACTGTATATCTCTGAACACGTTTGTCCTCCCCATGCCCCTTTCACTGCAGATGATGGCCTAACAGCCAGAGTGAATTTGGGAGCAGATGAGGGACTGCTTGTGTTTGTAATGGTGGGATTATTTTCTAGCACCGAGGACACACTGAACACAGATGGGAAGGGTATAGCGAGGAGGGAAGGGGGGGGATGAAATTGAGTTGAAAACAGTTGGGAGAGTTCATATCCTGAAGGTCACAGAAGAAGAAAGTTGCAAGTTTGAGTTGTTAAACAGGTTGTATGCTATTGACACTTAATTTAACAGGGCATAGTCAGTTTTAATAATTACATATAAATATCTTTTTTATATAGCTCACCACACATTTCTACATATTAATGTCTAACTGAGAGAACATAGTTTTGTGCTTAAGTAAAATATTCAGCTATATGTTTTAGGTTTGATTTGCAGGGAGTCTCCTTGATGTTCCATGTTCCATTTCCATAAATTACAAGATACACACACAGATAATTTGATCACCCACATGCACGTTGTCTTGTAAAGAGGGAAATTGAATCTACTTTGAGAAGAGGGTGAGACAAAAATAGAGGCACAACCTGAGTTGTTTTAGAAAGATGTATGTGGAGACATATTGGAGGGGTAGAGTAGCTGAGGGAGTTCCACTGTCATGGCCACACTGAGCAGTACTATCTTAGGTCATAAGGCTGGAAGAAAGAGATGACTTTGTCTTACTGTGATAGATCACTGCCTTCTCTTTTCACCCCATGAAACACGCTTTCTTCAACAAGAAAACCATAACTGAGGGGGGAAAAAAAAAACTTTTAAGAGAGACTAAAACCTCAGCAAGAGTGTAAAGATTGATATGTTCATTTTCGTATATTTTCCCTCTCCTTCCAAGACAGTAAAAGTAAAAATGACAATCAAATCTTTAAAATATTTTTTTGCAACGAAGCGTATAGTCTATTTACAGTATATGCTAATGTGTACGCATGTGTATTGTTTCATGTGTTTATGCTTTGACAGCAAAAATGATCAGAGGCCAGCCCTGGTGATCACTGCTGTTTAAATGCATGAGGGGGATGGAGAGTGTGGAGGACGGAGACAAAGAGAGAAACAAAGGAAAGATTTATTTGCAAACACAAGGAAATACCTGTTTATCAAATGGAAGATGTTTTTTTTTTCTGATGTGTATGGAGAAACCATAGCTTGTCCCTGTCTGATGGTCTTACCCTGTATAGTGTATACTGCAGTATTTTTATGTATTTTTAGTTCCTTAGTGGCTTACTTCCTTCTTGCCAAGCTGTCTCTGTTTGTGTGTGTCTGCCATTGTTGCAGTATTTCAGTACAGGGTCTACTTGCCACAGATGGATTTCACACCCATCATCCTGAGTATGATTCCTCCGTTTTCCTCCTGTTTGAAGGATATATTTTTCTCTCAGGGGAAGGAAAAGAAACAAGAACACTTTTATACTCCTCTTGTCAGTTGAGATGGCCTCAAAATTGTGAACAAAAACACTTGAAGTCAGATGTTGTTGCGGAACTTTTTTTTTCATTAACTTTTGGATAAGGGTAGGAGTTGGTAATTGAAGGGGGGGGGTGAAAATTGCTTTTCAGTCACAGAGCGTTTCTGATGGCAATTCATTACTTGAGACTGAAAAAAAAACTCCCCACTGTTCTTGACAAAAAGCTATGGCCTCTAATTTTGCTTTGTAGTTTCAGAGATGCGTGTTTATGTTGTTATTATCATGGACGTGTGTCATATACCTCAGGTAAGGGGCGCGGTGGGGAGGCTTGTTGAAATGTGATATGATACTAGAGCCATATCGTTTACTACTACCACAGCTACAGCATTCGTATGCACCCTCAGTGACATTCATGAAAAGTCTTCCGCTCTCTGGGTATGATCTGTTGTCTACCATGTTGCCCAGTAGATACTAATATCAGCAATACTTCCATTATCTGTCCTGTACAAACATGCAGTGTATAGCTTTACTGACTGATACCTGAACATATACTGAAGTGTTTGCCTTATCTGTCGAAAAGACTTTGTTAAAGGTTGCACTGAACTTGAGTCTAATATATTGAATGTTGTTGTTCAGTCAACAAGTCCATCAACTTTCAAAGGCAACAGGATGAGGTCATTGGTTGAGATGGTGGATTGCCTTTGCTGAGCCAAGGAGATACACATAGAGTATATTAAGTTGGCTGCTCTCCCTCCCATCATTCAAATTGCAAACAAGATGATAAAGCACATCACATTTGAGCATATGACTGCTATGTCAATAATTAATAACAATGAGAGGAATCTGATGACGCACTTTACTGGAAGTTGGATGATACAGCTTCTGGTATGTTAAGTATGTTAACCTTTTATTCATTTGACTTTCGGATAATTGATGAGCTTGTACTTATATTGCTTATTTTTTCCACCTTTTACTCCTACTCACTGTTCACCCCCTTAACCTCTCTCTGTTTCTCTTTTCCCTCCTCTTTCTAGCGGAGTGTGGGGGTGCCATCAAGGATGAGCCTTCTGGGCGTATACTGTCTCCGGGCTACCCAGCTCCATATGAGCACAACCTGCACTGTTTATGGACCATTGAGGCTGCCCCTGGAAGCACTATCAGGTCTGAACAACACTCTTTGTTTCTTTGTTTGCGCGTTCTAGTTTTCTGATTACATTGTTCTTTTCTAGGCTTTCTTTCAATCTACCACCTTTCAATATACTTCCAATTTAGCCCCCCTTTTTGCAGTGGTATTCATCACTTTTACAGGCTGCTGTGTAATCAATCTTCAAAGAGCTGCTATTGGCCTATAGTTGAGTTACTTCTGGGTGAGGAGGAATGCCACCTCCGAGCATCTAGGTTTCAGACTACACCAAAGGAAGTTAAATTAATAAGTTATTTTATGCTTTATTAAAGTACTGTGCAGGTGTGAGGAATGTTGTAAAGTAAGAATACTATAGGCATGCTCATTGACATGTATAATAGATTATATTTATATATTAACAAAATCCCACGTTGAATGAACAGAAGAAAAATCTAAATCAGTTAAAACCTTGATATGACCCCTTTTTGCCTTCAGTACTACAATCAGTAACAGAACAAGAAACAGGAGGAATGCATTTGGCTGAGGGACAGCTAAACTCGGCTAACAAAGTGAGGTTGCTGAAGACAGGCTGTCAAAAGTCATGCACTGTGGCAAGACTGAGTAGAGCAACAAGACACAACGTAGTTCCACTGCATCAGCAGGTCTCTCCCAGTTAGTAATTTCAAGGCAGACGGGTTTTCAGTTGTGCCGTCCAAGCTGAAGAAGCACAAAGAAAGGGGCAACGTTGAGGACTGCAGACGCAGTGGTCAGCCAAAGAAACTTTCTGCAGCAGATAGAAAGACCGATCATGCTTACACCCCTTCAACATGGGAAGATGTTCAGCAGTGGTATCAGCTCAGAACTGGAAAAACAGTGGGACCCTGATACACCCATAACCCACCCACCTGAGTCTGGTCAGCAGTGGTCATGGTAGACTCACGGCCATACCACCGACAAGGAAACAAGGCCAGGCGACTTAACTGCACAAAACACTAGCTATCACAATTTGGATGTAGCATTTGGTGTAAATGTTGTTTCCATGGAGTCTAACATTAGCTAGTGTGCTTATCCTGAATTCCACTTGTACATTTTACTGATGTTAGGACTCTGGAACTATTTGTGTAACACTACTGTTACCATTTTGCAGATGATTGCAACATAAATTGAGCTCCTCAGCCAAAGTGCCAACTTTGTGTTTATGTTAGCTCCTAATGGTTCTTTTTTTGTTTCTTTGTTTTTACCAAAAAATGAAGAAACAATTAAGTCCTTCTTGTCTGAATCAAAAAAACAAGAAAACAAAATTCAAATGATATTTGCTTTTTGAAATTCCTTTTTTTAATTTCTTTTGCCTTCAGAACTGCCTTAATTATATTAGGCTGCCTTAATTATTCATGGCATACTTTCAAGATGTTGGAAACATTCTTCAGAGATGTTGGTCTATTTTGCCATGATATAGTATGACGCAGTTGCTGCAGATTTGTGGGCTGCATATCCATGATGCGAATCTCCCGTTCCACCACATCCCTGGTGCTCTATTGTATTGAGATCTGGTGACTGTGGAGGCTGTTGGAGTACAGTGAACTCATTGTCATTTTCAAGAAACCAGTTTGAGAGGATTTGAGCTTTCTGACATGGTCCATTATCTTGCTGGAAGTAGCCATCAGAAGACGGGCACACTGTGGTCATAAAGGAATGGACATGGTCAGCAACAATACTGAGGAAAGGTTGAGGTGATGCTTACTTGGTATTAAGGGACCCAAAGTGTGTCAAGAAAATATCCCCCACACCATTACACCATCTCCACCAGCCTGAACTGGTACAAGACAGGATGGACCATGATTTCATGCTGTTTAATCCAAATTCTGAACCTACCATCTAAATGTCACAGCTGAAATTGAGACCCTTCAGACCAAGCAACCAATCTTCTATTGTCCAAATTTGGTGAGCCTGTGTGAACTGTAGCCTCGGTTTCGCTGTTCTTAGCTGACAGGAGTGGCACCTGGTGTGGTCTTCTGCTGCTGTAGCACATCTGCTTCAAGGTTCAACGTCTTGTACATTCAGAGATTGTATTCTGCAAACCTTGGTTGTAATGAGTGGTTATTTGAGATACTGTCTGCCCATTCTTCTCTGACCTCTGACATCAACAAGGCATTGTCGTCCACACAACTGCCGCTCACTGGATGTTTTCTCATTTTCGGACCATTCTCTGTAATTATCAGTTTCTGAAATACTCTATAGACCAGCCCGTCTGGCACCAACAACCATGCCTCGTTCAAAATAATTTAAATCCCCTTTCCTCCCCATTCTGATGCTCGGTTTGAACTACAGCAAGTTGTCTTGACCACGTCTACATGCCTTGATGCATTGAGTTGCTGCTGTGTGATTGGCTTATTAGATGTTTGTGTTAACAAGCGATTAAACGTGTGAACAGGCCGGTGTGTGTGTGTGTTTGCTGAATCCTTTAAACAAAAAGTGCATACTATACTATATATTAAGATAAAGATGAATATTGAACTCCACACCATGGTGATATTACTGTTGTTATTCTCTATCCATTAAGCTACTTAGGACTGCAAGCATATTAAGATCAGTGTCAGTCAAATATCAACATTCCTGTGATAACTAAGCCTAAAGGAACAAGCAAAGTGTGTTGAATGTATTCAGAATATTAACTGTGTTTATGCATTTTCTTGAAGCAGCAATGTAAACTAATGTATTAATCTTGTAAGCCTAGGTACTTTAAGGAATAGTGCTCCACAAGGAGAATACTGTTAAATCCAAGGACGTGTATATGAAGGAGCATGTGGAAGAATCAGAGAACACAAAAGATGGTTTGTATGAGGGCTATAATCTCTCTCTCCTCATAAAGTGGATTACATTTTCCAGCACATCACGTGCTCGTCAGAGTGGAACACATATGTACTGTATATACTATATTGTTGTGATGCTCTGTACTTCAGCACATTGGAATCGTAGCGCTTTTTGTATACATTCTACAAACATATTTTAGGGGATAAGATGTACTTTCAGTTCGATATGAACTTAATTAAAAGTTAATGTCTACAGACATCATCAGAAGATTGCTATCTATCCTAGTAATGCTCTGTCAGGCTTTTATCACAGCCAGTACTTGCTTGTTCCAGGCACGTTTTAAGCATCATCAAGGCATTGTTTCATGTCGAATCCAATGTACATAAAATCCAAAACAATGAAAAACATATCCTTATACTTTGAGACCGCACTGTATAGTTTTTCATTGTTGTTGTTGTTCACTGTACCATATCATTTTACATAATATTTTATAGTTCTGTGTGTGCGTGCACGCTGTCTCATAGCTTGAACATCTGACATTCCTAGGTCCCTCATGATTGCTAGTTTAGGTTCATTAGTGCCTTCACTACCTCTGGGTCGATGGCATTCCTCTGCAAGGTATGCTCCATATCCATGCCTTTGATCCCACCCACGCAATTCATTATTGCAAAGAATTTGCAATGCATTAGCCCGGGGAGTCCTTGTATATCAAATGGTGTAGCTGAAGGTAGCACGATAATCAAACCGTACTAAGTTTGTGAGAGAACAGGAGAGTTATTGATGGAAAGAGACTATAGGTGGGAGGCAGAGAGTGGAATACAGATATAAAGAGATAATAACAATATAAAAGGAATGGAGGTAAGGGAAGCAGTGTGCCATTTCACAGGTGGAAAATCCAGTGCTGCAGAGATCATAGGAGGGATCTAGGCCACATGGCACACTAAACAATGAAGCCATACATATTCATCTAAAAATTGGTATTTGGTAAGAAGCATGCCCTCTAATTTGAGAGCTCCAATGTTGTACAACATGGTGGATTGTGTGGGTCATAATACTGTATGGTGCTGTTTTGACTGTTTCAGAAGGCATCAATAGGACTTACACAGTAAGTAGAGTGGGGAGCCCATTCTAATTAGGCCCAAAGTTGAACTCTGTCTATAGTTCTGTTTGGCTGTGGGGGGATGAATAATTGGCTTTGTAATCCCTCTTCTGTTGGTTTACGGTTTCTTTTATCGTGACCTTCTCTTTCACGTACTTCTGTTGCACAAATAAATCAGTTCGTATTAATACCCAACCTACTGATAATTTGAAGTTATTGTGAACTTCCATCAAAGATTGCATATTACAACAGTGCTTTCCAATGATTAAAAAACACAGAGAGGTTAGAATAGAGTATGATTTCATGCAACACCTATGAAGGGAGAGTTTACAGTGAAAACTAAATGTTCAATGTGAATCCAGTTACTTTGGACTGTAATGTTGAACTTCATAACCATTGATATCTCTTGAGAGCTGAATTACAAAATGTCTTCATATCCTCAGCAAATCACAATTGGGGTCTGTCACAGAGTCTTAGTAGTTGTTCACTTCTTTGCTGTCTACACAGCAGCAGGAGGATTTGTCTCTAGATAAGATCAGCAGTACTTTCTGCACCGCTCAGCTTAAGGAGAGACTTGTTCTAGTATGATGAAATCTGAGTTCTAAAATAGTCTTTGGAAATAACATCATATAATGTACATTCTACTTGAGGGAGGATTTTCCCTTTAAAGATCCATATATACCACTTTTCCAATGCAATGCATCCTGCATTTGTCTTGCTCTATCACACAAATAGTGCCCCCGGTCTCAAATTAATATGCACATATATTTTACTGGGTTCGCACAGCCCAAACAAAGTTTCATATATTATGTATCTCTAGTTTGTTCATGTGTATGTGCTTCTGTTTCTTCCTGAAGCAATTTGAGTTTTGAACCACTCAAAATATGGATTAATTTCAAACCATGAAGTCATATTGGCTTGCGTATAGCCAATTGAATTATGATAGTTCTACAATTAGATTAAATTCAGGTAAGTGAAAGATTTGAGACTGGTTATGGTTAAGGTTGAGTGCCATCTCCATTTTTGAAAGAGACTATCTCTAGAATGTGCACTCTGATTCATAACTTAAGCTTAGAGTCTCTTGATTTGATTAAGTTATTGGGAGACAGATTTGGGCGAGGATATAACGTGAGGTTTGGGGAGAGATTCTGGGACAAGTACACAGCTCCTCTATTTGTGCAAAGCACGGTCTGATACAATGTAAAGTGGTGCACCGCACTTGTCTCCCTGATCTGTAACAGATGTCATCAGGACCTTGCCAACTATGCATATGCTCTGGCTTTGTCCATCCTTGTTTAACTTCCGGACAATGATTTTTTAATACTTTGTATAGTTTGAGTCAATAGCTTCAGCCTCTCTTTGGGGGGGGTCATCCTCTATTCCCTCTTTCTCTTTATCCCAAAGAAATGTATTCGCCTTTTACCATTGCTAGCTAGAGACTGATGCTAATGAAGTGGAAATGTCCTGCTGCCCCATCTCATACACATTGTATTAGGGTTGTGGTATACTTTCTTAAGTTAGAAAAACAAGAATGTCTCTCTAAGCAAGGTCCAATGCACATGTGAAGTGCTTATTCAAGTACATCAAGAATACTGTAGTTTCAGATATTTTGATCTGATTAAGTGACGAGGGTTAGGGTGTGGCAATGTTTTTGTTGTTGTTTTTTTATGAGTAGATGTACAACATTAATGTTGCTGTTGATCATCCTCATTACTATGTGTTGTCGTAGTTTTCCATTTTACATGTCTTTGTTCCTTGATGGAACATTCTGACAGGCAATTGTATTTGTTATTGATGCAAATGTTGTACAAAACCTGAAACAAAGAGGAAAAAGTAAAGTCAAAAAAAAGAAAAAAAGGTTGAGTAATAGGGAATTAATGTAAACGGATGGTGCAAGCAGAAAGTTGTGTGGTCTCGTTCTTTAACCTCTACTTTTATCTCGCATATTCATTTTCCCAATTTCACACCTTTTCCTGCTCAAACATAATTGCAACGGTTTTACTTTTATCTGTATGATAACGTGTTATACATGTTATTACATCATGTGCCTTGCGGTACATGAACTGGAAAACAATTTCTGTGGCCACAACTTGGTTCAGGTTTCAAGACAAACCCCTGTGTTTTGCTTGTACTGTCTGGTGAGGTTGGTGTCTTTGAAAGCCCATGTTATGGATGTGTCTCAACCTTGACGGATGATCCCATTTATTGGCGAGAGTTAGCTCTCAGCGTGACATTGCCTTTATACACACAATGTCAATTAATTGTGAGAAAGCAGATAGTTGCATGTTTGTTCTACATCTAACTTCTTGCTCATTGCCTCATACCACACAGACACACACACACACACACACACCTACTTACTTATTTATCATCTTCATGCACACATACACATACTGGGAAGACTCCTCACAGGACTCGTGATTGCAGCTAGACTATTTTGTATTCATGTGAGAAAGTCTCTGCACTCTCTATTTCTCTCATATGAATACAAAACAATTAAGGCAGAATCAAAAAATACCTGAGAAATCTTTTTCCATCCCCCCGTCCCCCATCTAGCGGCGATTCCTCTGACACTTGATTGAACTGTTTTATCTTGTTAAGAGGGGGACAAGTGTAAAGTAGCGCCCTTAGCTGTAAACTTCAAAACATGGTTGCCTATGACTCCACAAAACATGAACTGCACACAGAGACCCAGATTCCCTTTTCCTTGCCGAGACATACAGTAGTTCCTCTTCTCTCAACCTGTCATTTTATTCATCCCTGGTGTACCTCCCTACCCCACCCCCTCTACCCCCCACCCCTTCGCCCAAGCTTTTGTGTTAATGCTTTTGTGTCAAGTTTGTCTTTAAATGGACTTTCCCCAGTGGAAGCTTCCTAGTTCCACTGCAGTGAACAAATTTGGATGACTAGCTGTGAAGTATTTTGGTCGCATTTAACAAGTGTGAACCTGACTTGCTATGGTGGCAGTGTCTGCATCACAGAGCACAAGAAAAATTGGGAATGGCTATAAAGAAAGTTTTAAAAAAGAGGATTGGTCCAAAAAATTCTGGCCTACATGTCCTAGATGACCTCAGAGAAAAAGACGGATAGATTTGTCTATGTCAGTATCTACATCTTTTCTTGCTGCCTTCCTGCATCACTCTTATTCTCTCATCATCTTCTCCTTATTCTTTTCCTTTCCATGCACCTTTCCATCTTCCTTTTACCACATGAGTCTGAAAATAGAACATAATGTTTATCGGTGCCTGACAGTCCTGAAGGTCGCATTAGAACATGAGACCTGTCAAGACATAAGCATGGATCCAACACATGACTGGTGCTTGATTCTGAGATTGCCAACGCAAATCCCCTGAACCACATTTCAGGCTCATTCACATCACACCGATGCACAAATGCTGTACATATGCACATTAATAATTGATGCATGAAGGCACAAATGTACACATATTTGAAGACGTGCTCTTTTTGTTTTATTCATGTTGACAAATCCTGTGAAACACCTCAGCGTCTCCTGTCTAGGGTATGGGGAGGTGGAGTGTAGGTAAAAAAGGACCTAAGGGTTTCATAAAACCATTTGCATGACGAGCATCCGATTGCCTGAGGCACTTACATGACAGGGATGGAGGGCTTTGAACATAACCTTTGGTCGCTGGAAGTGGCGGGGCTAACCAGGATGCACTAAATGTTGTTAATAATATAGTGCTATAGTATAATAGGACTGGTATTGAGTTATATAAGAAATAGAGAACTTATTGACTCTTTGTCTTAGAAATGTGGAAATGAGAACTGCAGAATAACAACATTTATTCATTTTTACCTAAGTGCTACTTTATTTTTTCAGTATTTCAGCACTGTTTTTTATCCATTAAAACATTCCTGAAAATGTTTGTTCTTTTCTAGCGATGTCCACCTTCACATTTACACACAAATACATACTTGGAAGTCTGGCCAACTGTGCATATGTTTTTGTTCATTAGGGCTTGAGCATGAAACATGCGAGGTCCCTATTGGAACTGAGTGGTTTGACATCCATCTCTCCAAGCTTTAGGCTGCTGTCACTCTAAACAAAATATGGGTGTCATCTCTAAGTCTTGTACGCTTTAAACTTTGGGGTGCGATTCTCTGCGCCCCAAGAGACAGCAGAGGTGTGTGCCTTGCCATTTAAGTTAGGCAGCTAATCGCAATTGGTTGTGTGTGAGGCCAGAGGAGGTAAACAGGTTCAGAATGCTCTCTCTTCTACATGTTGTTTTTATTTACAATATTATTTTCACTGAGTTTTGAATTATTACTGTATGTCACAGGATATTATATATGCTTCAGGGAATATTAGCAAAAGAACTGTAAGCAGGAATGAGTACAAAGACTAGGATTAGTTTTTATGCTAGTACTTAGATGATGAATGTTGCAAACATTTGATGTGCTGTTCTGCAGAGATAAGGGGGTTATAGTGTGTACTGTATGTATGTGCGTCTCTATTGCTCCATCCATTTCCCAGGCATCGATGCTTATGTACGAGCGTGTAATGCAGCATACCCTTCAAATATACCTATCAGTGTAGATTTGCGTGAATATGTACCAGTGTGCCTGTCAGCATCTGTTTGTTTTATGTGCACTTCTTTCACAGGCATTGCAACAGGACTTGTCAAGTAGGTTATGTACAGTATCCACACACGCAGCACATTGTTTAGTAGCCTCTGGCTGCTGCTCTCACATCAGACAGTATGGGAATGGGAGTCTGACACCAATTATGCAGAAACGGTGGGAAACTTGTTGCTAAACCCGACATATCAGTGGGTTGCTGTTTCTCCTCTGCATCATCTGTAGCTCAGGGCTGTGTGTGTGTGTGTGTGTGTGTGTGTGTGTGTTGGGATGGGGATACTACAAACACAAAGTACCCCTGATTTCCTTAAAATGACTGGGACAGAGATTATCATTCAACACTGAATTTGAATTTGAGATTCTGTGAAAATGACTTTTGGACAGATTTAAAATGAGCCGAGCTTAAGCTTGTAGACAAAATAATAAAATTAACAGAGCTCTACAGAAGCTCTCTGAACTTAAGTGCTTAAGTATTTTATCACTGTGAGTGTTGTTAATATTGCATTACAACTGAAATTAATTTCAGGAATTTGCTTTGGAACAAAATGGTTTTCAGTGAGTTTTCATAATGAAATCATTTTCACATTATATATTTTTTATGAGCTCTTTGAAAAATAAATCAATTAATTTTAAATGCATGGGACAGAAATCTTAAATTTCCATAAGGTTGAGATACTTTTGTTTGATATTTTTCTTTGTTAGAATTTATCAGTGGTATATATTTAACTGCTGCACTACCAGGATAAGACTCGTGTCCCTAGTGAGCACATATTCACCCGGTGCAATCTTAGTGCTCTGTGATATGCACTCAAAATGTAACACATCATCCAAATAGAGCATGTTAAAGCAACATTAGAGACAGTGATTTATTTTACATTTGGAGAAAAAAACACTGCTTTGTGTGAAGCAGGTGAGTCAAGTTCAATTCAACACAATTTTAACCGTGTTAAACCGTGTGTTTTTAAAAATGTTTCCTTTATTTTGAGCACACCTACATCGCAGTGCATTCCCATATCCATGTGCTTCAGAGGAAAAAAAAAAACAGTGCAAATTAAATAAGCTGACATAAATTGGCCTTCTTTTCATATATTTTTTTCTGTCTTCGCTGTAGGGTGAAGCTGTTGAGAAAACTGTTTGTCTTTAAATAAGTCCTTTACATTGAGTGGGCCATGTCAGCATTACCGCTAGTCTCTCATTTGTTCTAAAATACCACTTTCTTTCCCTTTAGTCCTGCTGAGCCTGTAAAAAACACATACTTGCACATGCTCACACACAAGACTTCAAGCAATACATCATTATGAATCCACTGCATTGAGCCTGCCGCATTTCCACACAGAAACACACACGTACACAGCTACAGTGCATTTCACATCCAGTGGACCACCAGCTGGTTGACAGCTGTCTGCGCCAAAGTGAAGGGTAGATATTTTGACAGCATCATCTTTCTGATGTCTAGACTGAAACTATTAAATGCCGTGGCAGATGTATCTGCTTGACTGACATTGTGGAACATCCATTGAATGCTCTGGATCTGGCGTCTGTGATTCATTTCAAAATGTTATTTGTTTCCTTCTTTTATACCTGCCCTTAACCATGTTTTTGTCTTTCCTCTATTCGTATTGTTCCCTTTAATCACATTATTATCTTGTTTGCATTGGTTTTAAATGCTAAGTAGTTTTATTAAATCCATGTAATTCGCTGTGACTCATCCTTTTTTTTCATTTTAGAAATTATAAATTATATTGCTAAAAGCTGAGATTTTTTAACCCCCCCCCCCTTTCTGTTTTGTTATCATAATATTTTATTTTAGTCTCCATATAATACCAACAAAATACTGAACCTTGATAGTAACCTTTTGGAAAGATGGACCTTGCAGAAGACTTTTACAAATCCTCTGGTCTGTGTACCAACAACATTATGTGACAGAACAATTGGAGCCTAGATTTTTCTCATGACTAAAGCTTTTAATAGAAAAGCTGTCAGATGTCGACTTCAGCTACAATTACTTTCCAATAAAAGGGCCAAAGAACAAAATTAAACACAAATAGGAGGTGACAACAGTCAGAACTTGCTTTCTGTAAGACTGAATTGTAAGGGGAGATGTATGGGGGTTAAAGTCTTCCTAAATCGGATATCGGCGGTGGTGGATCTCTAAACTATCATTTCTTTGTCTTTAACAGTCTGCATTTCCTGGTTTTCCACACGGAGGAGGTCCACGACGTGCTTCGGATCTGGGACGGGCCCCAGGATGGAGGGGTCCTGCTGAGGGAGTTGAGTGGCTCAGCGCTGCCCCCAGATGCCCACAGCACCTTCAACACTGTCAGCCTGCAGTTCACCACGGACTTCTTCACCAGCAAGCAGGGCTTTGCTCTGCAGTTCTCTGGTGAGGCGGAACGATGATAGGAGGGTTGGAGGGAGGTGAAGGAAATGTTAGATGAACATGGGTCAAATGGCTGGGTGGTAACTGGGTGTAGAGACACACACGTTTAACTGTGAACTATGACAAAAATACCCCTTTTTTGTAAATGAATATTTTCATGTCACTTAAATGATTGAGTATCCTCTTTCTCCTCCAGTTTCTACTGCAACCTCTTGCAATGACCCAGGCATGCCAACTAATGGGACCCGTGGTGGCGACAGCAGGGAGCCAGGGGACCATGTGGTGTTCCAATGTGATCCTGGCTATGTCCTGCAGGGGGCCAACAGGATTACCTGCACTGAGATCAACGGTCGCTTCTTCTGGCAGCCAGACCCTCCTACATGCACAGGTACTTTGATAAGATAGCATGCAATCATCAGTAATGGCTAATGATGCTACATGGATTATGATCAGAAGTGAGCTCTCAAAAACAAGGGGAAGAAACATTAAAATGGAGAAAATACCTAAAATAAAAACCTAAAATATGCAAAATTATCTGCCAACTGAATAAAAATATTTCACATGCTAATTAAGGACAAAAAAACTTGAAAAAAGTGAAATTCTCTGACATAAAAGCCGACTAGTAAGAAAAAATATCTTGTCAGACAAAAAACAAGTATATTTTGCCTTCAGTTAAGATAATTACTCTTACTTAAATTTTAGTTTTTGCAGTGTAGCCAGAAAGTCATAAAATACTACTGCTGAGTAGTAAGAACATGTAGTTAAACATATACCAAAGACTTATTTCTGACTGGATGTTCAAGTTGGAGTAAGAACTTTAAATATAAATAAGTATATTATGCCCTATATCCTGCCTAATGCAGTCTACTGTATCATCTCTGTTGCTGGTCTGACTTTTGTGAAACAGGTAGACGTTAGAGATTCCTAACCTGATTACATAACAGACTCCTTAAGTGAATCTTAAGTGGCAAACCCGATTGCTGTATTCCCTAGATGTTTCCAGAAGTCACTGCAGCAGACAGACAGATCTGATTATCCGGTTTCTCAGTAACAAGGAAGAGCTCTCAGTCAGACCTCTACTCTTTTTTTGCAGTCTCTCTCTCTCTCTCTCTCTCTCTCTCTCTCTCTCTCTATCTTATCTATCTATACCGTATATATGTGTGTGTCTGTCGGTCTGAGCACACATGAACAAACAATTTGAATTAACAATGGCAATTAAGACATTGCAATTAACTGCCTTGTATAATTAGTGCTTAGCTTAATTAGTTTGATAATTTTTTGGGGGGTGAGGGGTTCTCTGACAGTTACAGGTAAGAACATGGGTAAGCAGTGTCAATGAGCATTAGTTATCTCTCAATTAACCTTATGTCACTGCGACTTCCTGCATGAAAGCCATACACCACATACAGCAGGGGACCATAAATAACAGTTAAAACAATGTATTAACTGCTACTAGTTAATTATTATTAGTTATTTAGTTAATAATTATTATTAGTTGTTAGTTAATAATAATAATAATAATAATAATAATAATAATAATATTATTATTATTAAATGTTATGTGTAGCCTATGTACTGTTTACTGTGCATTAATTAGTTTCTACCTATTCATAGCTCCATGTGGGGGGAACCTGACAGGTCCTAGTGGGCTGATTCTGTCTCCAGACTATCCCGAACCATACCCCCATGGAAGGGAGTGTGACTGGAGAGTTGCTGTCACACAGGACTATGTCATCGCTCTTAGCTTCAACCAGTAAGTCTTAGTAGCAAACTAATAGCAACATGTGTGTTTGGACTTTGAAAGATATGTCTTTTTGTGTAAAACTATTTTATACATAAGTACAGAATAAAATCACTACTAGTGTCCATTAGGGCTGGGTATCGTTCAAAGATTTTCGATATCGATGCCGATATCGATACCTCAACTTCGATACCGGTTCTTGAGCGATACTTTTTTCGATACCAATTTTATTGGTATAAAATTTGTATATTTTCTCAACATACGGAGAACCATTGTTGTTTGTATAAAGTAACTTAATTATCACATTATTATCATTAATAGTTAATTTTAATAATTGTTCCTTCAAAAATGCTGCTGCTTGTCAAAACCAAGACATATTTTCAATGTAACATCGGCCTATATTGTGTTTTTGTTGTTTTTATTCTTTATTCCTCTTTCTTTAGTTTTTATAATTTCATTTGTCATTTCATTGTTTATTAATTATATATTTTTTCTTGTTTATATGTGAATTTGTGCTCTAGCACCATTGCAACCTAAACATTCATGGCAAGAGGCCAGAGAGAGAGAGAGAGAGAGAGAGAAAAATATCTCTCATGGAAACAAGTTTCTGCCACTACATATCAAAGTTTCCTCCTCACTAGAAGAAGAGGCCAGGCGACAACGATCACAATAGAAAGGAAACTCAGCCGCGTGTCTTTAATCCACTGCAGCAAAGTCGCAGATATCAGTCAAAATATTGGTACGTGATGCCACCGTCACACGGAAGCGCTTCCGCCAGCTGCACATAGGCTACAGGTCCGTGTGCGGTGGTGGCGTCACTTAACTGGTCCTTCAGAAACACTTGGAGAAATGTTGCGTGTGTGGAAGCTACCGCGCTACTCTGTCAATAAAAGAGCTTTGATTTGATTCAGAAAACAGGGACGTTGCCACCAAGCTACTGAGAAATGAAGTAACGGTGCTACTTGTAGCAACGCTGCTGCCCAACGCTGCTCGTACGGTGGGCGTGTTGAAGCAGGCTCGGTGGCAGCAGGGCGCTGAGACGATGATGCGCCGGCTCTGTCTTGTTGCAGCAAAGACGGAGCGACATTCTGCTCTTAAGTTTATTCCACGCACAGTCAAAATGTTTACCAGGTTTGTCGTGTCGCTGCTCTTGGCATCAATTATCTTATGTCGCAAATATTGCATCGCGCGCTGTTGCATCAAGCCACACTTTTGATTTTCTCCACGTCTTTTACATCCACGAGCCACATCTCTCTGCGTAACCGGCGTGAGCTAGTGTTTACATCACCACAGCCAATTACAATCACTTTTAGATGTGGGCACATCAAGAATGCTGCATGCTTATTGGTACACTGGCGTTAACAAGAACCTTTAGGTATCGAACTTTGGTACTGAAAGACAAGACATTTTTTGATACTCGGTGGTATTGAAGCAATTTGGTCGGTGCCTAAAAAGTATTGAACTCGATACCCAGCCCTAGTGTCCATGAGGTTTAATTTATATTTAACCCTGTTACTTTGTATAATAAAATTATTAATTTTCTATTTTTAAATTATACCAGTAAAGTTGGTTCTTACCTTGTTAAAAATCATGTGTGGTGCAAATGTTTACGGGGTTGTTTTGGTTTTTGTTTTATTTTTATTACGCTTCTGTAACCAGGTTCAGCTTGGAGCCCAGTTATGACTTCTTACATATTTACGATGGGCCAGACTCGCTCAGTCCCTTGCTGGGTAGTTTCTATGGCACAGACGTTCCAGACCGCATTGAGAGCAGCTCCAACATGCTCTTCTTGGCTTTCCGCAGCGATGCTTCCCTCAGCAGCAATGGATTTGTGCTGCAGTACACAGGTGGGCACCTTTTTGGATTGAGCAATTACTTGAAAAATACACAGTATTTGGCTAATTAGACAAAACTAGCAAACTAGCAAAAACTTGGATTTTATGTGTTTGTGTCTGCGTGTGAAAGAGCTTTTCATCGTCAGTTTTTTTCATCTCCACCGTCTTAAGATTCCAAACAAAACAGTGAATTTTAAATATGTGAGTCTTTATCCCCTAAACAATTCATGTTTTGAAATACTTCCTCTGCCAGAGTGAGAGTGGATTTACCCTCCCACCCTGCTGCTTATCGACCTTGCAGATTGTTTCTTTTTAACTTTCTACTGTGTGTTGTCCAAAGCGAGTGAGATTAGTGGTGTGAAAATTGCTTCAGAGAAAGAATGGGGTGTCTGTGCTGCAGTGTCCTGATCACCACCCTCCCCTTTGTGCCATGGTCTGCTTGGGCGTCATTATTGATCTGTAACTCCTCTAGTAGCCGACTAACACAAAGAATTATGAAAATGAAAAGCCAACCGCATGTGTGCTTAAGTTCTTTTTGATCAGAGCGTTGCAGCTGCACAAAAGGCTTCTCATAAATTAGAGCAAACAACGTTTTGTTGTCTCACGGCTGAGCTGACCACAGCATGCTGTTTGGGAGACCCAGATTTATTTGCTCACACGAGGTGCTCTGTGCCACGCACATGGTGCCGAATGATCACAGACATCCTTGAAAGATGGCCCGTTGGTTTAAGGATAGCACAACACATGCTGTGTTTTCTGCATCTGTGTTTTAGACTCACAGGGGAACGCTTGACTGCCTGTATGTTTAAGCCTTTTTCCTAACAAATATACAGACGCTGAACACGCTCTAAATTAGACAGGGCATCTTCGTTAAGGGCTTTGCTTGAGAGAACAGTGTTAAATCTTCCTAAATCTCCCTGCCTCAATTAGAGCTGTTTAAGGTATCAGACGTTTAACCAATTCCAGATCGACCCTGAGCTCTTTGTTTCTCGGCTGGTGCTCAGATGGGATTTGATCTATATAACCAATTCAGATGATTTCAGAACACTACCTGTGTACGCAATGCAGCTCTGTGAATCATTTGCAAATTGTACATAAATGGGGTGAAGCAAAGTGTTTTGGTAAGACAATGTCACAGAGCCTACCCCTTAACTCACTCCCAGCAATATTTACTGCAGTGTGTGATATTTTATGGCCAATCTGGTAGAGCAGATGGACCCAGTGTGTGGCTCAGAAAAAACTCCCTCTCCCCACTTGCAATTCTCCACACTAATGAACCATAACCAAATAATACATAAATTACCTCCTCAGTTTCAGACAAACAACATGGCACAAAAGCATGTTTGGCTGTGGGTTTGGGTCTGTTTGGTGAGGAAGCAGCAAGTTGACGAGTTGGCCCAGCTAGAATTTGGTCAGCCCGCCACTGAAAATTGCATTACAAAATCTGCCTGAGGTGCCGTCAGCCTCTTCACCAGGCAATCGTCATGTCTTTCTGTTTCCGTGTCTCTGGCCATGGTCTGATTAGGCTCTCCAAGAAAATATGTGGACAGAAACTTTCCATGCCTAAGCCACATTTGAATAACACATTGACACAGACATGGACTCATACAACAGAAAAACTCATCACATCTTTCCAATCCAATACCTTCAGCAACTCTTAGGCTCATTTTCACTTCACATCACATCAGTTAAACTCTTTTGAGTATTTTCCAAAACAAATGATGTCACTTGTCCATTTTCTCTCACACTTACTAATGTCCCAGGACAAGGGTTGTTAAATCGGCCGTCTTCATTGCGCTGACCTCACCACTAGCTTGTGTCCAGGACTAGTCCACACTTAATTCCTGCTACATCCATCACGCCTTCTGCTGTCTCCTACCAGGTGTGCTGGTTTAATGGAGGAAGCGACGAGGAAAGGTTCAGGTCTAAATCAGCCCAAGAAAGGGCTCGACCTGTCTAGAAAAGTGCCCTGGGTGACAGACGGACCACATTCCTGGCCCCAGCACTCTGTTCAGCCATGAAGGGCAGCCTCTTGTCTGGTCAGCAGGTCCCCAGCTTTCAGCTTAGAAACTAGGCATTTATCCAAGGCGATACATGTATATTTTCATATCAATAAATCGTTAGATATTTAGTTAGACATAGACATTTTTTATAATTACTGTACACAGTATGCTTGTTTTATATAACAAAAGCAATTTGCATGATACACAACAGGAGGAGGTCGTTGCTCATAGTGGAAATTGAACCCTTTTCTAAATGGCAGATGGTGGAGCAAGAAAAAAAGAAATGCAAAAATCACCCCAAACATGTTGGCCCTTTTCATTTGAAGTTAAATAAACACAGACAAGTAGTTTCCGGGAAGTTAACATTATCAGCTCTGAGGCGGGTAACAATATGTCTCTTGTAAATTCCACTGGCATGAGAAAGAAGTAGAGGAGTCTTCTTTATTAGCATCCCGAATAAACGTTACAAATAGATGCCTTTAAAAGATGAGTATTGTTGAAGTTCTTTCCTATTTAAAGATTTCTAACTAGCTGAAATAGTTAAGACACTGAATTGTAAGTGGAAGTTTTCCTAACAAAAGGAAAACATTGGACTCACCTTCCATTTTGTATATCTGTGTGTGTGTGTGTGTGTGTTGTGTGTGTGTGTGTGTGTGTGTGTGTGTGTGTGTGTGTGTGTGTGAAGTTGTCACATATTGAAGTTTGCTGTGAGAGTGGACTGTATTTAAGATTGAACTAAATTGCGTTCGGCGTTCTTTCCTATGTTGATTTTAGCTGTAAGGGTGTGAAGTGTGCCAAATTGACAGGCCTCCTCTCACATGCACATTTTCCACCAAAGAACAATGTGATGGTAGATTGAGTAAGACATCTTTCTTACGACCTCAGGAGTGGTGATTGATATGTGGTGAGATACAGTGTGTGTGTGTGTGTGTGCGCGCGAGCAAGTGTGTTGAGGGTAGTGTGTGCGTGTTTGTGAGAGAAAGCTTGCGTATGTGCATTTTCTTCTCTAGTTGACTGCACAGTGAAGCGTTGTGTGAGAGGCGGTTGTGTGCAGTCAGCAGACCTTGGGCCAGAGCAACGCCACTCTCAATCAGCTGCCTGTCTGTCTCCATAGCCATACATACCTCCAGCAGCCACAGATGAAAGGGCACCATCAAGGGCTAGAGAGAACAGTGGCCGTCAGCGAGATATATTTACTAAAAGAAGAAATCACAGAGTAGTGGAAAAAAGGGAACGAGTAACGGAAGTAAGAAATCTGAGAATATAAGGAACCTTAGGCGGAAAACTATTTCTATTCCAGTGTCATCGCCGCAGCTTGATGCAAAAGTCCTTTTATTGAATACCGACACACAGTCCCTTCTGTCGCTGATTTTCCACCGTGTTACCTCTCTCCACAGAGAACCCCAGGGAGTCTTGCTTCGAGCCAGGCCTGGTGCGCAATGGGACGCGGGTGGGCGCCGACCTCAAGCTGGGCTCCACTGTCACCTACCACTGCGACAGTGGCTACACACTAGAGGGAGACCCAACCCTCACTTGCATCATGGGGGGAGACGGCAAGCCAAGCTGGAACAAACCCAAACCCATCTGCATTGGTAAACACTGACATCTGGAGACAGTTGTTAGGAACACAAACCACATCAGTGCTTATAGATTTATCACATGTAAACATGCATTTCTGATTATGTGTTTTTTGCAAAGCTGTGTCCTACAGGTATATGTGTAGAGCTGTGTGGGTTTTGCTAATGTTAATAGATGTGAGGGTGTAGCTTTAATTTAATCTGCAGTTTGAAGTGAGCTTCATATTTGCATATCTGTTCCGCACATTCACCACAAAACCTGTGTCAGCCTGGCTGTTCTCTGACGTTCCCACGACATGACTAGCACACACTGTGCATAGTCCCCTGGAAAGCTGGTAAAAGATTCCAGGCGCCGCCGAATCAGGCTCTCACAGTGTGAAGCCTTCGTTATATGTCAGGTGGAATGCATGTTTAAACCCCAGCGCATTTTCCACAAGCAAAAAACCCATTCACATACATGGGACCAGCACTTGCTCAAAGATACAAGCACGCGCGGAGCATTTTTAGGGGCTTTAAGCAAGAGAGGAGATTCGGGCCTCATCTCGCCCAGGCTAACCCAGAGGGACACTTGGAAAACATTGCAATTTCACTGTGGCAAACACCAGGGACATCGTCCACCCAAACCCCAATCAGACAAGAAAAGTAATTTAGGAGTAATGGAACAGAGGGGATGGAAAAGCAGGAGGTAGAGGAGAGAAATGGAATCTTACACTATTAGCTTTACACCTTCCTTCTCTGTCTGCCCTGTCTCTTCATGTCTCATCTCTGTCTGTCTCTCTAGCTCCATGTGGTGGACAGTACTCAGGTTTGGAGGGAGTGGTCTTGTCTCCTGGTTACCCTGGCAACTACAGCAGTGCACGGACCTGTCTCTACTCTGTGATGGTGCCCCAGGATTACGGTAAGCCAAGGCAGAGCACTGTGTTTCTACCAGATTTTTTAATTGTGTATTTTTGTGTGTGTCTGCAAGTGTGTACAGGTGGGTAATTATGTGTGTGTAATTAAGATGCAATTATTCTATAGTGGAAAAAATGCCCTTATCAGCCTCAAACTGAGTGCCTCACTCAATTCTACATATTATTTCATTGTAGAAACTAATGAAAGTAAGAAGAAAACAGCTGAGCATTTATTTCATTTTTTCTACACACAGTAAAATCACACATTGATTGATAGTTCCCATCTGTCTCATTGCTATACACATATTTTCATGTTTCTTTGGTAGGGCAGTTTAATCACTGTCTTACACATTGGGCATACACTATGTCTGTCTCGGACAGACACACACACACGCACCAAAAATAATTGGTGTCCGGAAGATTCGGAGTTCTTGGAGTTTCACTACTTTTTGGCATTTCCATCTTAAAGGTCACAGCTTGCCTCCAATATGTGATCTGATACTGTAGGAGCAGCAAATTATTCAGAATGCAAAACAATGCAGAAGTGTGACACAGCTCAAACATGCAAATATAGAAGCAAACATGTTTTACTTACTTGCCCACGATGTCTCTCTGCTTCATTTTCTGTCTGCCTTTCTCTCTTTTTGGCTCCCGCTTGATTTTGTCTTCCCTCTGGCTCTTTAATGAGTTATCAGCATCAAGCCTCTCAAAGGGAAAGCTCAAGTCCTATCATCGTTAAATTACACCAAACAGCAGCAGCTGGCATGTGTTTGGCTTTGGGATGCTTCACCCCAGTCTTTTGAATGTCGAAGTCATGACGCCCATTCAGAGGTCCAGTGCTGCTCCAAAATGACTGGGCGCCCATCCTTCTTGGATCCTGTCGGGAGCATATTTCACTCATTGAAGTCAAAGCGAGAGAGGAAATTGATATAATTAAAGTCCACATTTGCATTTTCCTGGAAAATGACAGTGAGGCCCAAGGCAACACACTTTGTCGTGCAGAGCCAAAATTGCTCTTGCCTCCATTCTTGCCGCTTCTCATTAGGCTGATACACCAGCCCTAATGATAGGCTATTTTCTACAATGCAGTGGACAGGGGTGGGTGTCAATGCAACCACTAGCTTCTCTTATCATGGTTACAGATGAAGAGGATGTATGAATAAAGGAAACCACTGAACTTGAGCAGGAGGAAACAGAAGCTGAGTCACACTGAACAAGTGTAACTTAGAGAATAAGGTCCTGCCATGACACCTAATGGAAAGCACTAGTCCTCTGTCCTCTGTCGTCTCCCTCGCTCCTTCATCCTCTTCATCTTTCTCTTTAACCTGCAATATTCGCAACACGTAAACTAGACATAGATTAGATGTGAAAGGGCTGAATATATTCAGGCGATATCAGTAGAAAGGGTTGTAATGAGTTGAAAGGATGAAAGCTTCATAGTGGAGCTTTAGCTGCACATTGTGCAACAGATTGGCTGTCATTGGCAAAGCCTTTCATGTACTGACAAGCCATCAAGCCCAGACAGGATTGCTGATCTAGTCGTGTAATATCATTTTTTGGTTGTGTTGTCATAACTGGCGGTATTATCCACCTCGCTTTAAAGAAGACACTTTGATTGAAAGTGGTGTTGATAATATTCTTTTGAATCTGGATGCTATAGAGTACTTTTTATGGATTTTCTGTGTCATTTCAAATGGATTCTGGAGTTTCAGCGTGACTGTGATGCAATGACTAATTTTAGCTAATTTCTATTTCTTCTGATGTCAATTTTCTGTCCATATTTGTCTTTTTCAGTGGTCTTCAGTCAGTTTGCCTTCTTCCAGACAGCTCTAAATGACATTGTGGAGGTTTATGATGGAGCAACACAGCACTCCCGAGTTCTCAGCTCCCTTTCTGGAGCGCACACAGGTAAAAAAGCACACATTCAGATGCCTGCATGCATCCACAATCAGGTACCTGCTTTCAGCAGTTATCAAACTATGGAAAATAGAAGCTATTTACAAGACATGACTAATACACACATGCACAGCTTTAGTTTCATATTCAGCACCAGCATATAACAAAGCAACAAAAGCGATTTTACAATTTGATCTCATGGCATTTATTTTTGGACATGATACTGGGCTAAATAAAATTATTGTTGTTTTAGCCTTATCCCTTTCATAAGGAACCATTTAAATTCTGGGACAAATTGCTGACACAGGCAGAGCGGCTGTGGTTGCAGGTGGGCTGCAGTGAGCTGTAAAACAGTTCAACAGTGACAAAAACAACTTAAAGAGTCACAGGGATAAGATATCAGCAGACAGGCTCAAGAGGACTTGCATGCACGTACACCTGCATTGGTATTATACTAACACAAATGTCAACTTTCAGGATATATGCAGTTATATAGGCAAACACTTGCACTCACATACACACACACACACACACACACACAAACACTGTGTGTGCTGGATTAAAACAGGGGAATAAGATAGGGATTACTGAATCCCGTCACGAAAAATAACTCCTTTTTTACATTAAAAATGAAACAAAGACACCCACTCAAATCTACCTTAACATTACCACAACTGCCATAATATAGAGAATTATATCTTTAAACCATGGGTATTACATTAATCATTTTGTTTTTAACGTTTCTGCTTGCATTTGTATTAAGTGTCTCAGTCTAAACCCTTGCCAAGGTCATAGGGTTATAAGGCTAAAATGGGAAGTTCAAGGATAATTGATGATTATTTTTGCAAATCGTATTGTTAAATTGCAGAGGCATGGATGTGATGAATGCCACAACTGTGTTGAAGGGCTCCAAAATAAATAACTTGACTAGGGGATTTCCGACCTTTCAAGAGGGTTCGAGTGAAAAGGTGTGTGAGTTCAGGGAAACTCTCCATCTCAGCCTGCCCTGGCCCCGTGGCTTGACAAAAGCAAAATGATTACTTTGGTTTGTGTCCAGGGCAGCCTCTGAAAATCCAGTTTACAGCTCAATAAACAGGACGCAATATTAACTGCGGACTCCTGGCGGCAGGTTCACAGAGCTCTCTAACCAGGCATGGCCGAGCAGAGCTGACAGAATTTGGCAAGGAAAGGGAAACTTTTAGACCACACAGACGGTGCAGAACTAGTGTGTGCATAACTAAGATGAGTTAAGCATAATCCAGAAGTCATGTTGACTATATGTGGAAGTCACGTTGTCACTGATGTGCATTGTTTTATGTGGTGTGTACCTGCATCTACAGATAACCTTATACTCATAAATCAAAGGACATACATATCTGCAAGCTTATTAACCAAGAAATTCAGCAATACAGTCTAAATATACAATCTGTCATTATGTGTGTAAATATATAGTCAGGTAATGAGTATTTTAGTGGTAGGCAGGGTATTATTTGTCAATCATGGTAAAGCACAGTAATCAAAACATGATGCGATCATGCTGAAAGCATATTAAATTATACTAGTGTCAGTATAGCATTCAACAGTATGTTTTTATTACTGTCATGTCTTGTGAGACAAATCTCTCTTTTTGAGAAGAAAAGGCAATGATGGTGAATTATGAGGGGCAGGGGTGACAAATAGAGTCAAGACAGGAAAGGGAGAGTTGAACAAGTGAATGATAAAAGGTAGGAATTAGAAAAGAAAAAGAGACAGCATATAGACAGAGAGGAGAAATAAGTGAATCAATAAATTAAGGAAACTTATCTTAATGCTAAATTTTGATTTGATTTCTTCAATAAAAAGACTTCACTCTCTTGGCCTCTCATTTTAAATGTGACTAGGGAATCCATTTTAATTCAACTACATTTAAGTTTGACCACTTTTAAAGCTAATATGCATTTGCAACTTTTGCTTCACTGTAAGGTTGTGGCTGAATAAATGCAAAATGAATGTCCCATAAATAAACCAGTTTGAGTTATGGTTTAACAGCTGGAGCGTTAATCTCTGGCATTTTTCCCCTTGACTGCTTTATCTGAACCCGTCCGCACCAACAACCGCCACTGACTTTTGATTATTGTCTTCCAGCCAAAGTCATATCTGTCCTTGTAAGTCTTTAATATGCTAACGTAGAGGATAATTTTAAGGGCAAAGTGGTAGGACTGGAATGTGGCCAGAGGCTTGATAAGTTACATGCTGACATATGTTTGATCTGTCTGGATGAATACCTGCCGAGCACAGCAAATTATGAAACACTGTCACCATGATAGCACGCAGGAAGGGCTTCCTGTAATAAACTACCCAGCATGCCTTGGGGATCATACAGTGGAACCTGAACAGTCATGGTTATGACGCATTAACAAACTGTACCGTTGGAAATATCTCAGGGCATTGCACTTACAGGCACAGAACATACACGGACATAGAATCATTGACGTACACACACACTCACACACACACACATGCAGACACACAGATGTTGCCTCTGGGGTTAAGCACGTATGCCTCCTACTACAGTGTGACAGCAAGCAGACACAGAGTAATGAGATCGACTGCAGAGAGCCAGTCAGCTGTACACTGAGAGAAAGGCAGACACAGAGATACTCACACTTTGTAACATGTTTTCCGTCAAGTCAACAAATGGTTTTCCACCACAGTAGATACATCATGGGGGTTTTCCTTGTGTTTAATTACACTGTAAGCTGATGAGTATAGCAGGCAATTAAATCAGTAATATCAGTGTTAAAATATCCTCTGTCTAAGGATTGAATTTATTGTCAGATATTTAAAATTTTGGCACAGATAAATGCCTGTATTGTAGTCCGTAATGCAATGTTTAGTATATGTATAACTGGAAACAAACAGAACCAAAAACTGGATCTCATTATACAACCCTGAGTTGTATAATAACAAATACATCTATCTTGTATATATTAGAGAAGACCTCACAAAATACCTCACATTTCAGTTAAAAAACTAATGTCATATACAAAGACCGAACCCCCCCCACAAATGAAGGCACGTAAATGTTTTCAGATGCTAAATACAGCAAAAACGGACCATATTTACTGTTAAGAAAACCTGCGAGCAAAATGACAAAAGCTTATTCACCCTTGGTCTTGTTTTGACAGATGGACAGACACTAAGCCCTGATTAGGTGACCTGAGAGTCCTGCCTGTATAGTGTGCTATTAAGACTCCCTTAATGTAAGCAGGAGCTTGATTATGGAGAGCCTTACACTGCAGGTGATAAACTCAACCTTGACTTTTATTCTGTATTTCACACGCATCCAGTAAGGTAAAGCCAGGGGAGGTGGGATTTCTGCAGCTGGTTCTACAGCACTTAGGAGTTTTGCTTCACCATTTTAAACCAGCTGCACTTTCTTCAGTAATGATTTGTTAATTGTGGATGTGTACAGAGAGTTACAATAGTCCAACCGGGACAAGTCAAAGAAATGCACTGTAAATTAGAAATATTTCTAAAAACAAGAACTTGACAGTGAGCTCACATGTTGTTTAATGCCCATATGCTGATCAAAAGTAGCTTCTAAGCTAGAACATGACTTCGACAAACTGTATTCAGCCGAACCTGACAGGATGCTATCATGGATCAGGATCTTCCATTTAGTGACAAGGAAATGAAGAAAAGTGTTTGCTTTCTAGTAAGAACAGTTGATAAGCTAGTCCTGTATGGAAGTAAAATATTAACATAATCCTAATAATAGCAATTTGCATTTGCATATTGCAGTGTGCTCAATAATCCTTATAAAGCCTCACAAACATGTTATATTTTCATCACAGTAGGTCATTCTGTGAAAGTCTAACACCTAGCACTGCTCTAGTCTAAACAGCAGATTTTCCCTGAGCTCTCAGATATCTGCACACTGTTATCCCTGTTTCGCACTTTCCTTCAATGCATGGACAAAGCCTATAAATATATCCACATTCAGAGACTTGGAGTATGTCCCCTTTCACACAATCATTGGCAGATTTCCTAACACTTGCATTTTTGAAGTTTCATGCTGGACACACAGATTGAGTCCCTAAAATAGTCAGTAATATTCACATTTAAATTATATTACTAGATGGATGCAGGATGTTTTATTTAACTGCATAGGTGATAAGATGGTACTAATTTATCTAGAAACGAAAACCCACACAAATATAAAATTGAACATTACAAGCTTTGTGTCTTTAACTGCTCTCTATCTCAGGCGAGTCGTTGCCATTAGCAACCTCCAACCAAATCCTGATCCGCTTCACTTCCAAAGGCCAATCCACCTCTAGAGGATTCCACCTGGTCTACCAGGGTAAGTGTGTAACACAAATGCACACAAACAAATCCTCTTGCCTTGTTTCTTTTTGATTCCCTTTACAGCCGCAGTTCCCCTCCATAATAGATGACTTGCTGCGTGATTTCCAAAGGATTCACCTTGAGCCACTGTTTGAGCTGTTATGTGCTTTTGTGTGTGTCGGCAGAAGGGTGTGCTCTGGAGCATTAACACTGTAAAAGTGTAGCAGGCTGTTGAAAAGGTTGTGCTTAAACTCCCATGTTCTTCTATTCCCCTAGGAGGGACTTTTTTCTTGAATTGTTATTTTCCATAAACAATGCACTGTACCAGAAATGACATTTGCTGCAGATATCCCAAGGTGATGGCAGTTTAATGAATAAATAATTCTTTTTTTGTAGTTTATTGTAACTAACCTGAAGGAACCACAAGGCAAAGAGAAGCTGAATACCATAGTGACTGAATGAATGACACCCGTTGTAACAAATTACTCCATTGAATCACTATTGAATTAGAGATTCTTAGATATTCCTACAAAAAAAGAGTATCTGATAAACCGATTACAATATTTATCAGGTAATGATAAGGCTACTCACTTAAAATCAACAACAGTCACCTGTAATCACCTTGTTTTTGTGTTCCTCTAAAGCTGTGCCACGGACCAGTGCCACCCAGTGCAGTTCTGTCCCTGAACCCCGAAATGGCCGGCGTATGGGTAACAACTTCGCTGTTGGCGCTGTGATTCGTTTTGAGTGCAGCCCAGGTTACATGCTGGAGGGATCGAGTGCCATTGAATGTCTGACAGTGCCCAATGCCCTGGCACAGTGGAACAGCTCCATACCCAGCTGTATAGGTAAGGCATGAATACTGAAATACAGAGAACAAACAGTCTGAAACACAGGCTCCTACACTTATTTTAAACAGTCTACAGTCAATCTGGGTGTGTTTTTTTGTTTGTTTGTTTGTGTGTTTGTTTTCTTTCATCCTTGGTTCATGTCTTTATTTGTTTCTTTGTTTCTTTCGTTTTTTTTTTTTTTTTTTTTCCATCCCTCCGTCTGTCCCTGTGTCTCTCCCACTTGATTCCTTGAGTGTCAAACACTCGTTACTCTGGCACAGATGTGGGCTGCCAGCCATTGCCTGTAGCGATACAGCGAGATTCAGCCACGCAGCGCACAGGCGGCAGGCACTGCTGAGGGTCACAAATACACACAGATGTACACACGCGCTCACATGGAGCCATCCTCTTGTATATACAAAGTCACACTCTCACGCACACACCGCATACAGCTGTAGCAGATGCTCGTATGCTGTCACCAGATGTGTAAATGTGCAGAACAAGCTGGGAGGACAGTGTTTGAAGAGGAGTGTTATAATGTGCACGTGTTTGTGTGTGAATGTGTGTGCGCTTGCATGGCCAGGTGGATCAGACGCAGTGTGTGGTCACAAAGTGCATTTGCATTCTAGTTGGAATTTAATGACTTTAGTGAGTCCTAAAATCTGACATTTCTAAAACAAACAGAAAATGCACAAAATGAAGATAATTTGACTAATATTTTTTTAAATAAACTATATTATTATGATTTTCTTTTTCTTATTTGTCATGTGATCTCTCTCCTGTTTGTAATATTGACACACTTTTGGAGAAAATTCCTTAATCCCACTGGCAGAATCACATCTATATTTGTGGATTAAATTAAGGTTTAAGGAGGAAGATTAATATTAACATATTTTTAATAAGCATTTCGGTGTGCAAATTTATGCTTGCTTTTATGTAAATACCTAATCACACTTTCCCTGCGTCTGTGTACATCCGGTCTGTATATGATCTATTTGGTTCACCGCTGATATGAATTTTCACCCCTGTCCTTCTTCCCTGCAGTTCCGTGTGGAGGCAATCTGACCCATCGAACTGGCACCATCTTATCTCCTGGCTTTCCTGAGCCTTACCTCAACAGTCTTAACTGCGTCTGGAAGATCACTGTTCCCGAAGGATCAGGAATCCAGGTTTGTATAATAGCATTTATGTCTGGCATCCAGCTGACAGAATTGTGATAATCAGATGAATTAAAATGAAAATCAGAGACAGATTCTGCTTGTTTAACAAGAGTGCTAATATGTTACACACTCTGACCCATCCCAGATCCAAGCCCATATTTCCAATCCACAAGCAACCCAAGGAAGTAACGCTCTAATAGCAGTCCACCAATATTGAAAGGCGGGATACTAGCTCATGGAGAACAAGCATGGCAAAGTGTTTACTGTTAAGATCAAAGTCAGATGTTACGGTTACAGATGTGTAAAACAGTACACAGCATCTAGATATGAAAAGCAAGCAGTGTTATAATAATAATGCATTTCATTATACAAAAAATAATAGACTAGCAGGCATGCATTAAATAGATTTTAAAACAATTCACTCTCCATTAGTGAAAATTCTGAGGCTGAGATTCAGTAACTTAACTGTTTACTTAAAAACATTTTGAGTAATGCCTTTTAAAATGGTCTCTGGTCGGACTCTTAAAGGAATTAACAGATTTTATTTACCTGTAGCTTTTACAGCCCTGCATGGTCTTGACAAGCTCCTGTGTGGTATCTTTTCAGCTTACCTAGGGCTAATTAACAGCGCTACCCACAGTATATCAAGGTATAGCATTTATAGTTCTCAGGATACAGGAGATCTGCTAAATGATAGTCTATAGACTTTACACAGGCTTAGAATTTAATTTGGCAGATCACTATGCCAGAAACTTAAGATTGCACAACCTGAAATAAATGTGTATATAATTGTCTCTTCAATTACTTTGCTTTTCTTTCTTGGGAGTTAATTCAGTTTGCATATTCTTATTCTTTGATGCGTGTGTGATGGAACTCCATCAGGAACCTGGGCATGGTCCCCATGGATCTGCCTGAAGGAAAGTTTTTAGACTTATGCCTCAGCCTCTGTGGCTAATGACCTCAGTGCCATCCCTCAGCTATTACCTCCTCTACCACCGCTGACTGTCCTTGCAGGTCAAATACACAAGATGGCCCACAGGCACACTAGCATGCTGCACTACACACTAATCGCAGAAGCTTGGAAGTGAAATAGACCAAGAGTAAGAACAGAGCTGACTGTATGCACACCCTCACACCCTGTAATAACTGTAGAGGGTTTGCTCTGTGTCTATACTCTCTGCGACTGAATCTTCCTCATCCCTAGTATTCCTGCTCCACTTCATCTCTTTCACACCTTCACCCTCTTTCTGTCCGTCTTTCTCACTGTTGCTCCCCTTCTACCAGCTAGCAGACACACATTAGATTGGAGTGTCACGATCCAGAATAGAGCTTAAAGGAGCGAGGTGCCTTGACGGCACATTTGCTGTAGCCCCCAAATGAAAGATCAATCTGTGATCTGGCGTCGTCTCCCCGGGCTTCGCTAGAGACCCCACCGCCTCTTTAATTGGCTTGTATCCGATCTATAACTATCAGAGACAGAGGAGAGAGCCGACAAATGGATGTGAGAAGGAACAGACAGTGGGTCTTGGAAAGAATGAAGGAGAAATGGATGAATTTGAGCTAAAGATGGAGGATGGAACAGTGAAGCCCCCCATTCACTCATTCACTTGTATTTGTAAGTGCTCTAGACATTTTGCATATTATGGGTAAGCCTACCACTCCAGTGGTCAGCATTCAAAGTTTTAAAATCCTTCGTTCAACCTGGATTCTGAGAATCCAGAATGCTCTTCTCTTGTATATACAGGAGTAGTTTATTTCTCAGTAGTTTATGAAGTGGCAAGCACTTCATGGATTTAATGATTCTGTTTATCACACTTTATTTACTTTAGACATTATAAAAAGATTTTGATTGAGTACAAATGGGAGGACTAAAAGTGATGGGCTTTTAGGATGTTGTTTTCATTTTGACAAGGAGTTCACTGTGTCAGGGCTACTCTTAAGGTGTGAGAAGTTACTCTCGAAATGGCTGTGTTTTTTAGTTCTTAAGGGTCTCCCCTTTTCAAATACACCTTTTTATGTTGTGTTTTCCACTCATTAATCTCCAACCTTTCAACCTCATTTTTGATTTCCCTACACCTAAACCTACCGTTTTTGCTCTGTTGCCTTTATCTTATCCTTTTCTTCTTCTTTTTTTTCCCTTTTCACTAATTGTGTTCATCTTCCACCCCTCTTTCTGTCTTTCCCTTCCCTGTCTCAGATCCAGGTAATCAGCTTTGTCACAGAGCAGAACTGGGACTCGCTGGAGGTGTTTGACGGAGGAGACAACACTGACACCATGCTTGGCAGCTTCTCAGGTATTTGCTTTACATGTGTTTTATTCCCACCTCAACACATTAAAAACTGACATAAAACAAAATTTAAAATCACTCATCAATACCTGCCAAAATAATTGTCCAAGGAACGTAATAGTCTCATCAGTTTTCACGGAGCAGCATATGATCTCCACATACTTTTATGTGTTAACCAACACATACCGTACTAAAAATAGGGACCCTCATTTGGCACAGTTGGCATTGTAACATTGCTAAATTAAGAGAATATAAAGGCAGTGGTTGTAGTCATAGGAAATTTTCAGAATTAAAATCTGTTTGAGCTTCCACAGGTAAAATCTTGGTACATTTCTACAAAGGTTAGCCTTCTCTGTGTGGAGTTGAAGACAACGATTGTTTACAGTATCTATTACTGTGCTACTCCCCTCATAGTGAGGATACAGCAGCAGGGAATTCTCCTTTTGTTTGTGCTTGGAACACGACCAAAAGTAAATGTTAGATGTACCCTGAAGTAAAGAGATGAAAGAGAAATGCCAGGCTCACAAATTTGAGTTATTAAACGAGCAGTTTTAGGTCATGCAGAATCTTTAGAACATCTTTTATTGTGTGATGTTTTTTTGTTGTTGTTTAGATTTTTTTTATTATCCGCTGATAACATAACCAAGTGCATCTGCTCTTTGTCTTGTTAAAAGCGAGTAGATCACACTATTACGCACAAGCTTCCCCAAATAACCTAATGCCTAAATCGGCAGATGTAAAAAGAACAAGTTTTTCAGCTATTTGCCAGTAGCTTATACAGTTAGTTATGGTCGACCCATGAAGGCGATAGCATTGCTAAACTCCACTATTAATCTTCTCCCCAAGGCACCACGGTCCCAGCTCTCCTCAACAGCACCTCCAACCAACTCTACCTCCACTTTTTCTCTGATATTAGTGTGTCTGCAGCTGGATTCAGGCTGGAATACAAAAGTAAGTGTTTACACCACTTGATGTAAAGTTCCAACACCCTGAGTACACATTTTATCTTGCTGCTTGTCTTTCTCCCCAGGGTCAGATGTTTCTCCTGCAGTGTTTTAGTCGCATTTTGCATTATACTCATTTTAAATCCTGCGTAATTATTCAATAGCCATTCTTTTTTTCTGTCCCTGTCTTTTTTTATCTATTTTTTCCCCCTCAGCGGTGTCTCTGACCAACTGTCCAGAGCCTGTGGTTCCCATGAACGGCATCAAGGTTGGGGAGCGTCTTCAGATGAATAATGTGGTGTCTTTCCAATGTGAACCTGGATATAATCTACAGGTAACATCGCCTACCATCAGATACGGTTCAGTCATAAATGACTTAGATGCTTATCCCTTTTTCTTGCCCTTTCATCAGTGTCGCTCATGTCAGTTTTACTTTTCTTCAGTTATCCCTTCAAACAGTGATTTTAAATTTTACAAGAGAGCATAAAGCAAAATGTCAGAACGAAGCCGGTGCTGACTGGATGGAGTGTTTCATATAGTGAGACATTTAGTTCATTTTAGAAGTTTATTTACAGCGGTGATCTGTATGCTCTGATTATGTTAATATGATTAAATCGATGTAAACGTATTTGCAATAATATGGAGTGCTTTGATTTAAGCATTAACAGACACCAGTCAGGGGATGTATACCCCTTTTGCATGCAAAGTATGTATGTGCTGAGTTCAGTGTTCTGCAAAAAATATTTATGTGGATTTATAGATTAAGGGAGGATTGTTATGATTCATCTCTGTCATCCACTCTGGACGCTACGATGCATGACAATTTTCCCCTTAAGTTGCCCAAATACGTATAGTCAAAGGCTGGATAAATATATAGATGGGTATGATCCATCTGCTGCCTGGAATTTATAGGATGTGGTGCAATAAACTGCCTCCCAGCCTGACTGTGTTCTTCACATCCTTCAGTGCTTCCATTGTAGTCACCTGGGCTTCAGGAGGCAGACAGTGACATCTGTGGAACACACTGGAGCAAGAGTTCACAGAAATTATATTTTGAAAGTCCATCCAAGTTTGGTTCATGTCGCTCCCTTCTTTTCTACTGGTTTTGGTTTGCATTTTATAAATAGTAATAGACAGACCGGCCCCTGCCATAGGTGATATAGGCGGTTGCCTTGGGTGCAAAATTCTAGTCGCACCCAGATTGTGACAGAGTGGTAAGGTAGCTGCTAGTTTTGCATTATAAAAATGTAATAACTGAGCCGGAAGCTTGCCCTGTCTGGGACTGTGAAGTTAACATTTGTGTGGATTTGTGGTGGGATTTCTGCCTGATTACAAATATTTCAGTTAGGTTCTTTTCTTCCCGTAGTTTTTTCACCTGCTTGTCTAATCTAGTTCTGTGTCTGTAAGACCATCTGACTGTATCGGCCGAGCAATAACGCAGGCTAATGCACAGAAGGCAAAGCAAAACTGTTATGAATTCTAATTAAATGATAATGGTTTTATTGTGAGTTTTTTCAGTACATGTCAGAGAACACATATATGTGGGAGAGATTTCCATATATCTATGCAGAAAACCTGCTGAAACAGGAGCTGTTAGGGGTTTATAAAAAAATTATAATAAGAATAATTATTCAAATGAATTCATTTATCATTGAGGTGAAAAGGTGGCACATGCACAATTAAAGACAAACAAAAGACACATAAGAGGAGGAAAGACTACATCATGTGTGCTGACTCACCGGGGATTTTATTAAATGAGAAAAGTTGATCTACAGAAGAAACATTTTTAAAGGCAATACCTAAAGAATGCCTGAGAGCCTTTCAAAAAATGTTCCCCATAAATTCACTAGAATGAAGGTAAACAATCTCTGTTTGATACATTGTTACAGGCTATGATGTCTGGACGATGGCATAGGCAGATGACACTTATTATTGGCCATGATAATTGATTTGGCTTTTCATCAGTTTGAATGCAGAAGATTATACACACTGCAGTGTGTAATGTTACTTACGGTTTAGAGTAGGGCTGCAGCTAACGATGATTTTAATACTCAATGCGTCTACATATTATGTCATCGAATCATCGTTGCATCCAATAAGAAGTACTATTGCCCCACGCCCTCCCTCCCTTTAACGAGGTCAGCAGTATAAGTTTATAGATGATAGATATTTATAAGCCCTTTCGGAAATTCATGGTGTGTCATACAGCAAACATCCTTGCCTGTGGTCTGCTGGCGAAACACTGGACGCTTTCTGATCAGATGACGTCATGCCGTTGCGGTAAGGTTAGGCGACAAGTTTTGCTTTACGGCTAACTGACTGTAACATTACAGAATTGTTGTTTTCTTTTAGCTTGAAATAATTCCATACATTTTCCTTTCGTCCCTCGCTACTTTCTCTCCCTTCCTCCACGTTGCAAACAGCACCATCCTAATCATGTCGTATTCACACTGTAAGCGCGATCTGCGGCAGTAATAAATGTCTGTGCGAAACAGTGTGCTATTTAGTTATATGGATTAAACGAAGGTATGGCACATTCTTGCGTCAATGGTTTTTAGTAATCGAATTAATCAAATCGTTTCAGCCATATTTTGTTGTTGGGCAGATAGGTGGTGCCGGTGTATAATTTCTCGCCTAGGGCTCCAACACTGTCAGGGCTGGCCCTGGTAATACACATTAGTCAAAAAGCTGTGACAAAAACTTTTCATGAAGATGATGGATTAGTAGCCACAGGACAAGAAGCAGGTTTTAGAAAAAGGTTTGGGGCAATTATTTCAATTATGTTTCTTTCTGGATAATCAGAATAATTACATAATATGTAAACATCCTGAGCTCCATCAAAGTGCTCTGGTTATTTTACTTTAAGCCAATTTCTATGCATCATTTCTTCTGGATAATAACATTGTCATTGTCTTTTGCCACTAACTTACAGTCATGTAAATGGCCAGAATATTGGTTTCCTAAGAGCATTTGCTGTAGAGGCATTATCAAGGTGAATTACGTGAATTAACCTATATGATACTTTTATGTTAAAGTACATCAGTCACCATGTTTAAACACAGATATCCAGCCTTGCCGTCACTTTTTTTTTTTTTTTTTTACATATTCTTATATGCATAAGTACCTTATTGTTTCTGTTATGTTACTCTACTAGAAATGATGCTATGATTGTGGACCTAATTGTGGTGCATCTAACCTGAGTTCTTGTTGCAAGCGTAGGTAGGGTAAAGAGGTCAAGCTTGACAATGTCTGATGTCATTATCAACCATTGCAGTAGCAGTCCTTAAGCAGTGAGACATGTGAAAGAGTACATTAAAACAGTCCAAGGCTTTCTTAGACTATGACTAGAGACACATTTGCAGAAAAGGTCAGCTGAGTCAGTCCATTAGGTTCAAACATCAGCTTTCTTTTTAGTCATTATGGTGAGTTAGCTACGACACTCAACTGCTGTGCTTTCTGAAAAATGCTCTATAGCTTATTTTGGCAGTGTGACAGTAAATGTTCCTTAATATGCCTGTGATGCTCCCTCTCTGTTGTTCTCTGTCACTTCAGATGGATTTAGTCATTTAGTCGCCACATGAAGTCATGTGGAGACAGGCAGCAGGTTCAAATAATTGGAACAACAGATGAGTGACAGTGGGGATAACAAATTAATTCATCTGCTGTTCTTTGTTGCACTTTTGTCTTTGTGTCTGTGTGTGTGCACACATCGGTCCATGGATGCTCCTTGCAGGGGAACTCGCATATCACCTGTATGCCTGGAACCGTCAGACGATGGAACTACCCACCTCCTCTCTGCATAGGTAAAAATATCTTCCTTCCTAGCTTCCCTTCATTTGACATAACCTAACTCTTGAATTCATCATAAAATGAGGAAAATAGGTGACATTCGTTAAAAAAACAAAGATTATATTTCACTAATTTGTGTTTTTGTATGACTTTATGAGAGCTTTTGCACCTTTTAAAATGAGTTTGATAGGTCTACCTAGAAGTCTGAGCGCACACACTGAGTGAAACTGCATTAGGTTCCTTCTCCATTGTGCACCTCGAGTCTTCCTGCCTGTGAGAGTGCCTTGACAAATCGGTTCCACTTATTGGAACAAGCTACTATTGCCTAATTAGTTCCATCTCAGACTGTGATTGGTTGAAATTGAGGGAAGATTCATCGTGTTCACAGGCATCAGCAGTTTCCTGATTACCTCAGGCTTTCCGTGCTGCTACTTGATAACATTTAACCCCTCACTTGTTCCTTACAGAAACACAATGGTACAGCACCCTGATTTTCCCTGTCTGATTTCTCCCTCCTCTGACTTATGTCGGCTGTTTGTCCCATTTATTGTTTGCTTTGTGCCTTTGTCTTTCTTTTTCTACTTCAGTCAGCTGATTCTTTTACCATTATTTTCAGCATCCTTTGATCTTTTTAATTTTGGAGTCAGGCTCTTTTCATCTTTCTTGATCCCATAATTGCTTGTATTTCCATACCTTTTTCCTAGCTCTTTTGAGTCTCAGTCCTCGATTTCAGTCAAGGAAACATTTATCCGTCAGTGCTTTATGATGAAAGGAGAAGGATGAAAAGCAACAAAGATATTGTATATGGCACCTAGGGATTGGTATCGCTACTTGATACGTTTATGGTATCGACCAAAACAGCCCATTATCGAGTATTACAAACCTCAATCGATACTTTTTGTAACAGAACAAAAAAAAAACAAAAACTATTTGTATGGTTTTGCTTGCAGCGAAACACGCATTCAATATTCCGAAAGTAAGAGAAGAGCACACCTTTTTTTTTTCCTTATGTGCCTGCACCATAGACTATAAAAAAGGCCTGCATGCACCAAGTCCATGCGTGATTTTAACAGCCCCTGACCTTTGGCTGAGGTCTCAGGCATGTTCGTTACTGTTGCAAGTTTATCACCATAAGCTTGGCTTTCCGTTAGTTCCATCTACTGGTATCCTCCTGGTATATGCGTTCCATCACATCAGTCAAAAAATTTGTTTCCCACTACTTGGTCACTAAACTATTACACTCCTCTCATTCAAATATAAAAAAAATCCCAAGCTGTAGTCTTTCCCCAGAGACTAATATTACCAGTGAGGATGACCTAATTACGATGAGGAGTGATCTGATACAATTTCCCATGCCTTCAACAGGTGGTATTTTATGCAAGGTATCGAATGAAGAACTCAATTGGTATCACTTTAAAGGTGCTGATTTTGGTCCTGGTATTGTAAAATTTTAAACGACACACAAAGCTAATGGCACCTCACATAGAAAGTAAGAGCTCCGAAGTTCCTGATTGATTTTTGAGCATGATTTTTATCATTGCTAATAAAAAACTGTAAATACATTGATTTAATTGAGAAAGGAGACATTTAGTGTGATGAAAGGTTTAAGTGTCTAGAGGAATGTGCTTGTTTGTGCTTAAGAGCATTTTTCCAAGAAAAGATATGAGCACATTGACAATAAACCTCAGACTGCCTTCAAGCAGTGTGAACCCACCTAAACTATAGTAAATAGTATATTATAGCCATAAAGATTTTGGAATTTAGATTTATAATTTCTAAATATTTCACCTCTGCTATGCTTTAAAAAAGTAAACTCACTCTATACTACACTATTTCTTTCTCATGTAAAGTATTTTCTGTTAGCACTATATTTGTTCAAGACTCTCTCTCCCACTTAGCAAAGAACTGTGTTGAACTATATTTGTGATTTTATTATGTGTTTGCAGGTACTAATGAAATGTTCTGTCTGCCCTCTGCCAGCTCAATGTGGTGGGATCCGGGAGGAGATGGAGGGCATGATCCTCAGTCCTGGTTTCCCTGGCAATTACCCTAGCAACAGTGACTGCACCTGGAGAATCTACCTGCCAGTTGGTTACGGTGAGCCCCATGAGAGGCTCTTACAGCATGCCACACTTTGGCATTTCCACACTCAAGAACCTTTAATTACGTAACTTGTAGGCCTGGACTGTGGAATGACTCCATTTGTAGCTGTAAATGATTAAACTCATTTAGATTTGAGACCCTGCACAGGGGTACTTTAGTAGTATTTCAGGAACAATATGGTAATTCTTTTTCATTTTCCTACCTCCATTTTCTCAACATTTCGTCTTGCTTCATGCTCCTCTAGGTGCCCACATGCAGTTCCTTAACTTCTCCACTGAGGCCAACCATGATTTCCTTGAGATACGCAATGGGCCCCTTGATACAAGTGCAGTGATTGGCCGATTCAGTGGCCAGGATATTCCCTCTTCCCTTCTCACCACCTCCCATGAGACCACAGTATATTTCCATAGTGACCATTCACAGAACAATCCGGGATTCAGATTCGAGTACCAGGGTAAGTGAGCGAAAAGGATTATGTGTAAGAAATTGTACTCCTAGTAAAAGATGCAGAAGACTGGAGCATAAAATGATGATCAGCCTCAGGATTCTCTCAGACAGAAATAGAGACTTGGTTAATATATATTTAAAATAATGAGCATAATCACCAAGACCACATTTTGCTAATTGCAGAGCCGAGCCAGTATTGTCAGTATTGTGAGTTACTTTATTAAAACTAGTAATTACTTCAGTATGGCTGGAGCCACACCGAAACATGGTTCAATGCAGGTGCTGGGAATATACACACACACACACACATCAGAGCAATGTCCCTGAACTGACACAATCACTATAAGAATGAAAGTCACGGAGATGAATTATGTCTTGCAGAATGATAAATAATAATCCCTGGGAGTGTATCCTTTTTTTCTCCATGTTCACTTTCGTACCATTAGTGTCACTTTACTTTGAGGTGTATGCATGTAAAGCCATAACGTTACTGAATTAGCCCTACAACTGACTGTGTCAAACTAATCAGCTCACAGAGCTAGTAAATTCCTCAGATCTATAAATCTCTGTAAATAAAACTGTTGATCACTTAAAAGATTTCTTCACCACCATGTGCCAGTAAAAGGCTTCATTGCATATCCACATGGCTGCAAGGAATAAATTGCCCTTGTCTGCTAATGCAACAGGCACACAAAGTTTGTATTTTGTGATTCAACAAACGAGCCGGCAAATCGAAAGGTAGCATTGTGCATTTACATAATTATGTGTACATTAGCATATAAATCAAGCATTATATTTGCAAATACCCCCTTTTTGCAGTATTTGCATGAGTTATCTCCTACAAAGGGAAGCTGTGATCCATAGAAATCAATTTCTTTAGTCATATTTATATCCTGGCTCTTCAAGGCTCACTGCCTGCTTTTGTAACTAAGGGGGGAAAAGTAAAAATGATTTACCCACACTACCTCTGATGACTGCATCGTACTCCTCCGGCACTAGTTGAACCCACCCTTGGTATATTTTTCCCCCCTGAAAACTTCTGTCTGAGGAACGAAGAAAAGGAGGATTGTGTGGGAGGTTGAGCAAAAGAAGGAAGAACAACAGAAAGATGAGGAAGGTGAATTAAAGATGGAAAATAAACAGAGAGGACGCTCCACTATAATGCTCTGTCTGGAGTATTCACATGTTGAGGCAAATCCGCTGTGCTTGAGTGAATTGATTGCTAACGTCAGGCAGAACCAAAGAATCTTTAACAGTCACGGGGTCTATAGGTGGCCACAGTTACTGGTAAACTAATAGGCACTAACAATTACTTCCCTGGTCTACTTTGTTGCCATGAGCATAGACACGTTTAGATAATGTTTTAATATATCAGAACGTTCGATTTTTTTCTATATTGAGTGGAGAAATTATGTTTTTGCCTTAATACTAAGTGACAATGTGAATAGAACAATCTACCTTTATTAGAAAAACAATGCCAGATTTGAATAGACTAATGGAATGTTCTCTCCCTCAGCTTACGAGCTACAGGAGTGCCCAGATCCAGAGCCTTTCCGCTACGGAGTGGTGGTTGGTGCTGGCTACAATGTGGGCCAGTCTATTTCCTTTGAGTGTCTGCCTGGGTATCAGCTAATGGGACATTCCATCCTCACCTGTGAGCATGGCACCACACGCAATTGGGATCACCCTTTTCCTCGCTGCGAAGGTAAGGGATGCAGATGTGCCTTATCAATACCCAAATAATAGGCTCATTTAACACATTTTTTCACCTGAACACACAATAAAACAAGTAGCGACTGTTCTGCTGCATGAACGTAGAACCAAAGTAATAACACGATAACTTCCTGTTTAGAACTTAATGAGCTATTACATGATTATTCGGAAGTGCGGCTATGGAGATAATCATTATCTATTATGAATAATGCAATTAAACTGAATAATCACCCCCCATTAATGAAGCAAAGTATTATTCAATGAAAATCAATACTGTGCTAAAGAGGAATGGAGACAAATAAAAGATGAATAAAAGAGAGGCTAAATTGAAAAGAAAAGTAATGGGAGCTTTTTCTTTTCCTTCGTCCTTGACCCACATTCTCACGCTCTGGCTGTCGATTATTCAATAAGGCAGGCAAAATTACAGAGCGAGGTGATGGCCATGACACTGGAACTTTGAATGGGCATGCAGGCAGATAAATGTGAGTGAGAAAAGGAGCAACAGGGTGAAAAGACAGAGGGAACAAGAGATGGAGTTTATTCTCTCACAGCAATTTTCTTTTGTATAGGCTTTTTCAATATTCACAAGTTGGAAGCTTAAAGAATATTATCTGAGTGTTGTATTTTATGGGTTTTCATGCATATGTGTTGGTGTGTGAAGGGACATGCATATTGTATAAAATACATTTATGTAATATTATTCATATTGTAGTTTTCTGCAATGTACCATGTGTCTGTGTAGTTTCAGTTTATTTATATAATAATTAATGCAATTTCAATACAGCACCTTCCTGAACTAATGCAATATTGCAGTGATAATATACAGCATTTAAAATACATATATTCAGTAATATTTTCTGGTGTGTGTGTGTGTGTGTACATTCATGTGTCTGTTTTTGCGTTGAATGTGCCCGTCCATTTAAATGTGTTGTGCTGTGTATTTGCCTTCTAAAATGAACAGGAGAAGGTAGCCTGATGCTTCTGACTGTGAATGTAATTGAATTGGCTTTAATGCTATGACCTGGTGCGAGGAAGTGATACAGCAGGAGTTGAAGTGATTAACGAGACCTCGTTCTTAATGGGATAAATATACCTGAACACACACATACACTGCACATTGCACATTTTCTGTTGTTTTTTATTTTTTTTTTTGATTAGCCACTCGGTTGATACCCAGTTTCCATTCACAGCGGCAAAGCAATTTAACCATATTTCACAGTTGGTAGTATGGTGAACAGGTGAGATGCCATTGTGACCTCAAAATAGGTTTTTAGCGATAATTTAAGAATTAATTGGGTGAGTCCAGATTTCACACACACACATGTTGACTGGGACAACTCAATGAGTAAACAATGACTATTACAGTATTCACCTACAGCTCAAAGAGAGGCTTTGCATTTAAGAATGCCAGAAGAAATCAAAAGCATCACATTTTGTGCAGCTTCTCTATAAAAATTCATCTTTACATAGTAATTAAGTAACATTTTTACTTAGAACAGTGGTTCTTTTTCACATCAGGGACCCCTAAACTAACGCAAATTAGACCAAGGACACCCATTTGATAAGATTTTATCCCAGGATTCCCCATCTGATCGGATTTTTTCTTTTAGATGTTTTATTACAGAAAGTGTATAAACCCCATGGCTAAAATAGTCTCCACAGTCTGTTACAGTTCTACTTATGGATAGAATTATAAAGAAAATAAAGTATTCTCTTTTTTGCTGGGGACCCCCTGGAATCCCCTCTACGACCCCACTTTGAGAACCACTGGTTTAGACAATGCATCTATGATAATTCTTCATTAATCACTTCATCACTATTTATTCACTATAATCATACATTATGTATCATCAGTATTGTGATAATTTCAATGTAGCCAAAAAATAAACTTACACACTGCCCCTTGACTGCTTGGTGGAGGCATGAGACCTCAGAGTGGTAGGTATTTTTGTGTACGCACAAACTTACAAAAACATACATTGCTGCTTTTGTTAGCAAAGTAAATGTATTGATCTCCTTTCAGCTAATACATAGCTGTAATTATGTGGCAGTAAATTATGTTTGACCCAGTGTAGCTCAGTACCACCTGCTCTTCAGAATCTCTGTCACTACAGTATTTACATAGATTTCCTCTGAGGGGATAAGTACATTGATTTTTGTTACCTTGCTTCCACCTCCTTGCTTGTCTTGGCACATCACGTTTTGTATAGAAAATGCTTTGCCCTGTACCCTTTCTTTGTTGTTTGTTTACACTTCTCTTTGGTCCTAACCTTCACAGTCTTATCTCCTTCTCCTTTATTATCTCTTTTCCATTTGCTACATTTCTATATAGCATAGTGTGCTTTTACTGTTTACTTTTTTTGTATTTAAAAACAACTGCAACACTGTTTCAAGTTTTCTGTTCCCACCTAACCCTTCAAGCAAACACACACTCTTTAACACATTCGGTGTAGCTTGCTACTTGATGGCGTCAGCCAGAGGTGCAGCTACATAGAGTGTCCAGGGTTTAATCAATCAGCCTGATCGATAGCTCATTTAACAGGTGAGCCAGCAGCAGAGGGGCCAATCAACCACAAGGCTAATGCAGGCAGCTGTATAACACACACAGCATAACCTGAGAGAGAAACAGAGGGATGAAACATGCAATCTCTGCTTTGGGGATGATCGTACTCATAGGCACATCCAAGGGTGTGCCGTTAAACGGAATACCCTGTCTGGGTTGCTTGAGATGCCTGCACAACTGCGATTACCACTCCTTCCTGATTTTCTCTGCTCCACCACAGTGACTGTGGGGTTTTTCTAAGGACGCCAGTGGGAATGTTTAGCTTCGTAATCATTAAGTTAGTTAGAACCTCCTTAGTTCCTGAGGAATGCTTGAAATAGTTACAATTTCTACGCATGCAGTCTTGAGACCAGGCGCGTGGGAGTTTGTATGTGTGTGAGGGAGTGTTACTGTATCTTTCAGGCTGTGTGGGATTTTTTTTCACCTCAGGATATCAGGCACATGTGAACTTCTATCAAGGTTCTAGCATTGTCAGTTCTGACATAGACATGCTGTTTTTAACCTTTACTGTCACTCAAACACGCACACACACACACATGCATATCCACTCCTCATACACATACTGTACATATACACACACCGCAGAAGCCCAGTTCACACTAACCCCTCGCCTCATATCCGCACTCTGTCTCTTCACCCCCAATGGGAAAGGGTTGAGGCCTTATCTTAGCAAAACACTCCATCCAAGTCCCTACTTGCTAACAGGCTTTACTGGCTAATCTTTAGCTCAGACAAGTGCCTGGGCACTAGACGTAGAGTGAAGGAGAGAGACACTGAGAAGGGAAGCAGAAGAAGAGGGCGATGAAAAATACCCTATTTCCTCCCATTGCAGCTGAATTATGCATCTGCCCTGTTGTATTCCTGGCCCACTGATATATACTGTATACTCTGCCTCTCTTTCACCCTTCCCCTTCCCCCCCTCAGTGCCTTGTGGTTGGAACATCACATCAGACAATGGGACCATCTTCTCCCCGGGTTATCCAGAGGAGTACCCTAGCTCAGCTGACTGTTCCTGGCTAATCACCGTTGCTCCTGGCTTCGGGATCAAGCTCAACTTCACCCTGCTTCAGGTTCATGGGCCTCACGACTTCATTACCGTCTGGTAAGAAATGACTGTATACACTGGCTTTGGATATGTGGGAAATCCTTTAATGAACTACTGTATATATTTTGTATCTTTTTCATTTTGTTTTTTGGGTAAACTGAAATTACATTCTAACCAGTTTTCTAGTAATACCCAAGCCAGAATCTCAAGAACATCTCAACAAAATGTTGTGAACTCTATACTCCATGTGTCTTTGAAACATCAACCTCAATTATGCCTTTTCTTTCACTCCTCGCTCATTTAAAATCATCACAACCCTCACTCTTGTTCCTCCTTCTGAATGTATGATCAGTCACATGGATACCAATACAAATGTAAATTATGTTAATATTGTGAGTTATTCTTGTAGGCATTAAAAGCAGAAAAATGAAACAAACATGCAGCTTGAACACCAGAAACCTATGATCATGACAGATACTTTTGTGTGTTTTGGCTTTTCATTTAATTTCATCTTAATTTCAGGAAAAAGAAAATATTATACATTTTCATATTATATTTCCAAAGTACCAAACACTACCATGTAATTAAGGCAACCAGCTATGGACAACAAGTCAGAGCAGTAGGTGGTATATGCTCCCACCTCTTTAAATATGTGTGTGTGGGAGGGAGAGAGCAAGCTTTGGCCGGTGGAAATGCGTCTCTTTTTTTGTGTGTGTTAATGCTTGTGTCAGGACGTTTATTTTTTTGCCTGACTGAGTATTGAGGGGTAAACCTTTGTTTCATCACCTCCATGATGCACGGCTGGTCCTGCCATATGTGCGACCAAAGACAGGATTTTCCATGCATGATGGTTGCCAGTCCCAGTTGATCCCCTCTCCCTGAGACAAACTCCAAAGGTCCCAGATCTCAGTGAGACCGGAGATCTGACTGCCAGCCAATCTGGCAACTTTACGACCACATGAAAGGTCCACATGGTGTGGGGTGATATTTATGTTTTACGGATTGGGCCGCTTATAGAAAATTGCGTGAAGATGTCACAAAGTTGACATGGCTAAAGTAAGCCAAAATGTCCACATTCTATCGTGTTGTTGCTCTACTGTAAACGGCCCTCATTGTATTGATCTTTCCCAACAAGCTCATGCAGAGCCAAAATGGGGACTATCATGTTCCCCAGTTTCCAGTTACCACCGCTGTGTGTATCTATCCACTGAACTACTGAGCCAAGGAAATGGGCCCCGTAATGGTGGCTTGGCCAGAGTGCTGTCAGGCAGCAGTCCCTAGCCAGCCGTTTCCAGAGCTGCTTGTAATCTCCCATGCCCAGTCTGACAGCCAAAGACAGATGGTTTTTAAGCTGAATGGTTGTGGCAGGAATCTGGGAGTTGGCTTAATCGGCCGTGCCCGCGCCAGGGGACTGCCAAGGCTGGGCCACAGCTTCCAGAGACACTCCCATTTGATGGCAGTTAGCAGGAACAGCGCAATCCAGACCTGTCATTCCATGCTTATCTGTAATTTTTACCTTATTTCAACATAATCACCCACAGCAGCACAGAGTAATTGCTTTGGGTATGATGAAGTGAGAGCAGCTTGGTTATTCTCTGCTGCTGGAAGGTGCTTAAAATAATCTGGCATGTGGCTTTGTTTGGTTTTCTCACAGATATGCGCCATAGGGCCTTGAGGTGCTTTATGGTTAGAGACGGAGGGAGCATTTGAAACAGAGGCTGCTGACAGAAAATGGCTAATTGTCATCAATATACTTCAGGGTAATGTTATATTTGAAGTTACCGTTGACCTGTGACCTTTTTTTCCCCTTTAGGGATGGCCCACAGGAGACAGCCAGGAAACTTGGAATGTTCACAGATGGAGAGCCCAATGATCCACCTAGTAGCACATCCAATCAGGTGCTGATACGTTTCCGTAGTAACACAGAGAAGGGTGGACTGTTCCGTATCAGCTATCAAGGTATGTAAATTACTCTCCCTACTTGATTCTTATTTCTACCAGATATTTCACACATAACTCTGTGTTTGACTCCTTTCATGTCTTTGATGCTCTCAAAAAAGCTTACAGGCTGCAGTTTTGTCTGCCACCTCCCATCATTCCCAATGCAGAGATCCTGATGGCAAGCAAAGAGTTTAAAATCGGTAGGTTGAAATGCTGTCATAAAAAGGCATTTTCATTCACATATAGAAAAACAATTACAACTAACTAGGCACTGCTGATATTTTTATACTAGATTTTGGTCCCATCCCAACACATTATTGGAGCATTTTAAAGAAGAGTTAATCTCACTGCCAGTTCACCTTGTGGCCATGACAATTTACATTGCCCCAAGTTGACTGATTATTATCAATTGACTACACATCCTATAAGGCGATGGTATGGACTCACCCCCAAATGACACAACCCAGGGATTTTTGAGGCAAGAGTATAAATTAATGATCATGACAAAATAATCAGAAAGCCAAAGGGATTTGAGGCAGGTGCTCTCGTTTTCCCCTGTAGAAGACAATGGAGATTAATTCTCCTTATCTGTATATTTGCATACCTCCTTGACTCGTTATTATTCAGACACAAAGGCAGCAACACTGACATAGCATTTCATCTATAGGATCCCTATTCGGGATTTATTATGGTGCTTTTTTCCACTTTTTCTTTCACTGAGAAACACAATACATCTTGATTACCTCATTGTTATATCACTATCCTGGCTAAGGAACACTGATTGGTATATGAAAACATTTTGGTTGGTATCAATGACATGGATTGTTGCTACCATCTCTGATCTGTCATTGACTGTACCTCTCTCTCCTCTATCTCTCTCTGTTCAGGTGATATTGTGCGCTACCGATGTCTTCCAGGCTACCAGTTAAGTGGAAACAGCATCCTGACCTGCCGGTTAGGGACACATTTGGAGTTTGAGGGGCCTCCACCCTCATGTGATGGTGAGTGAATGATTAGGTCTAGAAAACTTGAAAGCGTATCCAGGTAATAACAAGCTGTTTTTTTTGTGTTTTTTTCGGAAGGCCCTGTTCACACTCACACAGTTATACATTCACAACTGAAAGCTGCCCAATCTGATCTGTTGGCAGCAGAGCAGCTCCACTTGAGTGGTTGGGGGGGAGGGGAAAGGTCTTGCTCAAGGGCACCTGAGTGGTGATGAGGAGGGAGGGGCAAGCACTGCTCTTTCACTTTCCCTGCCCAAATTTATCTTGCCTGTCCAGGGATCAAACCTGCTATAAACCTGTCATAAGCGCCCCCTTTTCACATCTTGATACCACTTTCCCTCCTAGCTACCTACCTAGCTAGTATACTTTTTTCTCCTCCTGCTTTATCTTTTCTAATTATCTTAGATATTATCTCCCTAGAAATCAATGGAGTATAGATCTCCCAGTTTCATTTAAACTATTGCTGTTTGGCAACTAAATCTAACTCAAATGTCAGAATTCCCCAATATCTTCAACTTCGTCTCCAAAGCGCCAACTTTTTCAAGGAAAATTATTTCATCAAAATAAATAACAGAAAGTCATAGTTACATATATGGTTCATATGTAGGGTAGCTCCTGTATATGATGATCTTTCTTAAAGGGCAACTTCAGTATTTTTTAACCTGGACCTTTTTTTCCACATGTTTTGTGACTATGTAAAATTTTCTGAAATTGGTCCAGTATTTAGCGAGTGCACTGCACTGTACAGCAGCAAAACAGGTAAAAGAGGAGGTAAAGTGGTCATCCATTAATTAGAAGGTCGGTGGTTTGATCCCCAGCCCCCATTCAGCATGTTGAAGTATCCTTGGGCAAGATGCTGAACCCCAAACTCATTTTAATTTCTGTTTCTTGTGGAAGAGGCACCTTACCCTCTGCCATCAATTTATTAATGGGGTGAATGTGATGTAGTATAAAAGTGTTTAGGAGGTGCTATATAAGTACAGACTATTTAAAAGTACTTGTTTTGGCTCTGACAGGCTCTGACTATATAACTAACACCAAAGTCACACAATAACACACACTAACCAACAAAGGCATCGGTAGACCAGAGAGGTAAAATTGTTATTTTTGTCATGTCTTGCCTGGTGTCTGGTGGCTTTGATAAGAGTGATATAACACCTGTTTCTAGTTAAACAAAAATAATCTTAAAAAAAGGTCTATCGCTATAGGGATTATTTCCATAATGTTGTCAGACGCTAACAATCTGAGCCTGTCAGTGGGGGAAAAAGCTTTAGTGGACATACTTTGACAGATGGAATTACCTGCAAGGATACATTGCAGTCTTGTCTTGCTGCTGCTGTCTGAATCCTGCTCACAAAGTACTGGACCAAAAAAGGTTGTCCCAATTTGTCACACAGACACAAAAACATACAAGTGTCTTTGTGTGTCAGAGTGGCTTTTGTCTCGTTTAATATGGTTCATTTGGTCCCAGGCCACTTGGCTTGGTTACGGCCTGGTCTTGACTCGAATACGATTAAGGTTCAGTCACATCCAACTAGTCGGGGCAAAATGATGGTGCAGAACCAAAGTTATCCAAAGTAATCCTGTGGATCTGTATCGTCTCTCTTTCCCTTGCATTTCAGCTGTTCAAATAGCCACAAACACAGTTGACACTATCATGTAAGTGAGGGTCTTTAAAAGTCCAACATACACCATGTTAAAGAACTGTGCATGCACTCTTTGAAAAAACAGTTGCTGCTGCTTCTCTAAAGTACATATAAAGACACTTCATATTGAATACATTTTATTGTTCACAGAATAAGCCCCTTGAGATCCATAATCACATTTTCAAGAGGGTCCTGACAAATCATTATGTTTCACAAATATGTCACAACACAGGTGAAACATCTTCCTCTGTCAAAGGGGTCCTCCTGTGAGTTTATTTTAAAACAGCGTTCTAGGTAGCCGATATCATTTTGCTCTAATCATAGACTCATGCACTAGTTTGAGTTTTTCCTTATTTCTTGATCCCTTGGGTACTATTTCTGCCTGTAGTCATGCAGCCGCAGCCACATATCAGTTTGGAAGCACTTTCCATCTCTGTGGATGGTACCTGTTTCCCATGAGGCTGCTTTGGTGCTCTATACATGCCGAGATATCCTTCTCCCAGAGGAATCAATGAGTGCAGTGTTCCCAACACACTCCATCATCATAATGCTGTATGTTGTATGCAATACTTTTCCTCTGGGCAAGAGACTAGGTGCATAGAGGGGCCCCTCTGTTTCTGTCTGCTATCGTAAAAGCGCTTTATCTTTCATTCTCTTGCTATCTTTTTTAAAAACTTCTTGATTCTTTTCCTCCTTTTGTCTTGCTTTGTCATTGTGTGTCTCTCACTCTGTGGGTTACATGGTGGACCAGGGAGAGAAGGTGAAATCTGATAAATGTAACAAATTTGAAATGCTAAATAGGAAAAATCACACAAGCATGAGGTGAAAAGGGAGAGTGATGACACAAAAAAAAGGAAAACATGAAGTCTGGAAATTTAACTTCACTTTAACTGCAGACATCTGCGTCTGAGACATACGCTAGTGAAAGCCTCCACTGACATAGCTTTGCACTTGGTAAGCTAAACAAATTTGAGTACTGTTTTTAAAATCTAAGTGAAAGTCAGTGACAGTTGAATACTTTAACGTGCATTTCAGGTGTGAATCCACGCTTATGTTAATTGTTCCCCTTATATTCAGAAATACATTATACTGAGGACAAACAGTTCCATCATATTCCTCTTTCCTGCAAGCTGTCACTTTGCCTGTATAGACACAGAGCAGTGTAACAGGGAGGAGAGCCACAAATGACAAAAGCTGAAGGAGTCAGGAGTTGAGTGAGAGGATGTTGAGGATAGAGAGGAAAGTAAGACAACAAACTGATTCTACTGTGAAGGAAGAGGAGAACCTTGGCATGTGTAGAGACACGAGTCAAAGAAAAAGAAAGAGAACATTCTGAGATTACTCTGAATAAGTAGGATTATTGAGGAAAATGACCAAATCTGTTCAGAAAAGATGGAGGAGAGACTGCTAAACGAGCAGAAGGATGGCAAGTAAGTGAGAGCAAGACAGGAGTTAAAAAGCGAGACGGGAAAGTGAGACAGGGAGAAGACGTAGTTGGAGGGCAGCGAAGAGACGAGGTGCGCTGCTCATTGAAATGCAGGGGACATGCCGGCTGCAGCTGCACCTATCAAATCACCACTTCTAGCTCTTGACAAGCACGACCCTGCACGTCTAGCTGCCCCCACTCACATACACAGTCAATTGCACACTCTTTACATATACTGTATAAACATACACACTGGTCTGTGTGTCTGGGTTACACAACAGTGGATCTTGGCCATTGTGTCTTCTAAAGAGCAGCACTGAAGCCTACAACCAGTTCTGCAGTGTTGCTTTTGCCCCCCTTGTACCAGAATCCTCTCTCATCCTCTGCACTCCCTCCTCCTTCACTTGCCACTTCCCTCCCATGACTCACTAGCGTCAGACTTCTGTTCTTATGTAACACATGTATCCTTTATTCCCCGTTTCTCTCTTTTTTTTTGTCCTCCTCTGAGGCTGCTTCAAAACACAACAACAACACGGTGTAATGTATTGTCACACACTTTAACACACAGGTGTCTCTCCCTACCCAGACCTGCCTTCTTCAGTCTCTTTCTTTCCCGTTCTCCAACACTGACATGCATGCGAATATATAACAGCAATCGCAATACACACATAAACTCAGACACACACTCACTCTTGTTTATTTCTTTATTTAATCCAGATGATTGTTGCCAGTTATGATGGCAAATGGGTTTAGCCTCTCTCATATTTCCTGCCATTGGAGCAACCACTTGGTTTGTAGAGTATTTGATTTGCCTGCTATTTGATTAAACTGTGCCGACCCACAGCCCTTAACTACATCTGCCGTCTGCTGAGACCACAGAGAGTTCCAACATCACACACACAAAACACCAGCATCAGTACAAAGTGTTGCTTGAATTCATTAATGAAACACAATGAGCTCTGATGATCCAAAATCCCTGTGTTTATCCCCCAGACAGATATCTGGTTAAAACCTGCATAATCACTCATCACATTAGTTTCCCAGCTAGCTAGCTTTCTTTATCCCACTCAGGTCCCTTTGCCTCCCTCTCCTCTCTATCTCCTTTTTGTTCCCTAGATTCTTTTTTTGCCCTAGCCCCCTTCCTTTAGTCCCTCAGCAAGGATTACGGCTGCCCCTTTTTCCCATCTTTATTGTCATCCCTGACTTCTCAGAGTTGTTAGGTCCTGATCCACGCTAATGCTTATGTTGTAGCCCATCCCCTTCAATCAGCTTGTTATCACTCCTCAGCTTATGCTAATTAAATACCAACATGGGTAAAGGCATCTCAACAGCACTGCAGCACTACAAGCTTAATATATTGTTGATTTGTGCATGTGTGCATCCAGACTTTCAAACTGGAGTGCACAAAAGTGCGTGTACAGACGCATATGTGTGTGTGGATCTGCGTTTGGGAAGCTGTTGAACAGTTTACACACAAACAGAAGGGATATCTCACAGATTGCCATTGCTGCTACCAGTTTATTCCATTCCTTGTCTCATTAAAGTGAAATTTCATTTTGAGCTCTATCAGCGTTGATCTCACCTTGTGTGTTGAAGCTGCCTTTTTCCAGCTGTCAGATTTGTCCCCTAATACCCTTTTGTTTACAGCCAAGCAGAGTGATGCTTCATTTCAAACTGGATTAGTTTAATAAGTAGCAGCCTATAGATAAGAGCCCCTGCCTGTCTCTTTTCCTCAGCTCCAGGACTAGCTGAAAGCAGATTTGAAGACATGTTGGAGCTTTCTGAAAGGTCACTGACAACACACATCTCATCCTAAGAGAATTGATTGTTTAATGAACTTCACTCTTAGATTTTATATGCTTCTTCCAGGCATAATCACTTTCACTATAAATGATGGATTCAAGCCTGTTGACTCACTTCCACTGAGGTGCTTGAGGTTGTACATGGTTTCACAGACTTTGTGAATGTCTTTTTGGAATTTGGGATGAGAATAGATTAGACACTTCTACTTCCAAAGTTGGATGCCAGAAGAACTTTGTAGATGTCTAATTTCCACATTATATGTAGCATGATGGCACTATTATTGTACCAATGTACTTGCTGCGGAAATTGTATTCTCGAAGGTGCTCTTTTATTATTATAATTTAAATCCCATCAATGTGCCCTTAAAGCAGCAGTAGGGATTTATTTTGTCTTCTTTGCTAAATCTGTCACTATATCCTTACAGTAGTACATGAAACAGTCAATCTGTAAAAAAACACCAACATATATATCTGGTTCCTCTTTCTCCTCCTAGTGCTCCTAATGCCATTTGCAAGAATCCACCGTTTACTTTACAAACAGGCAATCAGAGCCAGGAGCAGTCTCTAGCGCAGTGTCAAACACTGCTCACTTCACAGCCCTCCTCCTTGCTCATGCTCTCACTTGGTCAAGCTCAATATTGTCAGCGTGACTTCAGACGTTTTGCAAACACAATGGCTAAGAAACAACCACTAGCAATGAAAGAACTGCCTATCCCTCATTTCCCTAGTTTGTATCATGCTTTGGCAATATTGTTGTTACACATTCATTCCAATAAAGCTAATTTGAATTGAATTGAATTGAATTGCCAACAATAGCGTATAGTACAAAACACGTGTGTGAACACTTACCGGCCCCACACAGATTTTCAGGCTCATATGAGGCATGATGACAAACCGGGGGGAATAACTAGGTGAAAGGGATGCAATAGCTTCTCATCCTGCTGTTAGACATTGCCGCAGCTGCCTTTGAAGCCTGGGGCGCTCTGCCCTGGGCCACAAGAATTGGAGTGGTTTCTTTGAGAACATGAATCACAGAGAGAAGACCTGGGGTCCTGGCGAGGCTCTCGTCTGGGAGAGCAAGCCTGTCGCAGTCTGAGGCTCACAGGGCAACCAGCTCCTGCTTGTGGGTGTGGTGAGAGAGGCTGAGCGGAGTAATACGAGATGCAGAGAGTGACACAAAAGGTTTTGCATTGTATGTTCAATTGTTACCATCTCCTACTAGTTAGTACAATAGCTATTATTTCTCTACTTTAGGTTACTGTATGCAAGCCACCCTGGTGGTCTAGGGGTTTAATTCCAGCTTCTTCTCCACTCATGCCTACTGTCGACTATTTAATAAAAAGATTAAAAGCCCCACAAAACAATATTTCTTGACCTAGGGTAAACAATATTTGCAGAAATTTAGAGGGTTTTTTTAATACAGTGAAAGTAGTGGCAAACATATTTGATATTTGAGATTTCCTGAGGCAATAAACCCAAGCTAGGGTAAACACCTATACACACCAAGCTAAACAAATAATAAAAAAAATTATTTGCAATGCATTTTAACCTGCCATAACTTTTTTCCTGCTGATTTAATAATCTCTTACCCCATGAACACACATAGAGGAGGTAGAACAAGCCAAGGAACATACACACACAACAGTGCATTGCTGACACAAACAATCGGCACATCCACGCACCGTACACACAAACGGGCATATATCCACAAACACACACTGTCCCACAAAGAATGCACTGCTAGAATTTGATTCCAAGCATTCAGTATTTCACCGCTGTAATGAAGGACCTGCAAGTGCCAAGTGCTGCTTTATCCTGAGGCAGAACAGTCTCAGTATTCAAATTGCAGCACACAACAGGGGCATTTACACTCCTGGCGAAAATCTCTGCCATACTTGGTTGACACTCTCAAATACAAAATGTATGCACATATGCACAAATAGTACCTGCCTACATGCACTCTGAAGTGTTTTTTTAATCACATTTACAGCATCTTATGGTGTTTTTCTTGATGTCTGCTATGATTGTAAGTAAAGCCTCTGGCTGGTGTTTAACAAGGTAAATGTATGTTTTTTTTATGTACGTATGAAATGGTCTTTTGTTAATTGTAAAGCTCTTAACAAGCTGTTGGGTCAAATTCCATCACGGCTTCGGTTTTAAAATAGTTTGTACTGCCAAAGCAGGCCCTTAGGATTCCTTGCAATATAGGAAACAGTGATGCAGGAGAAAGCAGTTAATTTCACAAGTGAGGATAATTACTTTATGTATGTTTATGGTATCTTATTTAGCTACAGATAGGAAACAAGAAAAATAAATGCTGTTGAAAGAGCTTTGTCACACTCTTCCTCTTTAGCACTAGGCGAGGTGAGAAGCTAAAACAATAGGAAGGGAAAACAACAATGTTTCTGTTGCATTGTGTTGTTGCTGCATTGGCATCCTTTCATGTTACAGATTGTGTTTTGGGGTTCCACTGTGTGCTCTGGCAGATTAAGAGGTGGGTTTCACAGCTTTGCAACAAAAACGCAACAAACAGGAGCATTGTTGAATGTCTGATAATACAGACTGAAACCACTCGGAAATGTCAAAGGATGTCATGGAGATGTCCCACAAGAATACCAATGGCAGGGTGAAATGGTATGACCAGATGGATGTGGTCCACCCAGACTTGCCACAGCAATAGGACTTCCAGGGAGAAGTGAGAATTAACCGCCAAGTTAGCATTACATGTGTCACATACAGACAGTGGGTAACTAGGATAGAATATGCTCATGTCAAGCCGTTTGCTAGACTGACTTAGCAAAGGCTTTGTTTCCTGCAACAGTATCAGGACCAGAATGACAATTAACTTAGATATGCTTTTAGACACATTGAGTTGTCCTTCAACAACAATATAATAATAATGAACATTAATTATACAGCAGTTTTCAAAAAACAAAGTGCTTTACATGGTTGAAACTCCTATAAAATATAAATAAATACTACCAATAAAAGAGATGTTGGCAATAAAATGGTGTGCTAGAATTAATCAAAGGCTTTTTAAGAAGTGATTTAAAAGATATCAGTTTCAGCAGACCTCAGCTCCTCTGACAGGGACTCAGAGCCCTGCCGGAGGATTTGAGGTTGCATCCTGGCTCGAGGGGAGCAGAAATTCAGCAGTACAACTGAGAGCAAAACCATGAAGTGCTTTACAGGTGACCTGTGAAGAGAGGTTAAAACAGGGCTGGTGATCTTCTTCTTCTTCTAGTATTTTTTAAAAGCTGAGCAGCTGCTGATCTAATCAATCCAATTTGTGCTTCAAGGTAAATGAATGCACAAAAAAGAATGAAAAGTTATGTATAACTAAACAACCTTTAACAGCAATTCAAAAATGAATAAATCCTAAAATTTAAATATTTTTTTCAATCTCTGTCTTTTATTTCTCTCAACAGTGACTTGTCCCATGAATGAGGTACTTACAGCTTCCACAGGTGTTATCATGAGCCAGTCACCAGGCAGTGGTTTCCCCCATTTTGAGTCCTGCTCCTGGGTGGTCAAAGTAGAACCTGGCTACAACATCACCTTCACTATAGAACACTTCCAGACCAGCCGTCAGTTTGATGAGCTTGAGATCTTTGATGGTGAGTTACTGTATCTTTAAAGAACATATTTATATTGATGGTTATATGCAGTATCATGTATTTTAGTTGTAATGTAATTATGATGATTATTTTGACCTTTTATTTATTGAGTAGAGTTCAACTGAATGTCCTGTTTAGATCCTGTTTCTGATCTATAGTAGGTGATACCCATTACATGTACTATTCAGTAGTATATTGACACTATGACACCTCCCCCCGCACTTCCTTAGCCAAATACTCAATATCACAAATATCCACAATTAAAGGCTAAAATGAGCTAGACAGCTAAATGTACCGTCCCTAACAAAGCTTTCTGCATCTACAAACAGAAAATCACACACGGGCTCCTTCATGGCGACAGAACATCTACATCTGCCTTGTACATTTGCATGTGATTAGAGGCACAGTCAGCAACTCTGCCAAGCTGCTCAGAGAAAATGGCGGTTGTATACGCTAGTGTTCCTGATTAGTGCTTTTTATCTTCTGCCGAGTGGAGGGGAACAGACATTTGCTAACCTTCTGGCTGCCAAGTCAATTATGGAGAGATATCTTAATAAAATGCTCAATCCCTCAAAAGCCATGACTAGGGAAAATTATATTCAAAATTCAGACTTTTAATAAAATTTGATCTGTAGGAAATGGGAAATTTGGATTAATTATATTCTCGGTTCTATCAATTTACATGTACAAGAAAAATGCTATTCAAATAATTCTTCAGATTTAAATGTGTAGATGACGGAACCCAAGGCATCATTTTGAAGACCCCGTGTTAGTGGTGGTTTACATAAATGTACTGCCACTTTTATTCTTTTGCACAAAGTGATGAGAGTTTTAAGAATGGATTCTTCTTACTAACAGTCTTCTCTCTCTCTCTCTGTCTCTCTCTGTCTCTCTCTCTCTCTCTCTACCTAGGCCCATCTAGACAGAGTCCTCTCCTGATTACCCTCAGTGGTAACTATTCCAGCCCGCTGAGCATCACCAGCTCCAGTAACAAAGTCTACCTGCACTGGTCCTTTGATCACACTACCAGCCACAAAGGCTTTCGCATTCGCTACTCAGGTGAGTCAAGACCAGGCACACACTAGTCTGCTGCAGCTTTTTTAAAAATAAAATGTGATGTCAGTGATCCATTTAGAATTGATTGACTAGAAGAAATTGATGTTTGACTTTGTTACTTCTGGACATTTCTGCCTTTGGTTTACTGTGTCAACAAGACCAAGATTTGGCCTGCCAACTGCAGCTGAAATAGCTGGAAATATGACCCATCTCCATGACAACCTAACGGGGGCGGCAAGCATCTGCAGCGGTCCTTGCTGTGCAGCACAAGCCTGGGAATTAGTAAACGTTGTTTCTTGTATTGCTTTATATTCTTCTGTTTAGTCCTGCTCCCATGAAGGATCTGCTGGTATACGACACCTGCATAGCTCACTGTGAATTATGACAGTGTAAATATTTAAAAGGCTCCCTCCGTTCTGTATCAACACCACTCAGCCAGATTGACTAATCGTCTCTCTCCTCCTCTCAGTGGAGTTCTCTGTCTCCCCAACCGGATGTCCCTTCATTTCTCTCACCCTTTTTCTGTTGTTTCTTTTACTTCATTTCTTTTTTCGCCATGATGGATTTTGCAAATTCAGGCTAAGTGACAGACGGACTAAGTGATGGCTGAGAACCCACAAGTTGCCATGGTCAATATGGAGTTGTCTTCTGTAGTTCCTTGGTGGGGAGGAAGGAACAGATGGCACAGGAAGATTCACTGTGTTTGGCTGTGTTCTTCATCAATCCATCTTTTGTCTCCATGGGCCGGTCTTCCATGACCAACTTGTGAACATCTCCTCTTGCAACTCCACATCTCAGTTGTCTGTTATTTCTCTCCATAGCCTCTCTGTTTCCCTATCTCCTCATATAGACACATTCATCTTTTCAATCGATTCAGTCAACTTACAGTCTGCCTGACTCCGTTAGTCTTCCTCACTATCTCCTCATGCTTACATGTCCCTCCTTTGTCTGTATCACCATCTTTCTCACAGCCGCCTTCTCCTGCTCTCTATTATCCATTCCAATCCAGTCACCTGCCAATGTGGATCTGATTTCTCTGAGCTGCAGGGCTGATTGCAGTGACACAAGCTGTATGCTAAAATAGGCAAGAGAAGGGGGAAGGAGCGAGGAACACAGAAAGAGTGACAAATGAGTTAGACACATATAGAAGTGAAGAATCGAACCCAAGGATTGCTCAGGAGTTGCCAGTCATAGTGACAGGAGACGGACTTGCAAAGGAACATACAGTTGCTCAATCGGAGTCTTAAGTATCATTGGCTTTAAACATTGAGTTTTTGTGTTCCAATCCAATAAGAATTCATGTCTTGATGATGAAGAGTACATGTGTTTCTAACTTGAGGGCTACATTTTACAAAAGGACCTGTAGTACACCTACCTTGTAACATCTAATAAGAAATAAACATCTTTCTTAGTGGACCTCAGCATCACATTCCCTGTAAAGTCTGTTTTCTTCAACATCTCTGCAGTGCCACATAATGATCTGTTGGCTTACTTGAAACACTCTCTGTCTCACTGGAACAATTTGTGTGAAAGAGCAACATTTCATAAATGCTGAAAACATATCACACCGATAACATGGCTTTAAGTTTTTAATACTGTGAGGGAGTTTAATCTGATTGTCTGGTGCTAAAAAATCCCACTGACTGAAAAGAGAGACCATTTTCATTGCCACATGTGAGTGGTTTGAGTGAGAATTTGCATTTTTATAGAACTGTAAAGTGGTCACAGTGATTAAGTGTAATGGATAATACGCTTTATTTCGTGTGTCCATGGTCCAGTTCCATCGTAATCTCTCCCCACAATGAGCACCATTTTCTGTGTCACACATCCATGTACCACTGCATCAAAATCATTTAAAAGAATGTTTTCACAATGTGTGATCCTTTTTTTAATTCTCCAGCAGGGATGTGGTGATGTTATGCTATTGTAAAATCTGCAAAATGCAATTTAGGCCTCATAGTCCTCCACTCTTTGGGAACCTGTTGCTGGCAGCATTTGGGATGATAAACGATTATTGCAGCCACCAATTTAGCCAACAAACAAAAACAGATACTTTTTTCCTGTTATTATGTATCCATCACTTTTATGATCCTTCTCTGCTGCGGCTGACAAACTCCTGTTTCGCTTTGTAGAGCATTAGTTTCCTTTTAATCAATTTTACTTGTCTCTAGTCCGCAGTTTTTGCCTTAAAGAGATTGCAATGAAGCTCTTCTATTAATACATATCCTACTTCACCACGCCAGGCGGAAAAGACAGATGCAAAAGAGATCCGGGGCTCCGTGCTATTGAAGGCGCATTAATCCTTCACCTCCTCAACAACAACTTGCATAATCTTGCATCATTATTGTGTTTTTATGGTTGTTACGCTCAATTTTATCGGTTTGCATATTTATATCTTTACCTATTTCATTATGTTTTTTCATAGCGGCCTACTGCAGCCCTCCAAATAGCCCTGTGAATGGCACAGTGCACAGTCTGACAGGCACTAAGTTGGGCAGCACCCTGCGTTTCAGCTGTGACCAGGGCTTCCGGCTTATTGGCCAGAGCAGTGCCACATGCACCCGGACTGCACAGGGGATCTACCAATGGAACGCACCAGTGCCACTTTGCCAAGGTGAGGGCCCAATCATAGCAGCAGGTCATGAGGAAGGATGAGAAAGTTGGTAAGAATAACACAGATTCAGAAATCTAATAGATTAGAATAGATATGTGGCACTTATTTTTCTTCCAAGTGAAGATAATATACCCACTACAAATTCAAATCAGCGTGTTATCAATGTTATCATTGTGGCTGGGCTCATTCAGCATTTAGTCCCACTTTTCAAAAGTGATGAAATTAACCTTAAAACTGTGCAAAGAAAACATTGTTGTAGAAAATGTATTTTGTAAGTTGAGTCATTCTGATTTAAGCTGATTGAAAAAACTATCACTGAATCCATTTGCTTTGGATCGAAGTATGATTTCAGCTGACAGTGTGCCATCACCAACAGCCCAACAGCCTAAGGCGTGCTTCAAGGAAGCTCACTTAACCATTCCTCTGAATTGCTTTGAAGATAACACTGCATAAGATTAATGATATTTGGTTTACCTGAGCTGAATCGTTTGATACGTCAGTCTTATGGGTTATAGTCACAGTTATCTTATTGTCACTGCGCTTAGTGATGAAATCAACAGTACATTACCAGCTTTCAACTGAGACTGGCACATTATAAAAGTTGGAATGTATTGTTAGTGTGTAAATAAAGTCAGCTATTCAGGCAAGATGTATCTATTTTAATTTAAAGTGTTGTCAAAAGTACTAAATGTTATTTTAGATTTTATAATGCTGTGATTCTGTTGCGCCATCATCATAGATTTCCAGTTTTAGTGAAGTATTCATTTGTTTGTGTTCAGATTTTCATCACAAAACCATGAAATATAAAGGCTCTACTTCCAGGGTCTAGGTTCCAACCAGATTTATTAACAATATCAGGTGAAAGGTAAACCAAGAGCAGCAGGCAGCCATTCAATGTCTGGTCAAGACTGCACCAGGTGTAATCTCCACATGAATTGCATGTGCTCCCTCTAGACTTGATTGTTTACCATGGTGCAGATGGTAGCCTGAGCTAATGTTTACTGCACATCAATGCCGGCTCTGGGACTGTGTTTGTACAGGAAGCCTATTGTGAGCTAAGCACTCTGCATACAAATATAGTTATAAAAATACTACATACTGCTACCTGTGCTTTCATTATGCCAACCATATTTTATTTGGTCTCACCTTCCTGCCGCATCTCCCTTCTAGTCATGTCCTGTGGAATGCCAGTGCCTCCGGTCAATGGTAGTATTGTGGGCCAGGACTTCTCTCTAGGAGCCAGGGCAACATATCAGTGTAATCCAGGATTTCGGCTTGCCGGGCCTGTCACTACTTCCGTGATCTGTCAGGAATCTGGGAGGTGGAGCCCCATTGAGGCTCAGCCCAGATGTGTCCGTGAGTATTTCTCTTATTCTCAGTTTATTAAGTTGCAGTATTATCAACAGGACGCACTGTTAAACTTAGGCATATTTAAAGTTTTTTAAAAAACTGTCACCTTCAAAAACTAATACTCGTAAACTTGTAATGATGGCAAAAGCACCAAACTCAAGTAGATATTTGAGTTGATAATGTTTGTTTATCCTCTGACCTTCCAGCGGTGACCTGCCCTGACATTGGCCACTCTGCTGTGGAACATGGGAGATGGAGGCTGATCTATGGAACTCAAAACCAATATGACACTATAATGATGCTCATATGTGACCCGGGATATTATTACAGGGGTCAAAGAGTGATTCGCTGCCAGGCCAACAGCACCTGGAACTACCCTGATCCACGCCCAGTCTGCGAGAGTAAGCGTAAACTGCAGTTTCTTGAGTTAATTCTCATCGTTGCACTGAGAAATCCTCTGCCAGTAAAAAGCAATTTTTCAAGCAAAAAAAAATTATTCCATCCATATTCAGTCTTATCTTATCCCTCTGTGATATTAAGAAAAGAACGTATCTATAGAGGTGCAAATCTTCAAACCAAAACAAAATTAATGAAAGCGGAACAAACCCGCTTCCAAACAAAACAAATCAGTATTGTTGATTACCCATATGGGTTTGTAATATAAGATACTTTCTTCTCATTTCAGTCATCTCCTGTGGAGACCTTGGGACTCCACCAAATGGCAACAAGATTGGAACTCTGACTGTGTATGGAGCCACTGCCATTTTCTCCTGCAACACTGGATATACCTTGGTGGGCTCTCGGGTACGAGAGTGCATGTCCAATGGGCTTTGGAGTGGAACACAGGTGCAGTGCCTAGGTGAGATCTTCAGCCCCTAAAAATGATAACGTCATAATATCCTGCAGTTTTCTTCTAAAGTTATTTAAAACACCCATGTCTCACTGCGACTCTTTTCTTTTTATTTATGCATAGCTGGCCATTGTGGCACACCGGAGCCCATAGTCAATGGACAGATCATTGGGGAGAATTATAACTATCGAGGCAGCGTTGTGTATCAGTGTAACCCAGGATTTCGTCTCATTGGGGTTTCGGTGCGGATCTGTGAACAGGACCACAGATGGTCAGGACGCACTCCTGTCTGTGTCCGTAAGTGCCCACAGAGAAAAGTTATTAGTAAAGCTAGTAAACAAGGTTGCCAACTTTTTACTCTATTTAATAGTGTTGCTGATCGATGTTTTTTTTTAATAAGTGCAGACATATATTACCAAGAGATGCTCTTATCACGTTAATTTAGGACACTTGTGGCCAATTCAGTGTGATTAGACCCAAGGCACCGGTACTGATCACCAATTAATTCTTCTTATTGAAATTTATTTTACAGAAAGTGGACAATCTTCTGGATTAACTACACAGTAAAAGCCACCTTGGCTTCATGTCTAAGTTTTACCATGCCATTTTAATTATGTGATAATTATTCTAAAATAATCCACACAATAATCCTTCTTCCATAATACTACTCATTTTACAAGATTGTTTTAATAGAGGCCAGGGGCAAAAATAGAGACTTGCAGCTGCAGTGGGGTCTGTGGATTTAGAGTTTGGATCTTTATTCATTACCTTAACATCTACAGTCAGTAGGGCCTTTAGTCATTTTTAGGGTGAAGTTAATTTTAAAATGCTCTGCTTTGGCTCTCTGTGACTCTGAAGTCTCGCTCATTGTCTCGCACACAGCTTTATCTCTTTGGTTACACGTCACAAGTAATAGCCTATCAACACTGAAGGTGGCTGTGCTACAGATAGGCAGAGAGACTGGAACTGGTCTGGTGAGCTGTGTGTCGAAGAGAAGGCAGCAGACATTACTAAAACTGCAATAAACATCACAATCTTATGATGTCTTTCTATGAAGACAAACAAGCTCGATGACCCAGTTTCACAACTGAAAATGCCACAGTCTTCAGAATTTCAAAACGATGGCTTTTAAATTAGTCGCCCTCCCCTAACCCAGTCATTACGCTTCAGAGTTGAACATAGCATGCATCTGTCTTTTTTTAATTATCACAGAAACTCTGCGTCATGACTTACAGAATTATTTCTGTAAAAAGTAACACTGGCAGTAAAACAGTTTTTCACACAAGGGTGGTTAAACTTTGCAATCTGAATAGTTCACTGAAAAACTACAATCCTTTACAACACTCACCTTCAGTGTTGTGTTTGTACAGATTTGTTGTTGACACATTGCCTTTTCTAATCCAGGCCGTGTTTATTCAGGTGTTTGATATTAAATTAAGATGTAATTCAACTACTCTGCACCATCTGTTATAATGAGTTTCTTTCTGCTTTGTCTTTCCCAGCAATCACATGTGGTCACCCTGGCAACCCTACCTTTGGTATGACCCAAGCAACCCAGTTCAACTTAAACGATGTTGTGCGCTTTGTCTGCAATACCGGATATGTCCTGCAAGGGGCTGTAAAATCTACCTGCCAGGCCAATGGGCAGTGGAGCAACGTCCTCCCCAGGTGTAAAAGTAAGTTTCAAGTAGATGCCCAAACTGTCAGTGCATTTATGATTTACAAATAAATGAAGGATAAATGCAAAGAACCGGCACAGATGGAAGACATGCCTGATCATGATCATGTCTGCAGTTGGATGTGTATATATACACATGCACTGCCATTATATCTTCAAGAGTTCTCATCCATTTGTGTGGATAGCTATTAAATTACCTGTTGTATTGTGCATGGTCATTTCTTCTGTGACCAGAGATGACCCCAATCACAGAGAGATGGAGACGACACGCAGACACATCCAAAGGGAGAAGGAGTTTAAACGGTGCATGTTAGGGGAAAGTGAAATCGAAAAACCAAAGAGAAACCTGAATTATTTAATTACCACGGTCTCAACCACATGGTCCATGGAGGTTCCGGATAATATTTGATGATATTTCCTCTTAGCCTAGCTACCTCTGTTACACCCTAAGGCTCACCTGTCTGTCAGGGAAACAAACTTGGTTAATAACCGTGCAGAGACAACCAAAAACAATCACAGCATCCTTGAGCTTGTGTGAAAGACAGCAGCCTTTGGAGACCTGTGTCCTGGCTTTTGCTCAGAATAAGAAGTACCCTGCTCTGCTTTGAATGAGCGAGCCAAGGACTTTTAATTTGGCAGTGTTTTTGCGACAAGCGATGTATCTCAGCACCCACGTCTGTCTCTAAGTTTCCACTAACTGCTGAGGGCTTTGTGACAGGCACAGAAAGGGCTCTCGCAAGGTCAGGCCCTGAATGTGACAAGGCAGTGACAGAAGCAGTGACGGATTGACTTATGAGTTTGTTTTAAATGAGGAGAGAAAGGATTTGGCCTTTTTTTTTTTAGACATTCATGAAGGGATGAGGAGGTTACAAGTCTCACAGGAATCCGTCTTCAGTTGTTAAAAAAAAGAAGAGAGAAGTGCATTTGGCTGCTGCATGCATAAGCAGGCGAGATTTTCTCCCAGACATACGCCTTAAATCTCTCCGCTCTAGTAGTGACATCATATTAGCATTGGCCTTGTTTCCATGCAGATGCTGACTCTGAGATGCATTTTGTGTGTGCCTGTGTGTGTGTGTGTGTGTGTGTGGATGACTTGGTGGGTGTGGTCATCTGTTTTGATTATCCTTACTGTTGATGTGGAGAGTTAGTAGCTTAGAGGTGTTCGGATTTATCACCTTAATTACAGCATTCGTGACACATTTGGTGAGGTACGCTCAGCTGTGTGCCATATACTTTGTTCCCTGAGTGGCAAACTAGAAGTCTTGGGATCACATCCGCTTCATCCATCTCACCTTAGCCTTAGCTAAGCTGAACCATAGGCTTTTCTTTTAGAGCGAGAGAGAGTAGTGGGCGGATAATGAAGGATGGGAAAAAGGTGAGGGTGGGGCAGGAGTCAGTCAGACAGAGGTAATGATTTCCACAGTCCAGATTTTAACTACAAGAGTCTGTAGGTGCCATCAATAATGCAGGGAGTAAGAGAGCACCGTGGACCCAGTCAGTCTCCCAGCCCTCTCTAATCTCCACCAATTTGAGTCACAGCAATAGCATCAACACTGCCTTCTTTGGATGACTGGTGTGCTTATTTGTCTTTCAGCGATAAAAGGCAAGAGACACAGGACAGTGGAAAAAAACCACACTCTGACACACCACTTACAGGGCTGTTACTTGGCAGGAGGCCAAGAGGAGGAGAGGGTGAGCGGGGTCCCCACTTCTGAGTGGAACAGAGATGAATTACCTCAGCCCTTCTTCCCCTCTCACTTTTATTCTTCTTTTCCTTTCATCCTTTCACTACCCCTCTCCCTGCCCACTGGGCCACACACAAAAATTTACCAGGAGGTCAGTCATTTTAGATGACTTTTGGATCGCTTTTGAGCCTATGTTGCCCGAGCACATTTTTTCAAAGCTGAAGTCCAAGCTTGGAAAGTCTCGTGCTGAAACAGCTCCACTGCTTCAAATACACTTTGTAGTGTTATTATGCGGTAAGTTGTAAATGATGGCACCACAGGTCAGCACTCTACTGGAAGGAATACATTATAATAGGTATTTTGGGGGTGATTTAGCTGTGCTGGCCAGCTTGGGAGCATGAAAACGAGCAAGCTTTTAGTCACATTAGCATACAATGGGCTCATCTTGGCTGTGGCAAAGGCACACACATGGGGCAAGGCTGGCAAGGCAAAGTGGGGCATAATGGCTGCGTGGGTACTCCCAGTCAGTGTTTTAGAAGCCATTATAGTTTTGGCATCATAATACACATTTACACATTTAGCTCTGGTTCGCAGAATAGAATAGACAGCGACTGTTACTCACTGTACTCTGACTTTGTTAAGGCTGTGGAAGGTTTTGGTTTGTGTCTTGTATCTGAGACACTCAAGATGGATTTGTGCTGGTAGAAGTCATAGCCTGACATTCTGTCATGAATTTTAATATATTCTGCACCATCAGGGCCTCTTCCTCTCTGACTCTGTACAGCACCCCCCTCGCTGTCCCTCGCCCCTCACTCATCCCTCATTCTCCCCTTCCCTAACTCTCTCCATCTGGTGCTAAACTGACATGGTGCCTCTTCTCCTGTGAGCTCCCCATCCATCACCATCTCTGCTACATGGCGGCCAGCAGGAGACTGGCTCTAATGAAGCAAATGTTTATTTCCAGTCTGCCTCCTACTTCATTTGGATTGGGGTGGATGGATAGATGCTGGATAGGTCGCAGTAGTAGATGAGGAACGAACACCCTAGTTGTAAAATGGTCATGTTCCCTGACGTAAGAGAGAGTCATATATCTATATGAAAATATATGGTATATATCATAGAATAAACTTCAAACATTAAATCATCATTTTACGGGGAAATAATTGGTTAAACTGAATGTCATCTTTTTCTCCCTTTTCCTTTTACTCCCCCTCTCCATCCATTTCTCCAGTTGTGAATTGCACAGAACCGGGCCACGTAGAGAACAGCATTCGGCAGGTACTGCCCAGCGGGCCGCATCGCTACAGCTTTCAGACCACTGTGTCATACCGCTGTAACCCGGGGTACTACCTGCTGGGCACCAGCTCCATATCCTGTCAGGGGGACGGTACCTGGGACCGCTCCCTTCCCAAGTGCCTGTGTAAGTACCTCAGGGGTTGGTTGTGACGCTGCATGATTTACATTTTTATGTACATACTGAAAAGAAGGACTTTGTAAAACAGTGTAAACTCGCCAGGCACACCACCTCCTGATAAAATCCATATTTAAAACTGATTTTGTTAAAACAGAAATATGTTGTTAGCCATTATGTTAAACATTTTTGTACTAAATAAATGTAACCAAAGGCATTAATGATTAATGGCTTGTTTTTACAATTAATCAGTCTAATGATTTTCATTGTTGTTAAAAGATTATTGTTTTTGAGACTCTAATCGATTAACCGACTAACCATTTCATCCTTCCATTTAGAGTAGGAAATCTTGTTTTGTATTTGTAATTTAAGTGGTTTGCTAAAGTGTGATAAAGTGATGAAGCATTCTGATGGAACTAAGTCTCTTAATCAGTGGGGAATTCTTTTTGATAAAATGTGGTCTGATACAGTAAAATGTAATGCTAACAAGGCAATATATTCAGTGTATGGTGTATTTATCACTTCTTCACCATTGGCCTTGGAGCAGTATCACTTGTTCAGTGGTCTCATTCTCTCATCTCTCTACTCTGATTGGACAGTGGTGCTGTGTGACCGTCCCAGCATGCCTCCCTATGCTCAGATCTCAGGCGACCGTCGGACAGTAGGATCGGTCATCCGCTATAGCTGCATTGGCCAGCGTACCATCATCGGCAACACAACGCGAATGTGCCAACTGGATGGCCAGTGGAGCGGCTCCCCGCCACACTGCTCTGGTACGGAAAACTACACCCAGAATGACCATCTGATGGTCGGGAATGATAAAACTTAAAAGCAGCCCCATTTTGTGAAAGCTTTCTAACTTGATTTTCACGATCGACTTAAAATTAAAAATTTAAAGGCACATTCGATGCTTTAATATTTGAAACTATGTATCGCTGTAGCCCCTCTTCTCGTGCTCTTCCTAGATTCCTGCTTCTTATACTTCAGATTAATTCAGATGTAATATCATCACGCCGTCACACCAATGTCCTCGTAACACCAGGCCAACAAATAAAGTTTGGGTGGCAGCTGTTAGCAGGTAATGAGCGAAGTAGGTGGACCAAAGATGGAGCTGCCTGTCTGCCCTACAGGCCTCAAGGGCAAAGATTGTGTCCTCCATAAAACTGCTTTAATCTGCTCATATTAGACTGAGGAACAGGGACGCCCACACCTCAGCTGGGTTATAAAGCACTATAAAGACATCATCCCCACACTCTCTCCCCTTACAGCGATTCGCTTCAGAGCTCGTAGTATACGTAATAAACACGAGAAAGGCCGTGGGGGTGTCCACATATGCTAATATGCATAGGTATAAATACAAACACATTCACAAAGATGTAACAAAAACATACACATACACAGACAGTGACAAACACACAAACTAGCACACACACAGAGTCACAAGGCGACAATAAAATAGGATGCTGACAGTTTAATGTCACAATTCACAACATTCATATATATCCCATGGATTGCTAGTGTTCTCTCAATGGACAATAAACACAATAAAGATCTGCACGACTTTCTTAGCTATGCACTATTGAAGTGATGTTGACCAGTGCCTTGTAAAATGAGGAGTGAGAGCAGTACACAGAAGTAGTAAACGGTTTGTGATTGTTATAAATGGAGGATGTAGAATTATGAAGCAAGATGCCAAATATATATCTGGTCAATGAAATGAAAAATCACATTGAACTGCACATTTTCTGCACGTTGAACAAATAGACATAGTGACCCTTTGGGAAGACCCTTATGGAGGATAGGGAATATTATTTTCATGTTTGATGACAACTGCTGTTATTTTTATAATCTAATCTAATCTGTTTGACATTCTGTTTTAATATGAAAACATCACTCATGTCAAGAGTACATTTCCAATTTTCCAGATTTTTTTTGTTCTATCTTTTCCAGGGGAGTCTGCCAGGTTGTGCGGAGATCCAGGCGTTCCTGTACACGGTATCCGTCTGGGAGAAGAGTTCACAGTAGGCAGTGTGGTCCGCTTTAGCTGTGAGCCAGGCTATATGCTGAAGGGTTCACCAGAGAGAACTTGCCTGACCAATGGGACCTGGCTCGGCACCCAACCTGAATGTCATGGTAAGGAATACATATAGGTATTTACAGGGTTTTTTTCTTTCTACTCTGGCAGAATTAGACAGGGAGGAGGGGATGGTGGATCCCATTTTTTAAATGGAAACCCAGGTACACCATTTAGACAGCAGGATCACACTGCTCAGTTTTTGCCACCGTGTTAGGATGGAAAGCCCGGCCAATTGTCAGACTTTGGTTTTATATAGATCAATATGGATTTCAGCCTTGTCTCCTCATCCCTACACCCTCATACAGTTACTGGAGGGTTCATGGGAGCTAATGTACTTGTGTTTTGTATACTAGGAGAAAACCAACATGTCTCGTGGTGGTTTCTCTGGGAATATAAGGAGCCGAGATAATTGCTCCTGGCTATCCGGTCCTTACATAACTTAAGCAGGTGAATGTACATATAGTGTTAGTATAGTACATTCACAGTGGTATTCTATAAAGCCTGTGTGTTATTAGCTATTCTGTTTCTGATTTTTATAGACAGAATATCAAGGTTGCTCTCCCAAGTGAAGAAGTGCATAAATGTTGGGGTCTGGTAAGGTGGGGGGTAACATAAGATCAATAGGCAGATTGATGTGGCATCCACCCGTTTGTGGTGTAGAGGGAGCTGAGCTCTAAGGTGAAGCTCTCAATTTAGCAGTCAATTTACATTCCTACTCTCTCCTGTGGTGATGAGCTTTGGGTAGTGACCAAAAAAGTAAAACCCTTTAGCGCCAGGGTGAGCAGCTTGGATATGAAGGAAGAGCTTAGAGTAGAACAGCTGCTTGTTTGCGTTTAAAGCAGCCAGTTGAGGTTTTTCAGGAATAGGAACTGAACCCGGATGCTTGCCCCTATGTACTGTGGGCGTATTCTGACCATGTCCAACTGGAGACCCTGGAGCACACCCAGAAGACTGTGGAGGGATTACATATCCCATCTGGCCTGGGAATGCCTTGGGATTCCTGGAGAACATTGCTGGGGAAAATCACGTGTGGGCTACTGATTAAATTGCTACTAAGGCAACCTTATCTTGAATAACTGGTGGAAAAGGAATTGATGGATGGTTTGATGAATTTCTTAAGGACAGTAATAAATGAATACTATTTCTGATGATCTCGGAACACGTACGACAGGCCAGCTGGCGACTTATGATTGTAACTGAAGTTGGACATATATAACACATCTACATTTCATTTCAGTAACTTGTATTTCTCTCAAGTGCTCTTTTCCTTTGTGTATCCTTTTTTATTTCTGTTCTTTTTCCATTGCCCAGATGTTTAATTACTCCCACTGCATTCTTTTTACAAACCATATGCATAGGTTTTTATTGTAATTTCAGGGGTAATAGACACCCAAATAATTACCATCAATTCAAGTTAATTGCGGCCTTAGTCAATGTTTTACAATATGGTTACTTTGCTAATGAGTATTTATATTTTATCATTTTGATGTCTTTTCAGAGCTAGCTGATCTCAACAAATCCCATCACTGAATTGCACATATTAAGCTTTCCTTTACTCAGAGATTGTGGCTAATACTGTAGTAACAGTCCTTGATTGTATAATTAACTACTGCCCTTGCAAATTAAATGAAAGACACATTGCAAATTTGCATGTATTTTGTGTGTGTTTGCAAAAATGTAAAACAGTGATTGAGCAAGAGAGAATGAGGGACATTACAGAGGATGTTTTCTCTATTGATTAAACACCATAAGGCTTTTGTCCTTGTGCAGCATTGCATCCATTCTGCTGCCAGCACCTGAAAAAGCAGAATCCCTGAATGTGTAGTGTGTGGGTGTGTGTGGGTCCAATCGATCTGAGTATTTAGGCACTACACTATCCATTATAATTGCTGAGATGGGTCAAATACGTTACAAACAATGACAAAACTACAGTTTGCAGTTCTTCTTTTTTTTCTATCATGTTTTTACTCATCTCTCCACAAAAATAAAATAATAAAACAATCCATAAACTTACAGTTTTCCACCTTCCAGTTGGCAAGTAGTATCTGCTATTTTCTTTTTCTTCCTTGGTCTTTTCATGTCTCTTTTTTTCTTTGCCCTTTTTCTTACTCCCCATTAACACATGGCTCTTTTCCCTCATCCTTGTATATAGTGTGTTATTTCCAGAAGCTTCATCCTGTCTCCTAGGCTTGTGCTCTTAACACCCCCTCACACATACACAAACACACACACATACTACCCCTTCTCCACACAATACCACCACCTCTTTCCCTTGCCTCACTCTGTCTCACTTCGTCTCTGGTGTGTGGTATGCCCACTAGCACTAGAGGTTGCCCACCTGTTCTCGGTTGGCACAGACTTCAAGGGCCAGGCCACATCTGGTCATTACAGGAGGGCAAAGCCCACAGGGCTCTGAGGGCCCAGGGCAAGCTGGAGACTTTAATGAACAGAACCATCGCTGGCAGCCAGACAGACACCAAGGGACTTTCTGAGGAAAGGGTGTGTCTATCAAAGTTACTTATGAAGAAGGTTGCAGGAGAGAAGATCATGAGGGTGGTGGTTGGGTGAGCTGATGAAGAACAGAGCAGAGGGGAATACAAACCGAGTGAATAACACATATCAGATACATTTTTCAGTATGAAAGAAATGTAGCAGAATACCAACCTCTCTTTTTTTTCTCCCAGTGATCTCCTGTGGTAACCCGGGAACTCCACGGAATGCCCAGATCCTGATCCACGATGGCCTAACATTTTCCAGATCCATTACTTACGCTTGCAGGGAGGGCTACTACTCTACTGGCCTGCTTACCCGACACTGCACTGTTAATGGGACCTGGACCGGCAACATGCCCGAGTGCTCTGGTAATTAACAGCTCTCACAGAAAAAAACTAAGCGTATCTTTGGATAGTTCTTATCTTTTTGGTATATTTAAATGGAAATTCTTGCTCCAGTTGAGGATGCTTTTCTGTTTCCTTGGCTTATACACATTTCTGAGTAATCTACTTGTTGGCCTCTCATCTTTATTTGCACTTGAACAGTAGTTCAGACTTTGGCACCCAACCAACTTTGCAGTTTGGTGAAAGTTCTGAAACCAGCAGAACACATATCCAGGCCTTGTAGAGGAGGGAAATGCAATGCAAGATATTATATGTTATGCGAGAAAAGCATAAAAACATGCAAGTCATGGGAGGACATTAATCACTTGTAAGGCCAGTTTTTGTTGTGATCGATGACTCATGTGGACCCCAAGCTCAGTAGGAGGAAAGTAGTTTGAGACATGGTCCACTCAAACAGCCAAGCCTGACTGACAGCCTCACAAAAGACACAGAGCTACTTTACAGAGCCAAGAGACCCTGGCAAATAGAGGTCACTAAGAGAATCAGTTTTTTTCTGAATGGAGAGGATAAACCTTAAGCAGCACCATTATGGATTTCAGAAAGGGTGCAGTGAAAAGGGTACCTCTTGACGCACTTCCATAGAACATCTTTAGCAATCAATAGACATGTGAATGGGAGCACGTTTGTTTGAATTATTTCTATTGATCTGATAAAAACTGTATGCTAAAAAGGGATTTACTTGAAAGAGGTGCCTCCTAGAAGAGGACATTTTGGTAGCCTTGTCTCTCCATTTTACCTTACTGTAACTGAAATGTGCAGTCATAAAAAAGGAATATTTGTCATCTACAGTATCATGTACCAAAGCAGTGGAATGTTTGCCGGAGACATTTTAAGAATATTGTTATGCAAGAGAGAAATGATCTCAACCCTGTAGGTCTTGTTACAGGGTACACAGTCCTAGATAGACATTGCCGCCAGGCGGCACACTCTTACCAGCCCAGTGGGAAATGTAAGTGCTTGCTCATTCAAGGGGAGATACTACACCTCCAAGAGGCCCAGTTTCCTTACCCTACTGAGAATTTTGCTGCAATGTTGCTCATATGCATTTAATAATGCCTTTTTGTCCCAAGGCTACTTAGCTTTGGGACTTTTGCCCTGGATTTTCTATCTTTGACATACAGCATAGCTGAGCTGTCATACTGCAGTGTCACACAGTGGAATTTTAGGGAGCTACTATATAGGCAAACCCATCAACATTTAGTCACTCTGGACCTTAAAAGCTCTAAACTGGACACAGTGCAATCTTTCAGTAAACACATTACTGGTCACACTGTCAATTATGGTGATTGAAGACTCTATCAGCTGCATGGTAAATCATATTTTTAAGCATTTACACTACCAATCGAAAGTTTAATTTGGAATTACATGTTACATTAACATGTTATATATTTTTGCCCAAAAGAAGAACAATTCAATATTTAAAACTTGACAGGAGCAATTACCATTGTAAAAATTTCTTTCCACAAAATCTCTTTTGATTTTGTTATTTTTTTCCCAGTCCTCCTAAGTGACCCTATATCATTATTGAACCACAACAGTTCTTGCAATTGGGCTCTTAACATATTGGGAACCAGTTTTCTTTAGGCACTCTATTGTCTACTAGTGGTTAGAATAGGTTTAAAGCGTGACTTGTCAGCTGATATTCCTATGGTGCCTAGGCTAACCTTCTAATATCTATTTTGTACAGTAGTTTTAACAATAGCTTTGCTAAAGCAACACACCTGTTGATTACAGCTTGTTAGAGACACATGTTCTTATTTAAATCTGCACAGATTTTGATGCTAAGATTATCATTTATTTTATGACTTATATTCTGTACAAAACATTACTTTTTTTTGCAGACCCTCCATACAAAATAACATCTATTTGTAAAGAGGACTTTCTACAACTAAAACATGAAAGACCATTCAAAAACAGGAGTAGTCCTCTCAGCCATTTGAATGTACCAAATCAAGATTTGTGTCAGGCAATTCGAAACTTTTGAAAGATAGTCAAGAAATGAATGGCGTGCTAACTAGAAACCATTTTGCAATGGGGTCACAGCAGCTGTGTCACTAATATCAGTATGTGTGAGGAAGACCAACATTTGCCAGTACCAAAAAAACTGTGCCTCCATTTTGATCTCAACTATCCACCTGTAAAATTTCATGACTACATCTTGCAAAGTTGCAACGCTATCACATTGACAGAATCTGTCCACAGACAGACATATAAGCCTTGCAAAGTACTGAAAACAGCCCCTATTTTCGTTCTGATTACATTAGAGGTCTCTGGCTGGTAATTATCCGTGAAGACACATCAACTATGTTGCTTTTTAGATTGTTAAGTTTTGTTTGTGAGGTGAACTGCTTAGGTCAAGTGCGTATAACAGTTCATTAACTCTGAGGCTCCATCTGGTGTGCAATTTTAAATATCCTGTTTACTTGCTTGTATTTCATCCCAAGTGTGGGATATTAATTTCCTGCCTTACTGAGTACAATTAAATGTAAAACAACTTAAACCATCAAGTAACATAGCTCAAACATGATGAACTGATTTGAATATTTCTCTGTGCTTAAATATCTATCATTGTGTCTGTCCTTACTGTTGATTGTATTACCCATGTTCATGTTCTCACTTTATTATCCCAATTTGTTTCTGCAGTAATCAACTGTGGTGACCCTGGAGTGCCAGCCAATGGGGTGAGGTTGGGCAGTGATTTCACCTACAACCACACAGTGAGTTACCAGTGTTCTCCTGGTTTCACCATGGATGCTGACCGGGCTTCAACTCTTATCTGCACGAAGGACCGCACCTGGAATGGCACCAAACCTCTCTGTAAAGGTAAAGTTGTGAAAGATGTAAATGACTATGCGGTGATTAGATAAATGTAGACAATGGCACAGGGCATATGTTACAGCTATTGTTATATCGGTGGTCATCTTACATTACACTTAAACTTACTTGTACTATACTGTTATTTAACCCAACACGCAGAATCCATAAAGTCGTGCAATACCTCTTTGTCTCCTTGTAGCGATTGTGTGTGGTCCACCACTTACCATCCCTAATGGACAGATTGTGGGTACTGACTTCACCTGGGGCTCTAGCATCAGCTACTCCTGCAACCAAGGTTACCAGCTGTCCCTGCCTACTGTGTTAACATGCCAGGGCAATGGAAACTGGAGTGGAGAGAAACCCCAGTGCTTCCGTAAGTTGCATCGCGCTGGAATGCCCAATTACATTATGTCATTGTTGTCGTTTCATTCACCCAAGTATGTACAATATGTATGTGACATTTCACTCCCCTTGGAATATATTGACTTAAAACACAACATGGTTATGTGGGTCACCTCATAATTCCCTATTTCTCTCTTTCCTCCCTCCTTCATCTTTGCAGCTGTGTTCTGTGGAGACCCAGGGATGCCAGCCCAGGGGAGGAGGGAGGATCGAGGATTTACATATCTCTCCTCTGTCTCCTTTTCCTGCTACCCTCCCCTTGTCCTGGTGGGTTCTACCAGGAGATACTGTCAATATGACGGCACCTGGAGTGGCACACAGCCCTCTTGCATAGGTAAGATCCTCTGTTGATGATAAACAGTAGTCTATCTTATTGAATATTTTAGAATGCAGTACTTCATATAATACTTAAAGAAATGATACAAGCAGAGCACAAAATACTGAGGACTATGTCATTATTTTCATAAAACATACAATAGTATCTTTGTGAGAGAAGTCTCCATTTGGCTGACTTGCATTCTGCTCCCTTGTGATCTCCCTTATATGGCTGATTGCCTTTTGCAACCAAGAAATAATGCATGCAAAAACCATTTGACCTAGCTAACAAGCCATATTGATTCTGCTTTTCCATTCTGATCGGTGTAATTAATTAAAACAACCCAGAAAATTTATTTAATCTATTTCAGAATAACCACAACAGTGTAGATATAAGACATAATGTGGAGAAACGGTATTTTTTGCCATGCAAGATCAATTTCTCTGACATATTTCACTTATCAGAGCAAAAATTGCACCCTTTGGGTCTCACAAATCAGGGTTCAACATTAATGGTGAGGATTCACTGAAATTAACATGCAGAAAGTCAATTTTTACTTGCCCCTATACAAATAATTTTATTTATTAGCATTTATCAAATAAAGTTCATTATCATGTTAAATCTTTCGTTCATCATCATCATCATCATTCTTGCATATCGAAAAAGGTACAACAATCTGCTCTCCTTCTCCCCAGAGATGGGTTCTTTAACTGTGGTTCATACATTGCCATAAACTTTGTCTTTACCTGCCATTTTTGCGGAAGTAGAGAAGGGTATTGTTGATTTTATCGATTCTAAAAGTCTAATCAACACTCTTATCAGTTTGGTTCTTTATTGATATTCTTATTCATTGCTAAATAATTGCTTTTTGAAAATATATTATTTAAAGAAATAATAGAAATAGTAATAGAATAGAACATTATTATTATTATAGTTGTGTTGTTGTTGTTGTTGTTGTTGTTGTTGTTATTACTATATATATATTGTAAAGGGTCCATTTGTAATTGTATGAATCACTTTTTATTGCCTATTTGTGAACAGGTTATAATAAGGGTGCTCCAGTTGATCGATCACCCATTGTAATTGGCCGATAATGGCTTTAACTAGTTTGATCAAAAGGGTCCAGATTAGGCAAAAATGGAGGACTTTATAAAACGATGACACAGACACTCACATTTGGCCTTCTGATCTGGTCTTATCGGTCATGCAAAGCAATAAACATGATGCTACTGACAAAGTTTTAGTTTTGGTATTTTTATTCAAATATTTTGTACTGTATACATAACACCTGTACTGTGCATGTCGCTGCATTTACTTTGCAACAAGTCCCAATCTGTTTTCCACCATCAGTCTCTTTGTACTCCCGTGTTGCTTTCAGTAACAGTTCCACTTCGTTGTCGGTCAATGCAACAAAAATACCTGATGTAGATCTTTGTCTGTATTACTTTCTTCTTTCTTTCTTCTTCCTTTCTTCAAAATCTTGGCGAGCAGACCATCTGCTTTATTTTTACACGCGCATGCCCAGTGTATGTCAACAGCCACTAGATGTGTGTTTTCAGTTGTTTTAATATGGACGGAGATCAATTCTGTTACGCAGCTAAAATGTTGATGTGGATGGAGAAGATTGTATTTGTCATAATGTAATTTTATTTATTTAAATTTCCCTTATTTTCAAATCTCAATAATGAGATTATCAGTCCCTCTCTCTACCCCCTAAAGCCCACAGAACCTGCCGGAGCTGTCCAGAACAAAAAGTGGCTATCATTGACCCAGGATGCCTGTGCTCCTTTATGTCCTAAATATTTTGGCTACAGCTGTTTTTGTTGCAGTTTTTATAGCTGGAGTAAATTTATAAAGATGCTGTTTGCTCACTTTTTGTAGTTTATTCCACAGGAAAGCTATATTTGTTAAGCTACAAGATGTTTGCAGTAACCAGGCAAAGGTTGCTATGGTTTAAGTCAGAGGGAGTGGCCCATGTTTCCTGGCAATAAAATAAACAATTTCATTTCATGATACTTTATCATCTGTTAATTTTAATACTTTAATACATTGTTTTTAGGATTAATTAAATAAATATACAGTATAATGTACAATGCTACATGATAAATAAAAGGCTTCAAATAGACCCAGTGATTGGTTCTTGCTTTCAGCAATCAGTGATCGGCCCAAAAAATCCTGATCTCTGAACTCCACGTACAAATAAAAAACAACAAAAAAGTTTGATGCGCTGAAGCCCGCCAGGCCAAACAAGAATAGGATCGACTTTGGGTGAAAACTCATTCAACACCGGAAAGGAGAAGCAACTGTAAATCAACTGTACTCAATATCTCTCTGGAAACAAATCTAAAATGTCACTAAAATAAATGTCTTCATGTTCCTGACATCAAAATACAGGTTATAAAAAGAATGAAGAACTCAAACATTATCCATCGTTCCTCCTGTCCTATGTCCTCCTCCCTCCTTGCTGCTGTTGTTATTCACTTGAAGAAAGGGGAAAGGCTGGTTAATCTCAGCCAACAGCTAGATTTACTAAAATTTGTTAACTTTAAAAAAAGTAGTTGTCAAACTAAGAGCTCTAAACAGTTAGACTACATACATATAGCTTTCATTTTTACTGGTTTCTAACAATTTGCAATTGATGCAGATGAGAGACTGGAAAGAGAAGATTAAAATATCACTTTCTGCATGTTTATGCTTGTTGCATAAACATGGGGAGACATGGAGAGATGCTGCAGCGTGACAGTAAATTACAACAAAATGATGTGTTTAATTATTTGTTTTTACAACTTGCTCGATCAGGCAAGTGAGTTGCTAGATTTTACTTCCCTGATGTGGCATTTTTCTTACCCCGGTCAATTGGACAGTCCTTATTGTTTTAACTTGCAAATTCATCTGCACTTTGCAATTGACGAAGTGTGAAGGCAATGCTTGCAAAACACTTTTGTGGAACTGGCCCCAGAACTTCACACTTCTGTTTTGCCCCTTTGTTGTCTTAAATATTGTTCTCTGGTGTGATAAACATTCCTTAAGCAATACACTTCCTTAAACAAATAGAAGGGATATATAATATAATTCATTTGTTACGATAAACATTATGTAATGAAATATATATTGAAAAATGATTGTTAACTGAAATGACTGATATGTGAACTGATAATGGCACAGTTAGTTCATGCATGGAACAGGAAAACGAGGGACTGGTCCTAGATTCAGACTCTGATGCAGAGCAGGTTGAGTTTAAGGGTGTTTTAAATAATAAAACAAAAGTTGTACATGCAAGGATCAAAATCAGACAAGCGGCTCAAAAGACAAACAAATCCCGATGATAGCAGGCAAGAATCAAAATTAAAGAAGTCCAAAACATAAGAGAGAAAATCCAACACTGAGAAAGGGGCTGGACTGCATGACACAAAGACGAGATAGCCACAGACAAGGGGAGCACACAGACTAAATACACAAGTGAGGGGAGGATAACAAGACTCAGGGCAGACAATCAAACAGGCAGTGAACACAAGACACACGAGGAAAGACTCTTACAAAATAAAACAGGAAATAACTGAAACCCAGAAACCATGACAGATGAGGCCTGAGAATGTGTCATTGTGTTATAAGCTGCTGTGAGAGTGGATTCACTAAAAAAGGCTGTGTAGGATGTGAGTGTGTGTGTGTATGTGTGCATGGTTGTCTGCATACAGTAATTTATGGCCTTCACTCCTACAGTCAGTATTTCACACCAGATCTGTGAAAAATGTAATTCCCTACACAGTTCCTCTAAAGTGATATATCTATTTGTTGTGGGTGACACGTACATTAAATGGGACTTGAATCAACATGAGAGGTAGTTATCATAGAATTGCTGTGTGTGTGTGTTACAGATCCCACTCACACCACCTGTGGGGACCCTGGCACTCCTCTCTTTGGAAATCAGAACAACAGTCAAGGCTACCAGGTATGAATATGTTGTCACTCAGGAAATTAAGGTTGCTGAATAAGGTGCCATTCAGTTCGAGGACAGCAAACTTATAAGGAAACAAAGGGACTGGAGCACAGTCATTGATTTGAAGCCATTAATTGTACAAACCAGTTTGCAAATCAAGTCAGTGTGCTCCAGTTCTTTTTGTTGCTTGAATGTTTATAATATGTGCTGCTACTGCTTCTTCTTCCTGAACTTATTTTTTACACATTTCAGGGGGACAGCGTAGGTAAATTGAGAGTGGTGTTATTTGGTCCACGCAGCAAAAGACTGAGTTTATAAAACTAAAAAACGTAATTTTGAGTGTTCCTTAAAAATGACTGATTTCATGATGGTCAGGTAGACTGCATTAGACTTGTCACCTAAGCTGAATGACTATCATTGAATTAAAAATACATTACGATAGTATTATTTCTTCCATAGCCAAAATTAGCCAATTACAAATTTCTGTTTCAAATCCAAAAAATAATTAATTGAAGCAATACATTAAACGTTTTCACCCCCACAAAATATATAACTAATCCACAAGGATATACCAAAGTCTTCATTAAACACAATGATTAAGAATCATTTAATTCATTATGTCAGACATTTTCTATGTTCTTTCACATCATGGGCACATACAGTAATATATTAGACATGTCCACACACAGACGTGTGTGTGTGTGTGTGATATATATAAAGTATTGCTTTGGACAATTACATTGCCACTTCCGTTCCACATCCTTATATGTTCATGTGTGTCCTCTTACAGATCAGCAGCACTGTGTTCTTCAGCTGCAGAAAGGGCTACTTACTTCAGGGCTCCATTACTCGTACTTGTCTACCCAATCTCACTTGGAGTGGTTTTCAACCTGAGTGCATTGGTAAGTACATAAACCGCTCATGTTGCAAAAACACATGTATAGTAGAAAACCTAACCTCGAGAAAAAGTTTATTTACATTACTCAATCCCAACGCCTACATATACTTTTCCTTGACCCCACACCTCCACCTTGGCTCTCTTTTTCTCACTTTTTCTCTTCCACCATATTTCCTTCTTTCTTATCTGTTGGTCCTCTGATCCCTCTCCCTGCTCATCTCCCCATTCCAACTTTGACCTGTTTCTCTAAAATCCCACTCTTTTCTTCTTTGGTCTCTTTAATCCTTCTCTCCCTCTCTTTCTCCAGCCCACCACTGCAGCCAGCCAGAGCTGTCAGCCCAGTCTGATGTGAGAGCCATAGAACTGCCATCCCTTGGCTACACACTGATCTATACATGTCAGCCTGGCTTCTACTTGGCTGGAGGATCAGAGCACAGGACCTGCAGGTCCGATGGGAGCTGGACAGGGAAACCACCTGTCTGTGCAGGTATAAACACGGTTACATTACATCCATAAAGGGAACATGGAGAAATACTTGATGCAATGACATGGACACACATGCACTCTTTTTGCTTTTGCTGTGGTTACATTTCTACAATATTTCTTACCCGACAGAACAGAAACACATGCATGCAGACACAAACACGCACATAGATGAATTCAACCAACCTCCATAAGAATGCAGATGTGTGCACATGGCCACCCACTTTCCCAGGCAAGCACACAAATGTATTAAACACTTAAAACACTTTACCTCATATTTTTTCCATTAGCAGTCTTTATTAAAACCACTGTGGTCTGTTCTGGCACGGGATTCACTGGGGACTCGTGTTGGGATATTGGGGATTCAGCTAATGTTGATGAATGGCTCTGTTAACACTTGCGTATTCTCAGACACATGCCAGAGTAGAATGGCTCATCCATCACACACTTACTCTGCATGGAATTACACACATGCACACACACTTTAACAAGGGTGCAAAACCTGATTAGGCCAATGCATCCCATTGATTAGGTTAGCAGAAGTACCTCTTGTACATGGTGAGGCATTGTTAACAAGGTCTTGCAGACTGCCATTAAGTCACCCCCAAGCACTGGACTAAATACATATAGGAAAAAAAATGTAATCGACACACAATTATCTAGCATAGACAAATGCTAATGGGTTAAAGAGAAAGACATACTAGAGGGGGAAATCCGTGTGATGGATCTATGCCAAGCAATTGCTGAAATGTAGAGGGTGATTTTTAAGGCCATGCCATTAGGAGTGAAGGAAAGAAAGAGGACTGGCCTTAGCACATACAAGATATTAACAGTGCCTGTGGACGCAGTGATGGAAGGGCAGCTCAAAAGACTGGCAACTAATAAAGTACAAGGCTGTTGGAGTGTGTGTGCATGTGTGCTTGTTTGTGTCTTTATACATTTATCTGAGGTGATGTCTATGCTCATAAACTACCATCAGTATACCTGTCTTTGTTTGTAGTTGCTTGTAAAGCCCCCTTCATTCTGTTTGTCTGTGTGGGTGTATGTTTACTATTGTGGTGAAGTCCTGTGGCCCTGTGTGAGCAGTAAGGCATTATTAAAGTGTTTCCCTTGAAGCAGCGAAACTATGTCTCTGACTTAGCCGTAGCCCCACAGGGACAACCGGGCTGCTCTTTGACGCATTAGTCAAGTCCTGGCGCAGGCGGCCCTCACTCTGGCCACCTCGGGGTTATTATGCGTGCAGGTAAACAGGAAGTGCCGATGGTGACATTCTCCGACTGCAATTACCTTGGAGGTGTTGTGTTAAAGGAGAAAATTGGATCTTTTATTCATTCACTGTATCTATTTACAGGATAGACCTGTAAAATACTCTTTTCAGTTAATACTCTTTTGTTATGCTCTTTAGCTGATAATCGCCCAAGTGGTAAGAGCCCAGTGGGGACAGTGCAGGAGCCACCCTCTAAATTACCAGGTAAGGCATGTCCTTCTGGTATTTTGAGATGCTTTAATATATAATGATTTTCAAATATTTTCAGTTTCAAATATTGTCTGTACTTGGTTTCTCCTTTATCTGTGGTTCTCATTGTGAATCTGGAGATGTTTTAGTAGGTTTTACTTAATTTACCTGTATAGTGGATGGGAACCCTCATCAAAATTAGTTAGTTAGTTGCTATACTTTAATTAGTATACAAATTACAGTATGCATTAGAATGATATAACTTAAGATTAACTCTCTCCACTGCTAACTTTAACCCTGTTATCTGATCTGGCACATGGCACTTTGTTGTTGACAAAAACATACTTTTCTTTCTCTCTTCTGTCTCCACTCATTCAGTCCCTGGTGGTGTATTTGCTAAGAATTCTCTCTGGAGGGGATCTTATGAGTACCTGGGGAAGAAGCAGCCGGCTATGCTCAGCATCACTGCCTTTGAACCCTTTAGCAACCGGGTTAACGGGACACTCATCGACCACAGCGGTGTAGAACTCAAACTGGCTGGTTGGTACACCAAAAGCAGTCAAGAGTTTGAAACTCTCACATAGAGAGTACATATAGAGTACACACGCCCTCTTTGACTTCATTCTCATATCAGAGGCTCCCCTGTGTTGGGTTTATCCAAACAGACAATTGTCCGATAAATTAAAGTGAGGACAAAGATCAAGAAATCAGTGTGGTCCCTGCATGGAGATCATTCTTGCTGCTACTGAACAGCAGACGTTTTATTTTTTCCCCTGTGGCATAATCACCGTGCAGCTGTGATCGTCAAGACACAAATTTGCATTAGTAACGGCTTGGACACTTTACTCTTCTGTACCCGGGCACTATCAATCTTCATCACAGTGTAGTAAAAATTATTTTCTACAGCTACAAATTGCCTCACTCTCCACTGAAAGTAATGTTGCTGATTCAGATGGACCAATGACCAACGGACCAATTACATGGTATTATTGACAGTCTCATAGTAGAAATCTCCTCCAAATTTTGGCAAAACTTTTTTATGAATAAAAGAAGCATTTTTTGCTAACCCTATATAACCCTTTGTTATTATTAGTCTTATGAATAAAAAATATGTAAACATTATCTTTTAATAACTTGTTTGTTTAAAAGATAGGTGTATTGGTCTGATATTTTGTAGTTCTCTTAATGTCAACATTTTACATGAAAAGACAAAACCAACAAGGAATTGATCCTACTAACGAGTGTTGCCAAAGCCTGATATGCAGTAGCGTGACATAGATCATGGTATGGGGTATTATCTTGAGTTGATTCCACAAACACCATCACTAGTGCACTAAATCCACAGCTAAAACTAGTTCCTAACAAATGCACTATTTGTTTGTGACTTGCTTTTAAAAGATAGACTAACACATTGTTGGCTTTGGTCTTTTCATGGGATTTGCTGATGGCAGCAAGTCTTCCTGTCATAGACAACATAGAATGGCTGCAAGGGTCAACACAGCATAATTGGTAAACGAATCAGATTAGGTTTAAAATTCCTAATCTTTGACTATATATACTATATATCTATATCATATAATCCTTTTCAGTTGGTCCATGTTTGGCTGTTGCTCCAAACTAACTGTAAAACTTCTTTTTTCTTGTAGGTACATATAAGAGGGAGGAAGCTCAGCTGCTGCTACAGGTCCACCAGATCAGAGGCCCTGTGGAAATCTTTGTCAACAAGTTCAAAATAGACAACTGGGCCTTAGACGGACATGTAAGTGCAAGTCCAGGGTCAGGTTCGATACAGAACATCCCTTTTTAACTGCCAAGATGTCACATCTTTCTCTGTCACACACACACACACACACACACACACACACACACACACACACACACACACACACACAAACATATATTGTGAAATATGCACAAACACACATACACACTAACCTTGTCACTCTGGGGAGATGGAGGGCCCACCAAGAGTTTTCTCTTTAATTAAAATGTCAGTTAAATCATTGCCTGGTAATCAGGACTCGACAGACCCCCTCCACTTCTCTCTCCCATATTATCCCCCAACCCCAGGCACCACACACTCCAGATATAATTAAAAAAGCAGGTCACATTATAAATATGTGTGTGTGTGTGTGTGTGTGTGTGTATGTGTGTGTATGTGAGTGCCACTGTGTGTGTGTGTGTGCCACTGTGTGCAAGTCACAAGCCTCACAGCACATGAATGTTTACATATAAGTGTGCTTTGCAAATTGGAGTATTGCTTTCATGTAACATGCTTGCATGTGTGCAGCACTGCTGAGTGTGTTTATGTTTGTGCTCTTGAGCAGAAAAACAACATATTAAATGTCAGCTATAAGAGCGCTTCTAAGCTTCCTTTGACATGATATTTCATTTTCTGCGTGCACAAGCTGCTGACACTTTGATGATACCCTCCTTTGTAAAGCCTGGATGTGACACATAAAGTGTCTGTCTTCCATTCCTCTCTTTCCCTAGGTGTCCTACATCTCTTCATCCAACTCCTTTGTGTACCAGGGATTTGTCAGAGGAAAAGGCTTTGGCCAATTTGGTCTCCAGAGACTGGGTGAGTGAGCTGTCCACTTGGTTATAGAAACCAAATAGACATACAGTCTTCTGGGCGAGGACTGTATGTCTATGTGTTTTTTATTTTTATTTTCCTAATTGGATTTCTATCACAGAAATCTTTCACTTACAATATGTGGAGTGCCCTTAAGCTTAGCTGCGAGTGCTTTCACAGCGTGTCATTTGCTGTGTTGGATTCATCATTTATTTAGTTTTACAAATGTGAAAACACTTTTGGAGAATGTGGCTGTGAATCCAGCATAAAGGGGCAAACACAGTTCACAAACATGATTAATAGTCAGAAAATGACATCCACACGCACTCACACACACAACACAGCTACACAAAGTCTTTCCTCCGGGAGTTTGTGGGTAGTGTGTTGATGCCTGTGGAGTCTTTGCCATTTCAAGTAACCCCACATCTTGCAGTTGTGTTACAGTAAATAACATCCATCCTTTGCTGCGTGTCATTCTTTGGTTCCTTCAGCAACTTCAGCAATGCCGTCATAGGTATAGAAATCATTTTTCAAATGACTACAGCTATCTATATATTCTGCTTCATGTTAGTGACCTAGAAATCCCAGCCCTCGCTGTGATATTTGCTACAGTTTGGATACAGCAAATCCTTACATCCTGAGGTTTGATGCACATATAACTGCAAAAATGCGCCAGTCGTCTGAACTATATAAGGCACGTGTGAAGAGAAACATAGGTTATGTAAGGGTATGTCTGCCAATGCTGATATGCATTTTAATTGGTGCATTTTGGTGCACCAATTAAAATTTTTAAGAAGTATTGAAAAAGGATGGGAATTTGCTGCTTATTCTTCTAACAGAGAAATAGAGAAAAGTTTTGGATGTCAAACATAATTTCTTCTCCATCTTAATGATCAATTTTAAGTTTTTCTGTGAAGTCCCAAAAGTCTGACTTAATCTCACTGCTGAGTAGACACACGATTGCAAAGTAATCTGATACACATTAAATTAGATATGTATTAATGTGTTCTCCCAGTACCAAACTCTCCACCAGCCATCAGTGGTGGTTAATTTAAAAAAAAATGTAATTTTTCATGTAACCTTAGCCTCTCACCACGTCCCTGTGGCACACTGTGTTCAGGTTGCAATGATGTTATACATGTAGGAAAATGGGAAAAACTATTAGGTTTGTGTGGGATGTAACTAAAGTCATTAAAAATGCAGCTAAAATACTCTACATTCAGATTTTTTTTTTATTTCCTGTTCCATATGACAGATTTTATATCATGTATTCCATGCAAACAGTTCTGCAGATAATGCTAGTGCTTCAGCTGTTTTCTGTTTGCTGATGCTGGTGAGGGTGACAGATTTCAGAGGAATTTAGCAACTTTTAAAAAGCAAAGCCCACATTGGAGTGGCTCCATATTGGCTGCAATACAAACGGAAGAGCAAAAGTGCAGGTATTAAAAAAGATCAGATATGAGCAGGAATGTGGAATTGACAAATTTGGAATTTGTGTTAACAAAGATTAAGTGTGTGTGTTCATTGAAAATTGTGTGTGCATAGTCAAAGTGGATGTGAAAATCTGCTGTAATGAGAGAGGTGCTTGAACAGCAGGTGCGGAACCCTCCTGCCACCACCACCACCCCGCCTCAGCACACTGATTGAGCAAACAGCTCTTTATTAATACGGAGGAATGGGGCTGGTGCCAGGGCGTCTATGTGTACGTGTGTTTAAGTGTGTATGAGAAAAGCGGATGTGAGTCTGGGTCTTGAAAACCATCCTCCTCAATTTGTGGAGGTTTCTTGTTTTGTTTTAACTCAGTGGTGGTGTAACTGCGAGTGCAGTTTGCCTGCGTGAATGTGTTTGTGCATCTGTTTGTGTGCTCGTGCTCATGCAGCAGGGGGTTGATTGGCAAACACCACAGAACCCACTAATTGAATTCCTTCTTGTTTGTCACTCGTCCTTTATTTGAGCTTTTCTGGCATTCTATGGTAACAGGTGGGATGGTACTCCACCACTGTTGCTGTTTCAGATACACACCTCCATAAATTAGAGAATGAATCTGAAATGACTTAATAGCTGTCGGCCTTTGATGTCAGTAATTAAGAGTAATTGTTAGAATAATGGAATTTGAGGTTCCCAAGGGGCGAAAATTTAAAAAAGCATAGCAATAAACTTAAAAAAGTCACTTCCTTTTAGTTCACTGTTTATCACGAGTTCTTGGCAGCAGGATGATTTCCCTTTTGTTTCTTTTAATTGTGCTGTTTGAGATTTAATTATAATGTCTGCTGCTAAGTTATGCTAAAGCAAGGGCTTATTATTGTATTTCTTTTTTCTTTCAGAGAGTTTAGATCCCGGCAGAGACAACCCAGGCTACAACTTTGCGTCGAACAGCAGTTCAGTGGCGGCAGCCATCCTAGTGCCTTTTATAGCCATGATCATTGCAGGCTTCGCTCTGTACCTCTACAAACACAGGTAAGGTTCACAATTTTAATATATTTCACAATAGTCATCATCTACAAGAAACATTGTACCATTACTTTGGTCCTGCCTCGGTTGGATACATTTTTAGTGAAGGTTTAATTCACCTCTGCAAAGTTAGCTTTTTTCAGATAAGAATCTTGCTTGATTTCTCTAGAGAGATATACATTTGCATTCACCCTCCAAAATACATTAACTTGAAATGGATTTTTTCAATCCACTAAGTCACATGTTGACCTTAAAAAAAATTAGAAAATCATCATCTGTGATATAAAGAGAAAACTCCCTGCTGAGAAAACTTACTGGTTTATAACACAAGAAGTAGGCTGCTTGATACAGTATTCTCACACTCTGTCCCTTAGCAGAGTGAGTGAGTGATAATGATTGAGGGAGTGTTCGAGCTACCTCAATTTGCACAGTGCTGAGGTGACAATTAAAAATGCTGTACCAGTACGATTCAGGATAGACAAATCCATATTACTGTTGAAAACAATTAGTCGATTGACAAAGAAATTGTTGGCTTATGTGTGTGTGTTTTATGTGTATGTACTTGTTGATGTTACTGTCTTGATTGTTTTTATTATTATTACTATTTTTTCGTTTAAATGTCTTCTAAATCTGTGTCTTTGTGTCTGAGAATGCCCTTGAAAACGAGATGGTGCATCTCAAGAGGTTTATCCTCCAATTAAATGTGAAATGTATAAATAAGATTTTGATAGTGGGTTAATCATTGAAGTCGGTTGAGCAGCAAAAATGCCAAAGATTTGCCGGTTCCCGCTTCTCAAATTTGATGAAATGCTGATGTTTTTGCTGTTTATTACCATTTCTAATGTAGATTTTTTGAGTTTTGTACTCATACTAAGTTTTGTAGAAATATGAAGACTTGTTTTTCATTATTTGCTGATATTTTATTGACTAAACAATTCATCCATGAATAAAATATAGTTGCAGTCCTAATTCATAATATGATACATATATATGCTGTATACTTGATAGACTGTATTGCCCACCCCTAATGGGAACTGATCTCATTGTAGAAGAAGACCCAAAGTCCCCTTCAATGGTTACGTGGGCCATGAGAACACTAATGGACGAGCTACGTTCGAGAACCCTATGTATGACCGCAACATCCAACCCACTGACATTATGGCCAATGAGACAGAATTCACAGTCAGCACAGTCTGCACAGCTGTATAGCAACTGCTTCCTCCAGAGGTAAGAGTCAAACACCACCAGGTCATCTGGCATTATGATGAATTAAGGACTTAGAGGCATCCTTGGATCCACATTTCTCTGAAAGTAGATGAAGTTGTCACCTTGTGGCCAGCTCGAGCTAATAACACATCCAAGACATCAAAACTGCTGAAGCAACAAGACACAGATTCTCAGAATCCAGTTTAGTCAAACTAAACGTTTTACACCACACCTTAGAATTTTCTGAGGATAGAGAAATCTGTGATTGATTTTTTTTTCTGCTGCATTTCCTTTGATCTGTATCTCTCACATTAATGAATTGCATTGGGTTTGTTTATACTTTATTGAAAACTATAGAATATGTTTTGTTTATTCAACACTGATGAGAATATTACATTAATGTTTTTATCTTCTCTCTTCTCTGTGATTTCCCTCATCTTTATCTCCATGCTTTCGGTTATTGCTTATCTTTTTGTCAATTTGCTTTTAACATCTTTTTTTGCCTTGTTTTTTTGCATATATTTTCTTTCCTATTTTCCTTACCCCTCTCCTACAATGTCTTTTCTTTTCCTTTTCCCACACACCCACCCCCCGTACATCCATACATTCATCCTTGATTCAGTTAGAGGAGGAGAAGTGCACCACATCTTCGCCTGCCTGCCAACAGAGGACATCCATAGTTCCTTGAGTAGAGGGCAAGACAAAGATTATTTTATTTGCTGAAATACATTCAAGAGACATCTCCAGTGGCAAAGGCTCTTTCCCACAGGAGACAAGAAAAAAAAAGAAACCATGTGAAGACAACAACGACTGTAACAAATGCCAACAACAAAATGCTTTTTGTAACTTTACATGGTTTCTTGATCATTTTCCATATTTTGAGGAACAGCTTCCTCCTGAAACTGCAGCCAGCAGGAGTAACGCTGGAAGCAAAGCTGTGATGACTCTTCTCACCGCCCTCCGCCTAAACCCAAAGGGAATTTTATGGTCAACTTTAAAGTCAAGAAACTGACCTGTAGCTAACAGATCTCTGTGCAAGCAAACTGTATGGCGGACAGCCCCGTGTTGGCCTCTGTGACTCAAAGAGAGACAGTCTGGACTGTTTCGATTCACTCAAGTCTCTGTTTTCTCTGTTTTGTTTTGTTTTTTTTGCTCTCTTTTTATACACTGCTTGCTTTCTGTGATGATTAATTGGGAACCGTGTTTTACCCCCAGCCGTCTGCTCCTGAGGCTGTTAAAAGGTTTCATCGGAGGCCCTGAAACTCTGGCTGAGGATGAATTAAAGATTCAGTTGTGAAGGCCATGTTGGAGAGACACACTCTATCATTATTTTTTGAGCTTGACTCAGTCCTTTTTTCCTTTTTTTTTGAAGCAGGGATGAAATTCTGCTTGCTGAGGCAGCTGTGTCCAGAGCAGAGGTTTAAAGGTAGCTAGGGCTGCTGAAAAAAGCACTGAGTGAACTTGTAGAGAGAATTTTTGTGTATATGTGAGTCAGAGAAAGTGTGTGTGTGTGTGTATTTCTGCACACATTTGTGGTGGCTGCATCTGACCTAAAATATCCCCTGTCTGTTTTGGCCCCAAAGATTCCACCAAACACACGGCAGATAACATGCTAAAATGTCTCCACATTTATTTTTAGTTTTTCAGAAAATAGGAGGATTTTGTTTTAGGGGTGTCGCTATACCTGGACCCTCTGGACATCAATAAAATAAATTGCTACCCAGAACAAATACTGACAATGTACAGGGCCACTGAAAAAAACTAAAACTGAAGGCAATGTCAGTCTCTGGTTACTTTCATTTGCTTTGTTTTTGGTTCTGTGATTCATATGCAATCACTTTGCATTTTTTATGTCTGGGAGAAACTGAAAAGAAATTGAAGATAGACAAATCTGCCTCTCTAACTGATGCACCTAAATCAAAATGTTAAGCAAGAGGCAATACTCAGATGTGCTTCACACAAGCATCAGTTATGGCCCTTCTGCCACTGTCGCTCTGAGGCACTTGAGGAGAAAGACATTGATTGGGTCTAAGTAGCAATGGCAACTGTGATCTGCAGTATATTTCCATGGATATATAAACGCATTGGGACCACACCTTTTCTTTATTTTCCTCTTCATTTCCAAAATTCAGAAAAAAGCTGTAGGACCAAGTCACAGAGCAACAAGTGGCACATTCTCCTCGGAAAGACTGCTAGTCTGATGTCAAACTGCCCGCTTCTGACTTTCTTTTTAATCCTGGGATCCACCATCACATGCTTCTGCAGCTTGAAGGTGGTACATATCGTTATTTTTCTCTGAGGTCGAGATGCAGTATGAGCTCCCTAAACTTGGCCCGAGGAAAACAAAGATCAAAGTGTGGTCATGTTTGAACTCCCTCGAAATGTTCAACTAAAGGCGCTTGAGTCTGAAGAATGGATGAGTCAGTGATTTGTTCCCCCTGGATTACATTCAGGTCTTTTCCTCCAAGTTAACTTCTGACAGCTCCATCCTTTTGAAAAAAAAGAGTTGTGTTGCTTTGTTTTTGTCTTCACCATCATGAAAATGTGGCAGAAGGCTTTCTCGGAGCCGCGACAGCAGGGGGGTTTGCTGGCATACTGATTACTCCCATGCATTCAATTGGAAGTGATAAATGTGATATGAAAAAATGTTTATGCCTCTCATGCTAACACTCCTCAAATCTGGGGAACAATATACACAAAATATTGTGTATATTGGAACCTGTCAGCAGATATAACAGCAGAAGTCTACCGTGTCTGGTGAACGACATGTATGATGAGAAGTCAGAAAATTATTGCTTTTGTGACCCTTGATAATGTGTGTGTGTGTGTGTGTGTGTAAATCGCGAATGAACGGTGGCGTCAAAGGACAGAACGCTACAGGATTTCAAACACCCTGCTCCCAGCTGTTTTCCTGTTACCTGTGTATCCTGTGGATGCTGAGTGGGGTGAATAGTGCTTGAATTGCACTGCAGCATATTGAGTCATTACATGCAATTTGCTTTAATTTAGCCTTGCTTCATTGTCAAACCCATATCGAATCCTGAATTCATCTTACCATTTTCACTCACAGGACAGAACCTCAATTATGTAATGTTTGACTCCAAAAGAAGAAAAGAAGTAATTTAAAACATCCACACTCTATGTACCATGTACCATGTACCCTTTGAACCGTATTTGACATTAGGAGGAATATTTGACACATGCATATATATATATATATATATATATATATATATGCAACAAAGTGGCTTTCACAGTCAGAGTTAACCTCCATACCAACAGGTTTTTTAATGAAGTCTTTAAAATCAGGCCTCTGAAACCAACCACTGTATTGTTCCTTCAATCAGTTTCGCTATGAGTCGGTAATTGCTTTTACAGTTTTATTACTTTTAAAGCTCTTGCTTATCTCGACATTACAGATAGAATATTGCCCCTTGCCTGCTCTGGTCTGAATTGATGGAAAAGGAAACGATTGAATTACCCTGGAGATTTCATGGGGAGAGGAGAAGTTGCAGTTGCATTATCTTGAAGGCATTGGTAGTCAGTTGTCTTTTTTTGCGGCTGTTGCATTGTGCATTTCAGTTATTTTTATTCTGAAATTGCTCCAGATATTTCAGCAGAGTCAATAGCTTGCATTACATTCCAGTTAGTTTCTGTTAAGGCCACTTTGAAGTGGGCTTTCGCCTCCATTCTTTCATCCCATGGCAACATTTAACACACTTTAATAATAGGCAATGAGTATTAAACAAATGTGATTAGCTGGTGCGATAAGACATGATGCCCCTACTCTCCAGCTTGAACTGATTCTATTTGACTAGATTTAGACTTATTTGGACAAATTTTATACAGAAACATAAGCTCACACAACTATGATTGTTTTTATAAACAAGGGCTCAGTCTTAAGAAATTCAGAAATGGTTTTAAAGGGCCAGACGCATACCTTTTCATACGTTTTTGTACCTCCTCCAGTCTCCAATAAGCACTTTACGTTCATTATAGTGCCTTGGTACAACCCCATGATATGATGAACCTGCTTGAGTGTCTCTGTTTTTGTGTTCAAGAATTCCAAACATCATTATCTCTTTAGCAAGATTATAATGTTTTTATGTGTTATAAAATTAGAGGTCTTTTATCTGGCTTTCAGTCAGGGTTCTGGTTATTATCTCTGCCTGAATAGTATAACCCAGGCACCCACCCACAGACACACACCTACTGAAGTAACACATTTTTTTTCTTTTCCTAAATGAGCAATGAGCTCACTAGTACTGTAAGTATATGTACGAAGATTAATGTCTTGGATTTTATGTGCTTTCCTACATGTTTGGCTGAGTTTTGCGTGTTTTTGAGAGTTTAAAAAGTTACATGTTCAGCCAAAGAAAGTTATTCCAATTCAAACAAATTAGAGTTGGGCAAAATTACATAAATTAAGATAAAAACTTTCAGTCAGTTCTCGATGTTGCTTCATTTAGTTCCACTAGTTAGAAAGGTTTTCTAATGGGGAACAAGAAATTTTCAAAAATGCATGCTGGTAATTTTGCACAAATGGTAGTTTTCACTTAGTGTGCGCTACATCTATAGAAATATTTTCTTTTTAACCCATCTGGGTTAGTCCAGAAAGTGCTCATACAAAGTGCAGTACAGTAAAGTGAAAATGAAGATCAGTGAGTTCTGGATGGAGCTGTTTGAAGAGAGTCTTTCTTAATAGCAGCTGGCTACTTCCTGGTTCTCTTTGCATATTTTAAGACAGAAACTCTGTTCATCCCTCGGTTCATTTTCGTTATCAGCCAGACACAGCTCTGAGTTCTCTCCTGCTCACCATCTCTTCTATAATGAAACATACCACAGCTACAGTATGTTCTTTGAGTTCCCATCGAGCTCACTGAATTTTCTGACAGTCAGGGACTACACCAAAAGCTTCCCATTTCTTACTGTAGCTAGATCTCTGACTTTTCTGCACCGGCCACAGCGCACATACATTTAAAAGACAAGCAATCCATTGGTCGTGCTGTGTGACATATTCTGCATCAACTATTATTTATAATCTCTCATCTTTCATTGTCACCGCATATTGACGGCTATGACAAAGCCGCACTTACTGCTGTGTTTTTCAGGCCCATTCCATGCAATTTGATTTCACTATTCAGCCCATTCCGGTGCGTCTAGTGGATTCAAGCATGGGGGAGAGGGAAGGGAGATGTATTTGGAAAAGTTTAGATGAATTTTATTCTATAAATAGAGATAAGATTGGACGGGTAGTTCCATGATTTAAGATCAGATCAGTTATTACCGAAAAACTACTGAATGTATTTCATTTCACTGACTGCATCAGAATTTATCTGTCTATACTGTGTTCAGTATTTGTTATGCCACAACGTCTACTCTTTTGTGTGCAGTAATGGAAAAAAAAATGTTGTCACAGTGTGTGATCCCTGGAATAAAAACAGAATGTCCAATTTATCTAGAGTATAATATAGCAAAAATATATACAGAGAGCTGCTTTTTATCACCACAGATGTTACATTCCTGTATGTTTGTCATGGCAACAAAGTTATTACAAGGCCCCATGATTTCTTTTTTTTTTCTCCACGACATTATTTGATCTCTCAACTAGCCTCTAAATGATACTAAAACTCATTGCAACCCAGAGCGCCTAAGCGAGATCAACACGGCCCTTGAACGCCTCAACAAAACAACAGTAAAAGACAGTGTCAGTGTCTTGCTGTGCACCAAAAGGGTAACCTGTATAGGAATGGACAAACATGGACTTGAGCAGACTGTGTGTAACTACAGAGAGCAACTATAGAGGGAAAGTGTCTCTAAGAAAAGAGATGTTAACGAATAAAAAACCTTTTTTGTACAGAGATATATTTTTATGAAAATACATTTGTAATATAAAAAGAAAAAATGGATTGACATATATGTAAATGTTTTTCTTTTTCATTATTGTAGTACAAATGCTAGTGGGGAGTATATGAAAAATCTCTATATATAAATAAATAAATAAATAAATATATATATATAAATATATATATAAATATATACAAAGAAAAATAGAAACAAGGCCTTTTGTATATGTAAAAAAGATTGTACATAAAAATTTACATACATACTGTACATATGTAAGACCCACCATGGCTTGTCTGCAATATATAAAATGTATTTTATCCGTCTGTATATGATGCTTTGCATTGTGTCTAAGCTTATTCTACTTTCTTGAACTTGAAACTTATTTTGAAGGTTTTGGAATAAAATATAAAACCTACTTTCCATATGGGTATTTATTGAATGAATACTTTAATTGTCTCAAGCCTGGCATCCATTAGCTAATCATGCACAATTAGCCTCTGGGGGTAATAAGCAATACCATTGCATATAACCAGTTTTTCTGGCGCTGCTTCTCATATCTAGGCAAAGATATCTGATGCAGTTGTCATGTTATAGTTTCATATTTCTCTCTACAATATATAAACATTGTAGCCTTTCTGTAAATATATGTTTGAATGTGTTTGAGGTTCACATCAGATGGTCTCTCTGCATTTTGATTCACCTGCCCACTGATAGTGATGTCCCACCACGGCTCTCATATTTAATACTTGCCCGTTGACAGAATTCTGGCACAATTTAGACAGGAAGAATAAAAGATTAAGGTCACATTCATTATGACATTATTGACATTAATCCATATTTTAAAGGTATAATGGTTTACAGTGACATAATTTCTCCGGGAAATTTGTTGCTAGGAAACATCCGTTATCCAATGAAAAGCAATTAATTTTGTAAACTGGAGGTCACTGTAGCATCACAAGCAATAGCATAACTTTTTAACCAGCCTAGTGATTATATTAAACAAAATTTGTGGTACAACTGTTATTTTGCCAAATGTAATTAAACACTTTCCCATCTAATGTTATAAAACTAAGTGAGATGTCGTTGGTGTTTTTAGAGTCAATGAAAGTATATTATCTCTACCACTGCTAGCAATGCTCCAGTTCATGTGTAAAGACATTGCTGTGCACCTTGTTCACTCATTGACCTGTGATCTGACCAGTTGCCTGGTGCATGCACACAGTCAACAGGTAGACAAATCAGATACAGTAAATGCCTCAGTAACTGACATGCAATTTAATAATGTGGTTAGCAGGTGCAGTAATCTGATATTACCTTGGTCTTGGTAGTATAGTCAGATTATTAATGTGTATGTTAAAACAGTGATTGTTATGAAAGCAATGCGTAAGCTGCAGAAACATTAGTAAAATTGTAATACATTAGCTTATCAATTGTAGTTTATCTTTTGGACATGTAAGAAGGCCAGCCTTTAAATTGGTAATGCTTGAGCTACTGAAAATGTTTTAAAAACACAGCAGGAGACAGACATTTTAATTTGAGAAGTCCTAAATTCAGCAGCTAACTTACTAAATAATGCATTGTGGATCTCAACATTATAGTCATAAAGTCTGATCTTCTGCAGTTCATAGTTTAATGTTTTATATATTGTGATGGTATGGACATAAAAGCATGCGTCCAGAACTGCATATAGTTCTCAGTTTTTTACTGCAGCAAAGTTGATAATGGCAGCAGAAAATGCCCTGGGGCATTTACTACTACGGCTACTCCTGCTGGTCCAAATAAGTGAGTGTGTGTGTGTGTGTGCTTGAGTATGTGGCCGTGTTTCACCCAAGTATTGGCAAGGTTAGAGCCTTTTCTTGATTGATTAAATCAACAGCCATACATGGGTCATTAGTCACTCCTGTTCTCGACTAGGTTTCCCATAGTGATTAATCAAACCTTGTCAAGTTGCCCTGACCTGCGAGAGTGCTCCTTCACATTGGCCAGTTAGCCCTCTGTCCTCAAGACTGGACTTTAAAAAATGTTCCAGGCCTCAGTGTTTGTGTCCCAGGTCAATGCGGAGTGGCTGCTTTACTTTATCACCGACTGACGATGCAGATCAAGAAGATGCAATTGATTTTATTTCTAGGTGGATAAATCATACATGCTGCCATATTATGAACTCAAGGCGCTCTCAATGATTGCCTCCTCATCAGATTAAAATCTGATTCTGCTCACATGCACTGTATAATGGTTCATTCTCATCTGAGGTCATTTGTAAGATCAAGTGCTGTGGTGGGGATCCACTCTTGGGTTTCTGGATTGGGAAAGGATAAGCTGCATGTTGCTCTGGCTCACTGAATTCTCTTTATGTGCACCGTTGCTTCTGTGACCGCCTGCAACTTCTCCAATCAGTTTGCAGTTACTGTATCATTGCTCTCATGAGTAGATGTGATAACATGCTAATTCTCCCTAACTAAATTCGGAGTCACTCATACAATACCAGCCTGTACTCAGAAGGCAGTATAACGTCAACATCAGCTTTAGTGCTTTTCGCTTACTGTGCCACCCAAATGTCTCCCTCAGGCCTTTTAATATCAAGCGAGAAGTTCTGAGGGAAAAGAATGGAAGAGAAAAGCTTTTCAGAAGTCTCGAGAGTTTCTTTGAGCGTGGAGATGCGAAACGACAATTAGCTTTGTCACTTTTATGAGTCTGACACATCACACTGACAGCCATATACTCCGCCGTCTTGCCTGAGATGACAGCTGCCTCCAATTACCCAGGTGTCCGGCAGCCATGTTCTCTTTGTTGCTTTTTCAATAAGAGGATCTTATTACACCGCAATGAAAAACAAGGCTGTACAATTTATTGCAAAGATCATTTTGGGACTAAGCAAGTCCCCATCTCAATTTACTATATATGTGAACTATTTACTGGAGAGGCTGCATGCGGTTTTTGAGAAATTATAGATTGAGTCATTACGCCTTTTAGCAGGATGATACGGTGTTTAAACAGACAAATCTCAATGTCTTGGTTCTTGGTACAACTGCTTTTGCACTGATAATCCTGTACATATGTTGTGTATATGGATCATTTCCTGCACTATAAACATATTACTTTTTTGGAGTGAGCATAACAACACTGAATTGGGGAAATGTGACATGACTACAATCTGTTTTCCTATTTTTACCCTTGTTTAATTACTTTCCCTGTGTTTGTTGATAGGAAGGTCAGGAGGGGAATCTCTTTTGGATCAGTCCACTCAATTTCTTGCTATCCCTTGTTTTACTGTGTCAAGCTGGGATATTCAGGGAGACATCAAAGCAGGAGGTTTACCCTCACAAATCCCCCCAGCGTGCTGGCCTGGGCTTTGGCTAATATCAGACAAAATCCACCCTCTGCTGTCCCAGAAGACATTGGACCAAGGATGAAGGGATTGACTGATGAGAGGAAGTATATATTTGCTCTGTCAGTTGAATTTGTCAGCAGGGGGCTGGCTTGCTTACTGCAGTCAAAGCACCATGTAAAGGCAATGGCGTTTAATTAGTCTCAAAACCCACGCACATAAAAACGAGGCACATGCAAGTGATACCAAGCGCACAGAACAGTATCCGGGAGTGTAAAACCATCCTTGTGAGGGAGCATTTCTGCTCCTTGTGCACAAGTGCGGAGCACTTTTCTGCAAGCATGGGGCAGAAAAGTGCTCAACTGTCCCTCCCTACCCTGTTGCAGCTGCTCGTCATTTTGACTTTGGAGGTGGTAATTAGATAGATGGTGATAAGTGGCTGATTTCTCTGCACCTTCGATTCGTCAGTTTGAATACTGACCATGCCACAAATAGCCCTTGTTACATTTTGGTTATAACAAATTACTTATGTTATGTGAATTGCAGAAGTGGCTGTTCCACACTTTTGTCTTGTTTTTCTCTGACGTCTTCTGCAACCCGTGTATACTGTACTGTGCTCTTGTGTCACATGCACCACCTGGTTTTCATATGTACATGTTTTTAGGCTAATTAAATTCCATAAAAGGCTAACTCGCTGTGATTACAAGTAAATATCAGAGAGTTCTGTCCTCGCTGGAATTTCTTCATGTCAAGCTCACTAATCTGGTATTCATGTAGTTGTTGAGAGCTTATTAGAATATTAAGGTACAGATTTAATCAACTGTAATTTCAGGAATCCTTTTATAATATTTAATTAGTTTAGTCAACCTTTTCATTCTGATCTAAATGTATTCTATACATCTATGTTTTCAAACATTACCCTGCAACTCTTTGCTGGTAAAAATGGCAGTAACAGTAATCTTTGAGCCCTTTTTTATTCCGAATAATGCAGTGTTTTGATAAATAAACAAAGCAGAGGAAAAGAAAACAGACTTATAATGTGCTTGTGAGTCTTAGAACGAGAGAAATCTTCTCATTATCTTGAATAATGAATGAGTAAAAAGAAAATCCTAGCTCCTTGATAACAATCAACAGTGAATCTCCAATTACCACCATCCTTGGCTCATAACAATAGGACAATAACTAATACAGAACTGTCAGGGCTCTGTGGCATGATGGGATAATAATAACCGAGGCTCATCAGGAGGAGATGCACAAATGTGGAAGCAGACTGGGAATCAACTTGTCCTCAGTTTTTTTATTTATTTATTTTTTACCCATTCTCTGCCTCTCCCAGCCTTTCACTCCTTCCTTTCAGACATGCAGACTTCCCATGTGTGATTGTCAAAATGATTCATTAGCACATTTGTGTAATTCTAGGGTACTTAATGTTGAATCAGTGGGTAAGGCTGCTATTGATGAGGCAGATGAGGCATGATATGTTTGTATTTTGATTATTTCACACTGAACATGTTGTGGCAGTGACCTCTTTCAGGATCCTAGTGGCCTGAGGGTAGTCGCTCTTGCTGAACCTCTCAGTGCTTGTCTGGTATATCCGGGACCTTCCTCGCGACCACAGCAGGCAGAAAAGGGCGGTTATACGGGTGCACATTATAGTCGTTCTGTTCTGTATGATTAGAGACCACCATCCACTGGTGCATTGCTGTAATTTAATTTACCCTACATGTATTGTCACAGAGTTTCATAAAATGAGTTCCACAATGTTTATATCACATCTTGAAGCCAGTGATCCTGTGATAGAAAGATTATATTGTGATCAGTCATATTGTGGCTATATGTTGTCCACATCCATCCTCTCCTGCTTTCCTCTCAGCTATGAGCTCCCAGCAGCAGTTGTCACATCTTCAGATGGCTTCAAAGATGTCCTCCACTCTACTTGCCCAGAATGACCTGTTAAACAGCGGGGATGGTTCTTCTCCAGCTACCTGGTGCAGTCTTTCCCGGGGCAGGGCACCTTTAGCAAAGCTACAAGGATCAACGACATGAAGACAATAGCAATGAAAATGATAAAGAATGAGGGCTCTCATGTCATGCAGGCCAACGAGGAGGCAGAACAAGACTATGCATGATTATAAAAAATGCACTTATTTTTGTGACAGTGCTTTGTACACTAATTCCATTGACTGTATTTGAAGGAATATCTACAATTATATATTGGCTTGTTTACATGGGTCACGTTAATCAAATCTGTGTGTGACTTGTCATGTGTCTGAAGGTGGCCACCCTGTTGAAATTGAAATTGCTGGACCATTTTTCTGACAAAAGACACATTTGCCTAGAGTTTGAGCACTTGGACAAAAGTCTTTTTGACTTCATGAAGGAAATGTATTTTAAACCTCTCCGTCTGAAGGAGATCAGACCTTTTGTCCAGCAGGTATGTTCTACCGCTTTTCTGCATTAATATGAATGAATAAAATATAAATGAATTCAGATGAATGGCTTTAATATCCTTTCAGCTCTTCACTGCACTCGATCACTTGAAGGGTGTTGGCATAATACATGCAGACCTCAAGTTGGAAAATGTGATGGTGGTGGACCATGAACTTACAGTCAAAGTGATTGACTGTAGCCTGACATGTCAGCTGCCAGGATGGGCTCAGAGATTCAAACCTGTCCATACTGGTGAGTAACTGGAAACCAAATTTGATATCTCAGTGGGTAAAATGGCTGAAAAGTGGGTATACTAATATAAGCACCTTTGCACATCTACACTGTGAGTAGCAGTAGAAGTCCTAATACTCCCGAGTTGTGATTAACACAGATGCCTGTCAAAATGATCATGGTTGTTTGTCCTTTCTCAAGTCTCAACTCTACGCCAGCATGAGTGAATATGATATGATAAGTACTACTAGAAGTTTACTCTGTTAGGTTTCATGTTTTTTTGAAATAACCAGCGTCATCTGATTTGCTTAAAATGTTATGTTTATATTTTATCTATTCTTCTCTATTCAGTTGTGCACCTTTTTTTTAAAAAGTTTTATTACACAGTTCTTCATTTTCCCGATGTTCTTTTTTCTTTTCATGGAAACTATTGCTAAGTTGATTGTGGAAATTTAAATAAAAATAAGCAGTTGAAACTTAGTAACAGTCTTTGACAAAGACTGACAACTTTGTGTTGTATCTTCAGGTACACAGTGAAGTCAAGGAGAACCACCAGATAACATGCTCGGCTTAGGACAGAGATAGAACAACTCCAGTGCAAGTCTCCAGAAACCCAAGGTACCACTTCACCATTGCTCTGTCTGTCCATTTTCTTTTTTAATTGAAATGATTAACTCCCACAAACACCTGATACCCATCGTTCACTGTAACTTTGAACATGATCTTATTTCTGAAGCATACATAGAATGGACTCAAATCTCCAGAGGGAGTTTTCATTCTCTCCTACAGGTGAGAGGTGAGAGGATTATATTTGTTGCAGTTAATTCATGTTCATGATTAATCTGACAATGTTTGTGGACATGCTAAAAGGAATGCTTCAGCTCGATGCTACCATGCAGATTATACTCAGTCAGGTGCTAAAGCATCAGTTCATCACAGGGGCAGATTGGCCATCTGGCAATTCTGGCAAATGCCAATGGGGCCAGACCATTTGCTTTGGGGTGGGCCAGTAAGACTGATAATAAAATCAGTATTTCCCACACATAGGCTTTACTTGGACGCGCCGCTCCGGTAGTAAACAGCCAACCACGTAGCAACCCATTTAAGCATTTTGCAGAGAAACACAGAGAGAGAAGCTATCTATGTTATAAGATGCAGACAAGGTGGGTACACTGGTGCAGATGTAACTGGGTACAACATTGGTTTCGGTTTCGATAGGTTTCCTCATTAACAAGCCTCCCCCTGCAGCTGAAAACGGAATCACAACTGCTGTGTCATTTCGGCCACTTTCTAAAACATAGCCCGCTGCTGATGGAGAAAATCAACATGGCCGACAAATACAGGGAGAGAGAAACAGAAAGAGGTAGGGCAAGCCGCTGTGTTTGCAGCTGACGTGTATGCGTGCTTGTGTGAGAATATTAAAACCGAAGGCAAAGAGAGCAGATTCAAATAGACTGGTGAGTAAACGCTAAAAAAAGTAGAGAATGATAAGGATTAAAATGATTAAATAAGAAATAGCCTAAGTTCCTGAAAATATGCAAACCACTGCCTGAAATATACTGTCGTTGTGTGGGAAACACTGAATATACTATATAAATAAAAAAATTTTACAGGAGGACAATGCATGGGATGAGATTTTATCACACGTTTACTATGGTTGTAATAATAGTATGCCTAATAATAATAATAATAATAATAATAATAATAATAATAATAATAATAATAATTAATAAATAATAAAGCATGATGAATTTAAAGGCTTGTATAGATTAATCAAAATGCTACTTGTTGCCTGTCATGTGTAATTACATATTGCTCGAAATAAATAAGAAAGAAGAAGAATAATATAAAGCATTTGGCCCAGTTGGCGACGGCCTGACCAACTCAATTAGGTGACTTAAATTGGGACATTCAGTCAAACAACACATCAGAAAGAGTGCAACATAATCTGATTGTCAGTAAAGTTACTTTTGTCAGAACAGAAAACCATAATCTTTCCTACTTCTGCCGTTTACCAGACTTGAGCAGTGTTGAGAGCAGTATGTAGGATAACATTTTGCTGCAATGTTTACATCCTGAACTGTGTTCATGAACTAGGATGTTGCTGGAGTCAGTACAGCCAGAGACCCCTGGGGACTGTACCACGAAGCATGATTTGAACTTCGGGGTTAATCCTGGGTTTTCAGTACCATGAAGGTGGTTCACATCTTACCGGGGTAGATCTCCATGCTAACTTATGCTGAACGGCTAACCTGCTCCGGAGCAGGTTATGTTCCAGATAAGATCAAGAGAGATCAACTCTATGAAAACGCCGCCTATAACTAATAAACTCTCTTGGAAAATAACATTACCATCTGTAGGAAATCCCACAGGCTGTTGTAGCCTATAGGCTGCTTTATGTTTGCTGCGGTGATGTGGAGAAACTCGTGTCTATAGCGATATAATCCTACAGAGACTAATTAAAAGCCATAGGCTATTGTTGCCTACAGGGTTTTTACTGTAGGATTAATTAATTAATTTTTTTTATTTGCTCCCAGTCCGTTTCACACAGCCTGATGCAGCCGTTAAATTTAAATGGGTTTTATTTTTCTTATGTGAGGCTGAATATTATGAGCATTTTGCTAGGGATATTGTAGGCTATCTATTTTAGATTAGTATAGCTTTCTTTTAGGCCTACTACAGAGACTGTAGTCATGTTCCTCCCCACCTTTTGCGACGTGGGTGCAAAAGGTGGGACGGTGAGTTTTCAGTAGCCTAAATGTTAAGATTCAGTCTTTCAACCATTATTTGAGCACATTTTATGGAATGAATGGAGTTTCAGTTTCATTGTTTTCATTGAAGTTAATTTAGAACAATGTTTGGAACATTTTTGAGTGTGTTAAATTGGTGGTATTATGCTTTTTGGCTTTTTCCCTCTCCTTTATTGAGTTATATATCTTTTTTGTGCATGTAACAGGTTTGCAAAGTGAAAAAGCCCAAAGTCCAGCCCAAAGGGAGTTCCCATCTCCCACAGAAAGCTGTGCTCTGAACCGCTTGAAAACATCTCATTGCAGTCCAGCCCTTCACTTCCTTTACTTGTGATGTCACAATGAAAACATGTCATAAAGCTTGCCAAGTGGCTGGTGGTGTCAGGCACGTCCTCAGACCAAGCTAGTCTGAGCGGAGGCCCTTTGGCTCGACTCCCTTGGTTTGGGTTTCCATTGTAGAAATGTTGTACCTGTACCTGCTTCAAGGTACTTTTTTTCGTATCACCTCACCACCGTCGAGGTTCCAAGCGAGCTGAGGGATACTAAAATGTAACGTGAAAACACGATAGACTGATTGGTTAGACAGAATATTCACTATTCACTGCATCATCACTGCGTGCACCAGACAGAAGCCAGCAAGTTTTATATTTTTGTTTTCGTATGGAATTTCATCACTAAATCCACTCCTGAGAAGTTTTGTTGTGAGAAATCAGCTGTGTAGATTTCGAATTGAAATGGAAATTAAACCTTTTAGTGAGTCTTCTGAAATAAAGAATTCAATCTCGACGTCTTTTAAAGGTTTTATTCTTTGCAAAGGGTCAGCCAAACATACAGAGTGCAATCAGTCTGCAGAGTATAAGACAAAGAGCCAGTGAAGAAACAGGTGGTTTTATACTGTAAGGGTATCAAACAGCTGTCTTAGGGAGGAAAGGAGTAGGGACCAACTGTCCTGAGATGAAGGCCTATCAAGGTCAGTCAGATAAGAATAAAATGATCAAATACCACACAGTGAAACATTGAAATATAATAATGAAACATGCAGGGTGAAACAGTAAACAGAGTAAAATATCAAATTTCCATCAGAGAATATTGACAGTTTTTATGAGAAGTGATGGTGGAACAAAAGTGTGATGAATATTTTCAGAGTTGAGCAGCTCCGCCAGTGGCTGCGGGGGAAGCCTGCAGGAGGAGCGTGTGAGGCCGGCCAGCCGCCCGCTCACAGAGCCCTCTGCTCCCGCCGTGTCACACAGACCACTGCAGCAACATTTGCAGAGGAAAACACAGATGGAAGGTTTTCATACCGCTTCTGTCTTTGCATTTTGAGGAATGTTCAAACATTTTAACCGTAGACTGTATATATTTTAAGAGCTGTGTGGTTCGTTGGTGTGCATGTCGCATTGAACATTACGTCGCGTAACCTTAACAAGGTCCGCGTTGGTTGCTAGGGAATCAGGGCAACCTGATGAGAAATGGGCTACTGGAACAAGACTTACATGGACTAGAGCAGAAAACTTGGATCTGATGCAATGCTACTATACAAGCAACCCCAGTGAGAGGGGTTATATGCAGAGACTATGGGATATATGGATGCTTCGAAACCCATCATCAACACTGACAAAGAAACAACTCCTAACTCAGTGTTCTAACATCCGCAAACGGCAGCTCCTATCACAACTAGAGATTGATGAGGTACAACAAATATGCTACGGCAAGGGGGAGCCAGGACGACAGGTCAGCGGGGAGATTTCATCATCATCCCCACACTCAGAGATTGGGTCCCAGGCCCCAATAACAACAGTGCCTTACGGCACAGAACCACTCAACATAAGGGCGACTGACCTACGATTGAAGATCATAGCCAAGCTAAGTGACAAAGTGATAGCAAGGCTAATTGACAAAGTACCCTCTGAAAGTCTGCTAGAAGATGTACATAACCGAGACCAATGAGCTGATGTACGCCACAGATGAGAGATGGCTATAAGATGAACACCACAAGCCACAAAGAGCATTACCCCCCATGGAGGAGAAGGTTAGAGGTTAGTCAGCTCTCAGAGCTAACCATGGAGGAGAAGGTTAACCATGGAGGAGAAGGTTAACCATGGAGGAGAAGGTTAGAGGTTAGTCAGCTCTCAGAGCTACAGAAAGGTGTAAGGAAGGGGTTACCTAAGGAGTACAACAAGCTATCGATACCTGAGGAGTGGCAGGGTAATAACACAAGATCAGATCCACCCAGGGCTGAACAGTACAGGAAGAATATATGGGAGAAAGAGGCATCCCACAACACCAATGCTCAGTGGCTAGTGGATCTAAGAACAGATCACAGCGATCTCCAAGAACAAGAACCAGTAACCATTACAACGGCAGATATCCAAGAAAGAGTGGCAGGTATGAAGAGCTGGACAGCACCAGGCTGGCATAATAAACTGGCCAAAGGAGGAGATAGAGGCCACTGACATCAAGACGAGAAAGCTCCTCACAATGCATGGAGGGTTTCACCCCAAATCCAGCACCCTGAGAGGCCGAGGGCTAGTGAGTGTCAAGACCACTGTCCAGGATGAAACGACAAAGATCCAGGAGTACATCAGAAAGATGGCCCCCAAAGATGAAGGGCTTAGTGAATACCTCAGGCAGCAGAAACCCAAAGGTGCGGACAAGGAAGATGAAGAACCGTCATGGAGTGACAAGCCGCTGCACGGCGTGTACAGACAAATAGAAAAAGTGGCTGATATCAAGAAATCCTACCAGTGGCTGGAAAAGGCTGGACAGCACAGAGGCACTAATCATGGCAGCACAAGAACAGGCACTCAGTACAAGATCAATAGAGGCTGGGGTCTACCACACCAGGCAGGACCCCAGGTGCAGACTGTGCAAGGATGCCCCTGAGACAGTACAGCACATAACAGCAGGGTGTAAGATGCAGGCAGGAAGTGCATACATGGAACACCATAACCAGGTAGCTGTCATAGTGTACAGGAACATCGGTCTTCCATTTTGACCTTGTCCAAGGTCAAAATGGAAGACCTCCTAAGGTAGTTGAGAATGACCGAGCTAAGATCCTGTGGGACTTCAAGATCCAGACTGACAAACTGGTGATGGCTAACCAACCAGACATCGTGTTGATCGACAAACAGCAGAAGAAGGCAGTAGTGATAGATGTGGCAATACCAAGCGACAGCAACATCAGGAAGAAGGAACACGAGAAGCTTGAGAAATACCAAGGGCTGAAAGAGGAGCTAGAAAAGATGTGGAAAGTAAGAGCAACAGTGGTGCCAGTGGTAATCGGAGCACTGGGGCTGTGACCCCCAAACTGGGAGAGTGGCTACAGCAGATTCCAGGTAAAACATCAGAGGTCTCTGTCCAGAAGAGTGCAGTCCTAGGAACAGCTAAGATACTGCGCAGAACCCTTAAACTCCCAGGCCTCTGGTAGAGGACCCGAGCTTGAGGATGACACATACCACCCCGCAAGGGGTGAGAGGAGGATTTTTTTTTTTTAATATATACTAATAATAATATATACTGCTAGGTTACGGTCGCAGTCTGAAGGCTTTGATTTAGATCACACTAGCTTGTTTCTTACAACCCGCCCTTCTCTGCTTCTGATTGGCTAGTAGTCCTTACCTGGGAACTGAGTATTTGCAACTCTAACAAAGATTTTGTACAAGTAAGATGCATCACTCTGTGGCTCAAGTGCTGAGCGTTCAACTCATAGGGTGAAAAGAACACACGCACACTTACTGTTTTGTTTATTTTAGTTTTAGTTTTTTTTTTTTAACACACACTGTTTTATTTTATTTATTTTATTTTTTAATATATATACACTTTTTAACACAAACACATATGCTTTGATTACTTTACGCTTTAACTCTTTATTGAAATGTATGGGGTTGATTGTTGTTAGGTGATATGTATGATACTTTGGCAATATTGTGTCACAGTCATGCCAATAAAGCGAATTGAACTGAATTGAAAAGAGGAGCTGTAGCAATGTGCAGTATGAAAAAATATGGTGTTTTTTGAAAATTAAACCATGTAAACCTGTTCTGGTACAACCCCTAAATAAGATTTTGAACCTGAAAATGAGCATAATACCACCTCTTTGAAAGAGGTGCTGAAACGATTATTTTGTATCAAGTTGCTGTTATTAATTTATTTGGGTTTAGTGTACATAGGCAAACTGGATTCACACACACAGATCAATGAAATGACTGAAAATTAACATGCCGGGGCGCCGGCGCTGCACTTCTTTGCAGGGAGGGGAAAAGAAGGGGTGAAGCCAGGCAGACTATTTGGACATAATTGGTCAGTCAGTCCTACCAGAAGAATCTATTATTTCGACCATTTTTGACTCGCAAAACTTTGACTTGCAAAACTCTCTCACTTGCAAAATGGTTTAACCTGCAAAACTTTCTGACTGGTAAGGAAAACCTTTTGACTTGCAAAACTTAGTAACTTGCGAAACTTTGACAAACAAGAAAAAATATGCTCTCAAAACATTTTTTTTGCTTGCATTAAAAAAACACAAAAATACCTTCATACAAGGTGTTTCTTGCAAATAAGTCATACTAGAGCTGAAATCATTAGTTGATTAGTTGATCTTCAGAACATTTATTTGCAGCTACTGTGATTATTGCTTAATCATAGCAATCAAGACATTTTTCATGCAAAAATGACAAACCGTGTGACGTTTATCTTATCACAAACAACCAGTAGTTGCAGAACTAAGAGGCATGCTAATAGGAATGTGTCCAACATTACAGAAAACTTTTCAGTGGGTTCATTGCTGTCACACAATGCCCATACCCAGCAGGCTTTACTCCTTGTGACATTTCTGACATGGCAAGGGCCTGTTCATTCAGTCAAGTAATAAGCACTTGACAGGGAGGCATCACTAAAAACTGCTACACCCAGCCTGCCTACCGTATTGAAAAATATCTCTGCAAACAAGACTGTTTCCCAAGCCAAGTTTCCATGGCAACGGAGGCAATTGGTCCCCTCATTTTAATAGCGGCTATCTCATGTGGCTGATATATGTAGCAGTTTTGGGACATTTTCACATCAGGAGGATACGTTACTTGTTTATGTAGAATGTACTCCTTTATGTAGAATAGTGTAGGTTATTTCAGAGATAATAAATATCCATGATATTCTTTGCCATAATGGAAATGGTAAACAACAGTTGACTGCTAGTATTCATCAGACACACGCCACACTTTGCTTAGTATATCACTTAATACTGACATGCTACATTCACTGGTGCTTAAAATAAAGCCTGTCAGGGAGGGTAGGAAATCCTTGTTTGATAATCTAAGAATTTTTCAGTGTCAAAGTCAAAGACTTCAGAAAATATAACCATTGTTTAATGTTGGACATTTATGTTCATGTACAGTAGAAGAAGAATCATAGAGTTAATATATCAACAATGAAACAGTAATTCTAAACAAATATGCAGACTGATGCAAACAGTCTCCCATGTTTTAGGGATGTGAAGATTAACCTATGCTTTCTAGAAAACTGATTCAACTCTTTCTCTCTTTGCACTCTCTGCTCTGTACGATGCATGACTTGTGCGCTGACTTTAAAGAAACAGGGCAATGGATGCAAGCCTTAGCAGCTAATGCTACTGCCAACTTGCTTCAAACAGTTGAAGACTGTTACTGAAGTTATGTGGTATTCTGTGCATAGGTCATGTACCCACACTGCATCAATGAAAACACCAAATTCTGAGGGATGAAACTGTACCAGGAACTAACATAAACAATACCTAGTTAGTAGCATTGTCATGAAAAAACTCTTTAGGTAGGGTGACCATTGCATTGCTTTGACCAGTAACGGCAAAATTACATTTTACTCTTTGGTATACCGAAATTTTTCTTGTGTACCAGTACTTCATGAGCTGGTATTCTTGTCTGCCCTTTTCACCAGTGTAGACAGAGTAGGAAGAAGATCAGGTGCATTTTTTTAATCCCTTAAGCCCTTCAATTTTGCTCATAATGTTATTTTTTGTGAATCGACCAATCACAGTCTGGATGGGATGGGACATTACAAAATAGTTGGTAAAGCTGGTAGATACCTGCTAGTGTCAACTAAAGCTGCTAGCAATCTAACAGACCACATGTAGTGCAAATCTTGTACTTACTGTGGGTGTCTGTCTGCCTCCTGACACCACTGTCCTCTTTTTTTGAAAACCAAAATATGGTCATCCTACTTGAGGGACTAGCTAAAATGCTGTAACACTGTCTGTGTTTACTCTTTTTGTGGCAGAAGACACACTTTTATTAAAAAGTAAAAATATCAAATCCTAATCGAAATTACTCCCTCCGTGTCCGTGTCCCCTCCTGGCTCAGCTCATGAACCATACATTGAGTTTTTATAAAAAGATGAAAACTACATCTGAAAACTTCCTTCCTTCCTCCAGCCTGTGTCATTTCAAGCATATTAAGATGCAGTCATTTGCCACTAGCTTTAATTACAATATCACAGAAGGGTGTCATGTTGCCTTGTTGACTACAGCACATTAAAAGCCTAAGAAAGCAAAACTGTTGGTTTATCAGTGTTTAAGTGTTTTTTTTTTGTTGCTGTGATATATATATATATACTGAAAGACTGATGGTTTGCAATAACTTCACAAACTTCACCGTAAAAAAACTGTGTGGATTATTTTTATGCCACTGCAGTTAAACTTTGACTTATGTGTAATTAAGATTATTTCTTCTGTCCTCTTTACATAGTGGCTCGAATGTCATTAGTTCTTCTTCCTTAAGTTTTTCTTTTTTCAGGTTTAATATAAAACAAATGAAATTTCATGATTAGCAAACAACATGGCAAGTAACAACATATACAAAGAACAGTAATCACCCTGGCCACAAGAGACTCTGTGAGTGCACAGTAAGCCAGATATAGAGAGAAAGATTGATAGAGGGTTTTAACAACCTCTCTTCTAGGATCTCAGAGGGTTGGCTTTCGCCTTTGGTCGATCCTTGCTTGTGAAAGAAATCCACATATCTTGAGGCCTTTGCTCACCACTAATGCAACCACAGGGAGGCTGTTGAAAAAGATTCACAGTAAGTTGCGAGCAAAGTGTTGAGCCATGTGTAGAAAGACAAATAACTACATTTCTGGGGGGAATATTTCTGCCTGCCTTTGTAACTACTCTTTCTGCAGACCTATAATGTCATTTAGTAAAAATAATGATGAAATGTGCCTTTACTTCATGGGCAGAGTGAAGGGGCGTTCACTTACACTTGTGCAGGATTTGAGTGCGTGCACTGTTGCTGCTGCTTCATCCACTCTGGGGCTGACTGGTGGCGGAGTGTGATTGAAGTGGAATGACTGATAGTTTGATTTTACAAAATACCTCAGAAGCTGAATAAAGCACCGTATCCAGCGGGCGTCGCACCCTGTGGGATTGGTGATGCCTGTTTATTCGACCAGTGCCCACAAAAGCAGCTGGCTGGGAGCTTTTTCATTACAAGGAGTGTATTTGATTGCATTTCTGCAGCACACTCTGCAGTGTCTAAATAGAGGGACTATACTCATCGCCTCAGAGCCATCACTAGGCGCTGCTACAAGTCTCCATAAAGCTTGTCAATTTGTGCATGAAAGCTAAGAAATTAACAAGTTTCAAAATTTAAGAAAAAAACATCAGATCTACTAGTAGTATTGTCTACAACATCTCTCTGCCCAAATATCATGTAATCACGCTCGGAACTAGTATCCCTTAATAATGGATTAAATCTGTCATCATTTAGGCGCCAGTGCCAGAACAGCAAAGAGAGACACTGTTGAAAGGCAGTGGATAAATCCTTAAGTCTAGCACTACTGATGTGGGTTTGGCCATGTGAGTGGACGACTGTAAACATATTAAACTGTCACTCTCTAAGTTGCTATACTTAATGGGAAAAAAAGATGGAAAAGGAAAATGGAGAGGCCAGTTTTTCTGCATAGTTTGGTTCCTTTAGTTGTAAACATAAGCTGAATGTTGACTTTGCAGGTTTTCTAACCCTGACTACTAGGAGAGGCAACTGGCTTATCCAGGTAACTTGAGGAGTAACTTTGTGAAGTTGGTTGTTGGTGGATAGGTGTTAACCAAGGTCTGTTACGCTGCATCTCTAAACTGTTCCAAGCAGGTTCATGGTTAACTCAAGGTTACCCTATACATGGACTACACACCACATCTGTACTCAGTGTTAATGATGAGAAGTAGGCATACCACTTGATAAAATATGTTTGGATATCATCATAATGTGTTCCACTGCGGTTGCAGCTGAAATTATTCTTGTTATTCTTAACACAACAGTATTACATTCATACAGCAAGCCCTGCAGCCTCTGTGATTTTAGGGAGAAGATATTAATAAGGCTGAATAACGGGACAGTTTCTGAGATGTAGACCATCTGTAGGCTATAATTGAAATATGTGTTTTCACATATTTAGATTGGCTATTACATCTCCAAAAAATAGACCTACTGGAGCCATACTGTGAATCATCCATTACTTGTTAATACCCTGTTGAGAGCTGGCATTGGATGCAATGCGGTCAATTGGTTCCATAGCTACTTGACCAATCGTTTACAAATGGTCAAACATGGCAAGGACATGTCAAACCCAGTCCTTGTTACAAAGGGTGTTCCACAATGTTAAGTTTCATCTGTATGCAGATGACACAGTTCTATACTCCTGTGCCCCCACAGATGAGATGGCCTTTTCAAATGTGCAGGCAGATTTTGATACCCTGCAACATGCTATTAGATTTGAAGCTACGGTTAAACCCATGTAAATCTAAATTTATGGGTTTTGCCACTGGGCAAACAAAGCTACCACCCCTTTCCATCACGACCCTGGATGGAGTCTGTTGACAATCACAAATATATGGGAATCTGGTTGGACAAAAACCTAAATTTTAAACACCATGTTGATTATCTTGCAAAGAAATTAAAATTTACCTTGGGTTTTCTATACAGGCTAAAGTCCTGTTTCTGCATGACTTCACAAAAACGCTTAGTTGCTGGCCTTCTTCTATCGCAGATTGACTTTGGGGATACTATCTAAAGGTTTGCCTCTCTGTCAACTTTGTCCAAACTTGATCCCCTTTATCACTCAGCTCTCAGATATATCTTTAGTTTTAACTTTAGTTTTAGGACACATCATTGTATACTGTACAGATTGGTAGGATGGTCATCTCTTCACTTGTGCAGGCTTGAAGAGTGGTATATTTTAATTTATAAGATAATTTTAGGTAAACTTCCAAATTATTTACAGGTAATTTTTAACTTTTTAAAGCAGTCATAAAATCAGGTCACATAACTGGCTACAGTTACAAGTGCCTGCTATCAGAACAGAGGCTGGAAACTAACCCTGTTCTATTATGGCCCCTGGTGTTGGAATGCAGACCAAGCTCAAACTTCAATCCCCAATCTCTCTAAATGATTTTAAACATAGAATAAAGGAGGTGGTCACTGCTAACTGCAGCTGCTTTGCTTTTCTATTACCACTTAACTCCTTATTAGATCTTTGTTCTAATACTGTTGTTTTTTGTGAACAGTACTATGTAGGGTATTATGTAATACCTAAATATCTGTGTTGTTGTGCTGTGTCTCGGTGTTGTACAAAATGTTGTAGAGACTTGTTTTGCTGTGCTTTCTGATGTACCTAATGTTGTTGTGATTGGTTTCTTATTGTTGCTTGATCTTGCTATCTGATCCTGTCTTGACTAGGTCTCACTTGTAAAAAAGGTTTTAACCTCAATGTGACTTTCCTAGTTAAATAAAGGTTAAGAAGAAGATTTACTCAATCCAATGTTAACAAGCCTCCCTGGCTTTGTCGGCCACCACAGTATTAGATATGGCCATTAACGTGTCTTTAAAGTCATCATATCACACAATCAACGTGCATTCTTCTGGGTAAAATACGGAGCATGGGCCAGTGGGGAAAAACTCAGCCTGCACCCAGAACACACCCCTTTTATGCGAGCACACACCTGCTCCAGTTAAGTTACACTAACTCAACTAACTAAAATCTTGTTCACCATCATAGTACCGTTTAACTCCATTGTAGGCAGTCAGAGTTTGTCAATCCCGATAACCCTGAGTTAACTCTGAGTAGGTTGAACTCCCTTCATAGTACAGGCCACTGGAATACAATCAAACCATGCTTTGATATGTATAAAGCCAGAAGACGACCCAATAGAGATTCTACTTACCCAAAGACCATCTGATCTCCCTTTCCCCTTCACCATCAAAGTCTTGAACAGAGAGGAAGCCCTGAAGTGTGTTCTCTTTGCTTTACACATTTATGCATGAGCACACTGTGCACACCACTGGGAAAAAAACACATAGGTAACCCAAAAATGCATGTATTAACATGGGGAATACATAGGAGCATAAATAAATATTTCACATTATTGTATGGTCATTGGGATAAACTCCCATATTGCATGAAATGCATAAATCTGGAAAACATATACATGAAAGACAATTTTTTATTGTCTGACTCAAACTAGTTTTTAATGTTAGAATTTGAAACCATTAATTGAATTATTGTTTTATCAGTGGGGTGCTGAGACTCATAGTGATGGACAGCAAGAAATAAATCAATATTAGTTAAATACAGAACAGCTAAGGCCAAGGTTACATAGGGTCATAAAAGGGCTGTTGTAATACAGGAGGCAAACACATTTTTGTACACATTTAAACTGATTTCTTTTGCTACCTTATCACTCCCTGGTCTTTTATTACAATAACTGAAATAAGCCATAGTTACAGGGATTTCTGGAAAATACTTTGGATCAGCTGAATTTGATTACCAATGTCTGAAATATCCCCTAATCTCCATAAATAAGTACATGTTTTATGGATGCCTTATTCATTACATATCTTCACTCCAACTCCAAGGGGGAGGGAGTAGAAGCTAAGCAATCCTCATCAAGAATGAACAATTTGATCATCTGATCATTTTATTGACCCTACACAAAGCTGATTACTTCCCCCAGACGCTGTTGCCTTTTCTGCTAAGTCCTGTATTGTGAAGAAAACACGAGAACTGAAGCAGAGTGGACATGATAGAGTCTCAGGATCAGACACTTGGAGTGTAAAAAAGGTGGTATTAAAAGCCATGACACTGAATGCATTTTTGCAATCAGCTACCTGATTGAAAGTTTCTAACTTTACAATCACCCATGCAAAGATTTTATATGATATGAAAATATGATCAATACATGTCTGACCACCCACTCACTTTACTTTTGACGGCAATCCTACTGCCTTGATATAGTGCTAGAAGAAGCCTGCTATGTGACGAATTTATTGCAGTTCCATGTAATGTAGGCACTATGGAGTATTGGCACAATGCTCTAAATAATTGTTTTCATAAGCTGGCCATAAGATGGTCATCCTTACCATAACCAAAATTGGTCCCATACTTTTAAAGTTCACGTTCACACTGAATTCTTGCTGCATCATAAACATTGTATCATTAATAAACACTAAAAAGCAACATTCATCATGTAATGATCAAAGATGAAAGGTCCATTTATAATCCAGAAGAAAACGTATACTTAACAAATTTTGGCACCTGACACTTGAAGGTCACAGTTACTGTCAAATATGTTGGCAAGTGTCACTTTTGGCTAGAATATGTAGGATCGATTGCAAATCAAGGTCATGTGGTCAGAAAAGTCCTTTTTATCCATTTCATCATTTCCCTGCTTTTCCTGTACAGACTACAAACTATGCTCTGCTTGGTTTGGCCTCAAGTGTTACTGAGTTATGTGGATCTATGCTGGTTCTGAGTTTTATTCAGCAAAGTTACACAGATAACAAAGTTACCCTGCTTTGTAAGACAGGATGCTTGGTTTCTATAGAAACAACAGCCTCTAAACTTTCAATACAGGGCATTATGTGACAAAGTTGTCAGCCTACACATATAACTGTTTCAGCGTTCATGTGCAATTGATTTACCTATGTCCTGTTTAAAGCAAGAAACAAATCAACAGTTTATTTAGTAAGAATAAATAATATAACAATTAAAAAACGATAAACAATGACACTATACAGGTGTGTTTTGAACATGTGGGAATGTGCTATTATTATTAGCCTATGAATTGCTGATACTAATCACTAACATGCTAACTGCTAATGCTTCCAGCTCATACACAAATCTCAGTCTTGTGGGAAGACTCACATACATAAATCATAAATGCGCTGTGCATTTGGTTTGTTAACCCCTTATGGGCCACACTGGCAGTGAAAACACATCATAAAAAAACTAATTGCAGCCATCCCTCTCTTCACTCCTCTCGCCTTCTGGCTTCATGTGGTGCAGAGGGTTTCCCTATCCTGCTCACTGGAGCAGTCTCACTGAGTGGAAACCATAGACATGCCCGAGGCCTGTGTCATCTCCTGTCTCAAACAGCTCTGTGGATCTCTTCCTCCACAGATGACAGATGCAACACAGAGATGCTTAGCGAATACTGGGATTTGGCATGTGGAAACTAAACAGCACTGCTCAACCAGACATCAGCCTACAACAGAGCAGTTATTTTCCCTCATGAAAACCAAAGTTGCTACAGGAACTACAGGTTGAAAAAGCAGTGCAGAAAACTAAAGGACTTCAAAAGACATACGAAAAGCTGAAGAAACTACAATCTGTAGTCTGTTGACTGTCTTAAAAAAAACATTCAAAAACCCACTACTTTAGGTCAACCTACGATAACTCCAAATGGTGGGCTACAGGCGGTCTGGTTGCTGAATGGTTTCTGTGGATATATATATATATATATATATTTTTTTTTTTACTTACAATAAAGCTTATGGAACGCAATAAATACAACTGACATCCATAGTGTTGAAAAGTGTAAATTGTTTGCTAATGTTTGACACTAAATAACCCAAGAGGTGAAAACACAGTGAGTAATAACTATTGCACGTTGTACTTTTCAGCATAGTTAAAAGCTCAAAGCTCCATTTATTAGCTTTTATCAATTCAATTCAGTTCAATTCAAATTAGCTTTATTGGCATGAATGTGTAACAACAATATTGCCAAAGCATCGTACAAACTACATCAGCCCCATACATTTATCCCTCAGCCACACTCTGTCATGTCATATCAGGTGGTCATATATGAGTGGTATCATACCTCAAATCTCTGTTTAAAGAAGCTCCTTGCAATTTCACCAATGTAGTGTACCCTACAGTAGTTGCACAAGGTGTCACACCTCGTGCTGACTACTTGTAACTAGAAGATTCTTCTAGATACAGTCAGGCTTCATAAGGGAGTCTAATTGGGATGCTTCTGCTGGTCCCCGTCGATTTTTCAGCATTGGCCCTGATCATAGATCAGGTTGGGATTCTATTTAGCCACTCCTTTTACCATGGTCAGTAGTGCCCCTTCGACCTGATACACCTCCCTCGGTTTATCCTCCTCCTCATTGATAAGGTATTCTGCTCTGTCCTCACCACTGATTTTCCATGTTGGAAGGGGTGTATTAAAAGTTCAAACTGAGATATTTAGCTGTCTGTGTTTCATGTACACTGTTCTTTATGTTACCGTGTTGGTTGATGTTAATTCTGTGTTGGCTGACAATTGGTAAAATGTACCTTTCTAAATGACAACCTTGTTGCACATTTAAATAAGGGTGGCTTTGAGTCGTTTTATTGCAGGCTGTAACATAAACAAAGATGGGTACATCGTAATCAGCACACCGTCTGTTCAACCTCATGTGTTACAGCTATGTACCAAGGTGTTGCAGCTGCTCCAAACATTACTCACTAGCAGGTATACTCCATCTTGTGGTCAAAGTTGGAACCAACACCCACATCTCAACAATGCCCTGCCTGTATACACGGAGCACAATACATAACCACAAAATGCCAAGAAGCAAAAGTACTACAGAACAATACATGGAAAACGACAAAATAAACCCCACTGTTGCACCCAAAGCACTATGTAAGAGGGGGGCGGGACCTCTTTTATGGACTTATGGAGCCATTATCCTCACACTCTCCCCTCCAAAATATAATGGTGTCCCAACATTATACGTACTACTTCCCATAATGAAAAGACAGTCCAACTGTTGTTTATATGCCTAGCATCCAGGTAGGTTACTTCCAAGTAGGAGTCAGAGTTCGCTAGTCCATTAGGGTGCAACACTGCCACCAGTGAATCATATGGCACCTATCTCCAGTTAGTGCCCCATTATTGCAGTAGATGTCATTGTGCACGATGACTGTCCACTGCTACTTCCGCCACGAGCACGGGTATCTGCATCCCTCCTGAGAGTAAGTTACTTTAACATGGTAGTAGCCTGCCATTCCTATAAACACGTAGCACCACAACTATGATGGGTTACCTCACTGTCTGACATTTAATAATAAAATGATGTGTGTTTTTTTTTGGATTCTCATTCTTTGATAACAGCTATACTAACTTCTTTACTCTGAACTGGAAAAAAACTCATCTATTCAACGACTTGCATAATAAGTAACTAATTAGTTTCAAACTAGTAGTGGGACATGGTAGGCTGTCCTAACTTATGGTATGTAAATATCGTTCTTGATTTTCTGATTCGAAAAGTATACTTTTTCTCTCTGGCAAGTGACTGCTCAGCATTCTCTTGGTCACTGGAGGTAGACTGGGGTGGCTCATCCTCACTCCCCGCATCTAGTGCCTCTGTGTTCCCCTCTTGTGTACTGGTTTCTCCTTCTTCCAGTGTCTGTTGTTGTTCTGTACCATTGTACTCACTGCAATCCTCAGTTGTTGCTGCTCCACTGTCTGGGTGGAATTCAGGTGCCTCTGCTCTCAGGTGACTCCTCCACTGATTACAGGTTCTTGGTTCCAATGTGATGGCTTCCCACTCTCCCTCGTCCTCGGAGCTGTGTTCCTCCTCCCTGTGACTCTGCTTTCGATTTTTTTTATTTTCTCTTTTTTTTTTGTATCGGCTCCATGGGCACATCCTGTTTCGTGACAGGAAGGAAGTCACATGGTAGCAGAAGGTTTCTATGGATAACTCGGACATGTCCCTTCCCACTTTCTGGCTTAAGTTCATACACTGGGCTGTCCTGCTGTTTCCTCTGAGTGACAACATACACTTGATCTTCCCAGAAGGATCTCAACTTTCCTGGTCCTCCCTTTTCCCTCAGGTTTCGGATCAGTACCCTGCAGCCAGGGGACAACTCTGCACCATGGACCTTTCTGTCATACCATGTTTTACCTCGCATCCCCTCCTTGCTGGCTGTCTTGGAGGCCAAGTGATGTGCTTCAGCCATTCTCGTCCTCCATTTCTCAGCATAGTCTCTATGGGATGAACTTTGATCTTTTGCTGGGAGGCCAAACATGAGATCTATGGGGAGCCTGGGGTGGCGACCAAACAGGAGGAAATACAGTGCAAAGCCTGTGGCCTCACTGCGTGTGCAATTGTAAGCATGGACAACCTTTGCAAGGGAAGCTTTCCAATCTGCTTTTGCCGTTTCTGGTAGGTTTCTGAGCATGGCTAACAGTGTCCTATTAAATCTTTCCACCTGGCCATTCCCCTGTGGGTGGTATGGTGTAGTTCAGGACCCCTTGATTCCACTGCATTCCTCAAGTTTAGCAAACAGTTTGTTTTCAAACTCCTTACCCTGGTCGTGGTGAAGTCTTGTGGGAAAACCGAACCGTAACACAAAATCACCAAATATCTTCTCCGCTGTTTTGGCTGCTGTTTTGGCTGCTTTGTTTCGGCAAGAATAAGCCTGAGCGAACCGTGTAAAGTGGTCCATCACAACCAGGATATATTCATACCCTCCCTTGCATCTCTCTAGATGTAAGAAGTCAACAGAAACCAGCTCAAAAGGGTACGTGCTGATGATGTTGGTGAGTGGGGCTCTGGTTGGTCTGTTAGGGCGTTTGCTTTTCAGGCAACGGCACACACGTGTAACATAGTGTTCCACATCTCCCTGCATGTGAGGTCAGTAAAAGCGTTCCCTGATGAGATTCAAAACCCTCTCCACTCCCAGATGACCCATCTCTTCATGAAGTTCTTTGTAAACTAGCTGGTGAAACTTCTGAGGGAGGAGTAATTGCGATCGGCTAGCAGTTTTCCGATACAGCAACCCATCATCAGCAATGTGCAGTCTTTGCCTTTGTCTTGTCAGGGCAGCTACCTTTCTATTGCTAGGTCGTTTACCACCTTTGGGCGATTTGTCTGAGATGACAAATTTCAGCACCTCCCCAATCACCGAATCCTCTGCCTGGGCCTCTCTCAGAACCGTTTTGGGGATTTCTGTCACTGACCCCATCACTCCATTGTTTTCCTCCGTCAGCATCACATTGATGGTTGCTGGACACAGCCAGGGCTCAGACTCTAGCAGCTGAACAGCCATGGCCTGAGTCACACTGCTCATAACTTCAGGCTGCACCACTTGTGTGCAGGTTTGCATGTACTGTTCCATGTCCAATGGCATGCGTGAAAGACCATCAGCATCCCCATTAGCTCTACCTGGGCGGTACCTGATTGAAAACTGGAAGTCAGCCAGCTCCGCTACCCATCTATGGGTGGTTGCATTCAGTTTGGCTGTGGTGAGCACATATGTGAGAGGGTTGTTGTCTGTATAGACAGTGAATGGTGGAGAGTAATAGAGATAGTCTCTAAACTGCTCACATATACCACTTCAGAGCCAGGAACTCCAACTTTCCCGAGTGAAGGTGGTAGTTTTTCTCTGGGGCAGTTAGAGTCCTGGATCCATATGCAATCACCACCAACTTCCCCTGCTATCTCTGGTAGAGGACTGCCCCGAGACCCTCCTGTGAGGCAACACAATCTAGGATGAGTGACTGCTCAAAGTCAGGATATCCCAAAACTGGTGGCTGTATAAGAAAGTCGATTAGCTGACAGAGCACTTGTTGGTGCTCTGCTGACCACACAATTGGGTGAGATGATGGTAGCTGGCCTCCACAGTTTTGTTTGCTTCTACCCCATTTCATCTTTTTGCCGTTTCCCTTTACCACTTTGTCTGAGGAGAGGAGGTCATAGAGAGGTTTTGCTATGCGGGAAAAGTTTGGGATATAACTATGATAGTATGAAATGAACCCCAATAGCTTCCTTAGCTCTCCTATGGTGGTGGGTGTCCTATCACTCAGAGCCCGGACCGGAGCAATGTCTGCAGGATCCATCGTATAGCCATCTTTCGTAACAAGCCTCCCTAGAAATCTCACCTGATTTTTGAAAATCTCACATTTCCTAGGTGTTAACTTAACTCCATGGCTCTGGTAACGCTGCAAAACACTTCTCAGATGTTGAAGGTGGTCTTCAAATGTCTTAGAGTGAACCAAGTTGTCATCCAAATAAGGTAAACAGACTTCGTCGTCGAAGTCCAACCAGGCATTCCTCCATTGATCTCTGAAACTCTGCGGGTGCAGATGACAAGCCGAAGGGAATCCTCACCCATTCGAATAAGCCCCAGGGTGTGATAAATGCAGTGAGCGGGCGGCTTGACTCCTCCAGGAAACCCTGGTGATAGGCCTTCCCCTGGTCAAGCACTGAGAACCAGGAGCTTCCTATCAGGCTGTTCAGCATGTCTTGTATGCGAGGTATTGGATAGTGAGGCGGGAGCAGGGACCTCTCTGCAAACTCACTACACCCTGTTCCACTTTCAAGCCCTCTGGAAGTTGTGGCTGTGAACATGGTTCGAACAGGGCATCCTGTTTGTCTGGGAGTGGGCCCGCCCGTACACTGCACCTCACTGTTTTTGTCTGACCTGCTGGAATGGTCGTACTCTCCTTGCCTAGTTTTACCATTCCACAGCCTCGCCCATCATCCTCACTTTTCATCACTTTCAGAAACACTTCGGTTTTCTTACAGTCAAAAGAAAATGCTGTACTGACAGCCTCTGTAACAACACGTGGTGGGTCTATGCCCCTCTCCAGTAAATGCTCAATCACGTTAAACCCAATGATTGGTTCCTCCCCCACCCCGTCCTCATTCGCTACGAAAACTGGCACTACTAGCTCTAATTGTGTGGGGCTAACTGAGGGTAACTGGAATTTCATTTCGACCCACCCAGAAAAGGGGATTGGCGTTTTGTTCACTGCCCTACCATCTAGTATACCTGGCCCAATGATCTCAGCGAGACTCCTGACTGTGGTATGGGGGATGTTCTGTTGCCTCCATTTCTCATTAATAAGGCAGACCTGTGATCCAGTGTCCCACAAAGCTTTTGTTTCCACTTCATCCAACAAACAGGTGATTATATATTTCTTCCCAATCAAGTTAAGCAACCCGTCTCTTTGTGTTGGGGAAAGGAGGTTGACACGGACTGCTTCATTTTCCTGTAGTACTGTCTTGGGGGCTGCACCAGCTAATTTTGCCTCTAATTGCTGGATACTGTCAGTGATTAGCTTGTGAAGGTCTTGAGGCAGTTCACTCTGATTGTTCTTTGCTATGGCTGATGCTGGTATTGGTATTACAGTGCTAGCTGACATATCTACCTGTCCAGACTTATGGGGGAAGCTCTTTCTGGTCCTACATCCATGAGACAGATGACCACTTTGTCCACATTTGAAGCAATGTTCACAGTGCTCTCCCCTGTTGCTGTCCTGGCAGTTTTTGCAGCCCCGTTTTCGGCTTGCCCGTTGCTGTGTAGGGGGCCTGGGAGACTCGTTTATGGACTTCTTGATCTCCTCTATCTCCCCTTTCAGCTGTCTGATTGCATCCAGAAGTTCAGCTTCTGCACGAGATACTGTGGGTTGGGCTTTAGTAGTTTTTATTTTTGTATGTGAGGGGGGTGACCGTTCTTGGCCCCCTACTGCTCCCACTGTTGCCTCTGAAACTGGCTGTGCTTCTGCTCTTACTTCCCTCACTTTAAGTTCTTTACTGGTCCTTTTAAATTTCTGCTGCCTCTCCCACTCAATGCTGGCCGCTTCATTCATCTTAGCTATTAGGACGTCATCTGTGACTGTTGGATCATCCAGGAAATTCTTAAGCTGGTATTTGACATTGTCACTGATGAGCCCGGTCCCTACAGCTCTGAGAAATTTTCTCACAGCTCTGAGAAATTTTCGCTGAATTAATTCAGGGCTGTATTGTTCATCTGTACCAGGCTCCCTGGATGAGGCTAGGAGTCTCTCTTTCAGCTCTATTGCCCTAAACAGAAAATTTTGTGGAGACTGATTGCTGTCCTGTGTGATATTTATTAGCCGATGGTACAGGTCAGTGGAGCTATCTTCTTTGTAATGGCCCTTTAAAATAGTGCGCAGATGTGAGAGCGTGAGGTCTGTTTTGATCTCCAACATGTCACGAAGGTTTAGACCTGGGCTTATGGCCCTGACAACTGCTTCAATAATCTCTGCTTCACTATGATTTCTCTTCAGTCCCATGTCGATCTGGTGCATCAGATTAGAATACGACAACTTGTCTCTCTGACCTCTCTCTCCAATTTGGCCATAGATTTTGAACTCCCTCCTTATTGTGATCTCAGGTGACTTCGTGACTGGTTGGGGTGAAACAATACTTGGCTCTTGATTACTTACTTTGGTAGCCAGTTTTAAAATTTCCTCTTCTATTCTCTTTGTTGAAGTCTGGAAACTTTGATGCAATGCTGCATATTGCCCCTGCAAGCTGGCGAGGGCAGCAGCATCTTTACTGGCACTGTCTCCTAATGTTTCTGCTTGAGGGTCTTTTTCCTTCACTTCCTTAGCCCAACCTAATAAGCGGACCAGGAACCCACGAGCTACCTCCTCCTCTTCATCATCAATAGCTGTCTCCACAGCTTCACTTATTAATCTGATCAGTGTGTGCTTTTTGGTTTGTCTTTCAGTGGAGATTTTAGCTTGCAAACACACCTCTTGTAGCTGCTCAAACCTTAACTGCACCAGGGTCCCACACAGCTGGTCTTGCAGTTACTCCAGCTCCATGGCTTGTCTGCTGACTGTGCAATCTTACACTCTTCCAGTTAGCACCGCTGATCCCACTTTTGACACCAGATTTTGTTGCACATTTAAATAAAACTCAGGTGGCTTTGAGTCTTTTTATTGCAGGCTGTAACATAAACAAAGATGGGTACATCGTAATCAGCACACCGTCTGTTCAACCTCATGTGTTACAGCTATGTACCTCGGTGTTGCAGCTGCTCCAAACATTACTCACTAGCAGGTAAGGAAGGTACTTGTAAAGAAAACATTTACCACAACTTTCTCATTTAACAGATTCGTATTGTTACTCCTGATTTTACAGCTTCAGGTAACAAGCTACAGGCACAACGGGCATATCTCTTACAGGTATCGTCTCAGGATCTCCTTATCACAGGCAACAGTTAGCTTAGCTGCTGGGTGAACACAGTCAACAACCACAACAACGGCGACATATGCTTAGTGGAAATTAACGGCCGACTTTACCACTCTACTATGATTACTTACATCTAGTAGCATACAATTATAGAGATCATGTCTCCTTAACGTTACCTGTAACATAAACAAAGATGTACATCGTAATCAGCACACCGTCTGTTCAACCTCATGTGTTACAGCTATGTACCAAGGTGTTGCAGCTGCTCCAAACATTACTCACTAGCAGGTATACTCCCTCTTGTGGTCAAAGTTGGAACCAACACCCACATTTCAACAATGCCCTGCCTGTATACACGGAGCACAATACGGAGCACAATACATAACCACAAAATGCCAAGAAGCACAGAACAAAAGTACTACAGAACAATACATGGAAAACGACAAAATAAACCCCACTGTTGCACCCAAAGCACTATGTAAGAGGGGGGGACTCTTTTATGGACTTATGGAGCCATTATCCTCACAACCTAAATGACAAACTCTGACAATATAGCTGTTTCCATAGCTGTTTGTGGCTTTTCATCTCCCCACCTGTTGGTCAAGACAGAAACATACCAATATGTTCAACCTGAGGGTGATGACCTGGAATCTATGAAATGCCTTTGTGCACTGTGGTTCAGCAATCATATTGACAGATGCCTGCTTTTTTCAACACTTTAGCACATCTCCTCTCTTGCACTACCCTTTCCCAATTTTCTCTTTTAGAGTGGTGGCCATTGTCAAGCCCTCTTGTGTCTCCTTCGTCATTGTATCCAGTCATTTTTCTTCCCGTCTCCTGAAGCCACAAAATGTCTGTCACATTTCTCCCTTCCATTTCACCTCTCCACCCCCCCACCCCCACCCCCCTTTTCCTCCTCTCAGCTCAACATCTCATCTCCGTTTCGTCTCATCCCAGCCTCTGTGTGCCACCATCTTATCATCTTTGGCCTGTAGATTAGATTTCCTACCTATTGGGATGCCATGGATGCCAGAGGGGTGCATTTAGATGAATCTTGGATTGCTGTCACACACAGCTACACACACACACACACACACAGACATTGAACACATGCCTGTTGCACACATACACACACCTGTCATTTTTTATACAGACATTTCTTGCCAGGGATAAATATGTCATTCATGTATCACTATACTGCCTGGGGCCAAACTGTTAAGGTGCCTTGACACTGCTCATCATCTGGGAACCTGAAAAGGGTCTCTCTCTCACACACACACACACACACACACACCTATGCTGTATTTTTTTCTCCTCCATTCCTCTTTCAAATAGTCACCCAGAACATAAGAGCATCTCAGACAGATCTGAATCAATCACAATGATGAAACCTGGTTGTAACACCTCCATCAGTGTAACCCTTGTCGTCCAACAAAGCAGACATGAATGAGATTTTTCTGCATTATTTTACCTGAAGTCATGGCACAATGGACGCAAGACTAAAGCTGCAGAATAATATGTTTCTAGCAAATTTTTAAGAGTCAAAGAGACTCTGATTCCTCCCAAAAAATCCCAAAATGAAACCAGTTAGGTGGGCATGTTTGAACCGCTGTACAAAATGACATTCTGAAGGTGTAGCTTGATGTCAAGTTGGGTGAAGAGGAGGTACCCGGACTCCATGTGAACCAAATGTTTCATTTCACACTGAAGATTCATTTGCCAAGTGTGGAGCTGCTGTGCATGAGTCCATCCCAGCTGCTCTAAAGAGCATCAGAGGAAAGGAGCCACGTCAGTCTCTCAGGTGATAGATTGGAAATCAAAGTTTTAATCATACACTCTGGGCTGTTGCTGGGCAACAGGCCTCCCCTCACTGAACTTGCCTGTTTGCTGAAGAGAAGCAAAGATGAGAAGATGATGACGAGCCGAACAGAGAGTGCACAAAGAGAATTAGCTGAACTGTATGACATGTATAAATGAATAGGTTGTAATCAAATATTAAATGCTAGATATAATTTTAATATACTGTATTCAATTAGCAATGAAAGCAGTAAACCATAATAAAAATATATACTGCTCATTGCTTATTTTTCTCCGCTGTTTGAGAACCCTTACTCCATGTGACCTCTAGCAAACTTTCCACTATCTCTCTAAATTATTTTTCTTAGTTACAAAAGAAAGGATACATTTGGAGTCATCATTTTAGAGCAGACCGGCTAAAAAGTATTCACTCTGTTAACAATAGAGGCCAATGCTTTAAACAGCTCTTAGAAATTGCATTGCAGTAGCACAAGCAGAGTCCCACATTAATATGCATAGTGCTGCCAACATATTTCTGTGCATATTTCCCTCTGTCTATTTAACTAATAATGTGAGCAGCTAACTGTGCACACTTTGCACGGTCTGCACACACTTCTATGTAGTTAACAGAGAAGTAGAAAGCATCTGGTAACCTTTGAAAGCACCAATAATCAAGAAAATAGTTCTTTGAAATGACTAATAAGTTGAGATCTGTTATACATGATTTAATTCTAGCAATTTGTATGTATATTGAAATACATTATTTGTTATTTTTTATGTACTTCCCTTTGCAGAAGTGGCCCAGCTGTCCCGTGATCATTAACATTGTAGCAGCTACGGTATGGAAATAGACGAGGCAAAGACATCAGCTTTGGGATGCCTGTGAAGCGGTAACTCCCATTCCTTGCTTGGTCGGTGAAAGTGTATACAGTCTTTTCTTGCTGCAGACCTTTCTTCCGTAATGAGATCAGACAGCATCTGAATCAGTTCTTTTGTGTGTATGCGGCTGTCCTCCCGTGGGGAGCGTATCTATGTTCCCAAGGTTCTATGTTTCCCAACTCAATATCCTCTTGATATGACATAATAAGGAGACCTTGCAAATGATTTTATGTCCTCAGCAATGTTTTTTTTCCCCTAAAGTCAAATGTTCAGTGCACGTTTCCCTGGGTCAATATGTTAAAAACACCCACCTGAGGGTTACTCCTTCAAGCTTGGGCCCTCAAATTTGTCGGCAAGACAGTTTCCTTTAGACATGGATTTCTCCACAGTGGCTGAACAGGCTTTTACCATGGAAACTGTATTTAAAATGTCCATCTCCCTTCACTTTACATTCAGTCATTTAGCTGACACTTTTATCCAAAGAGACTTACAATTGCTTTATATGTTAGAGCTCACACACCTCTGGAGGAACTAGGGGTTAAGTGTCTTGCTCAGGGACAACAGTGGATGTGTCGCAGTGGGGAATTGAACCCGCGTCTCTAATGCCAAAGGCATGTGTCTTATCCACTTCACCATCTCCACCCAACACCAGAGTTATTTTGCAATTAAGGTTAGCCCAAACCGATCTATTACAATGTTTGTTATATATACGAAGAGATACACATGACCATAGGACCCTGGGAACATAAAGATCTATTTTTCCCTAGCCGGTATTGGGCAGTACTTAAAAATGTGTTAGGGATGAGGTTTTTTTCAGTAATGAGTATTGTGACGGATTTTAATTTGTTGTTATGTTTCCCAGTAAAATAATCTGTTACTTTGACATTTGTTGTGTGTTCTTGACTGGTTTGCTAATATTAGACACTGGTACATGCTCATTCAGGAGTCCCTAGTTTTGTAGAGTTGGAGGGTGTGTAACTGCGTGTTTGAGACTGTGACTTCTCTAGAGCTGTGCAACCTCTGAAACTGAACTAGCCATTCAGTAAATTTGCCACGTTTGAGATGTGTGTGTGGGAAAGATTTGAAATTTTTGCACCCTTTGATGGAGCTGGGCTGAGTAACTAAAGATAAGTAACAAGAAATGTAACGCATTACTTTTGCTGCTGAGTAAGTAATGTAATTACTTTTAGCTGAGTAATATCTAATCAGTAATTTATTAAATATTGTTTTCAAGTCACTTGCCAACACTGTTTCTCAACAAAGAAGTTGATTTGTAGATTGTATTTTAATATCAATTCCCTGAATTATTGGTAGGCAGTTTGGAGCCTTGAGAACCAGTTTAGCACGATCATATCTATTTGTTTTTGTGAAGACTCACTTCACTCACCTGCTATCTACATACACACTTTTGAACAGAAGCTTGCCTAAGAACTTTTTTTGGCTTTAGTGAACCAATTTGTGTGGAGGTTATTTTTGGTCTTCTTTGTGGGTGTTTGGTTGTGAGAAAATACATAGTGCTGTGTTATCTAACAGGATTTAAAATCTGTAAATAGCATGAGCAATGTCAACCCACTTGCTAGATTCTTCCCACAATAAATACCCGTTAAGGTACGGTTAACTTTATGCCATAAAATTGTTTGGTTAAGTTTAGGAAAGGATTGCTGCATGGTTATGTGTTAAAATAAGCCAGTTTCTTCACTTCCTGAAGTATAAAAACAAGACCATGTAATGCAGAATGGCCCAGATGAGTGTTCCTAGGTGACTGAAAATAATTAACAAGAATCAGCTCCTTGACGTGTCCCCAAGGCAAAGTTCAGAATGTTTTTGAAGTCATTTTAGTGGCTTTACATGTAAGGATAGAGATTCTTACAAAGTACTTGCCAGAAATTCATTTTCAAATAACTATTTATTATGGTTTGGGTGTTTGACTTGCGAATAAGATTGTTCATCTTGGTTGGGGGAGAAAATAATTACAATTTCTTTACTATAAGCCAAAAAAGTAAAATGCACTTCATTCACAACAGCACTAAAGTTTTTATAAATTAATGTTGTTCAGCTAACAGGATGAACAATGACTCTTCTCCTGATGGATGCAATAATACTTTATTCTTGATGTACCAGAGGAAAGTAGCAGCTAATATAGCTCAATTTCCTTGTGTCATATAGTCTGTAATATTTTACTCTTCACTTGCAGTAAAAATCAAGCATGCTGTGATTTGGGATGGGGTGAAGGCTGAGCAGCTCATTGTTTAAGCTTGTAATGTGCTCTATAAAGGGATTTGTATGGGCACAGATGGATGTCAGAATGGCCCGAATGGAGAGTCGGCCTCTGCAGTGAAAACTTGAGCAGCTTTGACTATCAGTGGATCACAGCATCTCTGTTGCATTCCAAATGCCCCAGACAGTCAAGAGTTCATACAAAGTGACAGTGTCTTTCAAAAATAGTTTTTGCTTTAAGTCATCATAGGGATTTCTGCACCACAAAAAGATGAACCTGAAACGAGAGTTACGTATGTAACTACAGTTCTATGAATTCTGGATGACCGTCAGAGGCAGTGCTTAATTCTGGATGTTATCCGTCTCGCGCACGTGAGAGGTCAAGTATTTAATACCAACAAAGTCACCTGTGACCTGGGATGATGCGGGGCGTAGCTTATACAAGCCCACGTCATCATGAAAAATGTCCCTACAAAATTTTCTCGCCAAGATTCTGAGTGACAGAGAACTCTGGCAGTCATCCAGAATTCATAGAACCCTTTCGTTCTATTTTATTTTCCTGACCGCCAGAGGCAGTGCTTAACACTGGATGACTACTACCAACGTCGTAACGAGGAATCCCACCTTACCAAGAATGGCCCATGGGTTCCTGCAAGACAGCTGCCGCTACTGCTTGGGGGGCGGCAACATTGACCCTATAAAAACAGGCAAATGTGCACAGTGTAGCCCAGATGGCCTCAGCGTAAATCTCATTCACAGAGCAGCCCCCGCAGCGCTGCCCATGAAGTGGAGACACTCCTGGTAGAGTGTTAAGAGGCAAAGACATGTAAGCTCCCTTGATCGCTTCAAGAACCCACCTGGAAAGCCTTTGTTTAGACAGAGGGTACCCTTTCCTATGGCCCCCTTAGCAAACAAACAGCCTATCAGAGTGGTGAAAGCCAGCAGTCGCCTGCTTGTTAGGACTTCTCAGGAGCTACTTTATGAGCTCTACACTACTCCAAAAAAATCTTCCTGTTGGCATAAAGTGGCCAGGTGGAAGTGCTCTGGAGTCCCTAATGTTTTGGATCACTGCCTGGTCACACGACTCGAGGAGGTGGGTCAGGCCCCTGAAGGGCCATATCCATAGCTGAAGGCGTTCAGGCTCGGATGCCTGATGTGGCACCCCAGCTGTGAGAGCAGGTCTCGACTTCTGGAAAGGCACCATTGGACCGCGACCGCGCATCACCGGAAACCAGAGTCTCCCAGGCCAGTTCAGGGCCACCAACAGGAGTGGTTGCTTTTCTCCACTCTGTGCAACGTAACCGTCATCAGTGGGAATGGTGGAAAGGCATAGAGGAGACAATCTGGCCATGGTGTCCCAGGGCTTGTTTCCTGTCCCAACTGACTTGTTTCCGTATTCTCCACTCCCCTGCGGGAGGTGTCTGGCAGGAGAGGTAGTCTGCCACCATGTTCTGTGGCCTTAGTAGGCATTGAGTGGACACCCAGACTCTCTTGGATCCGTGTAACCGTGGCTGTAAATGGAGACCATTAATCCAAACTTGGAAGGGTCGTAAATACAGGAGGCCCAGCGGCACCACTGATATTACAGAGGTCAACATACCCATCAACCTGAGAAAAAGGCTGTACCTCATGTAAACGGGTATGGCCTCTAGCCGCCATGGAGTTGGGAAGGCCAACACGAACCATTTGGCTGTGTATCAGACAGCTTTTGGCATAACTGACTGAAAGGTCCAAGCTTGTCACATGACATAGAAGGGAGGCAGTGTCCTGCTCCACCTCTTCCTGGCTCGGAGCACAAATGAGCCAGTCATCCAAAATCCAAATCCTTGCATCGGGGCCAGTGCTGCCCGCATGCACATGGTGAAAACCCTTGGGGCTAGGGAAAAGCCCGAATGGGAGCACCTTGAACTGACAGGCCATGTCTTTGAATGTAAAGCGCAGATACTGCCTGTGATGTATCGCTATTGGGATGTGAAAATATGCGTCTTTCAGATCAACGGACGTGAACCAACTTTGCACCAACACAGCTTGGAGCACATCTGCTGTACATAGCGGCACGCTGGGCCCGAAGAAACCTACAACGGATCTCCCAGGATGTCATCGACCACGCTGAGGCCCTGATTACTGCTCGACTGGATGGCGGGGACCAGGAACCAGCACCGGCCCCACGGCAGACGGTTGCTACAGCCCAGGTCCAGACCGAGGGTCCACGGGTGTCGACAAGGAAGACCACGGTGGCCACAATGTAGTAACTCTTTCAGAAATTTGTTCAGCACTCATAAGTTCAGGGCAAAACTCCATCCTCTTTTTTTGGAATCAGAAAATAAACTGAGTAAAACCCACCTTGTTGTATCTGAAGATCTTGAAATCTTTTGATGGCCTCCTTTACCAGAAGGGTCGATATATCTTGTCTCAGTAGAGGTGTATGGTCACTGAAGGCTAATAAACTGCTGCCTAAAGTTTGGTTAGGCTGGATTCCCTGCTCCAAGGCCTGCTGCGCTGCTGGACCAAACAGCTCCCTTGGTACTACAGGAAGAGTGGGCAGGGCCCTCCTGCCTGGCTCCAAAAGCAGGAATTGGGCCAGCCAGACTTGGGGACGAGCCAAGGGAAGTGTTGCTATTACCATACCAAGCTATCTGGTCATAAGGGTGAACACCTGCGAAGATGCATCACTGAGGCTCTCAATGGAAGAATCCACGGCAGAGGATTGCAGAGACTGGGACAGAGCTAACATCAGGTGGGAAAAAGAGTTTCCAATACAGCACATGCACGCCGCTGTATCATAACCTCTGACTACAAAGTAATTCGTATAGCGACACGGTGGCCTAGGACAGCGAGCATCCGGTATCAAGACGTCAGTGGGTGACACAATGAGTGATGCGATAACTGACTCCACAGCCCTCGTCTTGCACAGTCCGTAACTGCTGGCATTCTGCATGGCAGCCAATGCCCTGCCATTACTTGTGGGTCTGGCCAGCATTTGTGGAGCTCCTCGACTGGGATGGTGGCACCGAAAAACCCACCTCAGGTGGGAGATGCCAACAGAATCCATGAGCTGGAGTACCTGCAGTCGGTACTTCGTCTAAACCCAAGTGTGCCAGTGCCTTATGAACCACTAGCTTAACTGTGCCATTGGCAGCCTCTGAGCCTGCTCTGGACTCACTCCCTGGCTGCTGGGAACCAATGTCAGGAGTTTGGAAGGCTCCACTTCTCCCTGCCCAGGTCTGTCCTCGTAGAACAGGCTGCTGGAGTCCCTCGTACACAGGGCATTGTCATCCCATCCTTGTGGGTTGGGACTCCTGGCTGGGCAGTCCACACTGGTTGCAGCCCCCCTGCCTGGCTGAAGGTTAAGGAGCAGCCCCTTAATTTCAGCGAATTATGAGGCTAGTGTGTCTACCTTTGTTGGCAAACCATCCACCTTCTTGGCTTTCTTTCTAGGCGGGGCACCTGAAAGTGGGGGGCAACTATGCGTAGTCCCCATATATGAAGCCACACCAGATAAAGGCAACTGGCCTTCAAGGTGCAGTCCTTCCACTTCCATTTCTGTGGCATAAGACTGCAAATCATGCAGGCAGCCCCTCTCTCAAGTGACTAACACCAAGACATGTGGGCCATTCGTCATGGCCATCTGCAGCCAGCAGATGCAGACCTAACATGGTGGGACCCTGCATATTTATGCAGCTTACTTTCATTTTACTACAATAACTGTTATCTGCGAGTGAAAACTCCCAAAATAACAGATCAGAGTGAGCTCTTTCTTTGTCCTTGCCTTGTTATTAAAGACAAATGAAAATAACTCCACCCCTTAACAATCGTACCATAAGCAAAAATCAGATCACTCATTCTCATCAGATCAGAGTGAGTCACTCTTTTATTTTAACTGAAATTAAATAACTCACGTAATAATTATAATAATAAAAAATTTTTAAAAAATCACCCATATATGTAGTTTACCGGAGACCCAACTTTCTTTACCAAAAAATAAGTTAAAGTTCAACTCGACATGCTTTAAGGTGCGAAAACACCAGGAAACCTACAGTGAACTAAGAATTACCGCTAAGTGTGAATTTGCAGATTGACTGAGAAGAATCAAGGAACATTTTTCATGATAATGTGGGCTTATATAAGCAACGCCCTGATCATCCCAGGTAACACGTGATTTTGCTGATATTAAATACTCGACCTGCGCATGTGTGAGATGGAACATCCAGTGTGAAGCACTGTCTCTGGTGGTCAGGAAAAATGAAATAGAACACATTTTCTCCCTACTTTCGCATGCTTTCTTCTTCTGTCTATGGCCAGCCCTTTGTTGGAGCACAAGGCGAGATTTGAAATTTCATGGTCCATAATGACGAAGTGTGATCCACCTCCATATAGCCTTGTCAACCTCCACATCATAGCCTAAACTGGGAGACCAACCGTAACTTGGGATCTGGAAATGCCCCCCCCCCCATAAACTGTGTGTCAACAAAGATACTATTTATTTTCGTTGTAGTAAATTTATGGGGTAATTTTCCTGAAATGCAAGGAGCGGGATGGTCTGCAGGTCCTCCCCCAGAAAATTTTGAGCATTGAATACCTAACTTCCTAGATTCTGGTGAATATTTCTGCACCAATTTATACAATATTCAGGCCGAAGGCAACAATTCAAAATATTAAAATTTTATGGAATACAAACGCAATAAAGCTTTCAGATATTCTGCAGCTACTGGCTTGAAATATGGTTTCTCCTTTAGATCAACTTTTCTAATTTAATAAAATCCCTGCTGAGTCAGTAAACAGGCTTAATCTTCCCTTCTCTTTTGAGTCTCCATTTGGGGAAATAACCTCTTTTAATAGGCCTACGTGGGACCTTTTCATCTCAATGATAAATTAATTCATTTAAATTCAGTCATAAACTCTAGGACTTTAATAGCTTATGTCTTTCAGCATGTTTTCTGCTCATGGAACTGCATGCTGCATGTGAAAACGAAAGCAACCAAAAATGCTTCTTATCAGACAGAAATCTCACCACAAATCCACATGTTAACGTCAGCAGCTCAGATAAAATGCAGCTCACAGTCCCAAACAGAGCAAGACTGCACTTCAGTTTTAAGATGTTTATATTGCAAATAGTGTTGTGTTGTTCAAAGAACATTTCGTTCATTTGACCGTGTGTGACTTAAGAGGAACGGGTTGTCTCAGTGAGTAATACGTTCATTTTCACACATGCGTGAATAGTCTTGGACTCTTACATCCACTCATCACACGGCAGCTGCATTAGCTCCGTCAGCACAGGAAACAGAATTGATAAGTTCACGACTCTCAACTGTGGGTTTCTAGGTCTAAGTCTGACTGTGGAGCACGAATGAACGACTCGTTCACCGCTCACATGGGTCCTCCTCAGTCTTTTGTTCATTCTGCAGGCTGAGTGATTGCCAGCGTCGGAGATTGAGAGGCAGGTCGGCTGTCAGGTAACAGTCACTGGACTTCAGTGTTGGGAACGTTACTTGAAAAAAGTAATTAGTTATAGTTACTCACTACTTGTTCCAAAAAGTAACTGAGTTAGTAACTGAATTACTCTGTAATAAAAGTAACTTGTTACCAGGGAAAGTAACTATTTGCGTTACTGTTAAAAAAATCTCTGCTGCTTCATCGAATCTCTGTTTAGCTGTTGCGTGTGCTGGCATGTGTGTAAAAATACTGGCTCTGATTGGCTACCAAGAAACATGGCTCTGCCTTAGCCAACATAATCGCTGGTTGAAAGCCACCCGAGCTTCTCTTGTCCCTCGTCTCTCCCCGCCGACAGAGTTTAGCAGGCAGGCGAGAACGGAAACAGGTGAGCTCACGCTGTTTCCAGAGAACCTGATATGGAGAGCGCAGCGCATCGGTCCACTTCAAGCACTGCTTACCTCGTTATTAACCCACCTCCTGACTAGCTGTGTGAGCCAGCTGGTGCGTTCGGATTACACAGTTTATTACATAGTAACGCACCGTATTTAACGACCAGTAACGTTAACGGCGTTGTAACGACGGGAAAAGTAATTAGTTAGATTACCCTGTTACTGAAAAAATAACGCCGTTACGTAACGCCGTTATTCCAAACACTGCTGGACTGACATTATATAGCTATTTTGTTAATTATATGACATTTTATAAAGCATAACAGTATTACAGTGCAGTGATGTTGTGCTAAGTTATAGTTTTAGCCGTACCGTAACTTTAGTCCTGCTAGTGTTTAACATTACAACTAACAGCTGATGAGTTATTCTGGGTCCGCTCCTCTTCAGTGACCTGGCAGGGTTCTTCCACTTTCCTTTTTATTTACCAACAGAGCCGTGCTGTTGTTTCACAGCTCGTGATGGTGAACAACCTGGCAGTGTTTGTGAGTGATGCACTCATGTTTGTTTCTCTCTGTCTGCAGAATCCGGACTTGATGTGGCCCATTCTGTGTCCAGACCTGCCAAACTGCTGCCTTTATATGTGTTTATTTCTTTGTTCCTTTCTCTGTGCTGGAGTTCTTTAAGAACTTGGTGGCTTGATCCAGATTATTATTAAACTGGTTGAATTGAATGTATACTCGGGAAAGATTGTGAAAATGGAAGGATTTAGGGAGTAGTGGACTGCATATAAACAACATAATTCTGTGGTTTTTACATGGTTTGAATTTGGTTGTGGCCCTAGGGGGCTTTATATAATGATGATGTACAGTAATCAAGAGGGGAATTTGTGCATTATTTTGTTTGAGAACAGCGCTGTTTTTTTAATCGCCCACTACAGAGCTGCAGGGCTGCAATAACCAGCCTAGTTCAAATGAACGAAATGACCGAAATGACTCAAAAAAAGATTAGTTCATTTTAATGAATGAGATTTGAATGAACAAGTCTGTCAAAAGATTTGAACTTGCCATCACCAATTGCAAAACTCTACCAATTACGTTACTGTCTGGACTCAGCACAAGGTACACATGATTAAAATCACCAGTGTCCCATAAGCTGGGTGGAGTTAATTTGCACAGAGTCGAAAACTTTCTCTTGCGGCGCCCCCTGACATTTTGCACACTAGGTGGCCACCTAGGACACCTATGCCACTGGCCGGCGCTTCGATCCCAGGCTCCTCCAGTCCGCATGTCATAGTGTCTTTGGGGAAGATATTCAACGCCAAATTGCTGCAAATGGCTGTACCATTGCAATGTGATTGCATTAGTTTCTTTTTCTGATGGCACCTTGCATGGTAGCCTCAGGGTGTGAATGGGGAGAATGGAATGTTGCTTAAAGCGCTTTGAATGGCTGGAAGACTAGAAAGCCAAATTACAGAATCGGCCATTAGGAAAAACAAATGAACAGAAACAGTTCAGGCTTCTAATGCAAAGGAACCCCCTTCCACTGAACAAGGATCAAAACATCACCATCTTACCTGCGAAGAAAGGAAGAAGCACAGTAGTCCTTAACTGACTACCAGGACAGTGTCAACACACTACTAATGGACACAAACACAGACAACGGGTACAAGAAAAAGGCCATAGAATGTCTACAACAACTTCAGAATGAAAACTCCATCACCCGGGAACAGTATTACCGTTTGTATCCTGTAGAAGCCATTCCTTGCATATATGGACTACCCAAATTACACAAAGAAGGAGCCCCACTTGGCCTATTATCAGCAGCATCAACTTGGTCACCTACAACATTGTCAAACAATGTCAATCAATCTACCATCTTAGCCCTTTTGGTTGGTAACACCACATTCAAATCTCCATTGACTTTGTAAACAAAGTTTGAGGACTGAAACTGGCTAAACAAAAGACAAAAGCATGGCTGTGCCATGGGCTCACCAGCGTCACCTATTGTGGCTAACATCTACATGGAAAAAGTGGATGGAAAAGTCCTCAACTCCTTCAGAGGAACAGCACTGAGCCACTGGTACAGGTATGTGAATGACACATCAACTCTGTGGACAGTAACATCAAGTTCACACAAGAAGATGTACACAACAACAGGTTGGCTTTCCAGGACTGTGCTTGTACACATTGAAGAGGACAGGAGGCTGTAAATTTAGGTTTACAGGAAACCCATACACATGGACCAATACTTCCTTTTTGATTCCCATCATCCACTGGAACACAAGCTAGTGATCAGAACCCTACACCACAGAGTGGACCACATACCAACAAGTGCAAAAGCCAGAGAGAACAGAACCACCTGAGGGGGGCACTTACAGCCTGTGGATACCCTAAATGACCTTTGTGAAAACAGCCACAAAATCCAGAAAGAAGACCAAAACTACAGGGGATGAGGAGAAGAAGGTCAAATGCAGCAACATTGTGATTCCATATGCATCTGGAGTATCAGAGAAACTGAGGAAGATTTTCAACAAACACCACATCCCTTTGTTTTTTAAACCCAAGATACTGGTACACCCCAAAGGCCACACACCCAAACACAAGAAAAGAAATTTAGTGTATGAGATCCAATGCAGTGACGAATGCATAGACCTGTATACTGGGCAAACTAAACAACCACTACACAAAAGGGTAGCTTCAGCACAGAAGGGCTAATTCCTTAGGTCAAGACTCAGCAGTTTATTAACATCTGAAGGACAAAGGACACTCTTTTGATGATCACCAGGTGCACATTTTAGACAGAGAGGATGGATGGCTTGAAAAAGGTGTCAAGGAAGCCATCTACACCTGGGTTGAGAAGTCATCATTGAACAGAGAAGAGGGTGTATGCCACCACTTATCCCCCACTTACAATGCTGTCCTTTCATCACTTCCCAGGAAACTTAAGCATTTCATCTTGGCGTCAGGTGAAGATACTAATGATCCTGACTACTGTCGTTACCACAGCCAAGAGTACTAACGAACCAGCGTTATTGACGATCCTAGCTAACAATCCCAGAGAGGTTAAATAGCTGAGTTTCCGTACGAGTCTGTCAGAACTGAAGAAGTCTCTTGGATGAAGGACGAAACATCTAAAAGTATCTTCAACCAAGTCCAGTTTTGTCAGGGTTGGTGTGGGTTGAGGCAGTCAGGCAGTCCAATGGAGAATCTACAAGGGCATGGGGTAAACACAAATCCAAATTACTACAGACAAAGTTACAGGCAGATATCCACACAGGAGACAGATCAAGGCTGGCTACAAACCACAAAAGACAGAGTGTCTACACGCAACAATGACCAGACAAGGGCTGAACAGAAACACTACACGTATATACCAGGGATAATGACTAGGGCGGGAGCAACACAGGTGAAAGACATGAGGCTAACGAGACACAGAGAGACAGCAGGGAAAGCAGAGATACACTAATAAAGCCATAGGGAAACTAATAACCAGGAAGTAACAGAATTTAAATAACTGATCCAGAGCATAATCAGACAGATCACAAATATACCAATAAACTTCAACTAAGATTAAACAGAACACAGCACAAACATGGATGAAATAATACAGAAGTACATAGACCAGGAATGACACTAAACATGAACTAAACGAGAGAAACAGAGGCAAACATGAAACAATGGCAGACCCACAGGGAAAAAATACAACTCAGAACAAGTTGCCCTTGACCTCAACCTTTGTTGGTTAACTATGACCTGAATGACTGAGAACCTTCACAGACAAGACTAGAAAGAGGCTATACAGGTACAGCCCATTACCATTGTAGGTTTTAACACACATATCATCATGCACTGATTCTGTTTTTTTTCTCTCTTAGTCGCTTGAAGAATGCATTATCTTTACTGGCACCATTGTTGCATTTAAAGGTTTTCCTGCAGATGAGGAATTTCGGTGTGGAGATGCTTAATTTCCCCTCTCCATGAAAAGCAGTTATCCAAGTACCACACACAATCAAATTTAACTTCTTTTGGTTTTCTTAGACTGTGTAGAGGGAAGATTGATCAGGATTTCAGTGTCAAATTTTATCACTTACTCTGACAGTTAAGTGTGCTGAAAAGCATGTTGCATTACTATGACAACCTGCAACCATGGGCTGCTGTCACCAATTTTAGCTCCAGAAAAACAACATATTTAACAGGATTTTGCAGTATGCAGTAATTTCAATGTTTATTCTTATATTTTTTATTAATTGAAATGGTACCCATTTTTAATGCAATGAAATGTTAAACTTTTCCCACTTTGGGAACCACTGTGCTATACTATGTGCAAAGCTGATGAACCAGAAAATAATGTGGAATATTTGACTTTTAACCCTGATTTTCCTAGAAATATTGTACAGAAAAGATGCTGGATAAATCAGGCCTGACAACTTAGACCTGTCATCCACTCTATTTTGTACACACATCCCTCACATCGACAGAAAACTGACAGGATGCGAAAAGGGCAATAGATGAAAGTGCAGATGCAGCAGCCGGAGTTGACATACTCATTTCTTCTCCCCCAGTCTGTTTGATTGCAGTAGTGTCAGGGCTGAGCCTTCTTAATTGTATTCAAAATCACCATGTCTCCCTTTGATGATGTGAAGGTGGGAGAATCAATCATAGGTCACCCAGTTCTCACTCTGCCGTCCAAAAACACAAGTGTGCAAATGTAGAAATGTGCAAACCCACATACATGAATCCACACACACAAATCCACAGCTTTCCCCATCTCATCCCTTACATGATGTGAGCAAAGAGCATTTAACCACTGTAAGAACCCACCCTCCTTCTTATCCCTTGCCATTTTCTAGCGCGCGCGCACACACACACACACACGACACACACACACACACACACACAACCAGTGAACATGTATTATGTGACTTTTGTCAGTGTGAGTGAGCCACAGTGTAAATGAAGCTGTGCTAATGTGTTCCACATTCTGTGTGTGTTTGTGTGTGTGAGAGAGAGAGAGTGTGTGTTTGAGTGAGTCATGTGTCAAATGTGAAGTGTTCTGTTGCAAAAAAAATTAATGACGGTGGCCCTGCCAGCAGTAAAGAGGATTCAGTGCAGGGTGGAGGTGCAGATTCAATTAGCTTTGTGGGAGCCATGAAATGGTGATAATACAGGCGGGTAATGTCAACAAGCATCAAATCTTTCTTCCTCTTTTTTTCAGAAAGCTCCCCTCTCCCCCCGCTCTCTTTTTCTCTTCACCCTGCATGCTTTGTCCTTCACGTATCGTGATAGTTAGGGTCACCGAGGCCATAAATCGCTGGTAGCGGGATGCTCAGCCAAACGCCATTTATCAATGTAATTAGCGTTCGGCATACGACCCTGCTGCTACGGACATGGCTGCTTGTTTTCTGACAGGCTATCTACTAGTTCTCATCCTATTCTCTCCTCTCTTTTTTTTCTTCCCCTCTCTTTTGTCTCCACAAAAGGGACCCATGTTCACACCTGTCACAACCTTCACCTGCCCTGTACGATTGCCTCTCTACAGTAAAACCTTCATTATTTGAGTGTGTGGATAGAAGAGAGAAAATGATTTCTAATGGGTGTGTGGGTGTGTGTGTGTAGCTGTCGGAGCAAAGAGGGGCATTGGGGTATTGTGACATTTGTTCATTTGTCATTTCAGTTGAGTGGTGCAGTAATTACAGTGACTGGGGGCTTGCTCTCGTGTTTGGTGCTCGGCCGGAGAGCAAAGAGCGCTGTCAACGGGAAAACACAGTGGGAGAGTATGGGAAAATGCGAGGTCCCTTGAGGAATCATTTTGTTCAGTCCCCTCACTGATGACACTCCCGCTGTGCGAACAGCTTGAGTTGTTGCCAAATTCACTGTCATTTTTTAGAATATGTTTAGGTGAAATACGATCTGCGGTTCTACAATTTGGAAAGCATTAGACATGCTTATTCTCAGATGCCCACACAAATCCAAATCGACCGGGCACACACAGGAACATGCATAGAATTCCAGAAAGATGGAAATCAAGAAAGACAAAAAGGAAACACAAAGCTACAAGAGGATTTGAGCACAGAGGCATGGGAACACAGTATGAATTTTTCCCATGCTCTCCTGTCACAAAGCTTCTTTTATAAGGTTGTATAATGACACAATACTTGTTCTCTCATTCATCCATGTACTCCCACGTCCTCATCCATTAGGTATCCCTTCTTCTAAGTAGGTGCTTGTTAATTGAATTTGGTTTTGGCTGAAGACGTTAAGAGTCTTCCAGCTCTCTACAGTGAATATATGTGGCTTGTTGACTCTAAGTCTTGCTGGAGTGTGCGTTCAGAATACCAGAATGCCAAGTCCATTAAAGTGAGAAGGGTTCATTTGTCACAGTTTCCATTGGTGTTGCTGTAATGACCAGGTATGTGGGTGATGAATGGCCTGACCTTTTCCTCCCCCTTATAATCAAGTGTTCCTGGTAGATTCCATGCTTATTTTGCGGATGTCTAGGATGCAGACACCGTCCAGTATGCAGGACTGAGTGTTGAAAAACTGATATGGATGTGGAGATCTTTCTTTATCACAGTAATACGTGCAGTCACCTGCATCTTTAATCTACCACCAATGTGTCTATGTCTTTTTATGAGTTGGGACTTTGCAGCAGTAACAAGGCATGGCAGGTCTGTCAAGCTTTGGATTTCTCCATATGCTGTAAGTAATGTTACCGCCGCTCCAACCCCGAGCACGACTGCACAGACTCTGGCTCCAAATGACATCACCAGTGCAAGATGGCAGCGCCCATATACAGGATATTTTGCCTTCATTTTTATAGAGTGGGTAGAAGTGAATATGTGTCATCCATCTTTATATAGAGTCTATATGGTTGGAATTTAGCAACCATAACAAGGCAAGGCAGGTCTGTTGAGCTTTGGATTTCTCTCTAAGTGATGTGCATGGGGCTCTAGTAAGAGAGCTTAATATTAAGAAGCAAAGTAGGTTCACGTCAATACGTCAATACAAATGAACCAATGATGTTACACTAACAGGGGTCATCCTGAAAAGTTTTACTTTCGAAACATTGTGAGCCGGATTTGCTAGCACCCCGACTAAAGAGTACTAAATTGTGTGTGCATTCTAAAATATTGCACGTGTTATTGTAGTATACCTGTTATGGATGATTAACTAAGAATTATAGCGTAGGTGACAACAGGTGCAAACCCAATGGAGGTGGCAGTATTTAAATCAGGGTTTTGTGTTTTGTAATGGTTTCTGTCACAGAGAGTCGAGAGGAAAAGCAGCCACTGCGTAAAAACCTTGTTTTGTTTCATTCAGTGGGTCCCAAGTATTTGGAAATTGCGTGTTCCTGGCTGCCCACCCTGCCCACGATTGCACTAAGTACTTGGGACAGCACGTATGCTGGAATGGCTCAGAAACGAGGACAGGGTCCAAACTACAGTGAGGCCAGGGGGAATAACAGATAACCTCAACTAACTCATTCTTTGTGAAATTTTGGGTGGTCTCTAAAATTTTGACAGTATGGTTTTTGTCATTAATTTCCATACATTTGTATCATCACGGATCATGCGTTAAATCAGGAGCGTCATGCTTCATCCAGCCAGAGGGAACGATCACCGGCCGTCCACACTGAGCCCGATCGCTCCACGATCTCTTGTCTTTGGCCCTGTAAGCCTCAACGCCCCATTCCCTCTCTGATACCTACAATGGGTTGTGTCGCTATTACGACAGGTGTTCTGTCGATTTATGCTACCTATCGAGATGTGCTAGTTAGCGGTTCTGCGCATGTGCATGACTCACAAGCGCGGTCTGTTTCCACACCCATAAATCTGTGCAACCCTGCTGTTGGGCGGGTGTGCCTCGACACAGTGGTTGATCGTCAGCAATATCAAAATAATGATTCATTATTAATCTTATCAGAATATGCTACCCCTGAAATCTTAAATAAAGAAGTTATAGGATTTCAATATGCTCTCCATTTCCTTACAGTACACATGGAGTGAGTAATGGTGCAATATAAAATGATTCTGTAGTGGGAGCATTATTTGATAAGGGATATTAGTTTATCAGAATACACTACCCTGAAATGATGTTATAATATAATCAAAAAAAGAAGACGTCATAATACTGTAAGAGTTGTACCTTATGGGATTGGAAATGGGAACACTTAGGGTAGCATTTTTCGATAGGGCAGCTCGACTTGATAGACGCTGCTATCGATTTGCGCTACGGTAGCATTTTTCGACAAGGGGGCTCTCCGCAGCGCCACAAAACTTTCTAATAATTTACTGACAGTCAGTAGTTTTACCCACAAAAGCCTGTAGCAAGCAGTATGCCATAAGGTATACAGTGAAAAAAAATGATTCTACAGATTCCACAGAATGAATTTAATCTTATTTTCTTTGCTACTTGTGTCACATAGCCCACATATGCAGTGAGGATTGCTGGGTAATATGTATATGACTGCCTAATCTTAAGTTTCTATTTGATCATGTGACAAGGACACCAGAAACCGGGTGAAAATCTGCCAAGAAGACTAGCAGACGTGTAAGTTAGCAGTCATGCTATTCACACAGAAAAGTTGTTTCAAGAAGAGACAGGAGAGAAAAGAACAGGAGAGGGTGAAAAAGCTTCCAAATAAGATTGTTTTGGATTACTGAGGACATTGTCAAAGATTTCGCTCAATGCAAGGCTCATCAGATGCTTTTCAAATAGGTGAGTAACTTTACAAGTGCTTTTTCAGTGGATTTGGTGTGGCTGCCATACCTGTTTTAAATGCTGTTATCATTTCGCGAACAGGTTGCCGCTGAGTAGGCCTACCTATTTAATTGTGTGGATATGCGTGTGGTATTAAACTGTGTGTGTGCCATAGCTGGTTTGTTTTCAGGACATGGTATTGTGTTATGAACAGACCACTTTTCTTTCTTATTCACCATAATGTCTTGCCTCCTTGTCGAAGAGCAATGTGGTTGTCGTGATTCCGGAGGTTATAGTACCGAAATTGCCCGAAAAAGTCTGCGTCGTTTCAGCACTGTGGACTCCTCCTGCACTCAGCTGTTTGTAGAGACGTTTCAGGATTTTGACAATGACAGCACAGGCCTTGCTCCTTTCTCTTTCTCTTTGACTTCAACTTCTGTACTCTTTGCAGATATAATAGTCTAGGTGACACAGACCCACTCTTATATCCCTCGCATGATGGCTTTAGACTGCTGCGTCCAGGCGCACGAAACACTGCTGCAGCAGCAGCATGTGCTTGACGAGAGATGTGTTGATATGGAAAGAAATCGATTTAAGGAGCTTTAAATTAGGTATTTACTTATCTTATCAGTTGTTAAACTGTGCAAAAGGGGAAACAAGGCACACAAATTTGACAATATAGGCTTCCCTTCTTGACAAAAATGCAGTGTGTGTGTGCATTTGTTTGGTAACTGTGTAGCCCAAGGGCCCATCAAAACAGCCTACACTGGGGCCTGTTGTTACTACCTTACGCCGCTGCTTACATTTGCTGGTGAAATAAAGTTTGCACACGTTTTTACTCAGGCAAACCTTTAGTAAATCTGGCCCTATGAATGTAGGACTTTTAGTTGAAATATATTTTATAAGTGCTTTTATAATAATACATTTACAGAAAGCTCATGATTTAGAAAGGTCACGATTTACGTTTTCACACAGTATTTTTACTTTTGTGCAAACTGCTGAAAAATACATTTGCATAATGCCATCATGCTGTGTCTGTAAGCTGTAGAAAAATGACTGAGTTGAAGCAAGCTGTTCTTCTTTTTTTCTTTTTTGTCAATGTAGTCAGGAGATATGATTTTCACAACAGAAGCCGCCAACAGCAAAGACGCAGAAATTCTTTAATTAAGCTGTTCGTCATATGTTCTGTGCATGCTGTGACCTCCACACAAATCATGCTCCACCTCCCCATCGCTCCATCACCAACCCATGTCATGTATGGATCTGGCAGCTGTGGATGACATACAGTCGTGGTTGAGGCAATCAATGCACATTATGGAGTATGTTATGCTGTCATTACAGGGGTGGGGAAGAGCTGTCAAGAAAAGACGGTAAAATATATAATACTTTGGAGATAAAAAGTAAGTTGGAAGCCAGAAATAGCTTGTAGAAAAACACACAGGTGTGAAGGCACACATAAAGGTACCGGTCTGCCCTGCAGATACTGTGCTATGCCATGTTCCTCTCTAATTCTGTCCCTCCCAATGATTGAGCCGAAAGCAAAACACACACAGGATTATGCCCCGTGTTCGATCGTAAATGGGCAGAAAACCAAGGAATCAGCATGTGTGCAGCCTGGCTGGCAAGTTCACCATCATCTTGGAAATAAAAGTACCTGGCAACGGCACAAAAATGAATGATATCAAAGAAATGCACGAGAATGGGTTGTCTGTCTATGTGATAAGGCTCTGCTGGAGACAGTGGAAATCAAAAGGACATAATGGAGTCGCTCCTTCTCTTTGCTTTGAAATGTATGTAATCTCTCAGACGCTGACACTGTGCTGAGGTTCATGTCTGTCCAACCAGTTCTGTTTATTGCATTTGTTTAATCTTAAATATATAGACACAGCATGTACAGACACATGCACACAGTGGTAGGGGGTAAGTAAAGTGGCAGGAAAAAACGCTGACAGGCTCCAGTATGATAGGGAGAGAAGAGGGAGGAGAACTAAAAATGGGAGAGACAAAAATAGGACAATGGAAGATATACACAAAGCTTAGATTTTCTTCTCTTCATAGAGACAAAAAGAGCTGACTCAAAATCTATTTTCCAGGCGTTCCATGCACAGCAAGGAAAAACCATTTGCATTTAATTTCAATAATATCTTGAAAGCTTTTCCCATTCTAAGTTATGCCTAGGCACTCATAAATAATTAAATCATTACACTAATGACTTCAAATACTTCAAATAGCATTCATCTTTCTTGTACTCGCTTAATGAATAATTGGAATGGAGCGCAAATATTTTTTATTAGATTTATTTTTTATTTTTTATTAAAGTCAGGATTTGGAGTAGAGGAGTGTTGCTAAAATATCCACCAACATCAAAACAGACCTGTTAAAACTACAAAAGACGGTCATTATTGCGGGCAGAGAGCCAAGAAACAATATGACTTTGCAACTTGCTTTACAAATGTCATTTACTCCAGCTCTGCAAAGTACTGTGATGTGAATAGCTAACCAACATAGATCCAATTTCAGACATTGTACCGCTCCTTCACACATCAACTTTCTCCCAAACACACACATGAACACATAGCCACACCCTATTGCAGATATTATATAGCAGGTGACCTGCTGACTTGCTCCCCAGTGCTTGCATAGACTAAGGAATCAGGGGTGCAGAAACATGCATAATAATATTCAGGCAAATGTTTTGATGAAGCCATGGCGAACTCTTTCGCCTCAAAGGGCTTCCTTTATTTCACTAAGAGTAATGAGTCTTGAAAGACATGCCAGTTCATAAGTCATCATGGGAAACAAAGAGAGGGAGAGAGATCCTCCAACAAATGTAGTGATTAGAGGCTGACATTTCTTTGGGAATCCTTTGAGTCTTGGGATTCTTTTGGGATTCCCACGGGATGGGAGTCAATTTCACTGTTCATCACAGAACTGGGACAGCAAAAAAAAGTAGAGGGGGGCAGGACGGGAATCATAGATCGGTTTTTATATATGAATATGCAGTTCTAATATGAACTTTTTATTGGGATTGGGATGGGACAGGAGTATTTTTGTGGGAGTGGGATGGGACAGGAGTGAAAATCCAATCCTGTATCACCCTCTAGTATTGATATTTTCATGAAAAATATGAATCAGTTACATAATCAAAAAAATTGCATTGTCACCTCATCTGGCCACTTTTTTTCTTTATGCTTAATTTTTTTTCTATTTAAGTATAATGTGCAGACAGGATATGAATTAATGCAAAGGTCAAGTTGTCAAGGTGTCCATTCATCTGACTGCATTATCATCACTTTGGTTCAGACTGCAGTATCTTAACAACTATTGGATAGAACGAAATTTGTACAGGCATCTACAGTCCCCTGAAGAGGAACCTACTGGCTTTGATGATCTTTCTCAAGCACTACCAACATTTCATTTTTTTAGTCAACACATTTTTATTGGTCCAATATTGTTACCCTGCACACACTACTGACATTCCCAACAGCCTCAACTGTACTTCGTGTTTAGTAATAATTAGCAAATGTTATCATGAAAATGCTAAACTAAGATGTTAAACACTATAAACATTAGACCTGCTGAAGAGATCAGCATGTTAGCAAAGTCACTGAGAGCATTTTGTCACACTAACATTAGCATTTAGCTCTGCACTGCTGTCCCTAAGTAGCCTCTAGCCTGACATGGCTGTAGACACATAGCCTTGTTTAAACATCCCAAAAGTTTTCCTTTATGTATTTTGCTACTGCTGGAAAATAAATTCAGTTGTTCTCTCTTGTGGTCTCTAGCCATCCCTATCACCTCCCCGTCCTCCAGTAACTTTTTTTTTCTTTTGCCAAAGCAGGCAGAGGTTTGGATATAGCACTGACTTGCCGCCGGGCACTAACCGCACACACTGACCTCTGCTACCCATGCTCCACAGATTGCTGTGCCAAGCCCTTGCCACCCCACACAGAGACACCCCTCAAGGGGGAGAGAGGGGGTAGCACTCTGGCACTCTTAGCCTGGCAAGCCAACGCTGGCACATAGGGAGAGTGGAGAGTCAGAGGCCTGGAAAGACCTAGGTCCACCATTTTGCCCATCTGCTGTTTCAAAGCCCATAATAGCAGACTAGCATATAAATGTGTGTCCTGTGTGCTTTGCATTCACCTGCTTGCAGTTTACAAAGCCTGATTTACAGATAATGAAATGCGGAGCAAAGATGTAGAAGATGAGAAAACACAAAACAAATCACATATTTGTCAATGTGAGAGCAATGGTGGCCATTATGAAACAGAGCATATTAATTGATCAGTGTCATTGATTATTCAGTGACAGTTCCCTCATGATTGCGGCTAAAAAATATGCAAAAATTACAAAAGAAATTATTTGGACAAATTGTTTTGATGTTTTTTTTATTTTTGAAGTGCTTTTGAGGAAATGTAAACCTTAATTTAATTCAGACCATATGTGGTCTGGTCAGGAGTGGTACTTAATTTAAAAAACCAAATTCATGTCCTTTATGCATGTTTGTCTGTTAGAATGTTATAGTGGGTGTATCTGCCAGTGTGAGAAATATTGGCAGCAAATAGTATAGTATGCATATCTAATGCGATTTACTTGTTGTAGGAAGGGTTAATTGATTGTGTATGGAGAGCAGGTATTCAGAAAGTCATTTAAAGGGAGAGTAAGGAAGAGATATCAGGTATGGCAAAGTAGAATTTGTCTTTTGTTGACTGTGATGATTCTCACGTAGGCTAACAGCCGACATGGCTGTAATGATTTTTCTGCAACATCATGGTGTGAATGAACTGATGACTTCTCTGGGGTTAAGTTGGTAAAACGTCCATGTGCTTTAGTCTTCTACCTGTAGATATCTTCTGACCTGGAGGACTGAGAATCTTCACACACATACGAAAAGTATGTATCTCATAACCCTGTATCACAAAAAGCATGTACATTATAGTTAACACGTGCAGTTTGCAAGACCATCCAGCCAACTCAAACAATGCTAAACCATGCATGAAATCTATATTTGCTATATTTGAAAACTTAAGTCATGTCTCTATGGTAATGGCAGTGTTTGTGCAAAGCCTTTGGACTCTCACCAGTGAGTCTCAGCTCTCAGCGAGATGTGTCGCAGCATTTGGCAAAATAATGGACTGGGCAAGGGGAAAAATAAAACAAAGTAGAATTTGCATTACATGAGTTTTACATTAAATATTCATGTGGAGAAGTTTTATGGACCCAGAGCGTAGCAGCTTGAAAGGGATTTGTTGAAGGGTGAGATGAGGGGAAGGGAAGAGGGTTTACATGCACTAGCTTCCCTCCCATGTAATGCATTTTCATAAAAATCTATTATGGTGTGTTATTATCTTCCAAAGGTACATTTGATGCATAAATGAGCATTTAAAACATGAAGTGCCAGGGTTCAATTGCCCTTGTCATATTGGTGATGGTGGGGAATTACTTACTGTATAAGCTCAGCTGCCCCCATACATACACACACACACACACAACACACACACACACACACACACACACACACACACACACACACACACAGGCCGCAGACATTTACACGCTGGTCACTGAAGTAAAGGCTGACATAGGAATAAAATGCTTCATGTTTGAGAACGCTTAAATGTAACAATGACTCAATGGGCTTTCAAATAGCTGTTAACCTGCTGGCATACCATAAAATGCTTTTGCAGAAAATGTCTTTGGTGCCTTTTAAATGCAGCCAGTGGGAACATCACAGCACACCATAAAACTGTGAGATACTTGCTGAATCATTAGACCATCTATTAGTTTAATTAATGTATTGTAATGCCACCATTGTGAGAATCGGCGTCTGCAGTTCAGATTACAATCCATTAGACAAAAGTCTGCACAACTTCTGACTCACAGTTTAGAGAGACTTTGTGAGGAACCTATGAAATAAAATCAAATAGTAACGGAGTTCAATTTTACAAACCAATAAATGTACATAGAAAACTGCCTCAAGGACTGAAAAGAATATTGAGGATAACAAAAATAAAGCCTAAGGGCTGATCCTCATTGTAAATAAGCTATGTACAGTATTTATGATAGAGACATAACACCTGGCAACAACTGTGTTAAATATGCTAGAAGCCTGAAATTCTGAATTTGTTACTGCAGTGCTGCATAGTACTCAGCTCTGAGTAGCAATAGCGTTTTTACATTAAGTTTCAGATTAATTATATTGCTAAATAGAAAATGTGTCATAACTTGACTAATCTCTTCCCTTTAATCATTAGCAGAGTTATACTAGCAGTATGAAGGCCCCATATTTAGGTAGTAAATTCCTCTTGTAACAGGAAAAGTAATACAACTGAACAAAAACGAGCACATTTAAAAAATAGCTAACTGACTGACTGTCAGGACAGATGAGGCCACTGTATATTTTGACATAATTCTACCCTATGAGCATTAGGGACCTTGCAGTTGTTCACTGTAAAACCCCTTTAATGCAGCAAATATTTCCTTATAATTTCCCTATAATCATTATCTTTGATCCACAGGCCCCAATAAGTTTTTTTTGTGCTTGTGTGAAAGTGTCTTGTGCGTGTAAATGTGGTTGTGTATGTGTGCTCAATGCCTCACCCTTCAGTAGCAGGTGTGTTTTAACAAGCTAATCAAACTGTGTCCACCTGTTTTTAATTTGAGTGAGACGTTTCTGAAAGACCTGTGGGCAGCTGGTAAAGGCTGAGGATTACATTCAGCAACTGTAGAACACATGGCTATGCCACGGCGGACACACGCCTCTTCACACGCGCAGATGTGCACAATTGCAGACACACACACGTACATTGGTAGTGCATTACGCTGCATTCCAGCAGGTTCAGGGGAAATGTAATGAGCTGAGATGTTGCTTTGGGAATGCTTATTACGTTTCTGTCAATAACTGGCTTTCCACCCAATATTTTGGTCCAAGATATGAATTGAATTAGGGGTCTGAATGGAGAAGGCGAATCTGATCAAATTTCTTTATTATCACAAAAGAAAAGTTGTTGTTTTTTCCAGTTTGCCTGAGGAAGAAGGGCTTTTGGCAGTTGCAATGAAATACATTTGGTGAATTGTTATTCATATTGCAATGTTCATCATGACCTTGTCATTCACTATGTGCAGTCTGATGTACTAAAGTTCCAGTCATCATAACTGTGTTGGTTTTTTGTGCCATGTGCATTTTTAAAATAGAAAATACAGCCAAAACAGCTGACACTAAATTGCTATAAAATCAGCTATCAGCTATAAAATCAGGGAAAAATCCATTCAAGTGATTTTGTTAGTGATGCGTTTTCTGTTTCTATTTAGAGAAGTGTTCACTAACACATATTTTGACAGATTTGTGAACAATATTTGAGAGAAATAGGCCTATTGTGTACATAGAGAAAGTCTTAGATCTTTGAGGTTGGCTCATGATGAATGGGGTCAAAAACAAGTGTTACATTTATAATTTTGTTCAGTGTAATATTTGTTTTACATTACAAAAGCAAACTTTGTTGCATCGGCTTCAGTAAGTCATGTCTGTGCAATTGTGCATGTGTATGTACAATGCATTTGATTGGTTGCAGGAGAAACCACAGACCTGCCCAACACTTAATTATGTGCCTCTGCTGTGCCAGGCCATCTCTTCCTCTTGTCTACAGTATTGATTCATTCATTTCTTTTGCACTTGTTCCTCCATTCTTATTGCCCTCCTCCTTGCCCAACCCATTCTTATTATTTTAATGATGACAGACTTATGCATTGGCCAGGCGCATGTAGAGTAATTATGGGGAAATGAACCTGCGGGATGCACGGGCCATTGACCAGCATATTGACTTTGACTGCCACCACAAGCAATTAAACTTAAGCTGCTCAGCGTCTATAGAAGCCCCCTTTCTTTATTACCACCCCCCCACACACACACACATACAAACACACTCAAACTGGATGCAAGGTCACCAGAGAACAGTTAGTCAGCATGTTTTTCCAGGGCTCCAAACAGAATTGTGTGTTCAAAGAAGAACAAAACATTCATTGTATGCAAAACTGAGCTTATTTTCCCCTCTCTTCTCACAGCACAATCCTTTACCATGCATGACACAGGGCACAGGCTGATATGATCTTCAAGTGTTGACGTCCAGAAACTCAACCACTGTTTTGACATGCCTTTATCAAACACTTCTGCCCCATGGCCGGCAGCGAGGTACCGACAACAGGGATATAATTCATCTTTTGAGCCATCTCTGACTCACAAGAGTGCTCATCCAGTGGGATGGGTGTTGAAAGCTGGGAGTATGCAGCTATGGTTGTTCTCTTGAATCAGTTTTAGGAGGAGTGTTAGTGAGAAGTAAGTCGACCCAAAGCTGGAGGCATTGAAAGCTGAGAAAAAGAGGGTTATAAAAGGGTCATACAACACTCACAAATGTGAAAGGGCTCAAAAAACGAGTTCTGTGGTCTTTTTGGCAACTCTATAAAATGTACTTCTGATGGAGAAAGTCAACAGAGCAGACACAGACAGGTAGAGAGGGACAGAAAGAGGCGGGACAAGCCAGTGTGTTTGTAATAAGAGACCCAAGGTATAGGTGTGTGAGTGTGGGGAAAAGAAAACTGAAGGGGAAGGGAGTAGATTCAAGTAGTGAGTAAACAGTAAAATAAGCTGGAGAATGAAGTAGAATTAAAATGATGCTCAAACAGCAGAAAGTGTGTGTACTGTATGTCAGTGATAGATTCTTGTAGACCTGTTTGACCAGAACCCTCTTAAATTAGCATATGAATGTCAACATAGATACATTCCCATTCTCAGCACTTTACATCTGCTGAGCTATCTAACTGGCATTGAAGAAGATGCTTGTGCCCTATTGAGCTCCCCTTCTCTCACTGAATGGCAGGAAACACATTGCTTGTGTTTTAGTGGACACTCACGTCATTCATTCATGTCCTCTGTGAAAGAATGGGAAATTCTCCCAATTTCATCCCATTGCATGAAAGATATAAAATACAGTAATACCCTTTGGGTCATTTCTGTGCTTGCAATTGGCAGATGTGGCAGATGACAAGGAGCTTTACAAAGCTAACAGCTCAAAATCAAAGCTCCTGTTCTGTTTTCTTTTTTAATCCGCTCAATTTGGCATCAGGAGGACATGGTGTTCTTACTAATATCTACACATTATGTGTTCTTACCATGTTTGCGTGTGTGAGTTAAGCTTGAGTGTGAACATTTCTATGTTGGTACATGTGTTTCTGCAAGCAGTAACACAGTGGCATGGGCACTATGTGTGAGTGCAAAGTTGCATATTTTCAGCAGCATGTCCTCCAGCCGTTTCTATCCCTCTCCCCTTCAGTGAGTGATTCAGAGCAGTGGATTAGAGTTGGGTTGACTGTCAAACAAACAGGCCTACTGCTAGACTGGCACTGTGGCTGTAACAGACCTCCTTAGTGTCCTGGGGACTGTGAGCGTATATTGACTGAACAATTGTAGGCCCAGGTTTGGCTGCTGACATTATGTCTAAGGGGAGAGGATTTTAGGCTTTCACAGCAAGCACGGGTCAGCTGTGATGCTAGGCTTGCCACTCAGCAAGAATTAAAGGCAGTTTTTTATGCATATTTCTGAGAATTCAAGGTCAATTACTACACATACAGCAGTCACAAACAGTTAACAAATGTCCATGGAAACCCATTACTGTCATTTTAAGTGGTCACACATCTATATAACATGAGAATGTGAAATGTCATTGAAGGAATTTAGAGGTGTTTATGAAGGTTCTCGGTCATTCAGATTATGGGAATATCTAGCTCTGAGCTTTATAAGTAAAATTGCTCAGATTTTTCTCCGATTAGGTAAATTTATTTCTCTGGCAAGAAAGGTATTGACCTGGGCAAGAAGCACAAGCCTCCTACAAATTTTAAAAGGTAACATCAGCATGCTAAGACATTCACAATGACAAGTTAAGGAGGTTTCAAGTTAACCACACTCACCATCTTAGTTCATCGTGTTGGCATGCTAAAATTTGCTTATTAGCAAAAATCATCAAGTACAGTTGATGCTAATGGGAATGTCATTAGTTATGTAAGTATTTGGTCATAAACCAAAGTCTGGACAAAGATGCTAGATAATAATCATAACTAATCAGTCCAGCACTGCTTGATGGCAAATGTGGGCCGTTGCTACAATTTTTTAAGCTACATTACAAATTGGAGCAGAGATTAGCACACTCTGCTCCACCTATGTCACAAAATGTAGATGACAGAGAAATCAAAAAGGATCACCAAGCATTCATCATTTATCAGAATTAGAGCATTTCAGGATTGAGATTCTCTCACAGCATGCAGATAAATTAGAACAGGCTGAAACCATTGCTGCAGATCGTGAGCAATCATTCCTCATGTGTCTTTGTTAACTTCACTTCCTATCTTTGTGTTTTCCTGCTCTGTGTATTTGGTTGTTTTTCCTTGTGTCATTCATCCATTCTGCGTTTCTTGTTTTACTTTGTTACTCACTTCTCCTCTCGTTTCAGACCACTTCACTTCCTGCCCTTGTGTTTTCTCACCTGTGTGATTGTCTGCCCCATCCTGATTGGTTCCACCTGTGTCTTGTTATCTTATCGTGAATAGTGTACTTAGTGTGTTTGTTCAGGTTTGATACTTGCCTGTACCCTCTTCGATATTTTTGGCTGTGTTGGACTGCTAACCTGGTTTTGACCCTTGCCTGCGTCATCATTCAGTATGCCTTTTGTCCCTGCTTTGCCCTTTAATAAATCATTGAACTGAACTTGCTTTGCCTCCGGAGTCTGCTAGTGGGTCTTACCCTTTGTTATCTGCTACCCCCGCTAGCACTGTTGTGATATTCAAGTTTTTTGGTGGATCAAAGCTGGCTGACTTTTAGCTGTGGTAGAAAGCCATTCTGCGAGACAAACCTGCCTCAGAGCAAATTCCATTTAGAACATCAAGCATGTAAACAGCATTCCTACTGACCAATGAAATCCTTCAATAAAATTCCACAGCATCTGGTCATGACTTGCACAAAAGCACTGCATTTAGTGATAGCGTTTTGACAAATTGATTGAACTGTATCATATGGTCTTTCACTGTGGATGGAGTTTACTAACTTATCATGGTGATGGTTCAGTTTTCATTAAGTGACCTTAGTACCGAACTGTTGTCACAAAATGACATGTTATGAGTAGAATGACATTGCGTTTTTCAGGATTAACAAGCCGAAAGACAGCCTGACTGTTGAATTTGCTTTGTGATACAGGCCCCTGGAATTCCCTGTAGGTGTTGTTGCTGACTGATGGTGCTCAGGTCTTCAAGATTGTCGCAAGTGGTGCTACCTTGTAATCCCTATTAGTAAATATAGAATGTCCTGACAGTCTTAAAAATAAATTCACCTAATTCACTAATGATAAACATTCATCATAGCAAGTCTTACATAATATGCTCAGTAGAAGCAGCAATAAATACATGTACACCTAAAGTTGATCACGTATTGCCGCCATTGTCTTTTGGCATTATTCAGGGTGTTTCTCTCCGGTTGCACCCTACAAGAGCCAACATTTTAATGTAGGTAATATTATATCTATTTCTAGGACTAAGGTAGCATGTCAGAGAATAATCACATTTGAAGAGTAATTAAAGTTGAGGCCTGGGCTAAAACCACTTTTAATTGATTACCCTGGATTCTCTCTGAAATAGGTTAAATACTCTCCTAAAATGAGTTCCATTAGTCTCTCGCTCACTATTTATATTCTCTCGCTCCTCTCTTATTATCCAGCCAAGATGGTTGTGATTAAATTGCCCTATACCATACCTCCCTCGCCCCTGCATTTCTCCTCTCCCTTTAGCTCACCCCCTCACTCTCTTTCAGTCCCCTGCTTGATATTCCCCATTGAACAGACACCCAGTGCAGTTTGCAACATCACCCCCACCTTTTATGTACTTCTCTAATGATAATACAGTTGCTGTAATGTATTGGCTGGCTGCATCTATGTCTGCAGTACAAGGCCCAGCAACCTGTACAGATGGCTAAACGACCATGGGCCCCCACTAATCTGTGCTCACCATAGTAACGGCTGATCTGTTTATTGACTCTCCTTCCTAACTGGCCTTTGAGATATTGGAAAGAAAGAAGGAAGAAAAAGGTTTTTTTTCTTGGAAATGGATCATGTTTTGTCAGAGCATCTTTCTACACCATGGCCTAACTTCAAGCAAGTCCAACAATCCAATAAAAGCCAATACTGTGAATGTCAACTGACCCTATAGGTATCCGTTTCCAATTTGCCATTGGCAGCACTTTTGGGAGAAATTTCTTTCGGGGTTTTTTTCCCCCCATACCTGGCACTGTTACAAGTGTGAAATTCCCATTCATCATAATAACCGGTGTTGAGTGTTCATTTATCAAGCCCTGAATGCCAGTGCTTTACTGTGGCAAGTTGAGCCAAGGGGATTTACCTTCTAATGACTGTTATAAAACCGTGTAGTTATGAGACAAATTAGACGACAAAGGAGGGGAAAACAAGATGGCCAACACCCTCAACCACCACCACCAACTCCCCTGTGGGAATTTCGTATGCCTTAAACAGTATTGCTAACAAGCAAGGTTCTGTTTTTCTGCAGTTGATTACAATTCACTCCTAGCAGCAAATCTCTTCAAAGAGGAAAAGGCTGTGAGAAAAGTTCACAAATCATCAGGTTTCATATCTGACTCCATTTATTGTATCTCAAATTGGTTTTGCTCCTCAAAAGACATTTCATAGATCTTTTGGTTGATATTCTAAGTTCATCATCTGTATTCACTGTATAACTTGTCATCTCCGCCAATAGACACATAGTCTCTCTCTGCGTCTCTCTCATTCATTTTTTCTCACTTCAGACCTTGCGACTGGGGTAATATATTAATGCGATGAGTCTCTGGTGAGGCACCTTCACCAGAAGACTAATCTGTAATACATGCCTGTTTGAGCTTTATGCAAGCCAACATGAATTTGCCCAAAATGTGATTAATTCAACCTCTGCATCCCACAAGGTACAGTTTTGATGAATTAACAAATCGGGTGTGAATGTCTCCCATTTAATCACACTGAGAGATGAAATGCCGGACTGGTGGGGCAGGCTGGGTGAGTGTATCCACAGTCATCTTTTTCCATTCATATCCCAGCTAAGATGAAGAACAAGTGATGACTCGACACCCACTTTGGCTTGATAGAAATCCAAATGGTGAAGGTCTGGAGAAGATCGGAAGGAAGTGGAAATGGTTCAGCCATTTGCTCCGACAGTTGTAATCTGTTTCCTGTCTGAGCTCTGTGTCTTTTTTTCGCCAACTGGAACTACATGATTTTGAAATCAATCTGCTTCTTTACAAGCAGAATGGGAAAATTAAAGTGTGAAGGGAAAACATACATATCTTATTGTCACAAGAATTACAGTGGTTCAAAAAGTGTGTGTATGTGATTTAGAGAGAAAAATGTGTTTGTCTCTTTATTATGATGCTTGTGACTTTTTGGAACTTGATGTAGGTATCTGTTCATAAGACCATCAATTTGTAAATAAATTGTGATCATTGGATGATGAAAATGTGTAAAAGGAAATGGAAGAAGAACAGGAAAGATGGTTGGAAGTGAAAGATTAAGGGAAAATTAGAAGTGGCAGAGGACAAAATAGAAGAAGTTATAAGAATTAATCTTAGATATTTCATGTTTGCTGCGACTTCATCAAAAGTGTCGTCACCAGTGTTGGACACCATCCAACCTAAACAAATTTTGCTGAGAGGAGGAAATGCTGAATCAGCACTCAGTGTTTGACGCTGAATAATTGATTGCTGCTGATAATTCTGAGGGTCAAGCCACTTTTAAGAACTTTGATGAGCTTTTAATTTAGTGGTTTGGATTTACCCACAGAAGGGCTAAGATGGTGGAGAGGAGAGGAGTTGGGGGAAAGACCTGCTGGTAAGTGTCTTGATACACTTTGTCAAAAGAAATACTTCTCATAATCCCCTGATACTTCCCAAAGTAAAGTCAAGTTGTTTGCTTTATTTAGCTACCTGTCTTGTCTTATTCCATTTGTGTTGCTGAGCATGTAGAAAAACCCAAAAAATCTCTATGTGGATCAGAATCCGCACTGGATAGTGAGGGGACACAGATGATTGGTGAGATAAACACTTGCTTGAAGCCAAAACATCCCTGATCTTCCTCCCCTTCACTCACAGTTTCTCTCTAACAAGCTACATGTAACTTAATGTGATGTGGGTACAATAGCTGCTGCCCAAAGAGTTAGCATGACAACAGTCACCCCAATTAGTTTGGAAGTGTGTGTGCTCACAGCTGCATGACTGGTAATCTATGCAACTTCTTAAAACTAATCCCTCTGGATTTCTTCAGAAATGCATGTGCTCATGTACAGTATCTTGTGTCATATGCATTTGGGAAATTTTACACACGTGTTAGTCAGAGCATGATACATTGTAAGGTTGTCATTCTATGGAAATTTATTGTCTTTCTTATCCCTGGTATCAGAGCAGATTACTATTAATGACATCCACACAGAGCTGTTTTAACTATGAATATTTTCAATCTGTTTCTCTAAAGTAATATATATGGCTGTGTCTATAGGATTCTGCTTTCTTTTACTTAGATGTCTGTGGTTGGAATTAAAGGAGACTGTGCCTTGCTGGCTGCTCGCTCTAGATGCTTCTCCTAATGCTTGGCTATCTCTCCGCACACGATGGGTATTTTTAGTGTCCGTTATCTCTTTATGAAACATGAGGCGCACTGCAGAGGCTTATGTTACACACCTCAGATGCTTTGGCTTAGGATAATGCAGGCATGTAGACGGGGTGTGGAGGTGCGGGTGTGCGTTTGTGTAGGGGGAGGCGGGGCTAGGGGGTCGGGTCTACTCTAAGAGTAGAGAAATAGAATTATTGACTTCTCCGCTGGAGAGCTTTTGGCTGAGTCAAATCCAGCATCCCCCCCTCACCATATAAACTGTTTCCACGGCTGTGAAAGATAGGTGAAGGGTGGATTGGGAATGTGGCAGGGGTAATGTTGAGAGGGGGAGAGCAGTTGAGAGGGAGGGAAAGAGGGACAGATGGGTTGAATCTTTGCAGAAGAAAGCTCTCAGGGCGGACTCAACTGTCACCTGTAGTCTGCCAAGCTGGATCTCATAGCTTTAGTTCATCAAGTCAAAGTTTTTCACATTTAATGAGAAGTTAAGCTTCACAGCAAACTTAGATGTGCAGCACAAATTGTTACTGTCCTAAATATATTATATACTGTATGTGTGTTCCTGTTGTTACTGCCCTTTTATAACACAGTAAACAAGAAATATCCCTGCTGTGGCTGAATGCCAACACTCTGCTGTGAAGATAAAGTGCCGAAAATCTCTCCATAAATGAGATGCTGGTAAATGTACCACCGTACTATGAAGGATTTCAAGCTGTTATATCAGAAAGTGGCATGTAAGGATGCAAGGGCAGTTTATTTTCTTTCTGAGTCCTCATCTCCATGAACAAACAATCCTGTGGTGCCTTTCAGAATAACTGATTTACTTGTTAACCCCATCCTTTAATCAGTACGCCAAGGCCTGACCTCTTGTCTCTTGCACAGTCTGGGCTGATCTCTAAACTGACATTTTTTACCCAAGATTTTAGAAGTTGTATCATCCTAATTAAAGTCTGTTGTGAGTCAAAATAACATCTTTGAGGAATTTAAATCTGTTTTTTAGAGTTTTTTCTCCACAGAGAGACCAACAACCTTCTTTTAGCAGCAGATGTGTGTGCTGCATTTTGATTATGTTAGACGTCAGTGTAGGCTTTGAAACCCATAACATTTTGTTAGATTGGTCTCAAGGTTAAACTGCAATTGTTCCCGGCTGAACATTTCCCATCATGATAGGCAACTCAACATTATATTTTATGTGTGGTGTGTGGGGTTCAGTCAATTAATCTGACAGTGATAGCAGGTTTCAGTAGTGAAAGCAGTATGGTCAGTCCACCATTTTGGTCCAGACTACAATTTGATGGTGAAATTTTGTCCAGAAATTCATTGTTCCCAGAGGATAAATTCTGGTCACTGTGGCGATTTCCTGACTGTATGCCAATGTGAGGTTAAAATTGGTAAATGATAGCAAGGAGACATGCTAAACTAAATTGGTGGATATGGTAAACGTGATATCTTGATACCGTATGTTAGTATTGTCATTGTGAATACATTTTCATGTTGTAGACACTAAAGGTGCATCCCAGTTCTCTTAATTGCATCTACATTTACCTCACTTACATCTTTGCACGGAGAAACGCAACAAAACCATGCAAGGAGAGAAGAAACAGGGAAATATGGTTTTAGAGAAGACATCCTGAACACAGCTGGATCAGCTGTCAATCAGCTTTAACAGCTGAAGAGACTTTTGATGGAGTTCATATCTGCACCATAGACTCTACACATGTGCACTGTGCTGATTCTAATAAAGGCACACAGTTATCACTGCCAGAGCAGCATGTTTATCTGTAGCTGTTACCTGTTTAACAGACAATGTATTTATATAGTGTGTGTCTTGCTCAGAAGCACACGATCGTTTCTACGGGGAGGAAGCCTTTATATTATTTATTAATTATCTGCATATGTAGTTATTTATATTTCAATTGGAATTCATTGTGGAATAACCCAGAATATGATCATGGTATCTTTAGATTTATTAGGCTAAATGTTTCAGGAGAAAGTGAAATGATGCAACAAATATCAAAGCCGAAGTTCAGGAATAATCAGTCTCACGTGACTCAATGGAAATGACGATAAATTATGTGTATACCTTTCTTGAGCCACTTAAGAAAACACACTTGGGGTCAAATCTTCCACTAGTTCTGGGACTTATTTTATGGTCTCAGCTCAGGCTATGATGTGATCAGCTCACCCCTATTCATCACTAAGCAATGAATAGGGGTGGGGATGGCGCAATGGATAAGACTATGCGTTTGGTGTGAGAGACCCGGGTTCAATTCCTCACTGTGACCCATTCACCATTGTGTCCCTGAGCAGGACACTTAACCCTTAGTTGCTCCAGAGGCATGTGACCTCTGACATGTATAGCAATTGTGAGTCACTTTGGATAAAAGTGTCACATATGAATAAATTTAAATGTAAGCCACTGCGCCTTTACACTGAGAGAAGTCAAATCAGATAGCAAGTATGGCTTTGCGCCAGTGTTTCCCACAGGATTTTTAGAGACTATGGTGGGTGGGCCTCGGACCCTCTCGGGGGGTCCAGGGGCATGCCCCCCCCTGAATGAAATTATTGCATTCAACTTTAAAATGTTGAATGCTATAATTTGGTGCAAAATCAAGAGGCTATCTATGAAGAACTTTGTACACTTGTAAACAATGTTGTGCTCTAATAAACTATTTGATCATAAACCCATTGTAGAGCTATAAATGGTGATAAAACAGTCTCTCTTCAGGTAGGACTCTCATACTGCCACACTTGTCTTTGTAAAGAGAGAAGGACTCGCAGGACAATGTCGCTAACCTGCCTGTCAGCTCTCTCTGGGCCGTTTCAGTTACTATAAAGGCTTGAATACGTGTGCACTCCAAATTTAGGCTAGCTTAATCGGCTAGCTTAATCGCCTTCTCACAGACGAGTGACAGAAACAGACTGTTAACTTTACCGTAGTTACTTTGAGAAAAAGGGGTTGTCTCGAGTCGAATGTCAATGTGTGCGAGTGTGCAAGCTTACGGTAGCGTGGAGCAGCGGCTCAAAACACAACATTAGAGGTATGAAATGTAATTATGGTATGTGTAAAAATATTTTCATTTCATTTTGAGACGATGGCAGAGCAAATTAGATTATGATTATGGCAGGCCGCCATGGTCTCGTTAATTAATGGGAAACACTGCTTTGCACGATCTCCTTTTGGCGGTTCTGTGGATGCAAGTCAGTAGAGGGGGACCCCAGGGCAGACCAGGACTAGACTGGAAAGAGGTCAGCTGACTTGCATCTGACCTGGAAGTGCTTGGCTGTCCCCCAGGAGGAGCTGGAGGATGCTGCTGTGCAAGAGGATGTTTGAAGTTTCTTTACTCGCCCTGTTGCCACTGCAGCTCTGTGCTAAATAAGCAGGTAGAAGACAGATGGGTGGGGGGATGTTTCTCCGGGGTTACAGACTCACACAAAGACTCCTTTATCTTCTGATTTTTTTCTCAGCGGTAGGGGTTTGTTGTTTAATCAGCTGTTAAAAAATTTGTGTCAGTTGTCTAGCTGATAAGCTGTACATTTTGTAGTTAATGGACTAAAATGGATAAAAAATATTGCCTGGAGGTCTTTTCTTTTCGTCTTGTAGTCATAAAAAATAATGAGTAAGGTCATATTCATAGTATTGAAGCCACTTAAGAAGTTGATACAATTAAATATACCCTGTGGATTTAAAAAAATTATTATTAACATTATGGAGTAATGTTTGTATGAGTGGGTCCCCATTTTGTTTGCACGTGCATGCAAATGAGGGTCAATACACACTCAGCCGTACTACTGATAAACACTTATTGGCAATAGTACACAGAGGCAGTGAGTAGAAAGACTGCTAGCAAGTAAGTATTACAGCTTTTCTCAATTGGTTACAAAATAACATGGTAATAATAAACAAAATAATATTGGTATACACAATGACCACAACCTCTAATTCATGTACCTGTCGCCGAACCAATTCTGTTTAAATACAAGCAATTTCCTGCTTTACATTTAGAATGCACTTCTAAACCACACTTTATTTCAAAACACTACACCTAGTTGTCTTCATTGATAAAATCTTTTGTGTTGACATGGAAAACCCTCCATTCTTGTTATCCAGTCCTCACAGGGGTAAACACGTAAAAAAAATGAACATGAATTGCAAAATATTTAGAGGAAATGTGAACTACATACGGTTGTTCTATAAGGTTGTTAAGGTTATTCTTTTTTTTTACCCAGTTGGCAGTTCATGGGGAGTTTGAGATCACATTGCACCCGCAACAAGAGGGCAGAAAGTCCAGCAGTGGAGCTGCTTAACAGCTCCACAAAGACCTGGGTGTTTGGCCTGGGAGGCAGGAGATCGATGGTGTAAAATAGGAAAGAATTAACAATAGTTGCAGAGCAAGGGGAGGACAGTCTGCTTTGACCTGGTGTGTGTTGAGACGACAGGCACTGTCACACTGTCACCCTGATAATCGTTCCACTGGAGGATAAGGCCAAACAAGAATGGCTGTGATAAAGTAAAAGCTCCCCTGTGTCTGAGAAAACTAGGAGTTATTATTAGGAATGTGAAAGTTAACAAGTAAAAGAATAACTGCTACACAAATAGGAACATTTTTATTTAAATTTAGTGTTAATAATGTTTTGACAAGGATTTTTGTTGCATTGCAGAAACCATACTGTAATTGAGTAGTTTTTTGTGTACTTAGTTTTTATGTTATTTTACTTTTACTACTTTTATGTTTTGTTTGAAGTATTGTACTTTGTTATATCTTAAATTACAGCTGTTACTGAGTAACAAAAAAAAAAAAAATCATGTTTGCATATGCTTGAAAGACAGGACTGACTGTGACTTTTCCCCAGCTGCAGTAGCACATGGATCATGGATCACCCTGCTTTTACCACAGGTAGTTGGTAAAAGAAGTTTTCATAGCTTGGTCAGAGGCTTTGCTTAAATTAGCCAAAAAGACATCGGTGCATTACATTGCTAATGTTGAATGGTAGTAACCTGCTGGTAACTAGTTAATTATGCTTAGGCCGATGTTAATAAAAAATGTATCGTGCCTATTAAGTCCCGTTAAAATTACCACCTGTTTGAATGTAGCCTAAATAAGGATATGACTTCATATACAGTCCAGTGTTTCCCATTTTCCCAGTCCAGTGTGGCCCGCTATAGTCTAATCTGTTCCACCACAGTTTCATAGTGAACCAAAAACATTCAAAAAACTCATATAAACTCAATAACATAAAATGTCTCTAACATTGTTTTACGCCATTGCTTTGTCAAAGTATATGTCAAACAATTCAGGCCATTATCAAATTGTAAAAGCATGAAATCAGTATATAACTTATAGTATAAGTTATTTTAGGAGGTCAAAAGTAACTAAGTAACTTTTACTCTGAATAAATTTTTAATGAGCTACTTTTTACTTTTGATTGTGCAGATTGCTTACTTAAGTACACGTAACTTTACTTATACTTAATTCAAAAATTCATCAATGTAACAGTACTTTAACTGCCAATGACCACTGTAGTGTAGTGTATATTATTATTATTATTATTATAATTGTAATATTTCTAAAAGATTTACAGTATTTTAAAGCAAGCAACATTTTAAAGCTCATCTTTCTCCACAGTATGCTTCTAGATTGCCTTTCTTCCCCTCTTCTTTTTTTGCTCCTTCATTAAATTAACATTGATATTCATTAACACCTGATCTACCCTGTGTGCCTGTGCATCAGGCCTGGCACTGTGCCATCATAGGAAATCAATGGTATTTTCATTCATCCAGCTGACTTCCATCCAGCCATCCAGAGAGGGCCCACATCTCTTTGCTACTACATGCAGGAGTAATGGCAGTGATTAACAGGCTAGTAAACGAGGGTATACAGTGATTCTTAAGTAAAAGCAGTAACTGTGGACCTCCTGTTCAATTTGTCCCTGTTTTTCTCGACCCACCCTCCTTTTCTCTCCCCCTCATCCATTTACCTCTCTTTACTCTCTCTTCCCTTCATTCATCCCCCCTTATTCTGTCCTGTACGTACTGTACCTCTCCCATCACACCTTGGTACTAGGGCCCATAATCGCCTCAGGTGACTACGCCAGAGTCCCCGACCCCAATACATCCATCCATCCCGAACTGGCCTAAAGTTCCTCCCCGACATTCATCCCCTTCCTCACATCCATTTATCCATTCTCAATATCCCATTCTTCTTTATTTCATTACACCTTTAACATTACACTGTTGTGGTTTGGTCCTGGCTAGTGAAAACATATCTAAGCAAAATGTAGAGAGAATTATACGAAAAATGACTTGGTGGAAGGAGAAAGAAGAAGGGATAAAGAGAGAATGACAAATAATGCATAGGTTATAGTTAATCATGTCTATCATCTCTGCTCTCTTCCATTACCAATCTGGGAGTGAAGGATGATGACGAGTTGGCCAATTTCCCCAAACTCCCAGTGGATGCCCTTGAAAATGACAAATTGCAGGGTTAATTGTGTTGGGATCATGGCCATTCCGAGGGAATGAGCCACTTTATTTAGAAAAAATCCATAAAAGGAGTTCACTCCCAATCTGAGCTGTCTCCATTCGGACCCCAGTGAGGGATGGCCTCTGTTCTCATGGGAACAATCCTAAACCATCCCCGAGTGAGTACAGTGGATACAGTATATGACAGACAGGCAAGCCTGGAAATCAAGTTAACTTTACGCAATTCAGGGCCATGACAACAGCATTTCCAACTGCCTGACAGGAAATATGTATTTTTTCTCTCAAACTATCTACCCCAGGGATCAATTGCAGTTCATTTTCTGTCTGATATAGATGAGGCATGGGACATGTTTATTGGAGAACTATTGAATTCCTGGAACAGCACTCATCCTGAAATCCAGCCACCTGCTTACTCGCTATCTTCTCTTCAGTCCACCTCTTAGCACCAAATATCTATTCCACAAATGCTGAAGGGAGGTCAGGCAAACAATTTGAATTCACATCTTAATGAGCACATGCAAGGTTGAGTAGGGTCAGAGCTGAGCCATAAAGGGGACAAGCGTTGGGGCTTGTTGGGCTGGTGTGGAGTGTGTGTTGGCACTGGGCAGAGGCAAGCGAGTGGGAGTCTGTTGTGTATCTGAAGCAAAGCCAGCTCCAGCCTCTCTGCCACGCTGAGATTAGGGGAGAAGAGGACGCTTTCATATAACCGACTCTCCCTGTGGCATGACTGTGGAGAGGCAGCAAGCAAAGGCAGACAAGCAGGCAGTCAGCTGGACGGCTGGCTGGACGGATGGATGAGGGAGGCAAGGGATTTAAGGAAATAACATGGGAACAAGTGCAGAAGAAGAAAGTGAGAATCGGCTCTCTTTTTGTCTCTAACTGTACAAGGAGAGGTATGTATGGGGAGGTAGAAGCATCCTCCAGGACTCTGATAATCGGTTGTGGAGAGCTGACAGACCTCATTTTCTCCCTCCGCCCCTTCCCTATCTGTGCTCCTTTTCTTCCACCCTGTCTCTTTCTTCGCCCTCTCTCCCCTTCTTTCGATTTATCTAGCTCAGTTTCTATGGGAGCAGCCAGCCAGAGGAGCCTTGGAGTTGGAGAGAAGAAGGAAGTAAAGCCAGGTGTGCAGGGGGAACATGATGGGCCCCAAGGTTGGGCTGAGAGGTGAGGGACAGACACTGGAGTGTGTGACAAAAGGATGAGCTTCACTGCTAATGACTCCCACAGGGGAGACCAGCTGCTCGGTTTGCGAAGGCTTACACACACACTGCTACCGTGTAGGATTGACTCGGCGGTGTGATAGAGCGTGCACACGAAAACAGGAAACACAGGAATGCACACTAGCAGGCATAATCACATATTGGTGTCCTTCTTCTCCCGAACACACACACACACACACACACACACACACACACACAGATGCCTCTCTAAAAATCCTCTCCCCTTGTTATTTTTCCACCCCCTTCTTTCTATATTCATCTAAATTTCTCTCTGAGTTTGTGCTGTCCTCAATTTGCACTCTGGTGTCATGAGACATGATGCAGTGTTGCTTATTAATTCAGATGTTACATTCCATCTACTCAGTAGATTTTTGTCCGTGGTTATAAAAGGGATGTTTCGGCACAATAAAGTATAATCAATAATACATTGGACAGTCATCTGTGAGATAGCTGAAGATTTCTACTACCCACACACACAACAACACACACACACTCCCCCAAGTCCTTGAATAAAGAGGAGCTCTACTGTATGGCAATGCATGTGAGCCCTCTAGTGTAAGCTGTCTAGTTTCATGTACTTGGGGAGGATAAAATAGCAGCAGCATATCCCCTTCTGTTTGTTTGTATGTTGTTGCTGAATGACTGAGGGTTCCTTGGTTTCTAGGGTTACATACACTATTTGTAAACTAGTAAACAAGATGTTCTCTATCAAGCATGAATTGTAATTCACCTGAATAAAAACATTAAGGCAAAAACACATGTAGAAGCAATTATGATAAACGGGTAGCTAAACATTATCATGTGGACAAGATTTATCAGATAATGCTGGATAAGGAATTAGGAGGAGCTTTTACACTGGTGACAATGTTTGATGAAGAGTCTGGAAAAGGTACCATGTATTTAGAAAAAAGAAAATAAACCATAACAGACATCAACTGTGGCTATACAAAATTACACTTAACCCCTTTTTCACACAATGATTGTGTGTCCGTGTTGAATCATTTATGGATAGGTATACTAGGTGATTTCGATCCAGTATAAAGTAAATATTGAGACAGGCTTATTATCATGCATCAATATGAGTTTTCTTTCTACTTATTCTTAACCATAACCATTGGATGACTGATTACACAACAAACTCAACATTAAATTTATACAGAAAAAACCAAACAAAACAATTAAGGAATCAGTATGAATGAAGACCTGGAGGAAACCTTCACCACACAACACAATTATGAGTCATTTACCAGCACAGGGAAGGCTGTTCATGAAATTGGTTCATTAAGTCAGAAGGGAAATGGAAGTGTGCTAGCAAAAGTGTGTGTCATTAAGTTGGGGATATGCATGAATGGTGCGAGTGTATCCTACCACCCTGGCCAGTAAATGATGAGTGTTGCTGAGCTTCATTTTTGTCTCTCAAAGATTAGCTCCCGATCTCATTGGTTGGAATCAAAGTTTCTTCATACTCAAAAAAAACCTTACAAAAAACTGGCCCATTTGGGCATTCAGAGCATTGATTATGTTTTCGTGGATAATGTTGGTTTGTTGGACATCTGCAGCAGCTCTAGTCCCTGCAGTAGCACCATTTATCTAGCTAATGCGCAGCACCTGCTACCTGTATGTAACACAGAGGCCACTCCGATTGGCTACCAGTTGCACCGCAAGATTTTTCAACCACGGGGATACAAGCTTCTGCACTCTGACACTATTTACATTTTATTCATTAGTAATCCAGGTTGCACACCACATTTATTTCCATTGATATAGTATTTAAAAAGGACATTTATAATGGCACGAAGTCCTTGATGTTCAATATACAAATTACCATTTAGGTGACATTTGCCTGCAGATTTTAGCATGAAAGAGAGAAATGTGTCTGTTTTAGAAAGCATTGAAAAACCTTAAAGGCCTGGACTCTATCTGGTGAATAATGTGATATTAAGTAGATGTGACATTTTAAAAGAGGCTTTAACATCTGAGCATTAATCAAATGCAAGGTGACAGGCATCATAGCTCAGTTAATGGCTTTCTCAACAACTCTGAAGGTTTACTTATACACTGTGGTTATCATGGTAATCTGCCATGGGTTTCTTTATATATGTATTTACATGTTGAATAAGTGGACTTCATTTAGCTATTCATTGTCAATTGTATTACAGTACATCGTCATTTGTATTACAGTACATGAGCAATGGCCTAACACAGTGTACACAAATAATATTCAACCCTCACTGTCAACGGTCAAAGCGATACATCCCCAGGAACGATAATTACATAGCTAAGTCTCCTTTCTGGGAAAACAGTTTACTCAATAATAGTGAGCTATGATGGACTTGAATGGTGTGATTATTCAAAAGGGAAGCTCTTCTAAAAGGCAAGATGTGAAATATCATTTGGATGTTACACAACTGACCTTGGTTTGTTGCATTTTTGAGTCCATGCTTCTATATAACTGACATGATCTATTGTGTAGTAGTTTCCATCTCAGCATTTGCCATAATTAATCTGTTGATTCACATTCTACATGTTTTTCAGGCATTTGACATGAATGTAATGCAATATTTCTTCACAGGAATAATGTTGTGCTTTGGGAGCCATGTATGCGTTCTGAGTAGTGAGAGACACACACAGCACTTCTGGACAAATGGTTTTGTGCCAGATGTCATTTATCTAAGAGGGCTGTTTGTTATGACTGGTTCTTGTAATACAGGCATGGGTTACTATTGGCAGGTAGAGAAATAAAACAATTAAACAGAATGAAAAGAAAGGTTAATTTTACTTTTTTTCATTTGTATGCTTATGCACATCAACTCTCTACAATTTGATGGCCCTTACAGAAATAGTCATTTTGGGGAAATTTCTTGGTAAGAGTTAGCTGAGAAGATTGACACCCTTCTGGTTTCCAACAGCTAAAATTAAGATACTGTAGGTTATAGCTGCCAGCAGCCTGTTAGCTTAACTTGCATAAAGACTGGAAGCATGGATGGAACAGCTTGCCTGGCACTGTCAAAAGGTTAAAAAAACATGCCATCAGCACCTCTAAAGCTCACTAATTAATAGGTTTTACATGTTTTCTATTTCTTGGACCCTGGGAAGTCACTGTTAACAAAGCCATACTAGATGTTTCCCCTGTTTCCAGTTTTATACTAAGCTAACTAATCAGCTGCTGGCTGCAGCTTCATAGTTAGTGTATAATCATGAGAGTGGTATTGATCTTCTCATCTAACTCTTGGCAACAAAACCAAATTCCCCAAATGTTTGACTATTTATTTAAAAGTAGATATAGATTTACACAGTTTAAGACAATTTCATACTAAGTGTTCTAGAAAAACCCATGCATAAGACAAGTCAGTTTTCTGTGTAACTATGCATTATTTTAGTACATATATTAAAATTTTGAGAATATAGCATGCTATGGCTGCCAGATAATCTTTTTAAATGTAACCTGTTGCTCACTGATGTCAAAAAATTTTACAATTAAAGCTCATGTTATTCTACCATGTTTACCAGTAGAGTAAGATGAACACTTTGAGTACAACACCGCTGTTTTTTGGCAGACTTGCATCCTTACAACTATCTTCATGAATGCGTGAGTTGCTCATATGCAGTAAAGTACTCTAGTCACAAGGGGGAAATCAGTCCTGGCTTGAACAGCAGCCTTTAGAGGAGTGAACCCACTCAAGGCTGACCATTAATCATTGTGTGTGAGAATGTGTATTGGTGCGTGTGTACATAGTACCTGCATGCAACAATGTGTGTTAGTATATGCATGCCCTAAACTACAGTATGTCCTTTCTAGTTCAGTTTAAATGAGTTAAAAAAGAGGGATGTAATTGATGGATTGGACAAAAGGTCAGAATAGAAGGGCATGGTGGGACTGCACTGGAAAAAGACCGTTTCACCTCTGAATGTCTCTGCTGCTGGCATACAAATCAATCACTGTGACTGAATACTAAAAACGATGCATGATGAATTCTGGTCTCCCATATAATATTAATGTGGACAGTTTATTATTTGCTGCTTAAAGAGGTCATATTGTGCTCATATTCAGGTTCATAGTTTTATTTAGGGGTTATAATAGTTTCACATGGTCTAATTTCAAAAACAAACAACAACACCATATTTTTGTCATACTGCACATTGCTGCATCACCTCTTTTCATCCTGTGTGTTGACCGCTCCATTTTAGCAATGGAGTGAAGCATTTTACTTCTACTTGATCTTTGTTGGGAGTTGCACATATGCAGTAACCAGGTAAAGACTACTATCCAATCAGAAGCAGAGTAGACCGGGTCCTGACAAGCAAGGTAGTGTGATCCAAAACAAAGTCCCTTCAACCAGTAACCATGGCTTCAGTCCAGCAGTTAATGTTCGAGGCTGACCAGAACATCCCGAACCAGCTTTGCATCCTAGGCAGGAGCAAGACGTTTCTGAGTGGTAAGTTATTAATTTGTTAACAAATGTATCTTTCATCCATAACGTTTTAGCTGTGCAATGCCTGTACATGACAATTTTATGTTCATTGACTGCCTAGAGAGAAGCTAATGTTCGGTGGAAAGAGGGGGGTTGACAGGGAGGCAACAGGTCTTGTTAATGAAGTAAATTGAATGTTGAGTCTATTGTGATCAGTGTAAAATATAATGCATATATAGAAGTCTGTAATATGGGCTATACCTTGAAGCAGGTAATGAGACATGTATATAAAACATTTTGTGTATGCTCTGTGAAAGCCTAAAAAGAGACAAAGAGGAAAACAGTTCTAGTTGATTGGATGATGAACGGTAGGTTGAAATGAGAATAATCCATAATCCCTAACTGTGAAATCAACCTTCTTTTGATACACTGAATTTTGAAAAGAGATGCCCCCACAGTGTACAACATCTCACGTGCTTCGAAAATCAGTGAACTCCACCAGCGAGCTGAGTGAGTTTGACTCTCAGCCCAGTTTGTCTGGCCAACTGCTGTGCTGTGTGAGTGCTGTCCTAGAGCTGCTGTGGGCTTATGCTGCCCACATCCCTCACCATTGAGACCGGCCTCCTCTTTGCTTCTTCGGACCACTGCCGGCAGCAGGACTGAACACTCAGTAGATGTGGGGAGAGACATAACAAGCTGCAATTCCCCAACTCCCACCAGGAAAGCCACTCTAAGATTAATGAGTGTTGCAATGTCTGCTGGCTACATGCTTGGCCATCAAAATCTTGGACCAATGGACAAAAGATAACTTCAAGGGATGCGGGGTGTTTTGTTGAAGTTTTTGGATTGGAGTTTTTTTCAAGCTGTTTCTCCTATGTGGATATATCATTGAAGAAAGAGCTTTGTATTCATTTGATTTATATAAAACATGAAATCCTTGTATGCTCTGTCTTAGGACATGAGATTTTAGCAGATGAGCAGATGGAGAACGCTAGAATATTTCTTTTCCCAAGACAATCCTGCAGCTATGAATTTCTTGTTCTTTATTCCTAACTTCTTGTGAAAACTGCCTCATTAGGACAAAAGAAACACATTTCATTTTGTCAGGAAGTCATCCGGACAGACAAGTATGTGGCAGGAAGTGAAATAAATATGGAAGGAGAGGCAGGAGTGAGTGGCTGGGCTGACATTTACTGTGATTAGCGTTTGTAGCAGTGAATGCATTTCTGTCATCCACTCACTCACCATCTTTGTCCCGTCCTCCTCCGCGATGCCTCACGTTCAACTTTCCCTGCTGCATGCAGATGTCTGTGACCTTTAGCTTTCCTGTATGAAATATAATAGAAAAGGGAAAGGAAGTGAGAAAAGGGAAAGGGAGTTGAATTCATTGCAGAACACAGGTGCAGTTCAAAACAGCATGATTCTGGAGAGGAGTATGGTGCTGGTGGCTGACTATTTCTAAAAAAGAAAACAGTAAAAGATGTGAAATTTGTTTTTATTCATATTGTCAAAAGTCTGTGGATGTGAGTTCAGCTGTGTGATCCTCATACATTTTACTAAAACGTAGACTCATGAATATGAATATATACACCCAAAACTCTATAATGAGGTTGTCTACATAATTCATGTGAGTGTGCGTTTCTGCATAATGTGCATCAGTGTGCCCACTGCTACACCTGCTTGTGGTGTGTCCGCAGATTTACAGCATACTGCGGCCATTTTCGGTCTCCTCCAGACACATCCAGAGTTCCCCTCCATCAAGGGCATAATGGTGCGATCCGTCGGCAGATAATGTTGGTGTGATCCACAGGTCGGCCGGCCCTGCGCCAGAGCAGAACAGCTTCTCTCATGGCCCATTACAGTCTGCTTAATGACCACACTGATGACCCAAACTCTGTGAGGCTGTCCTCACTCTGACTGTTTAAAACAACATTTCACTCCCCTCACCAAGGTTTGTTCTCCTTGGCAGCTACAAAATGGTGGATACACCATTACACCAGGGGGGATTACAGTGAATGCTCTGATGTCTTGACAGGCTCCACACAGTTAAAGCAGCAAATTATGACACAGACACAAGACAAATGCCTGTTTGCCTGACCGACACTTACAACGCATGTTGAGTACTAAATTGCTTGTGCATTCTAAAATATTGCATGTGCAATTGTAGTACCTGTAATGGGTGATCAACTAAGAATTATTACATAGATGACAACAGGTGCAAACACAATGCAGGTGGCAGTATTTAAATGAGGGTTTTGTGTGTTTTAATGGTTTCTGCCATGGACAGTCAGGAGGGAAAGCATCCACTGCATGCACAAAAACCTTGGTTTGTTTCATTCAGTGCGTCCCGAGTATGTGCAAAACATATGTACTTTCCATCCCGCCTAAGATTGCACTAAATATTTGGGACAGCACACCTGAAAAAGTGCTTTGGGAAACCCCACCAGAAACAGATACAGTATGCTGGAATGACCAAGACTCGAGTAGGCCTAAATACAGGGCTCGACAATAAATGGTGGCCCGTAAAAAGCAACAATGTGACAGTTAAACTAGGAACTCACTGGCCCAATAATGTAAAATAAAAAAATTAGAAAGTCAACATCCTGCAGTTCCTTTGCAGCTCTTGGCGCTCAACATTGTCCAATCCAGATCTGTAGTCACGTGACGAGTGGTTGTCAAATGTTATTTCTCTAATCTCAATCAAGCAGCAACCTCTGGTTCTGAAAGTGAAACTATGCAGCCGGAACTTAAAACTGCATTCTCTGATGACCGATTCCGCCCCCTGCTGACCGAATCTGACTTCAGTAAACACTTCATATAATGAGTTTATGGTCTCAGTCGCTAGTTTAAACATGGCCCCTAGCACCTATTTTCAGGAAAAACACCTAAAATAACATACCCAAAATAAATCAGTAATATCTCCTCAACCATCAGGCCTAGATGCATAATTCTGGTCACCCTTGAAATGTCAGAAGCAAAGGAATATAAATCCATTGTATATTAACATATTTATTTTACCATTACAGACTACATGTGTCACGAATGGGTGCGGGGTGCAGCAGGAGTGAGCCCAAACGCAAGACACGTAGAGGAGCTGGTACAGTTCAGTGATTTATTTATCAAAAAAAACAAGCAGGCAAACACAAAAACTCACGGGAAGTGGTAAATCCAAAAACTCAGGTAACAGGCAGTAACACGGCAGGACAGGACAGACTTGCAACATACGACACGACAATGACCGGACAAGGACTAAACAGAAATACCAAACATTTATACACCAGGACTAACGAGCAGGGCGGGAGCAACACAGGTGACTGGAATAAGGATTAACGAGACAGAGAGACAGAAGGGGAAAACCGAGCGACTGGCTGACAGGCAGATTACTGGAGGTGAAAACATAACACAAGTACTGAACACTAAACATGTCAAAGGAAGTTGTAACAGATCAGAATAATGAAAACAATAAACTAATCCAGATCACAACTAAACAATAAGAAACACAGACTGAAGCTACGACTTGAACAGAACTCAGGACAGACATGAGCAAAACACAAAAGTACACAGACCAGGAAAAACCACTAAAGACATGAACTAAGACACAGGACTAAGAACTAAAGACACAACCTAGGAACTAAGATACGAGACAAGACAGATATGAAATAACTACAGAAGCGGATGAATGCAATGAACAAGTCAGATAATAAATTAAACTAGTAACCAGACAAACAGAACCTAAGCATGATGATAGAGAACAGGACATGAGGGAAAGGACAGAACCAGTACAAAGGCAGACACCGAGACAGGACAGATCAGAACAACCACACCTAACAAATAGACTGGATACAAGACCACATATAGACAGGACTGAAACCCAAAAGCATGACACAGAGAAAGCAATATCAAAATACAGAAAGCATGGCCAAAATAACTTAACACAGACAAACTCAGGACAGGATCGTGACAACATGGAGATTAAATACTGAAAAAATATGATGTTTTCATTCTCACCTGGTAAAAAAAGCTATATTTTAATGCGATAAACCATCAAAACCATCATAAGGTAGATTATAATGGACCTGAATATCTTCTAATACACCTGGAACACAACTGCAACTGCAAAAATTGATGAAAAGAAACTGATATACAACAGTTATTACACAATTTTTAAAAAATATACCTGGCGAATGTCCATGTTTTGGCAATATTTACTGTTAATATGTTCACTTTTATTGGGAGTTATCTTTAAAACATTATTTCTGTCCTTACAACCACGTTCCAAATAACATAAACCGCTTCAAATAACATAAAATACTGGAATGTTGATAAAACATCATTAAATGACCAAAAGCACTCCCATGCGTTAAAGGCCCACAGCTTGAGAACAGAACATCCTACAGGGCTGATTCTTGGCTAGCCAGATCCGTCAGAGTCTCCTGAAAAAAATCGGTATATTGCATGAGGTTGTAGCTCCTAGGGTTCGCCAGCAGAGGCCGACAAAGTCCGCCTCTGCCAAACAAGTTCTTCTTCTATGAGAGAATTTGAGGTAGAGGTGAAACTAAAATGAACCCAACGGCTTCCGTAGGATGCCGGCAAGATGGCGGCCTGCCTGATGGTCTATGCAGACGCCGCTGTTTCTGGATGGAAACCAGCTATAACAGCGCAAATAGATTACAGACACGATACTGGGTCTGCTCGGGACGAAGTGTATTCTTAACATAACACAACATGATGTTCATTGAATTATGGTCCTATTTAGGGGGAAATAGACGATAATGTTTTTGGGCGGGACTACCTTGTGATTGACAGGTCGCTACCATAGAGGCTACTTGTATCTGCTGCTCTGTGTACACTTTTTTATTAAAGGGGTGGTATTATGCTTTTTGGCTTTTTCTTTGTTTTTTTTTGTAACACTGATACGTAACTTTTGGAAGGAGGGCCAGTAAAAATGGTGGTTTGAAACTTACTGGCCCAAGTTTCAAAACAACTGGCCTGGTGGAGCCAGAGGGAGCACTCTCTGACCGTCCACACCGAGCCAGATCGCCCCACTATCTCCTGTACCTGGCCCTTGATGCCCCAACTCCCCATTCCCTCTCCAGTGGGTTGAGTCGTATTGCGACTGGTGCACTGTGAACATTTGGTGATAGTTCCCTCTGGTTGGATGAATTTTATGTGTGGTCCTGCAGTACTGCAGCTGGGGGCTCTCCGCAGCGCCACGAAACTTTCTAAATTCTTCCATCTCATGGAGAAAAAAAGTCAAACAATATACAACAGTGTTGCCAAAGCTTCAAGAGAAATACAAAAAAACTATTCAGTTCATACAGTTCATCAATTAAATAAAATAAAATAATTTAATTTCTATATATTGGATATAGAATAATATGATATAATATTGTTAATTTCTCTGTGTCTTTCATTATGGCCTTCTCCTTCTCGCCATGATAACAACAGCCACCTCTGTGCAACATTTGGCAGTTTGCACCTTCCTTTCAATCATTTTAAATACAGACTCTGTTGCACTCACAATAAATTGCTTTTAGGCTTGTTAGATCACATTGCGTGTAGTAAATAAATGTATTTGCGTGTTACTCTCCCATTACTTTGCACAATAAAATTGAGAAAGCCAAACTGCATATTATTAAGGCAAAAGCAGTAAATTTACAACAGGTGCTGTCTTGCCTTTTGAAAGACGTCATTCTCCGTGCACACCGTTAGTAGATGTGCTTACATGTTAATTTGCTGGTGATATCAAGTTTGCACATGTTTTTGCTCATGCAAACCTTTAGTAAATCTGGCCCTTGGAGTACAAACTCACACATGTAGACTGACGATAGATGAGCGTGGAGACCAGTATTCTCTGGGCATAATCTTTATGTATTTAATTGCATTTTGTTCATAAACAAGTGAAGCACACTCTCCAGAGTATTAGAATGGCTTCTTCTTCCCCATAATACAATAAATGATTTGCTCAAAAGTTAATGTAATGTCCTATGTATACTTTACATAGATGTGCCATGTTTCATAGTTGTATCCTCTTACTGAAAAAAATGTTCATTATTTTGCCGTTCTTGAAAGACTTTCCTCTTATAACTGAGTTTTTTTTGGAGGATGCAACAGTAGAGGAATTGTCAGATATGAAAATTTTTGCGCTTCCTTGGCCATTTCCAATTTCCCTCACTCTTTATCTCTCCGTCCCTCCCTCCCTCATTCCTGGGCTGTCATGATATTCAGCCATGTTGTACGCCGACTGGAAATGACGGATGATCTCTGTGAATGAGTAATACAATCAGAGCCATGGGGCACTGGAGTGGCGAGAGAGAGAGAGAGAGAGAGAGAGAGAGAGAGACACTGAGGTAGAGACGAATAGATCAGCCGGAGATATGGGACTGAATCTGGGTATCTTAATTTAGTGGGCCATAATTAAAAATCTGTTTGCCAGTTTTTTCTCTCCCTGCTCCACAGTCCCGCCTCCCCTTGACAATTAAAGATTTAATCACCATCTGCAAAAAGGTTCTGGAAAGTATGTCTGACCCAAAACTCAAAATGCAAGATGATGTTGTTGAGGGACAACATTCGGAGAACTTGGACACTGTTTATTTGTTGTCTGATCTCATCCAACTATAAATTTGTTTACAGACATAATTACTGTTATAATGAGCCTCTGAAAGCAGACACCTGTGATGTATTTACAATTCAATTCAATTATGTTTATATTGCGCCAATTCATAACAAAAGTTATCACATTGCACTTTTCATATAGAGCAGGTTTAGACCATAGTCTTTGTAATATTATTTACAAAGAGACCAAACAAGCACATGGAGACAGTGGCAAGAAAAAAACTCTTTTAACAGGCAGAAACCTCAAGCAGAACCGTGGGCAGCCAACTGCCCTGACCGGTTGAGTTGAGGGGGAACAAGAAAGAGAACACAAAAGAGAACAATGCATGTTCCATATAGTAATGTAAAATAATAGTAATAGTGTGTAATAGTGGAAATAAGACAAATGTGAGTGGTATTGAGTGGTCGCGAAAAACAGAAAGTCACTTTACAAATACAGAGCATTTACATAATAACAGGACTAAATATTATTAATTGTAGCAGCTGGTGTTGAGCTGAAACACGGGGGCAGCAGGTGGATTGCAATCATAGATCGAGACTCTTGAGCTCCGGAGGTAGAAACACCTGCTGCGAGCAACAGAAGGAGAGGAGGATAGAGGACCTCGGTGCATCATAGGAAGTCTCCCAGCAGTATAGGCCTATTGCAGCATAACTAAGGGATGGTTCAGGGGTCACCTGGGCCGGCCCTTACTATAAGGTTTATCAAAGATGAAAGAATGGTTTTTGCAATCTTACGCAGGTAATAGAAGTTTGTTTTATGTGGGAGTTAAAGGACATATCTTAATCATAAATAACTGAGATTCCTCGTAGTAATGCTCAAGGCCAGGGATTGGCATCGAGAGTAACTATATCTGAACATGACATAATGTGTTTCGGAGGTGTTTGGGGAACAAGTATAAAAATTTTAGTTTTGTCTGAATTTATCATCATAAAATTGTAGGTCATCCAGGTTTTTTCATCCTTATACATGTTTGAAGTTTAGCTGACTGATTTGCTTCATCTGGCTTGATTGATATAATTTGGTATCATCTGCATAACACTGAAAGTTTATGTTATGTGTTTTCCTCATAATATTTTTCTTCATTGTTCACATTTAGAAACTGAGATCGATCTGATGAATAGGACTTTAATGCCAATTAAATATGCCAGTCTCTGTAATAGGATGTGATGGTCAATGGTGGCAAATGCAGCAACAAGATAAGTACAGAGACATGCCATTCGTCTGATGCAATTAGAAGGTCTATTGTATTTATTTTGGTCAAATTTTTGTATTTTAATTTGGATAAGCAGAATATAAGAACCAGGGGCTGTATTACAGAAAGTTTCCTATCTTAGATCTTAAGTTAAGATAGAATGAGTCTAGATAGGATTTTTCTCAGTTTGGTATTACAGAAGCAAATCCTAATGAACTTTAGGAATCCTATCTTATCTTACTTCATCCGTCTTATCTCAAGGTTAGGAAATCCTAAATACGCAATCCAACATCGGTTATCAACTTTTATGTCTGTTACCTAGCAATCGATGACGCTTTTCTCTCGTCACCGAGCTAAACTGATTTTAATCGCTGTATTTTGTAGTTTTTTTAATGAAACATACACTGAAAATGGAGCAAAAGCAACTATCATTGAACTTCAATTAAGATAACTTTGTTGGTAACCACCGTCGAGAAATCCAAATCCACATAGCCTAACGCTTAACTCGGGTAGAGTCAGATGGAGAGTGGGCTAAAATAGTGGACACAGTCACCGGCATCCAGCGGAGCGTTAATGCTGCCAAAAAGAAAACAAGTCCATTTACAAGTGATACGAAGAGAAAGGCAACTTTTGTGTCCACCGAGCAGAGGAAAGCCGCTGGTCGCCTCCTGAGCTCCCTCACTGATGCCGGCAGAAACCTGGAGCTCTTCTTGGGAAAGGCTAATAAAGGTTTTCATGTAGGCTATTTCTTGTCTCTAACGATCTCCTTCTATCAAAGACTTGCCTTAGGATCATTTTTTTACATCAAGCCTTTACGTTATCGGCCTTTCTACTAACGAGGGTTTTATCATCAAATACATTGGTAGAATCAATTAAGTTCCGCCATTGACATTTTGTTGATTTTGTAAAAGCAATTAAACAGCGACAATGTGGATTAAACCAGTTAGCAAACACTACCTGGTGGAAAAGTAAAAGTTAGGAGAGCTAAACAGCTATCCTAAAGTTAGGAGAGTTTATTTAAGATTTTACGAAGTTAGGATGCTTCTGTAATACACTTTTCCTATCTGAAGTTAGGAAAGGAATATTGACTTAGGAACTGTTAATCTGTAATGGCCTTTTTCCTAAAACAGTTCCTAACCCTTATAACCATGGTTACCGAGCAGTTAGGATAGGATCTGCCGGTTAGGAAGTTTCTGTAATACGGCCCCAGATCCTTACCTTTTGGTAAACTTACCTAGAAAATACAAGCAAATATCTTGTTGTGAAAATAAGAAAATAACGTCTAGACCTGGGGTTGCTGACATATGCACCATCTATTGTGAGTCAAGTGACCCTGTACGCTTAGCCTGCGTACAGGGTCACGGGGGGGCTGGAGCCAATCCCAGCTGGCATCGGGCGAAAGGCAGGGTACACCCTGGACAGGTCGCCAGTCCATCCCAGGGCCACACAGAGATGAACAACCACTCACAGTCACACTCACACTAATCAGGGCACAGACTTGGCTCAATGAGCCATTGTGAGAAAATAAGCCACATTCTTTATCAAGTTAATGGAATGAGGAACCAAGAAAATCATAAAGGAAATAATAGAGAAGGTGCTTGTGTATTTTTTATGACGACAATTCAAGAAATCAATAGGTACATTCAACATCTGCTCAGGCCGCCGATTTTTGTGCTTTTGTGCAACTAAATTCCCCTGTAAAAGATGACTTTATCTTAGACTTAACACAGTCTGTAATTAAGTCACAAAGTACAACTGTCTGAAGTTATCTATAGGGAGAAGGTGGGCAGGGAAACTTAGAGACAGTGACATATCATGAATTACAACTTGGTCTATTTCCTTGCCAACTCTTATCGGGTTCAGAGACCTGTTCTAAAGGGGAGCTTTAGTTCCGTGTATCAGGCCTGTGCTTAATGGAATTGATGGCTCTGTATCAACTTTGGCCCAACAGAGGGGGTGGATTGGAGTGTGTTGGACTCAGAGGAGCTGTGCCAAAAAACTAAAAAGTCTTCTCAGCTACTTTACAGAGATGGCTATCAGTTACCGCAGTGGTTCTAAAAGTTGGGTCTGGGAACCCCTAGGGGTCCTTGACAGGGTTTCAGGGGGTCCCCACCAAAAAGGGGAATCATTTATTTTTAGTATAATTCCATCTATAAGTAACACAAAGACAAAATGTATGACTATTTTGTACATGCAAATACTTTAAATATTAAAAAATCTCAAAGCAAAACTCCAGAGATCATTAAGTTATATGCTTTAATTGCCATGTTTGAATGTGCTATTTTTAAAATAAATGATCTAAACTGAAACTGGTCTGTTACTGACCATGTGTCTTCTTCTGGCTTCTGACATCACACTGTGTCAAAGCTGTTTATTTATTTCTTTTTCATGGGAAAAAAAAAATCTGGTTTTGACTTTTTGTGTATCCCACACCCCCCTCCCTCGTGAATGCACCATAGACTGTCTGAAGAAGAAGAAGTTGATGTAGCTACCGTGACATTCCCCATATGTTTGTGGAATACTGTTTTGAAGCCTCCACTTTTGCTGGTTTGCTGCTTTTTCTGGTTTCAAAACGTCTTGATTTTTTTAGAACCAGAAGTGACCATTTTTGGAGGGATGTACATTGTTACGACAGTCACCCTATAGTGACTTGTCAAGCACAATAGCAGCGCCCTAAAGCCTACCCTGCTTTATCAAAATTATTGTCATGCTGTATTGAAGAAGACGGAGAAGTGGAATCAAGTGAGAAGTAGGGTCATTTTCATATAGACTTCTATGCAATCGGACGTCTTTCTGCAACCAATGGAGTCATGTTCTTTTGGCCATTAGAAAGAATGCAGGTTTGAAGCACTTCCACATTGGCTTCTCTTTTCAGACCCAGAGGTTCCTGCTTGAAACGCACGTGAAATCAAAAACTGCTCCTGTTGGGGGAGGGGTGGGGTTGGGGTGGCATTCACTTGCACTTGGCCATCAGCGTTACTATAGCTCTTTTAAGTTTCCGACCAACCACAACTTTTTAAATATATATTTTTTAATTAGAACTTTGGTGGCTGCTTGGGTGGCAAGGCATTTTTAGGCTACCCTAATAGATTCTCCCCTAAATCATGTGGTATACCGCGTGACTGGAGAGATGATTTCAATGGAACATTACTGTCCTGTTTCCAGTGTTGAGCAGTGACGCATTAATGTTATCACTTTTATTATTATCCATCCATCCATCCATCCATCCATCCATCGTCAACCACTTATCCTGCATACAGGGTCGCGGGGGGCTGGAGCCAATCCCAGCTGACATCGGGCGAAAGGCACGGTACACCCTGGACAGGTCGCCAGTCCATCACAGGGCCACACAATTTAGAGCCACCAATTAACCTAGTCTGCATGTCTTTGGATGGTGGCGCTTATCCTGCATATAGGGTCACGGGGGGCTGGAGCCAATCCCAGCTGACATCAGGCAAAATGCAGGGTATGGCCTGGACAGGTCGCCAGTCCATCACAGGGCCACACAATTTAGAGCCACCAATTAACCTAGTCCACATGTCTTTGGATGGTGGGAGGAAGCCGGCGCACCTGGCGAGAACATGCAAACTCCACACACACAATGCAAAAACTGAGCTCTCAAAAACAAGAAAAAAAGCATTACAACTGGGGGGTAATTACTTAAAATAAGCAAAATTATCTGCCAACAGAACAGGAATATTTAACTTGTTACTTAAGGCCAAAAAAACTTGAATCAAGTGAAATACTCTAACATAAAAGCCACCTGGTAAGAAGAAATATCTTGTCAGACAAAAAACAAGTATATTTTGCCTTCAATTAAGATAACTAATCTTACTAAGATTTTAGTTTTTGCAGTGCAGAAAGGCCGGGGCAACCAGCAACCTTCTTGCTTGTGAGGCAACGGTGCTAACCACTGCACCACCGTGCCGCCCCTTTTATTATTTTTATTACTTTTAATATATATTTACTTTTACTTTTTTAAATTAGTAGTGTAATGGATTACTATTTCCAAAACAGTAAAATTATTGTCAGTTATTAAGTAACTACCAACTGTCATTGCATTACTGTGTTATTAGAGTGCTGTTTTGTTGTACTTGCTGTTCTATCAACTGCTGTAAGTATTACCATTGTTTGTCACAGTCTAAGATCTAGAGAACATTGTCATCCGTTGTAAACTATGTGCGACCAACAAAAAGCTTTAAACTACAAACAATTCTATTTCTAATTTATTGAAGCATCCAGTGATGCATGCACTCGAGTGAGTGGCATTAAGCAATGTTTTTTGTTTTGTATAAACACTCAATACTACTCTTATAAATGCATATGCAGAAAAACAGTAGGCCTGTAGTTCAAAAGTTGGGATTGGCTTTAATTTTTATTTTAACTGGTGACTTTAAGTAATATTATATGTTTTGTAAAAAAACATATAGCAAAAAAAATGGCGCAAAATATGTTGTAAATATGTTGTCAGTAATGGTGACCTGTTGATTTCTCACAGCGAGCTAACAAGGCTACAACGTTTGCCCACAAAAGGAGAGTTCGGATCGGGTAAGGAGAGGCAAATTAAATCCCCAGTCCAGCCACAGACAAGGGTCCTTCTGATGCCTTGCATAAAACTCTCATAAATGTTTGATTTTGTTTACTGGGCAACATAGTATGAAAAACAAGTCTCATTGCACTGACTAAGCCTTGCCTTTGCTGAGAGCCCCGGGATAGGCTTCCAGTAGCAAACTGTTGACAAGAAGAATAAGGAGTAGTCAGGAAATACAATGAAGAATGATGGGAAGGAGGGTTTGCTTGAGGAACATGCTTTTTCTAAATGTGTTAAAGACAATATGAGTCTGAAAGTAAAAGTAATTACATTCATGGAACTAACTGGCAAAGCTGTGGAGTTTCAGTTTTTGCCCTAACAGAATACTTAGCTCCAGGTAGTTGAGAGTAAGGTATAATATTCTATTTCTTTCTTTCCTTTAATTGCTCTTTCTTCTGCTTTAACAAGATAAAAAACCTCAGCTGTGGGCCATCAAGTCCCTGCCAGTTGAATGAAAAAATGTGTTACAAATTATGTGTTACCAGTTTTGCATTGAGGCCAAGGGTACATACCTTGAGAGGACTCCAAACCAGGCAATGGATTGGCTTAACAAAAAACTCAAGAAGTCAGAGATTAAAAAATTCACTATTTCTGGAAGTGAGAGTTGCTCACTTTGTTGTTGATCCAACCTGACAAAAGATTCACCACATTTCTCTCATTTCATTTGACTGTCTTGCTTTGTCCGTGCCACTAAACAACAGTGTGCAAAGAACTTGAAGAATGCATGTGCATATAAAAACTTCTTTCTCTCTGAAATTACCTACATAAACCCAACCGCCAGCTAGATACTGGGAGTTTAAAGTTCAATAAAGTACAACGTTTTCTGTGATTTAATTTCCATCAAAAATACAGTAAACTGTGAAAATAGAAAAAGCACTTTCCACTACCACCGAGGCCCAGTCGTTCAGTTCCCCAGCAACGGTCCTTCAGGCAGGGTGGCGCAGGTCCACTGTGCATGAGGAAAAGCAAAGAAATCAATGAATAGAATGAGTAAGAAAGGTCAAATGCTCACGCAGTTGAAACACAACTGCACAGATTTATATAGACACATTAGCATTATTGATATATAAGAAAGTTGGTATGACATCAGTAGTCATTAAAAAGTGTAACTCTTTAATTGCACTAAAAAAAAGAATGGTTTGCTTGTTATAGCAACAGAAAAAAACACGTTACAAGCTATAATACATGTCACTAAAACAGCTGTTATGAGTTTTACACTTTATTATGTTCTAATTAGATTGTACTGTTTATTTGTAGGCTTAAAACCTGTTGGATTATGTGATGATTACAAAACCATTTTGCAATAAGAAAACATTTGTGGAGCATTGATTTAAACTGAGGCATCTCTTAATATAAAATGTGATTTATTGGATTTGTCCTCTGAAGCTGTCAGTCAGATCAGCTGTAAAAAACAAACAGGGTTAGACAACAACAACAACAAAAAACTTGAGGAAAATCCCAGAAATTAAATCTTGGTCATATTCTATTTTTAAATTAATAAAAAAATGTCTGAGTGGTACAACCTACTGCAGTGATAGGGTTTAGGTGGCTGTGTGTGGCTGTGTGTGCATGTGTGTGTCCTCTGAACAAAAGATGTTTTATCATCACCATTTGCTGCTACTGACCTCAAACACAGACTGTGTGTAGCCGGTTGGTAAATCTATTCATAGGTGATTTTCCACTTAGGTTTAATATAGTTCTAAAAGTTGTGTGATGTAAATACATGTGTTTGTTGTTTTTGTTTTGAGAGTAACATTGTTCAATATGTGTGAAGTAGATGGTAAGTGGATTTCCACAGTCTTACATGTGGTGGCAAACTTTGGTCACAAGGCAGCAGCATTCAGTAGTATTGTTGTTGTTTCGCCAAGTGCATCATTGTCTTTCTTCCTGTTTAACGTGTGAAGGATGAACAAAGGATTGGTGTGGTGAACAAAGGATTGCGGGTACATGCATGCATATCTTCTAAAATACTCCTGCAAAAGTGTATAAAATGGCATCATCTGTCAATATTTAACAAGATGGTGTGATTTAGGCACTATTGGAAATGCGTGCTGGGATTTTGGACGCCAATCGTCGACCACTGTACTAAATTTCACGGTAATGTTAGCGTGCATTACATCACACCATGATATTGTACTTTGTTACTCGAGAAATGTTACAGGTTTTACATTAATGGTAACGCTGTTTGAAGGTAATTAACGCTGAAAATGTGTTGCGATCTCTGGGAAGTTCCATGTGGGTTTGGTGGAACTTGGTGAAGTATAAGTGTCATTTATAGTTGCACATTTTATGACTGATGCTGATGTAAGTGGGTTTATGGTTGCTTTAGTTTTTTGTTTTCTGTCGATAGTCATAGCCCACTGATGTATTTTTACCATATTTTTACCGTATTTTTCTGTACTTTATTTTATTTGGCTTCTTTCTCCTAACATTTTTGGCTGTTAGTGACTGTTACAAAACTGAGCACAGAGCATAATTATTTGATGCTAAAGGTACCCTTCAGCGTACGTATGAAACGCCACTGTTTGCTACGTCGCCGCAACATAAAGGAGGCTAACCCTCATGGCTGATGTGCACAGCTGTAGGGATAGCCAGTCAACATGCATAAAATCAGTGACTTAGGTTTAGGTACTAACAATTCTGATGGTTATGGTAAGGGTAAGGGGCTTCGGGGGGGCTGTCAACACCTTTAACTAGAACGTAGCTAGCTAGCTAGCTAGCTAACACTTTTGGTCTGTACGAGATGCCCCAGAGCATCTCATAGAGTGACTCACACAGACGCTGAAGGGTACCTTTAGCATCAAATGCTTTGTCACTTTTTCTGAAAGCGTTGGTATTAGACGCCCTGAGATGAGAACAATCTGCAAAGTCTGCATTCCCACGTCCATTTCTCTAACCTCTTGAAGGAGCACCTCTGTTAGCACTCAATCAGAACTTGAAAGTCTAGTTAAGGTATGAAAAAAATGACAATGTTCTGTGTGTACTGAAAATACTTACATAGGTGCGTGCAGAGTAGAGAGTGATCTATTTTTAACAATGTTGGCTGAGCTTTGTAGATGCCTTAACACTAGTCAGTTCAACCAACTTACTGCTCATGGTGAAGTGGACAACTGTAGACCTAATGGGTTAACCAGAGAGAACACCCCCCAGAAGAACTTCTTTGTTATTTTAAGAAGAGAAGAGAATACAACAGAGCTGCCTTTGAACTGTTCCTCATTGTTATCGTGTTTGGTTTCAGCTTTGAAGAAGTGATGGCTGCAACATTGCAGGGTTATAATTGCAGAAAGCATTTGGTTTTATGAACACTTCACTGTCTATCCACTGTGGGGCAGGGCCCCCAGTATTGTCCTGCATAGGGCCCTCAGATGTATGGTCTGTGTCACATACGTGATGTCAAACACAGTCATGGCCCCAGTATGCATGAATATATCATGGCTACATATTACCTCTAGAGTAGAGTCAAATAAGGAAAAGGAATATTAATGAAAACTAGAAGGGCGCCCGGAGAGCGCAGACCTCTCACAATGTTAACAGACATGAAAAATAATAAGTGATTCGGCTCCACTCCAAAATGTAATGGGTTCTTCTTTGGCATGTGCTACAGCCATCCACCAGGTTTCAGGAAAATCGGGCCAGTAGTTTGCTGACAGAGAGACAGACAAACAAACAGCACTGAAAAACAAAACCTCCTTGGCAGAGGTAATACGTTTTTTGGAGCAGTGATGAAAACAAATAGATGTTAGTGATGGACCCCTTCTGTACATCCCAAACAAGTGGATGCAGGATGAAAAATTAAACACCAGCACTTAAGCAAGCTGAGCCAAGAAACAACATTCACAACAAGCCATTAAGCTTTCAGATTCCGCCGAACATCGCTAATAAGTAGTCTGGCTCACACAGTCCACATGGTCCAGCCAGCTGTGAGTGTGTGAACATAGTACTTAGATGGCATAAGCTGGTCTTTGGGCAGGACCTTAGTCACTTAATAATAATAATAATAATAATAATAATAATAATAATAATAATAATAGAAAGAAATTATAGAAGTGCTTATAATACAATCAAATAGATGACTACACTTACTCTGAGGACGTACGTTGTATTGTAAAGCCTTTTTTTTTCTTTTACAAGGGAAGCCACGTGTCACACCAAGAAGCACAAGTCCCTCGAGTGCATGAAGAGATAGATATTGTCTCTTCTCATAACTCTCATGGAAGGCAAAGTGAAGGAGGTGACCAGTGGTAGTGGTAGTGCAATTAACAAGATAACACTAGGTCCCTGAGGCATGGAGGCTAGGCCTGAGTTGAGTGTGTCAATTCAGATTCCACTGAAAAAAGCAAAACATGCCCTACAAAACAAACAGTATCATAATGATCCATAATAGCATTCATACAGCAGGCATATTCTTTGTTTTCTATTATTTGTACCTACGCTATCGTGGCTGCAGGAATAGCAATGTCGGTCTGTCAGACAGTCTACTACTTTGATCCACACTGAAATATCTTATCAAGTATTGGATGGAGATTGCCATTGTCCATTTTTTACAGACATTAATTGTGGCCATTGTGATTTTGGTAAGCCCCTCACTGTTCATCTGACCCCAGCAGCAGGTCAAAGTTTTCACTTCACAGTGTAGCTCTGCTTCTACGTAATTGGTACAAATGCTTGTACAGACAATGCATCTTGACTTTGGTGATCCCCTGTAATTTCCACTATAGCCAACATTACTGAATGGGAAGCATATTTGAGAGCTGAACTGATGAGAAGATGCACGAACACAAGTTGAAAATTGACATGAGGCAAAAATGAGCTTTGCACTTGACGTGTGGTTTTGAGTGAAATGTCGTAACATGCATTTTATGTTGAATAGTAATAACTCAGGTGATCCCCTGGATTTTATTTAATGACCAAATTCCTGCTAATCATCTCCAGACATCTCCATCAGCCTCAGCTTAAATTTGTGTTTAATAAGTGAATGTTAGCAGACCAAACTAAGATGGTGAACATGGCATTATACCTACTATACATCAGAATGTTAGAAAAATAACAGAGATATTCTTTCCACCTCTCTCTATCTCTTTTTCAAGCGCAGCTGTGGAAAAACTGCCCTACCCTCAAATTAGCAAGTGTCCTGTCACACAACCCAACGTGGAGGGTCTGATCAGCTTTCACACAGTGAACTCTGCTGCACCACAGGGTTGGTTTTGACATCTTAGAGCAGAGGTGTGTTGCCAATGTTGGCAGATAGAGTGCTGCCCTGAGTATACATACAGAGTTGTTGCTGTGTTTTTTGTTTGCTTTTTTGTAGTTGACTCCTATATCATTTCTTGTTTCAGGCAAATATGAACTTGACAGTGTGTGCGGATGAACATGGAATGTGCGAGAAGGAGAGTATGGCATGTTGTGATAGATTGTTTTTGTGCAGTACACATCAGCACATCACTTCATGTCTGTACTTGTGTTTCTTGGTATATAGAGTTTAGGGTGTACTGTGCATGTCTGTCTGTGCTTATTAATGTTAAAATATACATTATACATAGGCTGTATGCATCTGTCGAGTTTAAAAATTATGTGGATACTGTCAAGCTTTGACGATCCTCACTGCAGGATTTACTTGGCAGAGTAAAAAATTTATGTGAAGCCTCTCAATGAGGAGAGGAAAAGGGAGCTAGAGGGGAGAGGCAAAGCACAGGCATCCTGACCTGTAGTGAACTGTTGCCTCCTGTTGAGCTTTCATTTCATGGTTAAATGTGGAGTTAATGGCTGGTCTTACATGGTCATGGCTTCAGTGTCTCCATTACTACCTGTAGCTTAAAAAAGGTATACAGCCTTCTCTAAGTGGCAGTGCAAACAACAGGATTCTTGTGTAGAAGTTAGTTAGTACATTCAACACACAATGACTCCAAATGACTGACTTCATTTAAACTCCAAAATATGCTTTGCAGCAAAACACCACAAATTACTTCCCATTGTGCAATATAATGATTAAAATGCCCTATCTTTACAGAGCATTGATGATGCCCATCTGCCATCATCAATGCTTTGTAAAAATCAGTAGCTTAAAAGTTCATGGGTTTTATAAATAATTTTAATTATTGTAGTACAGATGAAAATGCACAAATGACTCATTTTGCGAGTACACCAAGATGATGAAAAAGAAAATGTTGAAAGCGAGGGGGTGCCTTTGAGAGGTTTAGGAAAAGAAACAGCTCAACTTTAGGAAGAGTTTTACTGTATTTAATTTTCATAGTTTTTAATTTTAAGAACTGTGTTTCAAAAACATGATCTTGTTGAAGTAAAATGAATAATGTGTCCATCTCGTACATTTAGCCATCAGGTTTTTAGATTCTACAGGTCTGCATGGGTGTGAAAGTGATATCTGAACCTGGCCTTTATCTTCATCTTTAAAGACATTTTTATCTACATTTGTACACTTTGAAGCAGAGATTTAGATGAGAAGATCAATACTATCCCTCATGTCTGTCTGTTAAATATGAGGCTACAGCATAGGACACTAATTTGCGGACCACAGTCTGGATCCGGACCCAACCGCCGTCCTCTCTGGACCCGGACCTACAGCTAATTAATTATTGAAAATTACTACCTTATGATGGAGCATTACTATTTTAACCCGCACAGCTTTTCTAGCATTTACTGTACTGTTTCAGTGGCCCAGGAAACTCACAGACCAATTGCATGTGTTCCAATCATCTCATGTGATACTGCTCAGCCAATCAAATCTGTTCATTCCGATAAGCTTTGCAATTCGAGTGAGACAGGCCTACACACAGGGAGAGAGGAGACAAAAGAGAAAGAGACTTCACATGGCTTTTAATCAAGAATGTACAGATTCTTACATGTGTATTCTTCCCACTGGCAGTTCAAACCAGAATATCTCATATATCTCCAATCCTAGCCACAGCTCACATTTCTCACTGAACAAGAGAAAGTAGGGAAGTGGTAGCTATATAACAGGGAATGAAAGAGAAAAGGAGGTATTAAAGATGTTCATTTGTTAAAATGTGCTGAGTGTTAATTATAAAATTGATTGAGACTATACTTCAATCACTTCAAGCTACACTTTTTTTCCCTGAAATTAAGCACTTGATTTTAAGATTCACATTTTTAAGAAAAAAAAATTTTTAAATGCAGCCTTTAGTTTACTTAAATTTGTAATTTATAATTAGAGTAGCTATTTATTATCTTGCCAGTTGGATGTGAAAACTGACAGTAAATATTGTTGAAATATTACTTGTTTTGACAGTTGTTAACTAAAAACACATGTTGATACAACTATACACATGGCACTGAAGGATAACGCAAGTTAGTGGTTATGATGTTCCGGACCTTTGCTTCGGAAAATTTTCTCTAACTGGATCTCTTTGATTTTTAATTGAATTGAATTCCCCTGGGCAACAGATAGCAGCTGGTAAGCTTAGCTAAACAGAAAGACTGGAAGGCACCTCTAAAGCTCATGAATTAATACACTACATCTTGTTTATTAAATCCCTACAAAATCTTAAGTGTAACAACTTAAGTTTCATCTCAGTTTTGGAGGGGGGCATGTATTGGACTTTTTTTTTTGCTGGGAGAAGTTCCAGGCAACCATTAGAGACTCTAGATAGTTACCTCTCCCAGTATGGCTTTCGGTGTTAATTAGTGTACTTTAGAATTGCAGGTAGGGGATTTTCTCACCTTTGGACAGAGCCAGGCTAGCTGTTTGTGCAAAACTAAAATGCCACTAACTGTTGTGTTATAAGTGGCTTGTAAATGCCAATAAGCCATTCCTCTTTTCTTTATGGGATTTGTGGAAATAACACAACAGTTTATTCCACCAACTGCCAGCTCATGGCACTACAGTGTTTCATAATAACAAACCTGTTAGTTCATATGAAGCTAATCTTTGCCTTTTCCCAATATGGCACTTTTCCCACCTGGACTTTAATGCTAAAAATGTCAAAATTCAGAGCAATATGCACAGACATGATCTCAGGTCACACAAGGTGATAATGATCCCACAATGAAGAAGACTACACAGAGTAATTTGGGATTTTCAGAAGCTACCCTTTAGCAAGTTTTCACTTTATTTCATACATTATTGACCATTAGCTTGCCAGGCTAATGCAACACATCACACTGTCTTTCCCTTTTCCTGCTGTGCATTGCAGGTTTTACTCGCAACACATATGGATGCAGATGATCCTGACAAGATCCCCAGGCAACAAATTGGTCTGAATTCAACCTGAAATGTGACATTGTTTGGTCGCGCCGCTTAGCAGGAATCTATGGCCCATCATTTGCACAAATCCAATTACACTTGGTCTGCTTTAATCACATTGCTTTTCTTTTATACATCCACCAATGGCAAAGGGGACACTTGGTAAGCACTTTGAGCTCCCCCACTGTGACCCCTCTAGTCACCCTTAGGTAGAGTGATGTGTCTGCTTTTTAAAAATAACAATTTAAAAGATTTATTTGAATGACTTTTCTCAGTAAAGAGGGTAACGTTTGACATGAAAATGACCTGTGAGATAACAGTGAGAATGTGTTTTTGTGCAAGTTTATGCATATCTGATTTGGGTAAATCGAATTGCAGAGTTCTGTGTGTTGGAAGTACACATTTAAAACAGACAATAGGTAGTGAAGAAAAACAGTAGGAAACAACGTGATTAACACATAGACAGAGGCAGTGAAAGCCGGGGGCAAGAAAAAGGTTAATATGACAAATTATTGGAGAGAGCTACAGCCACAGGCAGTGTTATTAAATTGAATAAGTGGTGAATGTGAAGACTGGTGGTTAGATTAATGGTAGTATGAGGTGTTTTAAATTGGTTGCCAAATATCCAGCGCTAGCTCTGAGAGAACAGCAGGTATGTGAGGGTCCTATCAACCGCCAACACCTAAAGTAGCGGTACTGGCTTTATTTTTCTTTACAAGAAAACCACAAACACATTTTCTTTAGATATATTTATTCTTTTCACAAATTATGCTAATTTCCAATCTGAGTGCACGCATTTTGGTTAATAGTATTAATTTGAAAAGAATTGTTTAGTGACTTATACCTGTCCTTTGTTTCTCCACATGCTGCTGCTGCCGAGTCATCTGCCAAAGGGGGTGCTGGAGTTTGAGACTGCCTTTTATACTCCACCACAGGAAGTGGAAGGAACCAACTCTTGCTTAGTCCCTGACAAGGTATATGAACAAATAATTTCAACAAGCAGCCATCTATTCTATCTAGAGTTCCATTTCTTTCCCAACATGAGGAGAGCACTCCCGAGCATATGAGAGGGCAGGATTCTAAATTAGAAATGGACAATTAATAATTGACGGCATCACAGTTGCACACAGACACACACATACCCAACACACACACTCACACACTTGCATACGGTATCCGAAGTATTATCTACATCCTAAAGGTCAAGAGGGAGTTAAGGTTTTCTCCTTGTCAGTTACTTAAAGTCAAATTGAATATTGAGTTTCTCAGAGGCTCAAGGCTCACCCTTCAGTGTACTATAGTGGGGACTGAAATGGCCACTCTTAAAGAAATGACGTAACTGCCTGGAAATAGTCCTTCTGCATGATGACTAATGGTAAATAGAACCACATATAAAATCAATTTGCACATGTAAAATTGCCATTAAGCTACATTAGAGAGCAAAAAATGGTCAAAAAGGTCAAATATGTTTTAAATGTGGAGCCTCTGTGCAGACGCGTCATGCATATGACGAATGCCACCCCAAGGCTTCAGGTTTATCCATCATACACATCATAAATCCAGCGTGCGTTTGGAGTGGGTGTGATTTACTCACCAGTGGTTTACCCAGCTATGCATATAATAACTTGCTTTAAAGAGTTTTAAGTAGACCAAAGAAATCCAGAGAGAGAAGCCCCTGACTCTCATCCTTGTCATCTCAGCCGGGACTAGGTGTGACTGATTGCTCGGACTTGATCGACTACTTTGCATGACGTACAATCAGATAAAATGGCCATCACTTGGGGTCTATCATGCCATAAATCACCACTGAGATATGGAGGAATATGTATTCTCTTTCTCCATAAATCACGGTTATCCGTCATCTAAGAGTCAATTATCTAACGTGCAACAAATGGCCCAGCAATAACCTTGAAGATAGGGGATAGATTCGGGGAGACCGGCCTGTGGTTGTTGAATCTTGTCTATTTTGTAACCACTGGCCACAACACTGCATTATTTAAAAGCTGTTCAGGAAGGGATTTATGTTGATTTGAAAACATTTTGAAAAGGTTTTATTTCATATGACCTATCAGAGTATGATGATTTATTGACTGTGTTCGCCTGGGTGAGGAATTTGTCAGTTGTTGAGTAAATGGAAGGTATTTCACCCTTAAGCTCTTGTAATGATAGCACAGTATTTTATTTTCTTAGTAGGGACTTAGTAAAGGAACAACTTACGTTACATGAAGGCATTCAGTGATCAGAAGCCAACTTTGGACATTGTGCTGCGGATCTGTACTTCAAAGGCAAACACATCTTCTTTTATAATTCAGCCTCCTCTCTTGGTAAAGCGGTACAGAACAGAAACAAGACATATCACAGTATAAATTCTGTTTCTTTGCCTTGGTGATCGTTATAATTGCAAACATATGAAAGAAGTCATAGGAAAAGAGATTGTCTTTATTCCGTTACACCACATTTGTTTCATTTGAACTTCACAGCATACATAAGTTCACTGGCAGTCCCTGGGAATAATTGGGTGCTTTAGGCTGAGGAACTTCATACGGGCAGAGACCCAACGATACAAGCTCTGATGCAAACCCCCCCCCAAACAAAACAGAGTCAAAGTCAAGACATATAAAGTATCAGGGGTTGCCCCCACACAATTATTGTACTCCAGCCATACATATTTAGTTGCCTGGAGAGTGTTCAGAGCAAAGCTTTTCAATCTCTGTGTATCCATGGTAGTTTATTTTATATATTCAGATTTTTAAACTTTGCATAAGTATTTGCTTTGCAGGGTATCCTTAAGAGTTACAGTTTCAGCCTCTGGCAAATATGGCTAAAACAAGCCAAAGCAGTAACTTATCATGACTTTAAACACAAGTCAGCACACCTGAAAGAATGTAAACTATAATCATATGTACCAGATGCCATCAGCATGTACTGATGAAGAGCTAATAACTAATTTACCTTTCCACACAGCTAAGTTTGGCGAGACACTGTTACTAACCCAAAAGCATTAAAGATTATAAATGCACGTGGTTTGCTCATTACTAAAATTCATGCGGGGGTGATTGGTGAGGTTTAACAACAAGGTCTCATGCAGGTCAAGAGAAGATTTTGGAGCATGTCATCTTTGCAAACTTTTATTCTTCTCTGTGAGACCCAATGGCTTGGAATACTGCCTATATTCTTCCTTATAGGGTGTGAAATATCTGTGTCTTTCATTTTATTTTCCTTTTATTCCTTCCTTTTTTCTCTCCCACTCTGTCTCCCTGAGCCTATTTCCACATTCTCTCCCTGTTCCACTGCTGCTGTTAAATTGACCTGTGCACAGGAAATTCTCAGCTCTCTCCAAGACAGGTTTACCCTCCAGATAAAATCTCACTACCTGTCCACAGGTGCTGACCTCTTCTTTACCATAAGTCAAGGCAATGCTTATTTGTGTAGCAGCTTTCTACAACAAGGCAATTCAAAGTCATTTTCATAAAACATAAAGTAATTAAGACAAGATATTAAAGAAATGCAAGGCAATATAAAATGCATACAAATAGAATTTATAAGGATTAAAACAAAGTAAACTCAAGTAAAATAAAAGATTAAAATAAGCTAAAATAGAATGTGAGAATAGAATAATAATTACAATGCAGCTACAGTGCAATGTAAGATATGAATAAATACTCCCAAATTTAACTTATTAATAAAAAGTGAGGGCCAACCAATTTTAAGCCCTGATTTAAAAGAACAGACAGTTTGTTTTAGAATTGTGGTCCTAAACAGTTCAGTGCTTTATGAACCAACAGTAATATTTTAATGTCAGTTATTTTACACATAGGAAGCTGGTGTAAAAATTAAGAAGTGGACTGATGCGGTCTCTCCTGGTCTTATTCAGCACCAATGTTCTGAATCACCTGCAGCCATCTTATCAACTAGAGATTAGAGAGAAGGTTAAAGACAGCTTTCATACAGAGATCCTGCAATAAATGCTGAAACATTGGCATGCGGGCTGTGGCTTTTCTCCCGACATGTTCAGGCTCTGTTACATTAATGTCCCCAGCTCAGACAGTGCAGCAAGCCAGCATATTGGTACACTATTCCCAAAGTGAAAGCTGTGTACCTGAGTATTAGTAAAAAAACAAACAAACAATCAACCTAAATTGAATGTTGCGAAGCAAACGGTGGTAGCTGGCTGCTCCTGCTTGCATCATGGTTAATATAAATAAATCCACATTTTCACATTTGCTTTGTAACATACATCCTTTCTTGCAGACAAAAATCAATACTTTGGTGGTACACAGGATAGTATTTTGAATCGTATTAGCTGGTAAAGTAATGTGGAGAGCCCATGTGTCCACATTGCTCCACATTATCTACAGGGCACAACATCTAGCAACCGGACTGCTTGCTGATGGCCCTCATCAGCAGAGCAGACGACTGGTAAGCTATGGGTTGGGACTGTGTGATAAAACCTTGTTGCTCCTTGTGTGAAAGTTGTTGAACATACACTCAAATAACATACACTGTACCTGTCTCAGTCAACCCAGCCACACCAAGCACACATGCCTCACACTGTGTGAACCACCTGCCGTTGGCTAACTAGCAGCTTGAGTTTAAAAGCAACAAGCGGTACACTCTCTGTTCATAGTCAGAGGTCCCTTCACACACCCCTCCTCACAGAAACTGTCTGAATGAGCCCACGTGAGAAGACTTTCTGCTTTGTGTGGACAAAACACATACACACACCTTGTACAGATAGTCTTGAAGAAAATCTGCTGGGCAGTGTGTAACCCTCCGGTACAACCACAACGCTTGGAAAGCACCAATGACATTTGGTGGAAAAATGTATGTTCACTGTTCATGTTCTGCTTGCAGAAATAAAAACACAACAGAGCCCTAAGAGCATGTTCTCTCCGCCTTCCCACACATTTCCTCCACACTGCATGGACCAGCTGCAGCTGGCCAGGCGGCCTTCATGCAACCTGTCTCAGATGTCACAAGCAGATCATTTCCTCTGTTGCCGGTCCCTGCCCCCTCCTCCTCAACGTGGGAGCAGCATGGTGATGAGCCCACGGGTGTGGTTACCCTACCTGTGTGGTGGGGCAGGTATTAGCCTTGCCATCAGATTGACTTGCACATGCTCGCAACGCAGGGAAGCGCTCCCTCCTGAATGGTCGTGCATGTTGGTTCCCACGACCTTTCCTTTCCCTGCCAGGAGCAGAGCTCTCCTGTTCGGCAGAGCACGAAGGTTGCTGCCTGCCAGGCAGCCCCCTTGGCTGGCCTCCCGGCTCTTTTGTTGCGAGCCCCCCATGGGTCGAAGAGGAGTCCCACCACACACAGACGATGGCGGCAGGGGCAGCAGAGTGGCTTCTCTTCATGGCCACCAGGGCGCCTCATTAACAGGTTCAACCGCTTTCAGCTACTCGGAGTGGCCCGCTTCCTGCTTAATGGACAGATGAATGGACAGCCAGATCCACATGCGGCAGCTTGCCTCCCCCTTCATCCCCCTGGAGACTGTGCTCTCTTCAGGAGCTCCTGGAGTAGCAGGTTAATGTCTAGGTTTCCTCTGGGGCAGGAGAATCAGGGGTTCTTAGCCAGCTGCTGTATGCTTTTCCTCTGATTCAGCTGATGCTGCACCTCCTGAACTGCCTGCAGGCCTTTTCCTTGGCGGTGATCTTGGTGGCTCCAGAGCGCATGGGCACTTCCTGGTTTCCCTGACTTCAGCAGCTGTGGAAACTGGGGTGCCCTCTCCCAGGCAGGGAGCGTGATCAGGAGCTGAGCCACTGAGAAGCAGAGCTTGGAGGGCTCTAGGTCTCTCCCATGAGGTAGTGTGCACCATTCAGGGGTCGAGAGCTGCCTCCACCCAGTCCTCTTACTCCTTCAGTGGTCGGCGTTCCAGTGCTGCTGTTTGGACCAGGAGTTGGACCTGGTGGCCTGTCCGCTGCCTGGGGTGCCTTCGTTCCTCGTGCTGCTAATGGACAGAGGTCTGGCGTTCAGACCTACGCTGCCGCTATTTCGTCCTGTCATGACAGGTTCGGTGCAACGTTTCTTGAAGGGGTTGGGGAGGTGTAGGTACTGAGCGTTCTGTCAGAGTGATTGTCCTCTCGCTGCTCCCTCTGGTCCTATTCTTTGCATAGCTGATGCGGTCACTGTCATACCTTGTCTGCATATGCACAGCTGCAGGGCCCCCCTTCCAGTCCCCGGTCTATTACACATGGGTCGGTCCTCCCCATGTCGCGCCATCGGTGGTTGTGCACACGACGATGCCAGTGCCGCAGGCTGCGGGGGACTGGGTGGCTTATTATTTTGGCTCTGGGCAAGTGGATCTGTGCTTGGTGGTACTGTATGGGCCAGTGAGCCCTCATCTCATCTCACCTATAACCCAATAGCGATAGCCTTAGAGTGCGAAGCCTATACAAAGTAGAGCTGTAGTTACATACTGTAACTGTAGATACTGTGAGTATAGGTGCTGCCCTCGAAGTTGTGGGCCTCACTGGATCTTGATTCTCAGTGTTGAAGAAAAGGCACAATGGGAGCCAATGGCCAGGTCTTACTGTTGTGTTTATATACAAGGCAGGAGAGGCCCATGCTGCGGGTGGGCGTAGACAAGCTTTTCTCAGTGCCACGCATGCGCGCTTACGGGTAAACCCAATTGTGATAGCCCTATAAGGCAGCACCTATACTAATAGAATCTGGAGTTACAGTACGTAACTACTGTTTTGTATCCTTACGTGGAGTTTATGTCGGAGTCTGTTATGTGCTGGGAGCCAGTTGTTTTATGGTGTTAGTGGACTGCATGTCGTTGGGAGCGCGCACAGGGCTACATCCCAACCCGGTGGCTTCACATTTAAACAGAACAGTGGCTGTTCCAAGCAACAGAGAAAACAGGCGTGTGCTTCATTTGTAAGTGCGGTTAGAGCCTATTGACAAGGCAGTACAAATTTGATTTATTAACCCTAGACCCGCCAACATTCTAGCACCCTCCTCAGGCACCACAACGGTGAAAAATATTATTTTTAAAAGAGGGGCGACCCGCTGTGGATGACCCATCCACGGAAAAGCAGACTGAAATCTGTCATCAAAGCAAACTGTTGTCATAGTCTGACAACTAGCCTATTTATGTATATGATGATTATTTTCAGTTATTACTTTTACAATGTGCATTGATTTATTTACTGCTTCTGCACGTCTCCCGTCCAAAGGGACCACTTTGCTTTACAATGCCAAAATAAAACTACTCATATATAACTATACAAGTTAAATATAAGTAAATGTATTTTAATAAACACTTAGCACAATAAAATAAATAAAATTATTGACGCTGCTGCAGTCTGTCTATTTTACAGCTGCCTGTGTTCGCACTTTTGAGATTTATTGCATTGTTAGTTTTTATGAACAAAATAGTTATTGTTTATTGGTGTTTGTATTTGACATAATAAAAGTATAGCCCTAAGTGTTTTACAATAATTGCTCCACCTAGAGATGACATGCGAGCTCACAGCAGCCACCAGAACTTGGACATCTAGTGGACGCACTGTTGAGATTTATTAAGCTACATTACAGTTCCGTATTTGTGAAGATAATTTTCGACGTTGCTTACTGCCTATAGCCTGTAGCCTACTATTTATGACATTAAGATGTAGTTTGTATTCACAAAATAGTTTGTCAAGAGGCTGCGCTGGAAAGTGCTCTCCATCTCTTCATCATGGAATACACACAAACACACAGCAGAGCAGAGAGGCCGCTGGACACAATGAAAAATAGACCTGTGAAAACAAACCCTGCGAAATGTAAAAACATTCTGTATATGGTTATAATGTATAATATGGCAACTGTGGTCTATATGCCCCTAGTGGTGATCAGAGGTATAAATGCTCAGAAATCTTGTGCGTTTCATTTTAGTACCTTCTAAGCATCAGACAACACCAAAAACACATAGTTAGGAAAAGTCATGAGCTGACAGGCTTGTGTTTTTTATTCAAACAGATTGCATTATTCAATTCGATTTTTTTCAATAAGCCTATAATCGTATTTGATTGCAGAGCGCTGTAGCGTATTCGCACATTCGTACCTCTCTCGCTCTCTCTCCCTCACTGAATTTCTCTGACAAAATATTATTTACACAAATTTTGACCTCCGTTTTTTGAAGCATTTAAAATTAATTCAAAAGTGTATTTTAAAAAATAGCCTTTCACACTGTAACAAGACAGCATATTATTTTGGTTAATTGCTTTTATCAGTATACTGTATGTGGAAGTCATGTCCTCAGATGTAGGTATTGCAATGAACTAATATCATGTTCTAAAGTTGTCTATTTGAATGTATTCCATAAACTGGAAACAAATTTTATTAGAAACATTTATTTTGTTACATTTTAGCAGTGTAAACAAATGCACCCTGGCTTTGTGGTTCATTCACACATGCAAAATGCATAGAGCAGTATTCACAAATGCCATTTGCATTTTGCTACAGCCTTTTTAAAAGCCTGCTGGTGATAAAGTTGTATTAAAACATGGAAGCAAGCGAAAACCACTTTTGTTTTCTTAAAGTGGTGGTGTTATGCTTTTTGGCTTTTCCCTCTCCTTTATTTAGTTATATATATTTTTTGTGCATGTAACAGGTTTGCAAAGTGAAAAAGCCCAAAGTCCAGCCCAAAGGGAGTTCCTATCTCCCACAGAAAGCTGTGCTCAGAACCGCTTGAAAACAGCTTGTTTGTAGTCCAACCCTTCACTTCCTTGACTTGTGACGTCACAATGCAAACACGTCATAAAGCTTGCCAAGTGGCTAGCGTGGTCAGGCACGCCCTCAAACCAAGCTAGTCTGAGCGGAGGCCCTTTGGCTCGACTTCGACCTTTGTTTGGGTTTCCATTGTAGAAATGTTGTACCTGTACCTGCTTCCAGGTACTTTTTTTCGTATCACCTCACCTCCGTCAAGGTTCCAAGTGAGCTGAGGGATACTAAAATGTAACATAATAACATAACAGACTGCTGATTAGTCAGAGAAAATATTCGCTATTCACTGGTCAGAGACAGACAGAGGCCAGCAACAGAAAGTTTATTTTAAAGTTTTCGTATGGAATTTCATCACTAAACCCACTTCTGAGAAGTTTTGAGGTGAGAAATCAGCTGTGTACATTTCGAATATTGCCAGTTTTATGAGAAGTGATGGTGGACAAAAATGCGATGAATATTTTTGGAGTTGACGAGCTACGCGAGTGGTGGTGGGGGATGCCTGCGCCAACCCGCGGGGGGAGCGCGTGAGGCCGGCCTGCCGCCCGCTCACAGAGCCCTCTGCTCCTGCCGTCACACAGACCGCTGCAGTAACAACAGCAGAGGAGCTGGAAGATTTTCATACTGCTTATCTGTCTTTACATTCTGAGTAATATTCAAACGTTTTAATCGTAGACTGTATATATTTTAAGAGCTTTGTGGATCGCTGGTGTGTGTCGCATTGAACATTATGTCGCGGCCATTGTGTGTGGTGTCGCTATCTCTGGGTACTATCTGCAATGGAAAACAGAGCAGGGCCGAGTAGAGTCGAGTCTCTCGATTTCTGCTATTGTATCATTTTTCGTCAAGGCAGCATAGATCGTCAGAACACCAGCAACAGCCCAACATTTAGCTTGATGGTGAGATGTGGAACAATGATGTTGTGGACTGGTAATAACTTATACCATCTGCTGGGTTACGGTCGCAGTCTGAAGGCTTTGATTTGGATCACACTACCTTGTTTCTTACAACCCGCCCTTCTCTGCTTCTGATTGGCTAGTAGTCCTTAAGATTTTGTACAAGTAAGATGCATCAATCTGTAGCTCCAGAGCGGAGCTTACAACTCATAGGGTGAAAAAAGGAGCTGCAGCAATGTGCAGTATGAGAAAAATATAGTCTTTTTTTGAAAATTAAACCATGTAAACCTGTTCTGGTACAACCCCTAATTAGGATTTTGAACCTGAAAATGAGCATAATACCACCTCTTTAAGTGATTATTTTTGCTGTTTAAAAGACGTTGCAGAGGAATGCGCTTTCGCACTCCCTGCACTGCGATTCAGCCATCAAATGCCTCTTTTCTTCCTCTTTGAAGTTTTGGCAACATACTGTGCTGATATGATACACCATCAAATCAGCGTAATTGCAATTGCAATGCAATGCATGTTAGAAAATAGTGTTCACCATGAAGACACCCATCGCTGATATAATGTTTTCTGATTGACTCTCTTTGAACATTAGTCTGCATAGGGATCGTCACCTTTGAGATAAAACAGGAAATTTTCAGAAAGAGCAACATCAGTCACCACAACCTTGGAAATGTTAAGTCCCTTGGATTTGATTAGTTCCAAAGTTTGCCCTCTATTGTGTTCGTGCTCCATCACATGCTGAGTCAGTCCATAGTTATCCAGAATACAACACAGCTCTTTAGTGCTGCTGTCCTGGGGGGTAGTCAGTCACCAACAATAACTACATAGTCAAAGACAATGGAGATAAAGAGCAGTTCAGCAAATTCATCAAAAAAGTGTAGACAAGGTGACCTTTGATGTTTAAGAAAATCTTGACATGAGAATTCAACTGATGAGCATGAGCATCATATTCAAAAGAAGCAAATTTCCCATAAGACATCTGCTTGCAATTGGAAAGAATTATAAACAGTATTGCAGCATCACCTGCTTTTTGATGCACTCTAGCTTGTGTTATAAAACTAAAGTTGAGTGGGATTGAGACAATATGAACTGCTGCACTGTTGTCTTGGTCTAACTAAGTTTTAATTAAAAGCATGCAATCAAGATTGTGCTTGATTAAATCATTAAATACAAATGGTTTGCCTGAGAAAGACATCATGCTTAATAAAGTAAAAGTTATTGTTTTAAAGGCATCCTTTGCCAATTGATTTTGTTTGTGAAGACAGACTATGGCTGACGAGTAATTGATATCAAATGATATAAATCTAGTAGGAACAATTTGTTTACTTTCCTAATCAAAATGGGAAGTCCAGCCTGCTTCTGGATATTAGTGGGGGACACTGTACGGGGCAGTGAGTCCATGCCCAATAGGAGAAAAAAGAGGCATATTGTGGGGCAACAGAAGAAGGACAAGGACCCTGTCTGTCCTAGGCATTGTCTCTTTTGTCTGGGCTGATGCCAAGCAGATTTCCTTGATGGTGATTTTAGGTTCGGCAGTGCAGCTTATCTCTGATCTTCATTTGTTAGAGATATCCCTAAGAAGGGAGGGAGAGCTAGACTAATGAGGCAAACTTTTGTTGACCTTAATGGCCTTATCAGCCTCCATGAGCTGGTTAATAAAACAGTGATATTCTAAGTTGAGTTTATCCTCTCCTTGATCCACATGACAATTTTTGCCTTTTATGTCAGCTCTTTAAAATACTCTCATGTCCAAATGTATTAGTTGTCATTTAGATTTATGAGTGGATTTCCAGTTGTAATGTCGGGGTTGACTGTGGTCTGTGTTTATGCCCACCTTTGGCTGTTAGCCAGGTCTACGGGGTTGCAGTTAGCTTAACTCAATCCATAAATTTCACCTTCTATGGGAGTACAATCTTGCACTTGCACCAAGCAGGTAGAAATCCCATTCATAGTACATTCACTGGTAACTTAGTTCTTGATTTCAAGCTTGTTAGTCAGCTTAGGGTCAAGTTCATATGAGCTATGTTACCAGCAGAAGACGTTGAGTGTCGTGCAGTTCAGAAGACTTCTCCAGCGCAAATACCCTTGTCTTGAGCACAGCGATCTTCTGTAACAGTTTATGACAGACCGTGCGCTTAATCGATTCTCATCAGCAGCGAGGCATAGTGCAGTCCAAGACGCAATTACTCCCTTAAAGGTTATGTAGTTTGAGACAAGTAGGAATAAGCCTACAAAAAAACAATAGATGTTTATTAGTGATTGTGGGGCACTTTTTTATGACACAAAGATCATTCTCTTCCCATCTTCACCTCGTTTCCATTTTCTCTCTATCCACTGCAAATTGAGAAGAGATTTCCGCAACCTGTTTATTGTTGTGAACTGCCAATTGACGTCAGTGACCATTGAATCAATTAGGCAACTCAGCTCAGCATTGAGTGAGTGGGAAAACATGTAAGTATGTAGGGAAACTGCAAAGACTGATGTTTAGAACAACAAAAGAGTATGTGAAGTAGACTGGGGTGCAGGTTGCAGATGGATGGGTGCCAGCCTGAGAGAAGGTGGGAAGTAGAAGAGAGAAAGAGTTGGGTAGATGTGTTGTGCATCAGTGAGGTGAGAAATTGCGAGAGCTGCACAGATGGCATGCTCTCACCTTCATCAAGCTCTCCCTCCTTCAGACTTCTTTGCCCTGGCACATGACCTACTGAGTGCACCCTTCATACGAGCATTTATAGTTGTTCATCTTTTGTTCATCGTCTCTCGTGCATGGATGTGAACAGGTGGGTTTGATGGGCAGCAAAAACAGCACCATCTACCAAGTCATAATTCAATTTAAACACAGATAAGGCTGTTTTTGGTTGACACATTTTTGTGAAAATATGAATTGAAAATGAATATGGATTAAATTCTATTTTTTAAAAGGAGCACGAGTTGAAGTTGCCTTTCCTTGCACTAATTAGTAATTCCACGCATCTGAGACCAAAAATACTCTTAAAGCCTAACTGCACTATGGAGAGCTAATTTGGAATTCCACAGTTCTACATTTAGTGGTTGTCAAGTCAGAAGGAGGAATTTGTCAGACATGTATGTGATACACTTGTTATGCTTTGAATTTAACTAATACTGTCAGCCAGTGTTATGTGTTTTTTATATTCTTCTACATCAGTCCTTTTACAGATACAGAACAGGCCTAAGATGTATATCAGTGTATGTGTATTCTTTCACTCGCATTTCAACATATATATAATGTCAAAAGTTAACTTTGTAAAGCAGTACCAGCAAGCAGAATAGTGATGTGCATTACCACTTAATTCCTATATGATCCAATACCAAGTAATACCCAGGCTGGTATTCCCGATACAGATACAGATACCAACACATTTTATTTCTAGTTTAATGTGACCTCCCTCCTCCTGTTTATGTATTTATTAGGGAAATAAAGAGTGGGCTGTAGGCTTACCAATTCCAAACAATAGCTGCATAATGACAAGACATCCACTGCCACTTCATCACATCATCATATTATTTTGACTTAATCTCAGGTGTTTAGCGAATTTTGTGGTTTTTGCCAAAGTATTTCACTGCCTTTGCACACTCATCACACACAGTGTCATTATTACCTTCACAGCTAAAATACAGCCAGACTTGACTGCTTTTACAGTCAGCCATAGTCAGTATTCAATCATGGGAAATGTAAAGGGCTGCAGCGGCTCACTTAAAAGAAGCTCCGTCACAGAGCCACAGCACAAACATGGCTTTGACAGGCAAAAGGAGAAGTAGTTCATATCAACCGAGTATAATTAGACCATCCTGGTCTAGTCATACTTATATTCATATACTTATTATTATCCTAAGATACTTACGATAAAACACACACTCACTCCAAGTTTAGATATCGATCCTTTTATATGAGTATTGATCCCAGAGCCGGAAACGTTGGTGTCAGAAATACTGTTACTTTAGTGATGCCCACATCACTAAAGGAGACACACGTGCTTTGAATACTGACTTGTAATTCTACTGACATTAGCTTCCTTTTGCAAATATACCCTTTATTCTCCTTTTTACTCATTATTGCTCTTCCTGTGATCAAATGTTTCTGACCCATGGGAATCATGACAACCTTATGTGTTGCATGTAGTGGGTCACACTCATGGCATGCTTTTATCCCAGTCAAGCGTTAGCCCTAATCACAGTGTAGGCAACGCTATTTGAGAAGATAAGACCTGAGTGACATAGAAAAAGTGAACCCCTAAAGGAAAAGGTGAATCTAATGGAAAATACCTTAAGGTGCATGGTAAGCGATTTATGATAACCCAATAACAAACCAATAATATTATGTGGTATTCGTTAAGGTTTTGTCTGCAACCATCAAAATTTAGGATTCAGCACCCTATGTTTTTACCATCGGTGAAATCCAAAAAGGTTTGACAAAAAACAATATAACAAACAACAAAAAAACTCCCCTGCCATCCTCCTGTCCAAACAATCATTCGGCTCCTACAGTAGACACTAATACTGCGTATCTACAATGCAGAGAAAGCCATTGATTGCCCCACCTCACTCTCTCTCCTCTCTTCACTCTCTCTTTCTCCCCAGGAGGAGAACAGATGCGTAGGCAGCACTAAAGCAGCAGCTGATTGTGTTTGTGATGTTTATCGCTCCCCTAGCTGATCAAGATTTACAGTAAATATCTCTTTTATTGCTCACACAGGGCCCCACATTTACACCGGTGCACCAGTCCCACAGCCCCCACCCCTCCATGTACCTTTTGCCACCCACAGTCGGCTCGAGGCCTGTAACCGCAGCTTGTTTCTTTTGCCATATGCAGCGTTAGCTTTTAACAAGGCCTTCTGCGTGTGTATCGTATCATTAATTGCAGGATCTCACAATGACTCGTAAAATCCTTTCCACTGTAAAGGTACCCAGCAATAAATACAGAATCACTTTATTAGTTTGTGTCCCCTGCAAACAAACTTTGAGGTAAGAATCAGGTTTAACTTATTAAATTATCATAGTTATTCTTCATTATGATGATCTATAGGACAAAGGGGAGCCATTGCGTTGGTTACATCAATAATGGAATAATGGCGTGTATTGGAAATTGTCTTATTTGTATTCAGGGGAGGAGTGAACTTTAACCACAATTTGCACACATAAATGAAATCCTGCTTTCAGTCGTGGCTTTGATAAAGTGACGGGAAACATAAGGAAGTAGATGAAAAAGTTATTAAGGCTTGTTTGTATGGGTATGTCTGTGTGTGTAAGTGCATGTGATCTTATTTGGTGTGCACTATGCAGTGTGTGAGGAAATATTCAGCCCCAGTATGAATAATCCATGTGCTCTGTGTCTCATTACTCTTTTGTCTCAAGACTGTTATTACATATTTGTCTGCCAGCTACTGAAATACAGTATGTTATAATGCTATCTGGGAACTGGAGCAATTGCAGATTATATGGTGAAATCAAAGTGCCCATCATCCTCTTGACATCTGTTCAGGAAAGGTTTCTTTTCCGCGGATCTCCCATGTTTTCATTTCATGCTTGTGGCCACACTTCCATTTCACCATTACCCTCTCAGCCAGTCAGTTATCATACCTTGCAGAGCGCAGGGGGATGAGTTGGGGAGGGGGGTTGTTCACATAAAGGTGAATGATACGGAAACTATCCGTCCCGAGTGGAAGAGAAATGGTAGGATTTGTTGATGGAGAAAAGGATGTAAGGTGATGGAGGGGCGATGGAGGGATGAAGTGATAAAAAGAATGCAAGTAAGGAAGAAGGAGGGTGTGATGGAATGGTGGCCTCCTGGAGTCCAGGTCAACTGCTGAACTCTAAAAGCACCCATTTGATCATGACATGTCAAGGATGTGAGTAGAGAGAGATCGAGGGAAGGAGTGCTGGGGAGAAAGATGGCACAACAGCCAGAAAAAATGCTCATCGTTTGGCACCAGATTGAGTGATCCGTTTCAGGAACTGGTGAGCATATATATATGTGTGTGTGTGAGTGTGTCTTGCCTCCATTTCATGCACTGTCTCGCACCCATCACTCCTTATGGGTAGGTGGTGTATTGCTTAGCCCATGGATTTGACGGACGGCACATCAGTGAGCCGCATCGATCTGGGAGGTTTGGTGGGAGGCGGTGGGGGGGTGGGGTTGGAGTTTGGTTGTCACAGACAGGGAGATGGAGGATAGTATCAGGCATGCAATCTCACAGCCAGGGACCCCGGCATGGAGGAATAGGTCGGGGCCATCCATCTCTCTGCATTATCCTCAGCCGCAAGGACATTAAGCCAGAGGGATAAGGGTCTGTCTGGGGCTGTTTAGAGCTACGCCTGGTTATCTCTCTGTGGGGACCACAAGGCTAGAAGGCAGTGTAACACCCAGGCAGATGGGCAGTTTCTTTGCTTTGAAGTCTGTCAAAGTATAGGTGGCGGAGAGGGCGAGTGCTTGGTTACAAGGCTTTTACAGGCTTTGCTCAGTGTCTGTGTGCTTTCTTGTCCCCACTTTTATGCTCGAGTAATTTGAGTGTATTTAAGATCAAGTGTATTTTGTGAAGTTATAAGAGTCTACTTAATAGAAAAAGAAGATAACAAGTCATTGAACTATAGGGCTACTGCCATATGAATTCCATATTATTATGTATTTTTATCTATATGATTTTAAGGAGGAAAATGAGTGATGGTTGATTAGTCCTTTGAAATTCATGTTTTAGAGTCCCACATTTTCTGCACATTGATTGCTGTTCGACTAGAAAGTCAAGACAATCTAGTCTAGTAAGAGGTGGAGAATTGGGAAAAAGGGACAGTATAGTGGATAGAGAAACTGAAGTCTCTTACTCATTGCTTATGACACCATTATGCATTCCATTGCTAATTGTTGTTAATTCAGCAATTGTAAGCATAAAAAGTCAAAATAAATAACATTTTCAAGTAAAGATTTCCCATTTCAAAGATTGGGGCTGATCAAGACATTTTTTAACTGATCGGTATTGACTAAATTGGGCAATGAATGCAACTGTCGTCAACCAAGAGCATCACTTTGTGTTGAAAATTGGTTGGGGCTCAGATTAGGGATGTATAGAGACACTTAGCTTGCACGACATAACGATTCTTGAGATTAGGTTCACAAGAACAAGACAAAAAGATCCTTGAAACAGTGTTTTAAAGTTTTCCTCAATGCCAAGATATTTGAGTGGGAGCTTTCCCTCAGAAATTTTTGATCATTAAATACTTAATTTCTGGCATTCTGATGAAAGTATCAGCACCAATATATGGAAATATATGGAAACATATGTGGAAATGTTTTTTTATGTAAAAGGAAAGACAAAATATGGGTAGCATGTGACGTTTCAAAATATATAAATATAACAAAGTCGGAGCAGCTCTCAGGCATTCTGTGTTGCTTTCATATCTGTTTCTCCTGTAGATCAACTTTTCTCATGTAATATTGTCTCTGCTGAGGCAACACATTTACAGGCCACTTACTTGGCCAATAAGAAATTGTGTCAAGATTGTGTTAAAGTTACTGATTGGTTCTGCATGTTTTTGGGTCATTTAATAATGAGTAGCTTGTTTTTTTAGCTTAAGGTCCTTTTTTTTGGACAATCCACATTTGTTTCTTATATATTCTAATTGCACTGCATGTTTTCTTAACGAGCAAATAAACCTTTCTGAAGGCATTTTCATTAGTTTTTTTGTTTTTTTTAACAAATTATGCTTTCAAAAAGTGATGGGGACAAAGTCAGCCATTTTAAAAAGTGATGGGTACATGTCCCTAGTGTAAATGACACCTATGTCGTCAACTTTCCACTGTCTGTCAGAGCTTCGTGTGTAAGAGCAACACCACATACCAGAAACTACAGCAAAAAGCAGTATGAGACTGATTATTTTTGTGATGTGCACTCGTATTATTTCAGATCAGTGTGAGGGTCTCTTGTGTTTTGCTGTCATCTAATGGTGCCTGGTGTTTCATTATGGGAGGCCCGAGCCCCTGCTCGGAGAAGAGACAGATAGGGGTGGAAGCCAGTGTGTCACTGACATGCCCAAAAAGCCAATAAAAGTAAATTGCACCTATATTAGAAAATAGAAGTATTGGATTGGGACTCAGTATTGACAGATACTTAATATTAGGAATAGGCAGTTTGAAGGCATTACGGTATACCGGGGTATTTATTTAATTGCTTTTAATATCGTCAAAAATACAGACACCCCTCTTTCTATTAAACTGATACGGCGTAACTCTAACCTTCTCTGTAGGTTTACCGCTAAACTTCCCGGCTCATCTTTTCTTCTGCTTTGCTGCATTCACTGTCTCTCTCTCTCTCGCTCGGCCACACACACAAAACGGAGCAACTCGAAGGCGACTGCAAGCGGTGGGGATAACTTTACAGGACAAGTAAAGACAAAAATGCATCTTACCGTGTGGGTTAATTTTGGAATTAGTCCCGTCCAGCCAACAGAATGAAGTTGTGTCCACATCATCTCTGCTCAACCCGCTAATTGTGTTCATATCCGCTGCTGAAACAAGTATTATCAGTTCCTCTAGCAAGAATCTATGGAAGATTCATATTCCTATTCATTATTCTATGTGCCCTAAATATTAAAGGCAGCAAGACCTGTCTAGGTAAGCTAATTGCACATTAGACCCGCAACATTATAGGCTAGACAATGGCATACATCCTACACTGACTTCTATCACAAGCAGCTAAGATAAGTTTTTGAAATGTCAAGAAGGTGTGAAAAAATAGATAAAGCCCAATCCTGCTCCATTTTACATAATTCAGGTCGGGATCAGAGGCAAACACAAGTTGATTGGGACAACCCTTGTTTTATGTCTTGGCCTTGAGTTGTAGCTGCCATTTTGCCCTCAACGAAATGTAATTTGCCCTCAATGAACTGTTATTTTAAAGTTCAGTTTTTGGAGAGTTTAAAAAAAGTCATAAAAGCAAAATTCTCATGAGCCGGTTTGACTTTGAGGCTTTTCTGCAGGGAACAGCCTAAAACTAATGAGTCCCTCAAATACTTTAGCCGACAACAGAAAAGCATGATGAATGGAATTTCAGTTAGTGTACAATAGGGGCAATTACCAACTCATCTAGGCTTCAACATTTTGTTCAAGAAGAAGAAGAAGAAGAAGAAGAAGAAGAAGTTTTATTTATATAGCGCCTTTCCAGAGCTCAAGGTCGCTTTACATAGTACATTTATAATATATTTAAACAGTAACACACAACTTACAATCACATAGGATACATATAATCACACTTAGACGAAGTACATGTTAAATAGATATGTTTTTAGCTGAGTCTTGAATGCAGTCACAGATGAAATATTTCGAAGTGAAAGGGGCAGTGAATTCCATAATTTTGGTGCATTAACACTAAATGACCTTCCACCTACTGTAGACAACCGAAAACGAGGGATGGACAATAAACCAAGTTCAGTTGATCTGAGAGGACGTGCAGGACGGTAGGTGAAAAGTAGATCAGACAAATACGGGGGTGCAAGACCATTTAATGCCTTAAATGTTAAAAGCAGTACCTTAAAGTGGATACGAGATGCCACGGGTAGCCAGTGAAGGTCATGAAGCACCGGAGTAATGTGAGCAGAACGCCTGGCGGAGGTGAGGACTCTTGCTGCTGAGTTTTGAACGTACTGTAATCTTGCTATAAGTTTTTTGGGAAGACCAAGAAGTAAAGCATTGCAATAATCCAGACGTGATGTGATTAATGCATGAATTAAGAGTTCAGCGTCAGCTAAAGTGAGGGATGGTCTTAGACGAGCAATATTTCGGAGATGAAAGAAAGAGTTTTTAACAACGGAAGAAATATGGGAGCCAAAAGATAGAGTTGAGTCGAATAAGACACCAAGGTTGCGAGTCAGTGATGAAGGCTTAATATGGAAGCCATCAATATAGAAGGACTGGTCCATCCTTTTGACTGAGGCAGGAGAGCCAATCACTGTATAACATAACATTCAACATAATGCTTCATCCTGTTTGTAACAGAAAGGTCATATGACTTCTATCACACAACTTTAAATCTGCACCTTCAAAGGATAAAACTGCTGCAGATGTGCAGCTTTTTTCCCCAGCAGATGTAAAGACTGTGTAGACAAATGAGTAAACTGGTAAGACTGTGTGTTGTCCCTGTCACAAATGAGTCTGAGGCCAGTCTGGTGTGATAAGAGAGAAATAAAAAGAGTGCTGATGGAGCCTTGAAGACCATCTAAATGAGACCAGGATACGAATGCAATATGAAGAGTTTTTCACCTTGAAAGCCTGTCTGCCATCCCTCGCTGCCTGGCTGGACACTCCCCTGGTGCCATGGTGTGAGACTCCTCCGATCAATATTTCATGCTATTGGGCTCAGTCATTACTGATTAGCACACACACACTCACACACACACGTTTGTCTTACTATCTTCTTGACCGTTGACCTAATGCATTCTTTAGCCCCTTACCCTAACCTGAACCCTAAAACCAGGTCTTTACCCTCAAACAGCCCTTGCGTGGTCCAGCATTTTGGTTCCCACAAAGCTGCCCATAACTATGAAAAGTGAACATATGAACATTGAACATTGTCTACTAATGTTTTCTGTCTTTTAAAAATCACAAAGAGATAAAATGACTGATACATCACTTAAATGTTTTTCTTTTTATACTGAATTTGCATTCTGGTCTACATTACAGTACTAGTGATTTGTGTTGTTAAAGCACTGAGTTAAACTATAGCACTTCATAATATAACTTAAATTATTTGAATTGAGTCTGCATATCTAGTGGATTTGGTTTTACTGTATGAACAAAAGTGTGGATGAAAATATAAATTAATTTTTAAGTTCCATCATTGCTGTTTCTTAGACTTCAAAAACATCTGCATGATAAATCTCCGAATGTCACTGCTTATTGAGAATGTTTAGACATCCATAATTAATTAATAAAGTTTCCATAATAACCAACAGATGTTGATCCTATGTTAATTGTGATTATAAAAGTTACAATGTTACAGAAGCAGCAGATGATCCATTATATTTAGCTTACAATGATAAAACATCATGGTTAATTTGGGGTTTTGTGGGTTGACTGGGTTACTAAGACTTACTGTTAAGTTAAACACAATTTTGAAGCAGATTGAATTTCTTTTAAAGGCCCAGCTGGTTAAAACGTCAGCATCCTTTATATGAGTCTGTGTATTTGCTCTGCAAAGGCTTGAGACAATTTTTGCAAATCCAAAGTCGAATTATTTGACATGACTGGATGCTGAACTTTAATATCGTCGGTTATTTTGACAGCGACACAGTGACTCAGTGAGCAGTTTCACAATATTTGTTTTTTGGTTCGGTCCATCTAACCTATCCGTGGTGAATAGCATCCTTTTCACAGCATCATTCCCACCAAATTAGGATGACAATCTCTCCTGACTCTGTCTTTCTGATACACAAGCAAGCCCCCCCACATGTAAATGCAAAAGTACTCTCCGCATTCATTCACACACTCAACCTACATGCACACACTGTGAGACCAATGAGTGGAACAGCAGCCCATCCATTTCATTTCATGGTGAAGTCTGCTAGCTGTGAAGGCAGTGTGTGTTTGTGCTTGTAAGTACTTTATGTGCAATTTTGTGTTTTTTTGTCCTTGCAGCAAGTTTCTGTGTGCGCCTGCTGGGTGTATTTACTAACATTGCACTGTCTCAGTACGCATATGTACACACAGCTGCCTCTGAAACACAGCTCAGCTCTATGTGATCCAAACAGAGCTTCAGAGCTTTGATATACTTTCATAGCACCACAAGGGGATAGTGGGCTGTCAAGAGACCCCAACAAAGCTAGCGCCAGACATTCTTAGTAGGTGGAAGATTATTTGAATAGAGCAGACAGTCACTGCTGAAACCAAGACCATCCTTAAAAATGTGTGTATGCGCATATTCATACAAGTTCTATTGTTTGCCCTCACAGCAGTAAGGGTCTCTGCCATGTCAATAACAATGAGAGCAGCCAAGATTTTAATGGGAATATAATCTCCTGTCTATTTGTTCTTTTTTGGCACTCACTGTACTTATCTTGCGTGCTATGATTCAATGCAGGGGGTGAAAAAGGAAGTTGAATTTGATCACCTGAAGGACACATTGTTAGTGGAAAAAACAGAATGCAATAAGCAGAACAGAAGGAAAGAGGGATAAGACGGAAAAGAGGTAAGGAATGTGCATGAGAGGAGGAAAGCAGATAAAAGAAAAAGACTTAAAAAAAAAGTTCCCACACATGTAGTTCTCCAATTAATCTCTGGCTCACTTGACATTGTATTTCATCGTATTGCAGCCCTTACCTATCCACTTTATTATGGAATCGCACCCACTCTTTCAAGCACTTATATGACACACAGACACACACTCACCACCAGAACCAATGATCCTTTCCTTGGCCTCTGCGAGACCAAAGACCTCTCTGCTAGGAGATAACGAGTTCCCCTAGAAGAGTGAGCGAGACAGGGTAAAAGTGAGATACAGAGAGATGAGGCTACTGATAGTGGGGAGAGAAATAACACTCAGCAGTGCATGACTCCCCCAGTCTTCCTGTGACTAATAATGTTGTCCTTAAGGTGGCAAGGAGTATTCTTCCTTTAGTTTGGTTTCCTCCCTTTCTACCTTTCAACACAAGGATAGACCCAGCTGCCTGGTGTTCTGTAGTGTGCCTGCATGTGTGTGTGTTTGTGTGTGTGTGTAGTGGTAATTGTTCCCATCAGGCCAGCCTCATTGCAATATAATAATTAAATTCTAAATAAATAATAAAAAAAAAATAGTTTAAAAATACACATATTATAGTGTTTCCCATACCATGGTCTAATATTTATTATTTGCGATATTGTTTCATTCTGAGGCTACTGGGGACTGTCCTTTTACATTGAGTACCAAGAAGGAATGATCCAAAAATGTATAATTAGGTGGCTCCACCAACCATATACTGTCCGTGACGCCCGCGTGGCTGTGTGGACGGAGTCACAAATTCCGTTCCATAAGTCGAGTCAGGCTTTGGAAAAAAGGAGCATTATATGATGTGTTTATAGCAAGTAATAACCTATTTAATAGGGGATAATTCACAATACATGTATTAAGAAGAATGCATTCATTGACAGTCACACTCTTTTTTTGACGACAAAAAATGAAATTGTTAAACACAGAATTCAGAAAACTTAAAACGCAAAGCCCAGAACTTGGGAAAAATGTAAACAGATTTCCAAGGGGCCTATCCATGGTCTCAGTGCTGAAATATCTGAATTAAGCATAACACAGCTGTATTTTATTAATATTTATCATTGAAGTTGCACTGGTTTCTTCTCTTCTCTATAACCATAAACTGAATATCTTTGGGTTGTGGACTAAACAAGAAAAGCTTATCTTTACACTGATTAATTTTACTGACATTTTATAGACCAAAGAACTTTGATTAATTGAGAAAATAATCAACAGATTAATCTGCAATGAATATAATCATTAGTTGCACCCCTATTTCACTCGCATGTGCCGCTAAATATATAGATTTGTGTTACAGAAAATGCACAAATTTGAAAAGTTGAACTCATTATGAATGAATGCACATAGACACAGGCTGACAGCATATAGAGAAATTAGACAAGGAATTAATAAATCAAAATAACCCACAAAAATTAAACTGCTGTATTGTCTAACAGGATTAATGAGGCCATGTGTAGTCTTTAGCGGCCACAAGCTGTGCAGTTTTTAGATTGCAATTGCAATTAGTTGTGTGCTTGTACATGTGCTTGAACCTGTGAGCAAGCAAAATCCAAAACACATAGAAACTCAGTAAAACTCCCACTCCTACGTTACAGTAATATTTTTATTAGCCCTATGGTTGACGTAATCCATGCCCGTTACGGACTGCATTTAGCCAACGTGATACATCTGTGTTAGCTCGCCTACCTGCTTTTCAGTAACTAACTTTAATTGATAATATTTCAATGGAGGCTCAGCGATGTCAGCACAGCTAAATGTACTGAATGATAACGAAAACGGTTAGTGAGCTAGACTGAATGTTATAGGTGAGACTGCAAAGAACTGCCAAGTAGCACATCTCGATAGGTATCATAAATTGTCAAAACACCAGTTGTTTTGTGTTGTTAGTGGACTGTATTTTTAAAAGCTTTGTCAATATTTTAAGGTAAATGCCCAGTGTCCAGACCTAGGGTTTTCCACTTCCATAGTCCCCCACTGGTTTTCACAAAATCATTGTACACAAGAAGGAGCACACACACACACACACACACACACACACACACACACACACACACACACACACACACACACACACACACACACACACATTATAAATACCGGTCTGTACATAATAAATTCCTTGTTAATAATCTCTGTTACTTAAACATTTTTCTCTGCGCTCCTAAATTTCTTTGTGTGCTCCTAAAGATGTTAATTTTGGAGGACATTCAATATAAAAACAAGCATGCATAAGTTGCAATATAAGACATGTGAAAAAAATGCTCTTTTTAGCAAGTATGCTATCAACATGTATTAATCATACCAATTCAATTAAATTGTATTTATATAGTTTAGTTATATAGCTATGTCATTGCACTTTTCATATAGAGCAAGTCTACTATTTGTAATATTATTTACTTTTACTATAAATGATATATAACATTGCCAGCCATATATAACCTGTAGCAATGAACCTCTACTCTACTATGTTGTATTTCCTCAGCAGTGGACTCATAAAAACTATGCTTCAACTCTGACAACATGTTATAAAATCTGAAGTAATCAATAATGTCATCGGCGTGTGCATACTGCAAAATCAGTTTGGGTGTCTGAAGTGTCATCCTAAACCCTGATAGCTGACCAAGCTACAGTGATTCTTCTGATTGAGGCTCCCTGGAGGCACAGAGAGAAATATAAAATTTATCTCTCAATGTGTAGCTATTCTGTCATCAACTGACATCAAAATACAACGAAGATGTAAACTAGTTTTGCTGGAGTGATTCAGAGAACACTAATAACCATTACAGACATAATACATAAGGAGCCCTGCAGGCCAAAATAGATACTTCACCTCTCACATACATTTATTTTTATACATATAGTCATTCTATTCTCATGTTCATATACAGTATCTCACAAAAGTGAGTACACCCCTCACTTTTTGTACATATTTGATTATATCTTTTCATGTGACAATACTGAGGAAATGACACTTTGCTACAATGTAGTGAGTGTACATCTTGTAAAGCAGTGTAAATTTGCTGTCCCCTCAAAAGGGGTAGTGATGGAGCGGTGGCTAACACACTAGTGTTGTGTCGTTCAAAGAACGTTTCGTTCATTTGACCTGGTCTTCTATGTGACTCAAGAGAAATGAGTTGTCTCAGTGAGTAATTCGTTCATTTTCACGCATGCGTGAATAGTCTTGAACTCTTACATTTACTCGTCACACGGCTGCCACATTAGCTCTGTCAGCACAGGAAACAGAATTGATTAGTTCACGACTCTCAAGTGTGGGTCTCTTGGTTTGAGTCGTTCATTTGTCAGGTGACAGCTCCTACTTGAGCAGGAATGAGCTACTCGTTCACCGCTCACACAGGTCCTCAGTCTTTCGTTCATTCTGCAGGCTGAGGCCAGCGCTGGAGAATGAGAGATAGGTTAGGCTTTCAGGTAACAGTCACTGGACTGACATTATATAGCTATTTTGTTAATTATGTGACATTTTATAAGGCATAACGTTATTATAGTGCAGTGATGTTGTGATAAGTTATAGTTTTAACACAGCTGGTCTGGTTGGATACTCGGGAAAGATTGTGAAAATGGAAGGATTTAGGGGTATTAGTGGATTGCATATAGACAACATAATTGTGTGTTTTTTACATGGTTTGAATTTGGCTGTGGGCCTAGAGGGCTTTATATAATGATGATATACAGTAATCACAAGGTGCATTATACTTTGTCAAATAAAGCAAGCCAGGCAGCCTTCCGTGTTTGAGAATGGCACTGTTTGTTAATCGTCCACTAGAGGGCTGCAGCCTAGTTCAAATGAACGAAATGACTCAAAAAAAGATTAGTTCATTTTAATGAAAGAGATTTGAATGAACGAGTCTGTCAAAAGATTTGAAATTGCCATCACTATAACACGCATGCTTTTAGTGTGAGAGACCCCGGGTTCAAATCCCCATTGTGACACATCCACCAATGTGTCCCTGAGCAAGACACTTACCCCCTAGTTGCTCTAGAGGGGTGCAACCTCTTACATACTTAGCAATTGTAATTAAAAAAGTGTCAGCTAAATTAATAACAGCATATTACACTAACACTTTAATGTCTAAAGCGCAGGCAACCAAATTGAGTACACCCCTCACACAAGTGAAAATATCCAAATTGGGCCTGAACCCTCTTTAGGCGGTGGGCCAACGGCAGTTTTCGCGTATTTAGACGATCCCCATCGGGGGAGGCCGCCGTATTTTGCTAATTTTCAACAAATTAAACAAAATTTGTTGCCACTCGTGCTTCTTGCAATTTTTTTGTTTATCAGTAACTTTATCCAGCTTACTTTTTCCGGCAATAAGAGTGGACCGCTATGTTTGGGGTCCGATTTACATGACGTGTATGTAGTCATCATCCAATGGCGTGCTTGGAAAAGTGCCGGACCGTGGAAAACCCGGAAATAAATAACGCGCCGAAGCGACCGCAGGTTAAATACGTTGATTTAAGTTAAGTTAATTTGACATGATGCCATCTATAGTTTGGGGACCATATACAGTATAGAGAAAGCTGGGGATGAGGATCGTTAATTGAGACTGCTTAATGATCTGAGTCTTTATTGATAATACCACTATCGATACTTTACTATTATTTAGTAACACGAGACCAATCGGGCATGAGGTAGGCCTGCAGGGTATGAGGAAATATTATATATTGAGAGGACACAGGACTTGCTATAAATAAACTAATATTTAAGTGTGCTTATTAGCTGCCTGGTTGTTTTTTAATTAATTATAGGATTACGACTGAATATTTTAAATGTAACTAAATGTTGTTTCTAGAGCACCAACATTAATGTTAACAGCAAAGTCACTATTTAAGCTTAATATCTGCCATCACAGTACTGATATACGCCAAGCTAAGGTCTAGCTAAAAAGTAATGCAGTAATACAACATTCCTATCATAAATCCGCCATAACAATGATAATGTTCAGTTTTGGATGAAACTGTTTTGGGAAGTTGTTGATTCAACTGTATGATCATTTTGGAAACTGCAGTTGTGCTGCTGGTAGTTTGTAACTTTATCACATGGACAGGTGCTTCTGTTACTTATACCATTAATATGTGAGACAATGCTAAATAACACACACTCTTTTGTGTAATAATGCAACTCATGTCAACGTAACGTTACCACAAACATCTTCCAAAATGAACAAATGATGAAATAGTTTCAAAGTTTTCTTTAAGTTTTCTGAGCATTCTTCACCAGTTAAAAGGTTTTATTACCGAAAAATACGGACAGCGACCGACAGATTGATTTTTGATTTTTTTTTAAACCCAGGCCTAGTATTTGATTGCAGAGTGCTGTAGCGTGTTCGGACACTCTGCCATGGGGGTGCGAGTAGGCATGATGGAGGGAGGAAAACAAATCTGAAAGAAAAAAAAATCTGAACCCCCCCCACACACACACACAAAAATTCCCCCCATGTTGAAATGCAAGTGGTTGGACTATTATAACACACAAACAAATCATCACACACACTTGCAAAATCGTCTCCCTCGCATGGTAGCCATCTTGAATTGTCTGAAAACAGTCCCGTTTGGCCGTTAATGAAATTACACATCAGTGTGCGTCTCAACACTCGGAGGGTTTAGAAATCCATCATCACTGAAAAACGATGATACACACATAATTAAAACAACATAACTTGTTAAGAAGACTTGGTTGTTTAGTGTATGGTGTACATATTAGCTGGTTTTGATTGCTGAACTCATATTTACTTACTTTTGAGTAAGCGGTGTGTTCGGTGTGTTTATAGGCTATCACCAACAGAATCCTGAGCAAATGCAAATATGTGTAATTAAGCATAAAATTACTTACCATTCACCATCTTACACTTAAATGAGTTTCAGCTGAGAACCTTAGACCTTCAACATGCCCGCACATAAAGGAGAGGGAAACTGTGCGCTTGACATCAAATTGTATTTACATTAACATTATTAACTGAATGTTAAACTCTGAAAATTTAATCAATGTATAATTCATCAAAGCTAAATGAAATAACAATTAAAAGTAAAAGTCTTGAAGAACTGGATTTTTTATTTCACAACAATATATATATTTAAGTAATGGCTAAAGGTCCCCTGAATTAGTTTTTTGAGTGTATAGGGACAATCCACAGCCAACATTTTTCTGGATTTATTTCAGGTTTTGGAAAGAGAAGAACTCTTACTTCTCCTTTCAGCCTCTCTGGGTAGCGACTGTAACTATTACAAGTGCCCCAGGAATAGCGTTTGACCATATCTTAGAAAAATACAGCCAAAAAAAAGCTAGAAAACAACTTTTTTTTCATTAGAGTCAATGGAGTGCAGCCATGAAAGTGTCGGACCTTAGTTAGAGCAAGTCCTATACTGCACTGTGATTGGCCAGCTGTGTATTCAGGGCGTGGCTTAGCAAAGGGTCAGTTGATTTTAGCAAATAGAAGTCTAGGCTATAAATCAACCATGTTACAGTATGTGATATGGCTGTGATTATTTTGACAGATATTTTGATTGTGATATTAGTCATGACTTTAGTGGGAATGGTAATTTTTGCATTTTAATTTTAGAGAATTAAAAAATATATATATTAAGCATCTTTCCTTATGTCTGGAAAATATGATTTGCAGGCTGACACATCGTGGTATGTAATAGTTTGTTGTGACACATTTTACCTTTATCAAAGAATTGTAGCTCTTGCAATTATATATACTATAAAACATTATAACATTATAATGAATGGCCCAGAATGAATTATGTTTGAACTGCCCTTCAAAATAATAGATATATCATCCCATGTTCTAAGAGGAACCTTAGTCAACACCTGATCTTTTTGCTGCTGCAGTATGAGAGCTCTTCCGACAGATGAGACTGGAACAGAAAGTGGGTGAAATTGTAATTTTCCACTCATGGCTGAGATGGGATGTTTCAGATATGTCCTATTGCTTTAAATATTAATGTATGGCTGGGACAAGCAGTTTGAGACTGTATGATATTGAACAGAATTAGAAAAGGCCCGGCGTTCTGCAAGGGTGCACACTTAAGAACGGATGTGGGAATCCACAGCTTTCAGGTGTTTAAAATTGTAAGTGCTCACTCTGTGCTTTTGCACTACATTTTTATCACAGCAAGACGATACGTTAAGTTGTACCTTTTGAAATAATAAAAAGCACCCTTCTCTTTGATTTCACAGTCAGGAGCCTGGCAAAGTAAAACCTTGATTTGATTTAAGGTCACTGCATCACTCTCTTCTTTCATGCATATGCTGTACTTTAGGGGTAAATGGGTATGTCTATAATTGGTCCTTGGGGGTGAATAAACTTAGTTTTAAATAAGTATTGCACCAGCATTAATCTTCTCCCTGTAGTTTGACTTTATAGACATCACTCACCACCATTGATGGAGTCTCAGATACACACTTCTTGCTTTCAGGGGGTCAAGCCTTGGGCTGGGCCCCTAAGAACAGAGTTTTTCTTTCGTCTTTGTTAAGATGTTTTTTTTTCTGCTCTGAAATTACCCACACCTCTGAGACAGCAGGTCCAAGGGAAATCACATTCTGTGGATTAGTTTCAAATCTCCCCCACTCCTCAGGCAATAAAAACTACATAGATCAGCCAGATGGTAGCAGTAGAAGAAAAAGTGTCTAAAAAACTAGGCAAGGTGACTATTTTTATTGCATTAATACAGCCTACCATTGACATTGGCCAACATTCAGTGTCACTCTTAAACTTTGGAGGGTTGTCGAAAAACAAAGGGTCAAAGTCACAGATGCCTAGAGGCAAGAATGCAGCGAATACCTCAGCCAGTTTATAGTGTTCCTGATGAGAAACTTCAAAATGCATCAGCATCAGGTGGTGGGTTGTTTGTAGATTTACAGATATTATTTTTAGAATTATTACCAGTAGCATTAGTGAGTGGTTAGGTTGAACACCATGGCTTCACCTTTCTTGACTTTAGGAGATACCTATGAGACTTAGCTGAACTGATGGGACTGAACAAGACACAGTTTCTAACTAACTGAGCTTTATGATCATGCCAAACTGATTGATATGACATTAACACAATCAACATAGACTTTAAACCTACAGATAAACAGCTTCATGAGCTGCAAGAAGAATCAGAGTGATACATTTAGTGGTATTGTTTTTTTTAACTGTAAACATTTTCGGTAGCAGAGACACCACATCATTTCCAAATGATTGTTAAACTTGTTGCCGTAGAGATCAACAATACACCACCTGGGAACTCCTTGCTCTGTGACAGTGGTTCTCAACTTTTTTTGGGCCCCGTCAAAAAAAGATGTTGGCTATTTTCCCTGAGTATCGTTATTTTTTTTATTGTTGTTGTTGTTACTATTGTTATTAAAAATATGGGGAAAACCCTGCAGTTGTGTTCATGAGGGAGAGCGAGAGAGAGGGACGAGCGAGAGGATGTGCTGTGCCACTGTAATCAAATACGATTTTAAATAGGTCTAGTAAAAAGAAAATCAAAAATCAATATATCAATATGTGGTGGTCAGCATTGATATCTGTGTTCTCTGACTTGTAGAGAAAAAAAAGTCGTAATATTACCAGACTAATCACTGTAGCCTATTTAAAGAGAATTCATAATATTACACTACATGCGCTATACTGCATTACGTTACTAATTTGCTGGAAATCCCCACAGTCTTCTAACAGACACAGACTGGATGAGACAAGGAGGTGCTCATGCCAGGGAAAACGAAATCAACCAACAACACTTGTGATCAGGCAGAAATCTTACGAATAATTCCACACACTTTAAGTTAAACACCTCTGATAAAGTGCCGCTTACAGTCCCCAACAGAAAAAGTCGGGGCTTTAGTATTTAACGTTACATTTTTATAGCCTACTGAAACAACTATATGTATACACTTTGGCACAAACTATCTGTAACTCACAGAGCGAGGTGGGGACATGTCACTCGCTGATGTCACAGCGAAGTTGCTTTCAGGGTAAGTCTGACAGCGGAATTTTCCTCTTGTAAATGTGTAAGCACTGAGATAACAAGACTTTCACGGTGTATTCCTCAAATAAGTAAACACTTTTCCACGGTAATAAGAGAAAGAGAGCATCAAGTTTTTAGAGTTTACACAGTAAACACCATGTGGGTAAAATTTTACAGATACTCTGATTTCCCATTTCCATGAAGGCAGCACGGAGCTGCACCACAAGTAGCTGACGGGGAAAAAATACACAGTCTCGTCCAGTCGCAGTGGACTAAACTGTCAGACTTTAATGTCGCAGACCGCAGTTTTTTTGCAAGTAGTTTAAAGTTTAAACTCGTATTGTTGTGAATCTTTGGTGTAAACTCGCCTTAGAAGTTCCAACTGACAATGTAAATTAAATTAGGGAAGTTTACGGGACTGTAAACTAAACTGCATTTACAGAGCTCTGAGTGGTGTACATGGTTCTTCATGGTATTTCCTCAAGCAATCATTCATTTTAATTGGGTAGCTATAGGGCCTTGATGAGCTTTAATGTTGAGAATGGCTCTGCCTGGCTCGAGCACCTCTCAGCTGTCATATGAGCATGGGGTAAGGTTTATCTCCCACTTCAAACTGTTTATGTCACCTTCAGACAGCTTTCATATTCATATTTTAATTTCATAATGTCTTTAAAGGGGAAATCAGCACTGAGTCACAGTGGGCAGAAAATGCTGCTGTGCCGCTCTCTCTTTGTGTCAGATACTTTTTTCTCAAGATGTCAGAGGAGGCAATTTAGCATTGATTGCTGATAGGAACACCTGATGTAACATCATTTACAGAGATGTGCTCATCTATGAAAGTTGAGCCCATAGAAAACTGCAGATTTTTTCTTAAAGCACAGAGGGGCAGATATAGCTTCTCAACACTGTTCTTTGCCACTAGGAAGCTGGTATGCTATAATATACCCTCATACTGTATGATATACTTATATATACTTTAAAAGTCTACAGTCAATCAAAACACTTCCAGTGTCATTTAAAGCCAAATACCACCTGATAAAGGGTAAAAGGTAATTTCGGTATTTTACAACCTGGACCTTATTTTCTCATATTTTTGTGTTTATGTGACCAATTGGTCCAGTAGTGAGCAAGTGCGCTGCAGTCAGCAGCAGCGAAACAGCGCTGCAACGTATTACTTGCAGGCAATTGCAACCCATTAACCATACCCATAACCGATTTGCAATGTCCAAAACGCAGGACCTGCTATTTTTTGATAAAGGTCAAATGTGTCGTAAAATACCATTATAAATGAAGCATTGTGGTGCTACAGAGTTCCCCCAGCCTACAAATCATCTCCAGACGTAAGGGAACATGATTGCAGAAATAATATAACAAAAAAAAAATTTAAAAAACGTTTTAAAAAAAAACGCGCCTAAAACTGGCACTCATATTGCAATATGAATTTTTTTGCATATCGTCCAGCCCTAGCATACACACACACACACACACACACACACACACACACACACACACACACACACACTTGTCCACATTATTATTATCACTAATATCATTGGCATCATCTGATGTACACAATATGGGCCACTACGTAAAAAAAGGGGACATCATCCGAATATAGATTATTATATATATTATAGATCAACAGATTTAGTTGAGATATTGAGGCTTTTTTCCCTCTCAAATTGTTTGATCCTGGCTATGTTCTTTGCACTCTGTTCGTGATATGCAGTCTTGATCTGAGAGTCGTTTTGTTAATAAAGGAGGAAGTGCTGTGTCTGCACAGGCCTTTGATACTAGCTGAAGGCAACTCCCTCTCCTGGGTGAGGCATTAATAATATAGAGGAAGATCCAAGTGGAGAGGGAGCAAATGTGTCACTGTTCAAGCTTTGAGGAGATTTGTGGTGATACTGCCCACTGCAAGGCAACCTTACTGTACCCCTGTCACCAAGCAGCGCCAGTCCAGTCCTCTAAGTCTCACGCTCTGTTCTCAGAGCAGCTGGAAGTTAAGACAAACAAATTAGTCTTTTTAGAGAGTTTTGTTGGAAAATGCCAATTTAGTTTAGTAATTCTGAAGAGATGTGGTTCATCCCTGTTGCATATCAAAAAAAACTTCTGTGATTTGAATTCATAAATATGGTCATGCAGTGCAGAATCATAACTATTTGCATAACACACATATTATTGCCCAAATAATGATGTATGAGCATCACAGCCACTTGGTCTAGCAAGGTTATTCACATGTCCTAAACTGGGTTTATAATAGGGTGTAAGAGGGAAAAGTCATTTTAATTAGGCTGATAGGCTGTAAGAAACAGTCTATGTACACATAACCTCTGTGCGAGATTTAAACTACTTATAATAAAACTCAGGAATGTGGGCCACTTCTCCTTAAAAATGTGACACGGGACCCCTGAAGTTCAGGTTTTATTTAGCAGCATGTGGTCCCCTTTGCCTCCAGAAACCCACCTCCCGGCCTGCTACATCTCAGAGCTCATGCTTCTGAAATCAAAGGCAGACACAAGAGATTTCAAGGTTACCTTATTGCATTTTCCCCCCATATTGTTTAACTTTTCAACCGTATGTGATCAGCTAACCTGATGTAAGCCAACTAATGGGAGATGTGATGTGTTTGACTAAGACTTAAGTTAGACTTGAAGTCTGACAGGGATGTGACAGAAGTTGGATATGAATGTACATTTTTTATGCTACAGAGAAAAGAGAATATGGACTTACAAAGCATTTTTATGTTTTCTTAGGGAGAAAGAACTATATTTGCAGAGGTATTACACTGAGCCAAGAGTGGAGGAAAATGTCTCTTTTTCTTTGATGGATGGTTATTGTTTCATATTTTCTTGGAAGTTCTATTTCATATTTATGCCTGTAAGGTTATTAAAACTATCTTCTTTTTTGTCCATTGTGTGAATGTGGATACATACTATGTGAGCATGAGCTTTTATCTGCCTCTTTTGAATGTGTGTTTTGCACTTCTTGGAGCCTCGTATCTGGAAAAATTAGTAAATGAAACACACAGAATACTTTCTTTGAGTGAGGCTTTGCAAAACCAAAAGCTGGGAATATGTCAAAACCTGGGTTTGCATTTTTTTCATCTGTGTGTGTTTGTGTGTGTCAGTGTACGCTTATTCTCGTGCACACTTGCATGTGCATGCCAAATCACAGTGTTGTACCAGTGTAGCTGCGTTTTACGTGCTCTCTGATATGCCAGTCATGGATGAGATAGTTTGAGACTTCAAAGTGGCTGGAAGTAGCTCTGAGTCAGCGTCAGTCTTTAGGCAGGCAGGTTCAGGTTTACCTGACAAGCCTCTTAAAACACTTAATCCTGTTAATTCACAATGTAAGTCTGTTTGCTGCACAGTTCTCATCCTCAACTAGGAGCTCAGCCCCTACTGAGTTTGTCTGAGACAAGTTAAGCTGGAAAGTCTTCACAAGGAACATTACCTGTGTGTCTTTTTTGAGTGTGTGTGTGTGTGTGCAAAAACATAGGGACATTAAAGATTATTTTTGGCCATATTTGTAGAAGTGGCTTTGTGTGTTTTTTAATTAGTGTGCAGAATGACACAGTGACTGAGGTTAAAGTGTGAACTGTCAGCTCTGCTATGAGTCTTTTAAGCCACGTGCGATGATTAATTAAAAGACTAGTTATTAGTCATAGCTTCCATTTCATAGTGGCACATTTGTTAGTTAAAGATTTACCCAAGGGGGAAAAGACGTTTAGGGTTTGGTTTTGTCACTGGTGTTGTTCCTCATCAAAGTATGACGAGTGAATAATACAAGATTGCTGTTTGATTTCAGTTTGAAATGTACATGTTTCCCCTAAAGGACATTATCAATGGTGGGGTAAATATAGTATGCGGATCAGCTTTCCATCTGTTCGCCACCCATTCTTGTAAAATTTCAACAAATCATGTACTCCACATCTGTGCATGTGTGCGTTTCTGTATCATATTGAATATAAGAAATTGAATTGGGAAAACTATTTATAAAAGAAACAAATGTAGGTGCGTGCTTGTGTTCTATATGTGCCTTCCAACATGTTTTCTTTGCTGAATTCCCCCCAAGACGCAGCTCCCCTCTCTCCACCAAGGGTATTTCTTAACTGTATCACGGCTGCCCCTGCCATGAGTTATGGCGCTCTGTGATTCATTGAGCGATTCTGATGAGGTTATGAGCGAGCCAAGGACAAAGTTATCTCTCCTCTGCCCAACAGAAACACAGAGTTTATTAGCCTTCAAAGCAATGGACCTCTTTTTTGTTATCTAATCCTTCGTTCCTGCACATCACATAGCCACTTCATACACTACATGCATTGGTTGGCAGAATACATAACGTTGTAGTGAGACAAGGGGAAAAAAATGTAAAGAGGAAAAATCCATTACACTGCTGCCTTGACTCATGGAGCCTATATAGTGTAATTCATCCTGAAGCTTGTTCAGCTCGAAATGGCCTTATTTACAGAGTTCCATTACAACAATAAGAGGAAGAGAGAGAGAGAGAGAGAGAGATTGTGTAAGTGTGTGATTCGTGGGGAATCATGTCCAGGGCATGTAATTGAATGACTAGAATGGTGTCCTCGTCCATCCTCCATTATTCCACCTGAACTCTACGGCAGAGAGGAATCTTACATGGGAGCTGTAGGCTGATGGACAGATGCATGCAAAATAATGACGTCTCCTGTTGGTCTGTAGTGGAAGATCAGAATTCTAATCGAGTTACCTATGCAGTCATGCATGCATATATAGCTGCAAGTCACACACACACAGAAGTCTCTAATATATTGCAGTTGTCATATCAAAATGACAAAATAGGTAGTTTGTTATTAATTCCAAATGTAGTTATTGGATTGTACAGGTATGCTATTATCCTTACTACATGAAGTCACTCTTACGATTCCCCTTGCCAGCCTTTACCTTGAGGGTAAAGTCCAATCTCAGTAGACTTACAGGTAGATTTTCGAGTATACTTATGTGGTCTGGAATGTCCTGCTGGAGAGAGTGTGAGGAAGCTGGACTTTACAGAACATGGACTTGTTGGTGCTTTGTTCATTGTTGGAGGTCACGCAGTTGTTACTTCAAGCCAAATTGATGTTTGCTTTCTCTTTCCATGTAAGGAGCATTTTCTTCAGGTGCAAGGTCTGTAAACATGATCTTACTAGGACTACCTGATTTGCAACTCTGGTGTTGGTCAGAGGGCTTGAATTCATGCTGGACATTTGTATCATTCCAGTATCTTTGAGTTGATCTGTCTGGATATAAGTTGTGTCTAGTATAACCGACTGATACTGCATGATTAATACTAAGTTTAAAAAATCTAATATGTTGGTTGATAGCAATATAAACGCATAACATTAACAATCTAAATACCTTAGATTTAGTTTAGTTTTGCATGTCTGTACTGTAAATTATTGTTACTTATTGATAATGTACTAATATTGGCCCATATTATATGTATATTCATTTCTAGCTCTCTGGGCAGCTCCACTTGCTAATGGAAGAAGTGTGTGTGAGAATCATGGACAGTCTACATATCCAATCACCTAGGCTTGAGAACCTAGGGTAAAGACACAACCAGTTCCATCATGGGTAGTGTATTCTGCAAGTTTTTTTGGAGATAATAGCGTATATGGGAAAAGAGAGGGAATATCGCTGGTTCTACTCCATCCATTAAGTTGGTGGAATACTCCATATTTGGGGTATAAGCACAGCAAGGACTGACAACTAATTGTTCTTCCTTTCCTCCTGCTCCTTCTCCTTGTCATCAAGTTACCAGCTGACATCTGGAAATACTGTGATATAAATATAAATGAGCCAACGGTTTAGTGAGAATATCTTCAACTTTGTTTGGAGGTTAACCTGGAAGTGAGCATAATATGAGAAAACAACTGCACCAGGTAGTGTAGCACAGTGTTACCATAACTTACCTAATGATGGCCACAGCTACAGAAACAAGACACCATTTAAAATAAACCAGAATATTCCTTTATGGTGATATTTGTTCATCACAGTGTATGGCAGCGTCACCGTAGGGCAAAAGAATAAATCTAGCTGTAGTCAAATTTATTTTGAAATTCTTAAATGGAAACTATAAAATGGAATTGTTTTAAAAATGATGTAATTTAAGACCTATGCAGTCAGTGCATTGACCCCAAACATAAGAGGACAAGTAGATATAATTAAAGTGTCACAATAGGCTGGATATACCATAGTGTGCCGACAAAGCCACTATAATTTGTGAGAAAGCAGGCAAAAGAGCCCTATGAACATCGATTCGCACACACATGCTTACAAACTCTTATACACACATACACAAATATACACACCAACCAAACTTATGAGGTGGAAATGACTTATCGCCCCTCATCTATTCCATCACTGGGATACATCCAGGCTGCGCACATCACATACACGTATGCATGTGGACACAACTCACTCCCAGACACGTTCACACACACATACACTTGTTTGCCTCAGGACACAGACCGTCCTCCACTGTCTGTTTATGAACTCATCTGTTTGCTGCAGACAGGCTGGAGACGAGGACATTTGTAGTGTATGGCCACATATTCAACGTAATTAATCTACTGTCTAATTTGCCCTCAGCGCTCCCGTCGCATCTTGTCATCTTGTACAGCCATTTGATAACATATCATAAAACTGTCCGCCGTTCACAGCCATCATCTGCTTCATTTGTAACCTTTGAAGTTCTCGGGAGGTTTTTTTCTGTTGTGAGGTTTTTCGGAGCACCTAGGCACTGAGGTGTCAGATGTTGTTTGGTTCAAAATGGGCTGAAATAGAGCCTTATTATCCAGAATTATGTAGAGGAATTGTAGCAGAGAATAACCATCTGAATGTGTCACACATATACCGAAATAATTGAACAGGAGGCAGACAGAACTTGGGAGCTTGTTTGTGTGCAAGCTCGCGCAACAAGCACATGCAGACTTGCGTGGGCATGTATTTGTGTGTTTTTTGTGTCAGTGTGTATGTATGGTCTGTGCGACTCCACCCACAGAAATCTTCACTTTTCACCCTGATGGGAGCCAGGGATCAATAATGCATCAGCCAACAGATGGGTGACTGTCCTTCCTATCATTTGTTGCCTCTCCTCATCATTTCCCCCGCCAATGTATTAGAAAACAAAGGTGAAAGAGGGAGATGGAGACAGACAAAGACAGGATGACAGAGGAGAGAAATGAGAGAGAGAGAGAGTAGATGAGTACAACTAGTTCTTCAAGGCTACTTCTTCCAAGGTTCAAACAGAAATTAATCAAAATGTGAACATGATAGTATTTGTGTTAGGAGAACGGAATGATTCACTTAGCAGTGTGAATATACCTTTTGAAGATCTTATTTATACTTAATTTCTGTCTGATTATGCTTCTTTCCCTTTGACTATTGTGCTGAGAATTACCTTAGCAGGGCAATAGATGTTTTTTTTAATCAGTACTGCAAAGATATTCATGGTGAGCATAAGGATAAAATTACAATTTTACAAGGACAAATTAAGTACAAATTAAGAGGGAATTCACTAAGCCATAAATCTGGAGATATGTTAGAAGGATCCAACACTTACCAGTGTGGAAAAGCACATTGCCTGGTAAACAGATCTCTCTTGAGGATGGTAAAGTCTACCCGGTACATCAGTGGTTTTCATATTTCACCCATCCATGATGTCAACCACTCGCTGTCCCTCAGGAAATCATGGTACATGATACAACCAGCCCAGATAAACCAGCTGCAGTATGTTCAGCTCTTTGCTATAGCGTAGGCATAAAGGAATTTGAAGGTAGGCATCAAGTTCAGGGACAGTTTCAGCCACAAACAACTCTTGAACAATTCTACAATCCTCCAAACATTTCTTTAGAATTATTAGGCTTGTACTGTACATAGAAGATCATTGTGTGGTAAGGCATTTTGTGGGTTTACATAGTCATCAGTCAGTAGTAGTAGCACTATTGCAGAAATTTAGCATTGCACCTCCACAAAGTTGCGGGTTTTGTGGGTGACATATAAAAAAATTATCCTAATCGATGCAGCATAGTCCGAGTTATCCTGATTCTTAATCCCCAATACAGATCGAGCTCTAAAAGATCTTACATTTCCCAAAATGCTACTCATCCAGCGTAGCATAGCTATAGCATATTTTATTTATCTTTCCCAGGATGGTAAATGCTCAGACTTGTCATAAACTGTGCCTCAGTTTGTAACTGCAGTTTTCCATAGCTTGTCACTAAGCCCTAGCCAAGATAAGCTTGATAGCATCATCAGGTAATTTTCTCAGACACCACAAAGCCTCAAGATTTTCAGAGACTGAATAGACTGAGTAGTATTTAAAAAACTGAAATTTATGTGTAAAATTGGTGGAGTGCCCCTCCACCAAAGATGCAAAACATGGATGTTTTTAAAAGCCAATTACATTTGAGTTGGCATTTTTTTAAAAAGAGCTGTATCACATAAATTCAGAGTCTGCGTATCTGTAATCAGATATGATTGGCACCATAGCTAAACCTGCAAAGCCCTGCTATTTAAGTTAAATGTGGGAAGTGCAGCATAAATTAGGTCTTACCACTTGCTACTCTACTTACCAAAATCTGAGTGTGTTGATGACTGTGTAAATTTTGAAGATGTTTTCTTAATGTATTTGTTTATAGCTCAGTACACAAGGACATTTTCATCTATTTGTGAAAGTTATTTGTTTTCACATTTTTCTTTGCTCTTTTCTAGAGCATGCTGCTGGTAAAATGTTCAATAAAAGATGTCCTCAGCATGATGCTGAGAGATGTCCAAAATGAAGATGTGCCTATCAGTCTTTCAGTTTTTTTTTTTTTCATTCCTCAAAAGATGGCATTTTGGAAACACAAAGACTGTGCAGTACACTGACAATTTAGAGGATGATAGTCTGACACCATGTGCTCGCACTAAGTCACGCCTCTTCAAAATAATTCTTGTCAGAAAACATGGGTAACCAGAAATTGCGGAGCCACAGACGCACATATTGATTGGCTCCACACACATGCCTGGCTGCAGCAGCACCTCTAGCTTCATTTTATGCCCTGCTATAGCAAGCACATATGGCTACCCAAGGTGAGACATTATTTTAAATAATGTAAATGCCAGCTGCTTTTGTCTTCTACAGAATGAAAGTGAAATATGGAAGTGTGCAGTCTGTTTCACATGAGCCACTTGTATCATATTAATTCATGCAATATTTTACTGGATGAGGCGGTGAGTCTGATCTCAACTTAACCTCTTCAATCACTCACCCAGAAGGAGTTCCCTTTGCCATGCTGCCCATAGGGTTTTTAGCCCTTCAAATCTATTTCCATGGGTATGCCAGCTGCACTGTCAATCATCCATGAGTGGGTCTTCAGGAGTATGTAACTCATGTCACTTTCCCCGATAGTGTCCTTACCTCGTCAGTTTGTCTGTGGGGGTCAGATAGACTTTATGCTCTTTTACCTGTTTCACTCCTCCATCTCCAAGGTGTCAGATTTATGTCATGTCGTGACTGCGATTAAACATGCTTGTGACCAAATGTCACACATGCAGATACTAACTGCCACACCATGGCTTCATTTTAGTCCCTATGCAAACATTCAACAACCGAGAATTGCAAAGGCAGCAGTAAGCGACAAACAAAACATAGGGAGAGGCAAAGAATGGCGACTGCGTCTAGCAAGCACTGGAGGGCATACTAGCTCTCACAGGTTAATTCTTCTCTCCAAGTTGTGTTCTGCTTCCACGAATCAACCTGACATTTGGCAATTTGGAGGCGGAAATAAAAGCCTACTCTGTGAAGCATTTGTGGGGCGGTTTGGGGTCTTTAGAGACCTTTATTTTTAAGAGAGACTTTACCCTATTTCTGCATTCTTCAGCACTTTATACAAGTACAGTACATCACAAATTGAGCAATTAAAATATATTTCAATACTAGAAACCGCTATCTATCTCCTCAAGTAATCACCTCATCTGAGCTCTTGAGTATAAGAAATAAATCATAGCGTACATGCAAGCCTAGTGGCTGTCCAGACCATGCAGCTGTGATTTAAATATTAATAGATAATTAATGCAGTAAAATTTGGACCCCCAATTTGAAAACACTCTGCAGCCATTTCAATAAAAATTGTATTATTGTATTTGTATTTTATATATATACAAACACAAAATCTCAAGCTTATGACTTTTGCACTTCTTTGGATATTGCTGCAGAAACTCACTTAGTCACTCACTCACCTCACTTTGCTGATACAAGAAGCATGGAAAATGTGTCAGCAGTACTCATGCACATGTATGTGATGCTTTTACAGTAAATGGAGGAGGCTGTCTTTAAGTTGTTGATGTTGACATTGGCAGCAATGCCGTTTCATTAACCCAGGAAAAGAACTAACTTATGGTCAGTCTATAAGCTAATCAAACAAAAAAGAGTAAGCCATCATATTAATGTCTCATTGATGCCTGCATAACTGATAGCTACCCATATGTGAGTGATGTAACATTAGCTAAAAACCAAGCTTACCAAATACGCCCCAATTGCTATCAATCTACCCGTATCACAGGGTCTTTGCCAGATCTCGGGGGGCTGTGCTGGCTTTTACTCTGTTTTGCTATTGCCCTCATCTCAGTTGTCAGTCTCATGTTCACCCATGTCAAGTCTAGTACTGGTTTATCTCACTGCTGTCACCAATGGTGGTGGTAGAAGCAGCACAAAAAGAATATTTAGTAATTTTGAGGCACTTTGCCTTTCAAAAATAAGAGGATAGGTTCTTGTTTCAACATTTTCATTATGTTTTGATTTGGGATGTGTGATTGATTAACAAAGCCAATCATATTAAATCTTTTACTGTTCAGACAACAAGTGAGACAAGAATTTGGTGGGGAAAATGATAGACGCCACAGGAGGGGAGTGTTTCGGGCCGGGCCTCGCTGATTACTATAGACAAACACAACTTCATAAATGTTTTTACTAATTTTGGTGAACCTTCATTATAATTTATGGAGAAAATATGTTCCCAGCAGAGAATGCCGGCAGAGAGTAACGCCAGAATGGGCAATGCAACTGGGCTCAGCAGCCTTCTAGTGAACGCAGCCGGACCAGGACCGAACACAGCCTCCAAGACCAGCGGAGAGCAGTTTGATCATCATCAGAACAATATCATCCAGTTTCATCAAAAGGATCAAATAAAGTTGTGTTGTGTTTTGTACAGTAAGTCTGATAAACAGTAAATTAATCTAATACAGTGCTGGTATTTGCCTCTTTCTGTGTTGTGTTTCTCGCTCACAGCTGCCTGTACAACTCTTGGTTGTTGAATTTGTGCGCATGGACATATATTGTGCAGGTGGCAGTTATTGTTTTATTGCGCTCACAACATATGACATAAATCTGATGCCATATTTCTCTCGCTCTCTTTCGTTTCCAGAAAGCTTGTGCAGTTCAGGTCCTGCTGCCAGTTGGTGAGCCTGACTGCTTTAACATATCAAAGGTGCTGTGCAGGACGAAAGTTCCTAATTATTTCAACGGCAAACATCAAGTAACTGCATTTGTAAACCACTCGTGTTGGGGGATGGGGGTGGGGGGGTGGGGGGGTGGCCTTACTTCACTACAGTTAAATAACAGATTTAAAATATGACTAATCACTTTTGATCATAGTGTGTCACAAGTGTTACTTTCATGGTTTTAAGTAGATTTTTTCAGTGCAATACATGAAGCACATGACATTGATATTTTCATACTTGTGACTTTGTCGTTTTCTTGTTCATTTCTGTCTTCTTGCCCACATCTTGCCCTGACTTGAAACACTGCTTCAACTTTCTGTGGGTTTCTTGTGACTCTTTCTCCCACCCTCTCTGTTCTTTTGTGCTTTTTCTGTGTGTGTGTGTGTGTGTGTGTGTGTGTGTGTGTTGAGATTCATTAGCCGTGCTCGGTGAGAGGTTTGGGACACATTTTTTCTGCACTTTTGAAAGCTGTGAAAAAATCTCTGTAATTTGCCAAACACTGGCTTACTGAAGGTCACATGAACAAACAAAAAGAAAAATGTTGGCTACATCAGGAAGCAAATAGAATATGTTATTTATGATTATAATAATTTCCTACACATAACACACTCACAGGTGCCCACGGACATGGGTCAACACATTCATCAACAACCGTTTGGCAGAGTAATTGCAACTGGCATGGTATCATTTTCACCTTCACAGATGTCTAGTTTAGTCATTGTGTCTAATTGACTCCTTGCTAGTTAATGTAATCTTATTCCCATGTTTGCTGGGGGCACTATTGGTCAATTATACTCAGTGGGACATGGCTTGAACTTGTGTATGGGTCTCTGTGTGTATGTTGGATAACGAGCATGGGACAGCCATACAGCAATGTAAATTAACACCCCCATTTTTATGAAGTCTTGCTGTGATGTGAACAATCTGCACACACATAGGACAGACTTTTCTTGAACCCACAGGCCATTCTACAATATAACATGAGTAAAACACCAAGAAATGCGCAGATGAGGTGTCTGGTAACGCTACAGGAAGCCAATTAGACATCAAGTTTTGCATATGGTTCTCCCTATCCATCTGACCCCTGTTCGAAACAGACAGAGTGACAGTATGGTAAGCTGAGACAGAGAGAGTTGTAGGAGAGAAAGGGCGGGAAACACAAGGATAGACGAATGACGGATAACGCAACAGCACGGCTAAATGAGAGGGGATGGAAGGAAAGCAAAAGACAAGTGCTTGGATTACAGTTCCGCTGTTTATCATATAAATGAAGGGTCGTGTTCAACTGAGCCAGGGGATAACAATCAATCGTTTGGCATGCAGATCTGTCTCCATTTCCTTGCCATTGCTAGCCAGCCACATAATTCCACTGTGTGTCACATGCAAGTCTGCCTGCATCTGTTTGCTCTGCTGATGTCTCTTGTTTCATTTCATCACCACTGACATGCTCAGTAAGAAGGAACCGTTATTTTCTTTGCATCAGCGCCTGCTCTTAAAAACACATTTTCAGTTGACTTTTACTGATTAGGAGCCAGTACGACCAATACGTGTTGAGTGTTTGCATTTAAAGAGCATTCCATAAAATTCCAGTCCTGTTTGATCACTTTGTGCAAGCAAAGAAGCCCAGATGTCGTACTCTCCAGCCACATCCATCACTGCTTCCTGTGAGATCCCAGGGCATTTCCATGCTAGATAGTATATGTATTCCCCCTTGTGCTGCCGGGTCTGCCCCAAGATCTATTGTGACGTTCTTGGAATATGTTGGCAGCAAGAGGCTGATGCCCTGATCACATGCTCGAACAACCTTAATTGGCTTCTTTAAGAGTTATGAAGCAGCACTCCTAATCTTAACTCCATCCAGATTTCTGAGCTGCTAACCTTGTCTCTGTTTTCATGGGTCCAAGATGGTAGACCTTATCTGAAACTGACCTGCGTAAAACCTTTTCAAACCTGTGCATAAATACATTTTCAAAGGGACACGGTCCAAAGAAGAACTGAGGACACTTTAACCCAATTTGAAAAACCCATTTTGACTAATTGTAATTCTCATTCTTTTCTTTAAAGCCTGTGATCATTCCTAAAGTTTAAAATACAATTTGATAAATCAAGAGCTTCAGTTTCAGGCATCAGACCTCCTTTTCCGTCCCAACAGTCCAACACAACCATTATTTTTCATAAAGCCTGCTGTTTCATATGTAAACACTTTCATTAGTTGGAAAATGTCCCATGTCGACAGCATATTGGTTACCACCTTTGAGAGACTGAATAGTCTTTATAAAGCCACCAATCAGAAATATTCTGACTATGCTGAGCTTGCTTCATTACATAGGGCACAGACTGGTGCTGTTTGAGGTATGAGCTATGATACATACAGACAGACACAGCCTGATCAATAGCCATCCGACATTTCACTGCTTGGCAGGCAGAAACCGAGGTGGGTGGAATAACAAGTTTCATTGTTTTGAGTGTGCACGCAGGTCATCAGTATCTCTCCACATGACTTGCATCATCAAATATCCCTAAAAGAATGAAGTTGCATTTGCCTCTGTTATCCCTGCTTAGGAGACCAGCTCCAGTTCCAGTTCCTGAACTAACAAAACAGACTCTGCATTTTGCATGTTGCAGACCTTACTTCTGCTCCAATCCTTTGCAGCAAACCTCATCCTCCCTGTTCATCACTTTCATGCCTTTAGTCTTTTGTCTGCCTGAACTGCTCCAGCAAACCTTTTGTCCAAGCCTGCACTTGCACCCTTTGACTTTAGAGGCTTAACAATTACAAATCATTTGAAAGCGCCACAAAGGGGATATTTTTGAAGATGAATGAAAGTGGGCTGCTTTAGGAGTTGCCTTTAAACTTCACCAAGCCAAGGATAGAGGGATTAGTAGCAAGGGATGTTAATGATGCACAGCAGGGAAGCCGCTCCATTGTGATATGTGACCTCTGCAGTACTTGATTATGGCTGAGATTTTATTAATCCTGCTCTTTAGCATAACGGCCAGGTACTGAATGTTTGAATAAAAATAGGAATGTCAGTTTTGCAGTAATTATGTTCCCTGTTATTGACGGGTGCTATACATGTACACTCATAAATATGTACGCTGAGACATACACCATCTCTAACCTCCAACACTACCCCACCCACTTCCCGTTCCCGTCAGATGCATCAACTCCCAACTCCAGAAAAGTTATGTTTTTGTGACTTTGCTGTCTGCTGAATACAAAGTGAAATGATTACATGGAGACCTCCCACTGCTCTCAGCAAACTGCTGCTTCTGTAACTCACACTGGCATGGAGGCTTGGCACCAGCTCTGCCTGGGTTTAGTGCCCCCCCTGTGCTGTCATTAGCATACAGGCCATGTCTCACTGACTGCCAACCTTTAGGCAGTGATTCCATCTTGTCGTGATACGCAGTGAGGGAGTGCAGTAAAACTGCCATGCTGCCAGGCTCTGACGGCTACAAAATTGCAGGAAGGCTGTGAAAGGGAAAAAGGAGAACAAAAAAAAAAATTACAACCTGCCTGGCAGAACGTCAAGAAAGGGGACTGAACTCACAGAGGAGCTACTTCACCTTATTTTCCCGTGTGTGTGTGTGTGTGTGTGTGTTGTTGTTGGGAGTTATTGATGTAATTGACCAGCCTAAGGACAAGGGAAAAATCTATAGTGGAAGAAGATTTTCTTTTTCTCCAAAATGGAGGCATCAGTGAAGGCAGCCAAGTTCCACTCATGTGTTGTAGGTCATCTTATTGATTGTAAGTTAACGGTAATTGAACGAGACTTCGCTCTGTTGTTAAGAAGAGACATGGCCCTCGATTGTCCCACAGGTAGTCCTGCTTTGCCGGTTTATGGCCATCAGGGCAACGAAAATCAGAACTTCTTTCTGCACAGGGCTGACCCTAATAACCCCTCTCTCTCTTTCTCTGCTTTGGTTGATTTCTCTTTTAACATTATGTCCTGGTGAATTTCAAGAAGCAGACAATATTTAGTTAACTGCTTACCAGTATCCCCTAGTTGAAGTCTTTAACCCTGGCAAGGTGCAAGTTATGGTGCCTGCATTGAAACAGGTTTTCTAGTCAGATAAGCCTTGGTCTATTACAACAATTTCAACCTACTACACTTAAATGCACTAATTATGTGACCATGTTGTGTAGAAAAACAAATCTATGAGGACTCAGGCAGCCTCTCAACTCTCAACTAAAATCTTTATCTCAAATAATTTCCGTGCTTTTGCATCTCTAAGACATCATAACCCTCAAAAGACACTGAGCAAATGCAAAATAAAAACCCATAGTCTCCCATCTTCAGAAGGACTTAGCCCACTTACAGTTCACCAAAACAAGTGTTGCAGACAGCCGTCATCCCCTGTGTTTAACATGATTTATATGCTTTTTATTATGTCCCTGTCTCCTCTGTTTTCAGGCAGAAATAGAACTTGATTCTGACTGCACATTCACAACGTTGTCTTGGGCATCATACCTGTGATGTGTGACACTACAACCATAGAGGACAGTAGACTACACAAGGGTATGTCCCCTGTCATTGAGCAAGTACTATGCTGTAGACAATTTTCCAATTGTTCTTGATGATTCTGGAATGTTTCTGAGGATGTTTGTACTCTCATCTGAGTAATTAAGATGTTTGCCACGTTCATCTAATCGCACTGAAATGTTAATTGGTACAGAGTCATTTTGATAATAATGGGTATTGTCAAAATGGCAAAAACAAATATTTAATATAATTTTAATATGTTACCAACCTAAACTTTCAGTTGCTTCATGTAAAAAGTTTTGATCCACACTATTCCTTCAGTTAGCTGCGGTCTTGACATAGATGATCAAAATGTACTCTAAATTGTGCCAAACTTTGATCAAACACGGCTGCCACCGTGCCAAATTAGCAACTGTAAAATGATAGGATTTGGTCTCGTTAAACTAACTGATAAAAAGGCAGCTTCATCCGGATCCCAATCCCTCTGTCAAAAGTAATTCCTGCTCTCACTCCATCCCTGAATTTAGAAATAGGATGACTCACCACCTTCTTTCTGCCAAATAAAATCTGCTCACGTCTGTACACATACACACCTAAAAGGACAATTTCTGTCCGTTCACTGTGTCCCTCCACACATTCTGACACATCAGAGTAGCACAGAGTAGACTGGGCTTTGCACTCTCCCTTTCAATAATGCAACAAGTTCTCTTAAGCCTCTATACTTATGGAGCACAGAGAAATAATCTGTCCTGGAATTACTGCTTGTGTGGAAAAATAATGTCTCTTATTATTATTTTCTGTTTTCATTTTCTTTCACTGCTTTGTTGCCAGCCCTCTTGCATTGAGTACCTCTTGGGAGTTTGTTTATCTTCCCCTAGGTCATCATGCCTGCCTAGCCATGAACTGTATTTGTAATATAGAAGGAGATCGGAAGAATAGTTATTTATACATGGCAAATTGTAATTAATGTGCATTTATTTATATGTTGCTTTATCACAAACATGTATCAAAGGACTGTAATATCAACAGGTGATAGAAAACAGGTCAGCATTACTTCAAGTCTTCGTATTATTTTTTATACCCATTTAAGTATAAATAGCAGAACACTGACTGACCGTAGTCCCAGTTTGTGCCTCTCACAAATAGCTGCTTGAGACTTTAGGAAATCGCCAAAAGAGAGTGAGATTAACAACATATTTAGGGCTGATGAACATATTTAGGGCTTTTGTGATGAAGTACACAAAAGGAAAACCTCTCATAGTAGAGCAAGTCACCACAACACAGAGACCCACAGAGCAACTCAAAGGGACATAAACACGCTACTAGTGACTGCAAAAGTACCGCCAGATACCCTGTCTTTCCAGCAGAGAAACAGAGAACAGACAGTGGCTGCTCAAGCGTGATTAGCTCAGACTACTAGCACCACACAAAACACATTGCTATGCTATGGGGTGGTCATACCCTATGCGTCGCCACACACTATTTAACCATTCAGTAGTGTACCACCCGCCACCCCACACTGTTGGTTATATTTTTAAGATATGGACTAAGGCTTCTAGCATATTGTTAGGGAGTACTTGCTCTTAAAGAAACAGGGAAACAGAATCAATTTTGATTCATGCTGTGTCACAGACATTTTGCTGGTATGCAGCTGATATTTGTTTTTGAAGAATTCTATAACAATCCTTCTTCAGGTTCACCCGCAGAAACCTTGTTAGAACTTTTACTTCCTCTAGATAGTCACAATTGATGCAATACATCACAATACATGAGAATTAGCTATGCTTTCTCTATGTTTGTAAAGGGTTTGGGTTAGAATTAATGGAGCAAACATTTCAAAGGCCTGGACTAAAAACACACCAACCCATAACATCATTTTAAAGCGACTGAAACCTTTAACCAACTTGTGTTTTTCTTCTTTAATTTAATATTTAATGGCTGAAAAGCAAACACATATAACTTAAAGAATACCAACATACTGTTAAATGCCATCATTAATTTATGAAATATTATTTATTCATGTTAGGGTAGCTCAACAACCATGCTGCCACAGCTTGACAGTATGGGAAAATGAGTGTAGAAGTATTGATAGAACCTAGGAAGTTAATTTCAGTTTGGCTTTCACTTGTTCCCAGGGACAAAACAGAGGTGGCAAGACAAGTTTTTCATGGCCCATTGGCCTGATCTAATTTGGTGGAAGAGAACACTCTATGTCTAAATTTGTCACTGCGGCCACCAAGGTTGGCACCAAAGGATAGATCACTGAGCAGCGCCCCTGTCTCCCATATCAATTTCAAACTGAACTCTAAAAATACACCCAATTATACAGAGGAGAAGAAAGTGGCGATTGTTGGTTTCTATATGCTCTGACCCCCAAGGTGTCACCTGGATGAGATTGTGTCAAATATAGACTGTCCTGGAGGGCTGGAACACGCGGGGGAAACACTGGATTAAATGTCACTGGCTATACCGTACATCTAACATATTGCATAATTCATGTAAGAATCCCACACGCGAGTCATGTCGTCGGAGCTTAAACAAGCAGTCAGTTATCCTTTAGCCTTTTTATTTCCAGTCCACCACTATTAAATCAACTAGGAGCCTCGGGATTCATTTAAGAGCTCAGTCACTTCCTGCTCGCCATGAGGCTGTGTAAGCTGCGTACTTCAAAAAATAAAGACCAATTATGTCAGCACCTCCAAGCACCAATGGATGCCCCGTCCTCTCTTCTGTCAATTGACAGCCTTTCAGGGCTGTCAAATCCACCCGCTAATCAGCTAATAACACCAACAATTGGTAATTAGGCATCCCCAGAGTAAGCAATTAATTATCGGTTCACAACGTGCCTTCCCCCCGCTAATAGTTTGGTAAAAAGACAGCCCGCTTGATGTTATGTTTAATAGTCATAAACTTTTATTGCCTCTCAAACACAAAGAGTCAATTACGTAGGCGAGTGAAGATGCCTGCTACAGGCCCTGCTGGGGAGAGAGGTTGATTAAGGGTGTTAAAGGCCCCGCAGCTTTAAAGGGATGGATGGAGAGTAAATAAACAGAGAGAGATAATTAAGGACGGGCAGAAAACAACAAGCCTTATTTTCTCTCTCTTTCTCTCAATCTCTCCTTGTCTCTTGTTTTCTCTTGATTTCAGTCGTTCTCTTTTTCTTTTCCTCTCTAATGATTGTTTGTAATCTGGCCTTTTCTAGAGAGAGAACCCAAGTTGTTGTCTTGATTGTACTGGTTTTTTTTGTTTCTTTCCACAATCTTCGTCTGATTGAGGTTTACAAGCTATTGCTAATGGCCTGGTGGATGGCTACATCAGAGCACCGTTTATCTTCTTAGCATTTTAATGGATTTGTTACACAATTTCAGAAACTCCATACCTTGTGATTCCCAGAATTACATTGACTGGGGCGAAACTTCTGTCATTTATAACTGGCTTTCCAAAAATAGTCTGCAACATATGCACTCATTCAGCACGTACACAAACACACACATTAGAACTACTAACCGCTACCTTCGTCACCATCAATTAACTATTTCTACTTCTTGCTTAACGCTATCTTAAATTAGGATTTGAGGGTGCTTTCACACCTGTAGTGTGGTACATTTGACCTTTTAGTTCTGGTCCGGTTTGTGACCTATGACTTATTATAAGAGGAGTAAACATCGAAGTCATATTGACTGACATTTAGCGCATTCATTGGGTGGTGGTGTCATCCTACATCATCAACCTATCATCTTTTGATTGATCAGGGAGATCCGCACATATTTGTCACCGTGATTACCAATAATTTTGCATAACTGTCGGCTATACACCTCTTATGCTGATTGAGATTGCTTTCGTTTCAGCTCAAGGCCAGGAGATGGATTAAATAGTGTTTTAGCTTTGGATTCATGCTAAAATACAGTCGCAAAACCTTGTTGTCCGTCTGTTTTGCTTTCAATTCATAAAATGACTGCACCAGAGTTGGCTTGGAACTTGAACCAAGACCCCGCTTTTAAGAGTGTTTCAAGCCTGTATTGTGTTCCTTTGTGGTGAGAAAGTGATCCAACCTCACTCTTGTACTCTGCTGAAATGCTCCTGTAGCCAGGTGATCTTTGATTACTGGGATGTGGTTGAGTGAAATCAATGGTTGCAAGCAGCTAGTCAGAGAATTCATCAAGACCTGACCTGAACTATGGCAGCAAATTACCTACTTAATATTTGGACATATAGAACATTCTACCTGAGTTTACTTTTTCACTCCCGCCCCAGTCACATTAACCAGTGAGAGGAACGGACATGTTCACATGGTTTTAGTGATGTATTTTGGTGTGCTTGAATTTTTTTGCTTGTGAAATGAAATTAAACTAAGGGGATATTTATGTTCACCAGCTCTTCTACTGATTCAGACAAGAGCAAACAAAACTATAGGTGTGAAATTGCCTTACAAAGGTGTAGGTGTGGTGGTTAATAAACATGACATGAAAATGACTGATGTAACCATGGCATATGGTTGTACAGTGTGTATGTAAGCTATCCCAAACGTGCTATTCAAAATGCATTTTTTGTTTGTCTTCTAGCCTCAAATGATATTACACTAGAGATGTCTTTGCTTCTGGTTAAAGACTAAAATGAGATTGCTGATGGGCCAAACTGAAGATAAAGAATAATAATAGTAAGAAAATGTTTTTATCTAAGATGATCAACTCAATCCGTGGGTCTTATGTAGTACCTCTTACAGTCTTGTGAATCACTTTTCTTGGTGTCCTTCTATAACAAAACATTTCAACCATCTTTTTAAAATAGCACAATAGCGCATCTTTTAAAAAACGCAAATTAGAAGTCAACTTTATTGCCCCAACAGGGCAAGAGATGTGTCCTTGTTTCAACAATCAAAAAGCAACAGCAAGAACAATTAAAAAATAAGAACCACGATATGGATCACAAATCATCAGCAGTGCAGCAATATGTGTGCAAACATTGATGCAGCTTAATAAAATCACCTGGCATGGGGACAGTTCAGTGCTGTTTGTTCATTATATTGATTGCACATGGTAGAAAGGATACCAGAGACGTTGTTTATTGTCTAGAAGGCATTAACTCAAATTAACATTTTTAGTGTCAGTAGTAACATAGGACAAAGCTTTTCTGCATAGCAATATTGTGCAGAGCATCTTTTTATTTAGTTATCAGGATGATCAAATATGAACATGAAATCAGATTTATTTATAAATTATGCAACAAGGGCAATTGCATTGAAAGATTTAGAATTTATAAATTATTGGAAAAGTTAAATATCTACTTCATTCATTTATTTATTTTAGACACTTGCTATTATTACAGAATCAATTGACAATTTGATTGCAACAGTTCACCATAAGACATACCAACTATGTCAGTGCAAGCTGAGCTGGCTTTCTGCAAAATTGACATCACCAAAATGAACCATGTAACTGTAGTAATATGACAAATACTTCTTTCACATGCATAGTTTGGGGTAGATTTTGTTTGCAGTTCAACAAACGGACATAAAGATGCAGACACACACCTGACCTGCCGGTGCTACAGGTCAACGTTCCCTGTTGCCACTTGCTCTTGGGCCTGAACCAGATGAAAGTGTTGGAAAAGCGGACTTGTGGAGTGTTTCTGCACTCCTCAGTTTCATTAGTGGCTGTGCTGTGGCTCTCCCATGCTCACAGTGAGTTATCCACCTCCTCCATCGCCATGTCTCAGCAGCCTAATGTGGTCTGGGCTTGTCATGGCATGCAGCACACAGGCCTACCTGGTCAGCCATTAATAGTGACCCAATTCCAGGCAGCTCTCTGGAATTAAGAGATTTAAAAGCATGTGGTGAATTCTTCTTCAAAATGGTTTTGCATTTGTTTTCAAGCTTCAACATAATCAAAAGTTTTTACAGAGTTATATTTCTAGGTGCATTTTGTATGAAGTATACCTGAAAGATTTCTGCTTTAAAGTCAACAGTACAAGGTGCATGCACATGCAAATCCATGTGTGTCTGTTCCTGTCTATGTTTAGTTTGTATTTTCTTTCAGTGTACTTACTTTCAAAACATTTCCCCCCCTGGCAGTTTGCAGGCTGAAGAAACTCTTCCAGAGATTAGCCCTGCAAGTTTCATAATGCTTTTGTTGCCTTTAGCCTTGTTTTCGTTGCAGTAGGTGTTATTTGAGATTTTCTTACTCTTGTTGCAGGGTATTACTTTCGGTATTGCATCAAAGTTCATCTAATTTGTTGTCCCAATTTCCCTTGCAGCTGTCGGTCAATCATTGGGGAAATGTTTCAGAAGAGCTCTAAACATGAGAGAGGAAATGAGCCGAGACGAATGTTCCCAAAAACACACCGTGGGAGCTGGAAGCAAACGAGACAAAGGCAGAAATCAGGTTGGAAGGATGAGGGAGAGCAGAAAGTGAGACGAAGAGGAAGAGAGGAGAAGGCAGGTGAGCTATGAGCGTGCTGACCTTCCCCCTCGCTGTCAGAATAACATAAACCCAGCAGCCCCTGCCCCTCTAGCTGGATCAGACTGCCAGTCCATCAACTGTCCCATTAACATGTCAGAACAAACAAACTAAACAAAAAACACAAAGCTGCAGCGAGCAAGAGCATGGATGGATGGATGCCTTAGCTTGGAGGATGTCTGGCTGCATGGCTGTGTAGTGAGAGATGTACTGCTGAGCATTGTGGATCTGTCATCAGTCATTTCTCTCTGTCTTGCTTTCTTTTTCTCTTTCTGTGTGCAAACAATGGCACAGCCGTGCACCAGCACCCACAAGCCAAAAGCGGAGAGGTTAGGAATTGTATCTATCCACACGCATGGAACACCATTCAAGATTTATGAAGAAGTGTCTCCTGAAATATTATTAGAATCTTGCGTCTTTTAGTCTGCACAGGATTGAAGTGGGTCACATTTTGTGATCTTATAAGCAGCCCTAAATTATGCTCCAGCACTCTTCCCCGTCTCATCTGCAGTTCACATGGTGCAGAAGAAGACGGAGGGAGGGAGCTGGGCTCGATGACTGAGCCTCTGCAAGCCAGGATGCAGATTGTCTATTTGTTTATATGTTTGGACTTTTAATCTTGTCAAGTGGGTTATAGAGCACAGATGTTGGTATACAAAACCAGTGGGGTGGCTGATCTAATACGTTGAGCTCTTTTTACCTCCACGCATACCCCCCACCCCTATGTCTTGCTGTCTTTATAGCACAGGTGGATCTACAGTGGCTCCTGGTGGAGCTCTGAGGTACTGTGCAAAAAAGGATCAGGAATGCAGGATCAGGATGTGTGAAACCCTTGACCTAGTTCTTGTACTTCTCTACGTTGAATGTTTCTTGTTAATCAAATCAGTGTTTTTATAAAACTGGTAGACATTTTTTTCAAAATGAATAGATAAGATAAATAAGAAGGAGGCTCTTCCATTTGACAGATTAGCCCACATCTATTGATTCTAAGTAGGAGAATATAGCAGCAGGCTGGCAACTGCGATAACAACTGCTTTCTATCTATCCAGAAGGATTTCTTTCTTGTCGGCAGACCTACATGAAACAAATACTGTAGACACCAGGCTTTCTTGTGGTCAATTCCGTCCCTTGGGCGCAACTGTGGGAGATTGTATTGTTTGTATAATAAGTCCGTTGTGAATGCAGTCCTGGTGAGAAATGTCTTTTACTCACATACGGTATTGATTATGTCAGTATATGGGCAAAACTCCTTCAGAGAACATTAGATCCTTTAAGGCATAAAGTAAGTAAAGCTTTTGATAAATTCTAGGGAGAGAGAGCACAGCAAGTCGTGTTTTTATGAGCTCAGATGCCGTTTTCTCTCTTCAGTTTCTCCTTTTCACTCTATCTCTATTGGCCAGAGGTGGTCTGGGGAATTTGGCACTTCCCAGTGGAAGGTACACATCACACAGTCTGGAAATTATTTAACTGGACAAACACACATCTTTGTTTATGCTCCTGGTATTTGACCCAGTGCTTCAGGTTTACCTCGGACTAACTTGTCTTATCTTACCTCTGTTTTTCTGCTGGCACTCTATGTAAATTTGTCCTCAATTGAATTAGCTTAACTCTTTAATGTTAGCAGCTTTACTTCCTATTTTTAAATGCATATATCTTCCTCTGGGTCAGACTGTATTTTAAATAAGGACTTGGAAACTTTCCGGCTCAAGGCATTCTGCTGCTTATGTTAAAGGAGCAGTTCAACATTTTGGGTAATGAGCTTATTTGCTTTGGTGCCAAGAGTTAGATAAGAAAATCAATACCACTCTCATGTCTGTAAGGTAAATATGAAGCTGCCACCTGCAGCTAGGCTGGCTCTGTCCAAAGGTACAAAAATGCAACAACCAGAACCTCTGAAGCTCACTAATTAATTATTAGATTTATTTAATTTGTATGTAAAGTGTAAAAGTGGACTAGTTTGTGGGCAGTTGCAGCATCTCCCTGGAGTCTTGTTGTCACCAGAAAGTTACTGTGCCCAACTAATAGGGCACATAACCCCTTCTTAAAAGCACAGTGTGTTGTTTTTTTTAACCTCATTTTTTGTGTTAATTAACATTGACGTGTTAATTAGTGAGCTTTAGAGGTGATGGTCGGTAAATGGGCTGCAGGCTATAGCTTTATAGTGTACAGATGTGAGTTGAATTGGTCTTCTCCTCTAACGCCTGACAAGAACAGTGAATAAGCATATTTCCCAAAATGTCAAACCCCCCAAAGAATCCCGAAATGTCAAACTATTGCCTTAATGAATCATGCGTTGTATGTGCAGCTATAAACTCACGAGTCTATATGGTAAACCCATCCCTCAGAGCATCTTTGTGAACCCAAGATCAACCATAGCCTGATTTTTTATGTCAGAGACCAACCAGTATACATTAATAAATAAAAAGTTGAAACCTAATTTCATCATGCTGAAGATAAAACACCTTCCTGATATGGCATTGGGAGGGGTCAAGGCAGTGCCACACATGGCAGGGAGGTTGATGAAGGGCCTGCAGCTTTCTGACAACTTATTTTCGGGGGGTTTATCCGTCAACCATGTTGATTCCATTAGCTGGGACCTGACAGCGAGTGGCTGTGCTCCAACCTCTATCAGTCTCACATCTCAAGCTAGTGAGAGAAAGAGAGTTGGAAAAATTGGGAGAAAGAGATGGAGAGAGGTAAATAACCTCTCTATAGTCCTTTTACTTTATGACTACTTTTCTTGAAAACACCCCTCCCGAAGCGATGACAGTAAAATACATTATGATGCAGCATGACATGGGAAGCAACAACGTGCACAAATGTCATGAGATTATAAGAAGTCTAATAATCTTGGGGCAGAGTTTCAATCGTGAAAAAGCTGACAATGACAGTGGGAATAAAGTTGACAAGGATGATGACAACGACCATTATGGCAGCATTAGAGACCAGCAGCATTATTCTGGCACTGCTTGAAGTGGGTCAAAACCCTAATGCCTTCTTTGTGAACGTGACAAAGTGTAAAGCGACTGCCGCTGCTGCCTTGTTATACCCTTTTCCCACGCACAGCCATATAAATCTCCTCCTCATTTACGGCTCACACGATTGAAATTCAGTTCCCTGGAAACTTGTTTTAAAAAGACACTTCAGGTCCGGCAAGTTATCGGCTTAGGCAATACCCATCCCCATTTAGGCCAACTGAATTAGATCTGGGGAAAAGGGAATGGGGTCGAACTGCGATATTTCATCTTTAAACCAAAGCTCATATTTTTGTCTGTGCTTCCTCACTGCCCTGCTGTCTTTCTCAAGGAATGCGATGCTCAAATTTACTCCGTCCGAAATTACCTTTCTTCTGTGTCGCCTCCTTTTCCTGCTCTCAGTCCATCAACCTCGACTTGTTATTACAATTTCCCCTCAATGTGCCAGGGATGGATCCATCCAGTGTAATGATGATGGAAGTCACACTAAACAGTTTGGTGGTGTCTGTCACGGGCAGAGGTGCAGCTTTAACTACAAATAAGGGGCAAAATGACTGAGAAGAATGAAACATTACCCAATTGGAGGGTAATGAATTTGAATATGATTAAAAGTCCTTTATTCTGTTGAGCTCACACCCAAACAATTCAAGCTGGCAAGACCTGGCTCAAAGTCAGGGTTTGACAGAACAATTTGTATGATGCCTGAGAACTCATTAGCTTGGGAAAGCTAATTAAAGCTTTCTGAACGGTTCCTTGACCTGTGAAATCTGCAGGCCAGGCAACCGTGAGAGAAGACAGAACAAAGTAGAAATCTTGATTAAAACTCAATAGGAACTCACTACTGGAATTGATTGTTTAAGCTCATTCCAAGTCATGGGTTAGACGTGGTGAGGCCTAATTGTAGTTTGAGCAGCAGCTATTGAGAGAGACATGGACGAAAAACATATGTCACAGACGGTGACTTGGGGTCTGCCTAATCGATCCTAATCAAAGAGCATATCATAGTCCATCTATGGAGCATAGACTACTAGCATGGTGCTCACATCTGTAGATTAAAGCCTTTTATTGTATTTTGTAGTTCCTTGTGGCACTAACAATTAACTTTTTTTTAAACTGACCACAGTGTTTAAATTAATGAGCCTCCAGTAGAGACGTTCATGTGCAGTAAAAGTACACTTTCAACAGTCTGCATTCCTGTTTTTCCATGAAAAAAAAAATACCTTAATTTTAAAAAAAATCTAACGCAATCTATCGGCAGAAGCTGCACTGCTGTGATCAGAGTGAAGAGGTCAATGTCCACAATTTATACTGTGGTTAAATAGGCATTGTTTGGTCATTATCACCAATATTATCACTATCATCCATTATTTATCTGTTACGTGATTGTACTTTTATTAAAGTGACTAAAGTAATATTTCAACAAATACATAGTTAAATTATATTTGCTTTATCATACATGTGACAGCTTATAATAATAAAAAACACTTTACAAGTTTCAGTTTTTGTGAAAAAAACTGTCAGAAATACTACTTGAATTTATTATTCTTCTGATCAATAAAGCATGGGGGTATGAACTGACATTATGATCAATCAGCTGTCTACAAGGAAACAAAATTTAAAAAACATCATTTGTTATGAAAACTTGGTGATCTTTCTGACTCAAACCTCTGTTTGAGTTTGTATTTCTGAAAACTGCAGCGCGAAAGTATTTTTGGCCAACATACTTAAACTGAGTGCTAGAGATGAGTCAGTCAACTCAGGCTGAGTCAAGTACAACTAATTCTCCAAAAATATATTGCACCTCAAAATAAGCTCTAAGAAATGGCTGACACGTGCAAAGGCTGCTTGTGGTGTGTGATCTGTAAAATCCATCTCTTAGCTGTATTGTTGCACACAGAGGGCATCCATTTGATTGAATATATCTCAAACGTAACTGGAAGGGTCAGTCACTCTTCAAGCTCATGCGTCATGCGAATTTCACTTTATTCAGAGTTCAATCCAAGGTAAATCCTTACAAAATGAGAGACAGATGATGTTTTATGCAGAGACCCTCTGCTCTGACATTTTAGAAACAGTAGGAAATGTGGACGTGTGAAGCAGCATGAATGCAGTGATGGACCTTCCGGGATGTCCATACCTTCATACTTTCAATTTCCGCATGACAATTTGGCTTGGGACATGGGACCACAGCAGGGAGGAATAACTGGGAAAGAGGAGTTCTGACAAAAATCTCCTTGACCTTGGCTAAATAGGGGTGGAAAGGACGGACAAAGGAAGTGAAGAGTAAGAAAGTAAAAAATGTTTTTTATTTTGATTTAGAGATTGAATCCCACAGGTGTTCCTTCTGTCTGACCTCGACAAAATGAAAGAAAATGGGCTAAACTCATCTCGGTGCCTGTAGGAAATTCAAGTCAGAGACAGAGAGCAGGAGGGGCGAAAGGAGGTTAGCTCCCTCTGTGGCATTGTAGCATTGGAGACAGTGTTCTCCTGACTGAGGGCTTTGGAAGATGTTCACACGTGGGATTGTCTGGGAAAAAAACGTGATCATGATGGGAGACACTGTGAATCTTTGAATATTTAATGTGCTGTATGGTATAATTTCAATTGAAGCAAGTTGTCTCAGTAACAGAAGTTTTGTTGTTGGCCGTTTTAGAGTTAAGTCAGTAAGCCGCTGTTAAAACACTCCTACCGAGTATGTCTTGTATTCAGAACTGAATACACAATGCTTTGGTCCAGAAAAATCAATAACTGTTAAAACACAGGAGTAAACTGCAGGAAAACAGTTTGTCTGTTAAAGTTGCCGCCTGTGAAATCCATTGAAAGAAGGATGGAAACAGACCCAGAAAATTTTATAGCCTAGAGAGTCATGGGACTGTGTTGAATATGTTGCTCTCTTTGCACACTCAGCCTTCTTTATTCGATTTTCACATCTTTTTCATCTTTTCTTATCATATGTATACTGTTTTTATTTTGTCTCTCTCTCTCATTGGGAGAGAGAGACAAAATAAACACACACACACACACATACTCACTGTGTGACGAGTTCGACATGATCTTTCATTCAGGCCGGCGGCTCAGCTTAATGTGGTCCTGGGCTCCTGAGTTCCCTTCAAATGAGTTTTTCTATTATGCTTCTCCTCTCCATCCACTCCAGGGCCTCTCCCTCACAGCCATGTGGTCTTGTGTGAATACTAAGCTGCCAAGAGTGACTATCAGCATCAGCGTGCCTGTGTGTGTGTGTGTGTGTGTGTGTGTGAGAGAGAGAGGAAGAGAAGGGGTTTTGCTACAGGCTTGCAAGCTACTGTAAAACAAATCATTTCATAGGTTATTTGGTTAACGCACTTGTTATACTTCTTCTATCTAATACCCAAGCATAAGGTCTGGAACGCCCCCTGAAGAAGAAAGATGAATTCCCTAGCACAGCACTTTAGCACAAATCACGCTCATTGATCATCTTCCCTCTTTCTCTGATAGTGTGTTCTGATCCCTGTCCTGTTGCTCTGCTCATTAGCATCTGTGCAACCCAGCAACTGATTCCCCATGCTGCTCAGCACTGCTTAGCATCCTGGCATTGATCATAGGTCTCCAATTACAGAGACTCAAAGACATCATCATATGCACATATCAACTCATATCTCAGGCTCACAAGCATGCACTTACAGTACATACCTTCATGCATACTATACTACCTATTATATCTGCGGGTTTGGGGAATGCTAATGATCCCAGTTCTCTATTCCTCTTTCTCTATTAGGATGCCATCCCATTGCCTCAGGATCAATAACAATTGAATGAATAACAAATAATTGAGAAACTTGTAATTGGGCTCGAGCATGCATTGTTAATGGACTGGGGATGCTCAAAACCGTAGACTGTGTAAAAGCACTGAACGTAGCCACCGTGAGATCACCCATTTGTTTGTGGAGTACTGCTTTGAAGTCTTGAGTTTGGCATGTTGGCCGTCACCATCTTGGTTTTCTAGAACCAGAAGTGGCCATATTTGAACAAGAGGTTGCAGCTGGAGAGGGAGGGATACATATTGCTATACCTGACAAGTCGACGTGGCAGCCACGCACTACAACATTTAGAAAATGAACATCAAACTGTATCAAAGAAGTCTCGAAACTAGTGATTGAGACCATAAGCTCATTAGGAAGCGTTTACTGAGGTGATATATCTAGTGAGAAGTAGGGTAATTTTTAGAAACTTCTATACAATGATACTTGTTTTGGCAACCAGTTGAGTTGCCATTAGAAAGAATACAGGTTTAAGGCAATTCTGCAGGAGGAATGAGTGGTCTGAGGGAGTAATTCGTTCATTTTTATGCATGCATGAATAGTCTTGGACTCTTGTGTTAAGTCGTCACACGGCAGCTGTGTAGGCTCAGGAAACAGAATTGATTAGTTCACAATGCTCAACTGTGGGTGTCTAGGTTTGAGTCGTTCATTTGTCGCGTGACAGCTCGGATACTGTGGAGCAGGAATTAACTATCCGTTCACCAGTCACATGGGTTCTCCTCAGAGGCTGAGTTATTGCCAGTGCTGGAGAATGTGAGGCAAGTCGGTTGTCAGGTAACAGCCCCTAAACTGACATTATATATCTATTATGTTAATTATGTGACATTTAATAAAGCATAATGTTATTACAGTATAGTGATGTTATAGTTAGTTAGTTATAGTTACATAGTTACATACACAGACTACCTGAACTTTAGACCTGCTAGTGTTTACAGCTAACAGCTGATGACAGTTGTTCTGGGTCCGCTCCACTTCAGTGCCCTGACAGGGTTCTACCGCGAACCGAATTACCTCCGAGGTAGTCTCCTCTCCAAAACAAATGGACCTGGTCATTAAAACATTAAAACACACCCACATAGCAATCTTAGCGTTAGCCCCGTGGTGTGTTTACAGCTAACAGCTGATCTGGGTCCGCCAAAGAACGCAACGTAACTTTTACTTCTTATTTATCAACAGAGCTTTGCTGTTGTTTCACAGCTCTTGACTGGTGAACAACCCGGCAGTGTTTGACAGCGATGTCCTCTCGTTTGTTCTCGTTGAATCCAGGCCTGAAGTGGTCAATTCTGCGTCCAGACCTGCTAAACTGCTGCGTTTATATAATGTGTTTTTTTCTTTGTTCCTCACTCTGTGCTGCAGTTCTTTTATGAACTTCGTGGCATTATTATTATTAAATTGGTTGAATTTTAATAAGAATTTGTTTCATTCATCTAGTGTGTATAGCTTATTACTTCAATATATTCCCAGCAAATCTGATGTTAATATATAGACTTTACTCATTGATAGGGACGTTAGGTTACTGCATGGATGAGCACTTTAGAGATAGTAATTATAATTATGTAAGCTGGAGTTTTAGCGATTGCATATTGACAACATATTTTTGTGGTTTTTACATGGTTTGAATTAGGTTGTGGCCCAATGAAGCTTTATATAAAGACAATAGAGAATGATCAAGAGGTGAATTTGTGCATTATACTTTGTCAATTAAAGCAACTGGCAGTAGCGCAACCATGACTCCATACTGACAAGTAGAAATGCTCAGGTTTGCACTCTTATCAAACATGTCAAGTCACTTATTATATATCTACCAAGATTTGTGAGTTTAGTTTTCAGGCTTTTTTAAAACAATTGTATAGAGGAGTTTCATGTGCCTATCAAATTTTGTACATCTAGGTGATATGCAGATTTGAAATGATGGATTTTTTGAACTGTGACTTCAGTCTGGACAGTCAGGTCTGAATTCATTCGCCAACGTCACTCTAAAGCGACCGTCGTCACAATTCTGCATCACATGCATGCTACTTGTCAGGGCAGCAACATTAGAGAGAGTTGTAGGTCTTAATCGTACTGTACAGTGCCAGAAACTGTAATGAAAGCAACAGAAAGGACACAAAGTTGTGAACATTTGTGATAAATCAGTAGAATTGTGACCCTGGAAGGAAACCATGAGAAGGCAAAAGAAAAACTGGAGACTCCCATGAAAATTGGGATGGTTGGCATGTATGAGCTCTGTGGCCTCCATGTTTACTTTTGTATGATAGCTTGCTGCATGTGACGTCGTATTATACTTTTGCACATGTGGGTCTCTTTCAGGTCGTGGCTAGTTCACATGGAGTCTGACGTGATCAAAAAATTGGATGTGGACAATGTATTAATAAAGCAGTACGGCCTGCAGTGTGAAAGTAGCCAAAATGTATAATGAGCGGTGAAAATGTATGTCCATTTTAGGGGACCTTCAGTAAATGTATTTATGCATTTATAGTAAAGCCTAACACATACTTGATTTGATGCAAAATGTCCAATATGTCACTTACAGCCTCAAATACTCCATGTGGAAATAATATTTTACTCATTCACACCCTAACCCTAACCCAATAGAATTTAGAGTTGTGTCAATTGACCTCCACTAAAACCTCCACAGCTGCCACTCTTCCCAAAGTGCATGGGAGTGCAAGGGCCCGTTCATCGCTGCTTACAGCTTTAATCTGTATTTGTATTGTTTTTGTTTCCTTCCTATGTGAGTTTTCAATGTCAAGGGGCACCTGCGGTGCCAAGGGGCATATATTCTCAAAACAGCAGTAATCTGTATAAGGCATCGAGCGCTGACACTGGAAAGCTCTCCACCATGACAAATATTCTCTATGACTGCAAATCATTTATACACGAGCAAGCTGCTTTACAAATCTAACTCATAGTATTGAAGAGTGCTGAAATGTGTCATCACAGATACATTTCAAGTCCATAAGCCTATATTTGGCAAGATTTTCTCTGATCGTTATCATCTTATGATCCCCCTCACAGTATTTTATGTTATTATGCAATCGCAGACGGTGTGACACAAACAGAATGACTAAGTAGAGGGAGACTGTGAGGATATGTGTATGTCTGCGTGTGCATGGGTGCGTGCGAGAGAGTACTGCAGAAGGGTAAAAAGATATGCCAAGTGTGGAATAATGGTTTGGCATGTGTGAAAATGAACACAGTGATTGGGATTAATGACCTTATGGGAGCCTAAAGTGGGCATAATGAGCTGGAAAAGGCATATTCTAGATAAACCCACCGGAATGGTAATGGAACAAACTGCTGGAGTCAGAGCCCAGTGTTATCGATGCTAGATTTAGACCTGATGGATTTCATTTCTGTACCCCTTAGGGTGAAGCTCTTTGATACTGCATTACAGCCAACTTTCCTTATACTCTTTTGCAGCTCAAGTGTTATTAGGTGTCAATCTTAAATTGTGTATAATTTAGACTACAGATGGAATTCTTTACCTTACCAAGCTGTTGGCTTTTTTTCTTGTTGATTAGCTGTCAGGAAAGATATTTTTTACCCACCAATGTTCCTCTTACTCCAACCTTTCAGTCTTCTTTTGCAATCCAGTCCCTAAAATTACATTCATATACGATACAACTAGTTTGCATTAGGTAACTATGTTTTGTACATAGTGCCACCCAAATTAAGTTGCTTTTCATCAACATAGCAAGGAAATGTTTACATTGAACATTACACACCTACTAATCAAACTTTAACATAACAACATTTGTTGTATTTTGCTTCCCCAACCTCTGACTGCAAACTGTTGACTTTCAATGCAAAATGTTCACACTGATCCTATCTACAAATTATTTCTAGTGGAAAACATTTCATTAGTTTTTCCTTTAATATTCTCTACTAGATACTAAAGTTATTATTACTGTTTTTATGGTTATGTAAAACTAAAGCACTTTAAGGTTGAGTGAAAGATTGAGGTGATGGTTGAATATTGAAAAAGCCAATGCTGACTTACCTATAGTTGATGGAAGGAGTTAATGGATTTGATGGTACTATCGGAGTCAACATCCATAGCCAGGCTGTAGTCCTGTAATGCACAACTACAGTATAAATCAAGCTTAAACTTATAATATTTGGTATACAAAAAATAAACTCAAGTCTCTGGTCCTGTGCTTTCTTGTCCTCCTTCCTATGAATTCTGACAAAAAGCAAAGGGTTTATACTGTTTGCTGTTGAAGTTGAGTTATTATCAATGTAGTGCAGTTTTTATACTTAGTAGCATGCTGTCAAACTTCTTTTGATGAATACGATTTGATAGGTCTTCCTCAGCAGGTGCCCCTCGGCTTCTTTTCACTGCCTTTCACCAAGTTTAGACCTTTTCTTTGAAGCGTCCTCTTCAGTTGGTGCTGCTGGCTCATGGGACAGATGTCTTTGGTTGTCACTCACAACGGGGTTTCACGGGGGGTTGAGAGAGCTGGAGGAGGAAGCAGCATAGAGAGTTAAGTGAAGGGTTTAAAACTGGCCCTCCGGGAGGGATCACCTGTTCCGAATGGTGTGGTAGGGGCCAAACGAGAAAAGAAAGGGTGGGTTGGAAGAGGACGAGTGTAATGAAGGGTGATGAGGAGTGAAATGAAGCATAGGGAGGAACATGTGCCATGTACAGCTGCTGTCTTGGTGTCTGCCGGCAATGCTTCAGGATTTAGGACTCAACAGTGGATACCACAATCTAGAGGGGGTCAGGGTAAGAAGGAAGGCAGAGATTCTGTAAGCGTGCTGGTATAAAACACAGTGAGGCCATACAAGCGTAATAAGGCCACAGGGTGATGGAGAAAAAATAATAAGAAAGAAAGAAACATCGTGAACAAGGTACACAAAAGGCTATCTGGTACTAAGACATTTCTATCACTAAACAGGCTTTAATTTACATTTCAAAATCACACGTGTCTTCCTCCAGTCCCACAAGACTAATTGTTTATGATAACTTTTACTCTCTGAGGTCTATTTTACTATCTTAATTCAAGAGTGTGGTCTTTCAATTTGAGAGCGTGATTATTATTATTGATTTCATATTCAGATGTTTTAATGAATTGTAGCTGTATAGTACGGGACGCTCTAAGAAGTAAAGCTAACATGTCCAGGGAGAGCTAATTCATTTCATTGGTCAATGCTACACCTGGCATTCTATTGGTTGGGGGATTTTTGACAGGGTTATTGCACAAAAAATCCCAGAGCAGAGAAGGAATCTGAGAGCAAATATTTCACAAATGCACATAAGCAAGCCTGAGTGCGAGGAGAAGGACTGAAGTCGGAGTGCAGGAAATCTGTACAAGCAACAAGATACGGTATGTGAGTGCAAGCACACAGTTTGAGCGGAAGAGCAGAGCTAATCTAGGACCAAGCAGGGGCTGTTTGAGTGTGAGGGCAGGGTTTTGAGGGAAAGCATTACACAACATCTGAACGTGAAATCAAAAAGCCATGCTCTCACACTGAAAGACCACGGTCTTGAATAAAGATAGAAAAATAATCCCACCGAGGTCTGTCGGCAATATGGGTCCACTGGGGGCCGAGTCTGTGAATTTATGGGACAGGTTAGTGGGTTGTAAAGGAGATCACTCTGGGAATGAGTGGAGGACTGTTTAGGTAAATGTTCTTTTGCCCTCCCAAAACGTCCTTTTGATTATCAAACTTGCCCCGAGAACTTGGAGATTGTGACTCAGTTCAGCGCTCCCCTGCTCCCGTCACACGCTCATCACGTCACTGAGAGAGATGTCGGCGCCAGGGGAAGAGCACACACAAGAAAACACAACCACACAGTTCCTCTGCTTATATGAGATTTTCCTTGACATCTAGGTCTGTTGTCATCACTCTTGTGTTTGTGTCATATTGGGAAATGGCTCATGTGTGTGCACATGTGAGTAGTCATGTGTTTATGTGCCATATGTCTTATAATGTTGGTAAACGTCCCCACCATCTCTCCAGAGCCTTTCTCTGACAGAGAAACGACCAATCTGACCGTGAGGATAAACCAATAGTCCTTACAGATGGATGTCTGCACTCTTGGTGATGGAAAGACTTCATGACCTACATCTAAACCAAGAGTGAAAATGAGGGTTGGGTAATCAACACTGAGTGACTGTTGTCCCTTCCACATAACCGTGATACCCTCACAAAAAAAAACCAACCCTCAATTCTGTGTGTTTGTTTGATAATCTTTGCTTAAAGCATAACAAAAATGTTAGACATCTGCATACTGATCAGAGGCCTTTTTCAGTGTTTTATTTTCAAAATGAAAACATTTGGTCTTCTTAGAGTTGTTTACATTTGTTTTTAGATTGTATTGTTTTATGGATTACGTGGTTAAGTGATTGTGCTTTACAAATCCCGTTCTTGCTTCTTGACAATTTGACTATGAAAAGAAACTAATATATATTCAAAGCAAAAAGCACCTTTGTTTTATTCCATTCACACTCATTTTCAAAAGTGTTTGTGATTCACTTTAGTTAACTGGACACATACGGGCAAATAGAGATATTCTTATGATAGCATGAACTAATTTTGGGACATTTTGACTTAAAACAACACAAATGCAAAATAATTCTTACACCATGTTGCATCTTGCTGGATGTCTACTGTCTGCTCTAAGGTTTAGCCACAATTCTACCTCAGGGGTCATATTACAGAAAGGCTACCTTAAGTCTTAAGTTAAGATAGGAAGAGTCTTGATTTGTTTTGGTAGTTTTTTAATGAAACATACACTGAAAATACAAAACAATTATCACTGAATTGCTTAGAGGTGTTCCTCAGTCGAGAAATCCAAATCCACATCAACGCTTACCTCAATAGATTAAGTAAGAGAGTGGGCTAGACAGTCCCCGCTGTATATCCAGCATCCAGCAGAGCATTGATGCTATGAAAAAGAAAGTCCACTGACAAATGATACGAAGAGAAAGGCAACTCTTGTGTCCAAAGAGCAGAGGAAGACCGGTGGTGGCTCCTCCTGTGCTCACTCACTGACACTGGCAGAAACCCGTACTGTGGGTCTTCTCTGAAAAGTTAATAATGAAGGTAATTAAAGGCTGCAGGCTAACTTCATTATGTTTTTTACATTTTTTGTCTCTCCTCCTATCAAAGATTTGCATGAGGGTACTTTTGTTACATCAAGTCTTTACATTATTTTATATAATGAGACATTATCCAGCGTTACATCGCCTAGTGCCTTTCTACTAACGAGTCTTTTGTCATCAAACACATCGCTAGGATCAATGAAAAGTTCCACCTGTTGACATTTTGTTGATTTTGTAAAAACAGTAAAAGAGCAGCCATGTGGATTAAATGAGTTAGCAAACATTGGAACAGTTTATCAGTTCCAATGTTCCAAAAATGGCCTTTTTCCTAAAGCAGGTCCTAACCCTTATTACTATGGTTACCAGTTAAGATAGGATCTGCTGGTTAGGAACTTTCAATAATATGGCCACAGGATTGGTCCATTATGTCTGGTCACATTCTAATTACTATAAGTGTGCACTGAGGTATGCAAAACTGGGGATGCAGATGAAGAACATAACAGGTCCACTTTGAATTGGAGTTGATAAGTGGGATAGGGTAACTCTGTAACAGTAACCTACTATTTACTAATACCCACAGTTTTCTGTGTACAGAATTTCTTACTGCCCAGCCAAGAGTAAGTGTGCAGATACTGGCTTGGGATCTTTTGGACCTTAAAAAATGTTGTTAATGGAGCAGCACAGAAAGTTTCATTGCACTAATGTAAAGTAAAATAAATCCAAAGTGCAGTTCTAGCCAATGTTTTCTCAAAAAGCTATCCAAAACAAACCAAGTCGAACATGATTATATATTTGACAGAGTCTGGCTCTCCGCCGCCAATATTATAGAAAAGCATGACTGGAAATGAGACATCTGGATTCAGCTATTTGTAATTGTATTATTTAACTATTTATAGTGGGAAAAGATATATACATTTTTTGTATTATAATGAAATATTGAAATTCTAATTTCCGTTCTGCAGAACTAGTCTTAATACTTCACTTCATCATAGCCATAATTCATTTTTTGAAGAACATTCAATATCATGCTGCAGCTAATGCAGTGATGGCATCTGCCATGTCAATTAGCATAATGCACTTGCTTACAATTTCATACAAGGCTGCCCCATTTTGCTGGAAGAACCATTCACATAAATGTCATACATAGTAAAACACTGTAAAATAAGTTTGGAAACAGAAAGCCAGTAAATCCTTAATGTTCTAAAAGAACCCTCTAGTTTGTCAGTGACTGAAAAGACAGCAGAATGCAATTGTTGCAAAGTGATTACCATGATAGGTTCTTCAAGGTGTTAGATACATGCAGAATATGTATTTTTTTTATAGATTTGCCTAAAATACTCATATAATTCGGGAGAAAATGATCATGGGATTAAGAGAAATATCACAAATCTCAAGGTCCTATTTGAAGAACAGCTCTTTAGTTTATAAAAAAATAACTAACCAAAAAAAATTTTATATTTAAGTTAAATTATATATTTTATAATAGCAAGACATTGAATGAGGACCTAAAAGTATTTTTTTCTTTCCAAAATGGATCAACAGCATAGTGCAGCGAGATTCAGTTCATCAAATATTCTCATGCAGAGTGTGTTGACAAGCCTGATTGGATTTACTGTTGATGCACATCTCAGAGGCGTTAGGCAATCCATGTCAAACACGCCGTATTTGTCTTTGCCTCTCGACTCGTTTTCATGTGCCCTTGGAGAAAAGCCAGATTTCTTCAAGACCCCACCTCACCAAGTCCTTGCTCCCAGCGCACGGACAAATAGAAAAGTGACGGGTACTGTGTGTGTGTGTGTGTGTGTGTGTGTGTGTGTGTGTGTGTGTGTGATGTGTGTGTGTGTGTGTGTGAGAGAGAGAGCGTGTTTGTTGACCCACTTTCACACAGTGAGAGAGGTACAGCTGTAAAAGTTTTCCCCCCTTCCTTCCTCTGCTCTACCTCCTTTAACTCACTGTGCCCTGGCATCCTAAGATGCAGTGGTGACTATGGCAACGCTGCAGTAGTGAGTAAAGAAGAGGAGGCTTCTTCTTCTCATTCGCTCCTTGTTCCCTTTTCTCTCCATCTTCGGTTTTCTTTTTTTTCGTTTTGTCAGCTCAAGGCAGTGTCACGGGTATGCATCTAGATGTTGTCTTTATAATGACAAAGATCCCTATCTTCTGATTTATTTAGCATGCCTGCATTTCAGCAGTGAGCTTCTCATTCAGCCTAATTTGCATCAAATCACTTTTCTACACTATTTCAGTGGGGTGGGTATTACAGAGGCGAAGCGAAAAATCATATAAACTTAATTTCAGCAGACAGCCTTTCTATCAGGAGACAAACACATTGCATCACACTCCTCGTTTACAACAGTGACTGTGGGTTGGTTGCAATGGATGCCACTAGAAAAACACCCAGTGGACTATTAGGATGCTGTCCTGAGCACCCTGTTGATGTTAAGGGATCCTGTTGTTGTGCTGTTGACTCTCCTTTCAGCTTACTCCTGATTCCTAGATAACACCTCCTCTGGCCCTGTTCTTCCATTTGCTTGTCATATTTGTGTGTGTGTGTGTGTGTGTGTGTGTGTGTGTGTGTGTGTGTGTGTGTGTGTGTGCATGTGTGTGTGTGTGTGCGTGTGTGTGTGTATGCGTTCAATCTCTTTGGCACCGTCCCACAGCCCCTGCCCACCAGTTTGAAGCTGAGGACTCCTGGCAAAGACAGAAGGGCTTTTGGGACCTGCAGCCGTATGAATTTTTCATTCACTTCCCTCCGCCAACTCTCGCCCCCTCTCTCCCTTTCTCTCGCTCTCACCAGTCCTCTCCCTCTCTCACTGACAAGTATTGTCTCTTGCTCAGTCTGCGATAGTAGCACACCTGGTACCCATACAAGCAGGAAGAGTAACCCCCCCACACACACACACACGCACACACACACACACACACAAACACATTCACACTTGCTCAAACACAGTATGTAGCCTGCAGACAGAGTAAACAGCTCCTAGACAACAGTGCCTGGTATTCTACTTTCCACTGTTTTTTTTTCTGTCTTGTTCTCGGGGTCCCTAAGGCTGGGCATGTGGAGAGAGGTCAGAGGAATGCAGAGGAATCCTTTCTGCAGGAGAGTGTTATTAGGAAAAATAAAACACAGGACAAAAGGAAGCGAATACACACTGGAAAATTGCACACATTCATACTCAAGGCACTACAGAGCAGGGTGAACACTCAGCAGCAGTGCATCAACAAACACGCAGGCTAATGTAGCCAATACATAAAAAATCTCTTCCCTTTGTAGTGCTCTGTGGTTACTTTGTAGTCATTCGAAGTGGTTGACAGACATTTAAAAGGAAAAAGCCAGCAAAGATTAAGTGATTAAATCCTATCTAAACTAAGCTTCACAGATGAGATGGGCAGATGAAAGAGCAAACAAGAAGTAAAGAATCAAAAGGTTTTCACTTCTGTCATATACCTTATTCGTCACTTCTGCGTCCATGGACATACAACAGAGAAACAATGACTAAGCAAGACAAGCTGACATGAGCTGAAATAGAGCTGTCAACTAGCAGTGGCACAGCCAAGCCATTGAACCCGGACAGATCAGAAAGCAGTTGAACCCCGAGGCCATGACATTTTAGATCTCAGTTCCTGAGACATTTAAGATGGCAGTAGGTGACATGTTACCTTGGTCTGCTGTCTGTGCTTGGATGTATATGACCTGGCAGGTCCATGAGCTTCGAGGTAATGTCAGACATTCAGATATGTTGTGATATGTTTCTGTGGAACCAGTTTGTGTTGTGGCTGTGGAGCTCCTCTAGCACAGATCTTGGGAAAAAGCAGTTGCCTCTGCACACTCCTTAGACTCTTTGAACAGTCAGAAGATTCCCTTGATCAATTATTGATCAAAGCCATTAAAAAGCTCTGCAAAAAGTCACGAGTCTGTTGTGATTCGTGGTGTCCATATGTATGGGAGTGTGTTTCTGTTTGTGTGGCAGAGAAATAGACGGTAGAAGCTGAGGGGTATGCAGATACGGACAGAAAACAGGTAGAGAAACAAAGGTAGAAATAAAGAAAGGAAAGACAAAAATCCGATATTTGAGCTATTTTAGGATATTTTCAGATATGGGGAAAGACATTGTATGGGTTCTCTTGGGGAAATGAAACATGTCTGACTGTTTTTCCAAAACTGGAAATCATAGCAAGAACTAAATAATAACTGATAAAGTCATGACATATTTTGGCATTGGTCCATTGACACAGAATATGTCACCTCCTTGGCCTTTTATACTTTTTGCTTAAAATATATTACATCCAAATGAGTTTTATTTGAAACCAGGGCTGAATCAGAACATGTTTCTATAACCCAGTAAATCACAGTAGGTGCTGTTATACTGTTGTAGGATTTGTCCTATTATTAATTGACTATGGAATAGCTCCAGGACTTGTAAATCATATACTGCAGCCTTGTCTCTCTGCTGGCCAGCTTAAGCAAGAGACTTGGTCAAGTTCAAAAATTTCAAATGAACTTGTCTGTATTATGGAAATATTTGTTGTGTTCATATATATATATATATATATATATTATTATTATTTCAGGGGTGAATTTTCCTTTTAATTTAGAAGGATTGACCATATGTACTGTCCATTCCACTACCGCTATATTTTGTCAATCCTTCTAACTTTCATGGGCAGTGTGAAAACCTAAATCTCCTAACAGTACAATCAATATTGGGGTGAAGGGTATAACTGAGCACTTTGAGGTGGATAAGAGAGAAAGACAGTGCTGTTTGTTGTGTTGTGTTTAATAAATATATTACGTATCTTTAACTGTCTCCTCTCAATCTTAAGCAGATTTATTTTTCTCTAGAGGATGTATTGTTCTTCAGCAGAATTCACCCCATGGGTATGGTCTGATTTCCATTTTCTTACTGTCAAAATGGAGCATGGCCTATTACATAATACCTTTGATATGCAAATGGGGATGTCATGTCATTTATATTTCTGTAAAGTAAGTTAAAGTAAGTAAGTTATTTGCATCAAGGCTCATGTTAGAAAACCTAATAATAGTTGTCTTGATAATGTGAATTACAACAGTAGCTAGGATGTGAGTCTTCATTAATTCATTCAAATTAAAGAACGGGATGAACATATTTACTTTGGGACTTCATAATACTTTATAAACAAAGAAATATAGCGTACATACTGCAGTCCAAAAAGAAAACAAAATACAATTATATCACATATTGAATTCAGATGGCACAAGTGAAAACTGCAGAAACAACAGTTTACTTATGCAAAATGAATGGTGGAGATGAAATATAAGGCAAGAGATGTATTCTTAATAATAAAACATTGTTTAGGTTGTTTACCAGTTTCACTGATTGTCAGATGTATTTATGCATTTGTCCCCAGGATTCAACCTGGTGGGGCTGCAGTTCTGCAGAACTGGTATCAGTGGAATTGTGTCCTTGTTTCTTGTTGTTCTATAAAAAGTACAGCGAACACTGTCATCTCTTTTACATTGTACTACATTGCAGCAAAGTATGCTATAAGTGTTTGTTGTTGTTATTTTTACACTGTGTCAATAACAGTAAAGAAAAAAGCAACCGCTATTAAAAAAACTGCTGCATAAAAATAGTTCTGTACAGTGCTGCATCATTCCATGTTTTTTTCTGTTTTAGTCTGAGCTTGGTGCCTTGGTTACTTGTGTTGGGAGTACCAGCTGAGTGAGGAGATGTTCTGCCAAGAGCTACATGTTGCTTGTAGGGTCATTGAACATTGAAAGAATTGTACTGTCCTTTTAACAATTAATAGTTTGCGGGTTTGGGTTTTTCCATAATGTCAGGTTTTCCAAAAAAACTGTCCTAGAAGTAGAGGGTTGGCTATAGCTTGCTAAGAATAGCTCTTGTTTGTGTGTGATGACGCATTACCTTGACCAACCACGAACAACAGCTCAGCCAGACCCACTTGAATTTTCTTGGAACCTGCAGGGGCAAATTTCCACTACAAGAATTATACACTGAACTGAGCATAAAAAAAATTCTTAACCCTTGAACGTGGTTTTACAATGCATCATGGCCACTTTAGCTTCTGATAATGGAAATCCAAAGCAGAATCTGTCTGCTGCACATTATGAAATCCATGCAGTCAGACCAGCGAGTGATTATTAGCTCCTGTCCTTTTGTCTGCCCACCATGCCCAACAATACCGATCAGAAGTTTCAGATGTTATGAAGAGTGTCAGGGGCTCATAATGGATAACAACTGACAGTATAAATTAATAAAAGTAAAGAAAACAATTAACGAAGCAAAGATAACAGCGCTTAATAACAATGTTAATATATTTATAAATGTTTCATTGATACTATCACACCAGTCATCTTGACACTCACCGCTACGATTATTGTCAAGGCCATAAATTAATTAGTTTTGCCGAAAATATTTCCGAAAACAATTCGACAAATGATCAAAACCTCCCACACAATTAAAACCTGTGCAGGTGTTTTCCTCAGATGAAAAGAACAGAAAACTACTGTTTTTGTTGTATCAGTGAAGTTTTAAAAAAAAAAAGTCTAGCCAGTGCATTAGTGAGGTGCAGGGGTTGTTCACATCTGTCTGTTGATGTGTGTTTTGGACTGTGACTCAAGCTGAGTACTAATGGCCAATTCAACCCAATTACAGCAGTAATTGCAGAGCTCTTGCCATTTGAGCTCATGAGGAGAGAAACCTGTTCTGATTGGCCTGGCCAGGTACTGAACAGAGAGGGACATAAATAGACCCATTTGGCAGATAACCATTTGTGTTTGAGGGACTGGCTCGGTCTCAAAAGTCAGATTTGAGCAGTTTCCACTGAAGAACAAAAGGAACGTTTGTCATGCTCAATTTTGCCTTCATTACATGAAAAAACATTAGTAAAAATTAGCAACCACATAAATCTAATTAAAACTGCAGTGTAAAGTAAAAAGAAACTAGTTGCCTTTGGTTTACGATGCTTGTGAGAACTTTTGCTAAAGGTAAGCTTCTATCCTTCTACAAACATTTCTCTCACGGTGCAATGTTTTCCATGGTGTCTCTTCTCACTGTCAGGGCTGTGATGGCTCGAGAAAGCAGCTTCTCTGTTTTCTGCCCACATACTAGAGGTCCTGGCCAGACACACACTGCCCGAGAGACAAGCTGCCATTTCCACAAACTTGAGCACTGAGCTGCACGCAGACGCACACACACACAGTACAATGCATGCACACACATACAGATATATACATGGCTTTACAGTACACCTATGCAAAGAAATATTATTGGAGTTTATATGACAATAAACATCCTTTGAGTTAAATAAGCAGCTCTTTTTTTCTTCTGCCTATATTTTTTTGGAATTGTAAACAAATCCCATAAAAAAATGCAATTGACAATACATTAGTCAATCCAACTTCCCCACCCTGTTTGCAGCTCTCAGCCACAAGCCCATTCGTTTCCACTGAAGACACACATCCGATGATCATCCAATTTTACTCAGGATAACAGGAGTTAATAGCGAATTTGTTGGTGACTATTTTCAACTGGGGATTTGGTGCCCTAGTGTGTATATACTGCAGAAGAACAGTGTATGTGGGTTTGATTAAAAATGCACTACAGCGCCCATGTTCACTGTAATGAAGAAACACGTCAGCCAGTGCAACTGCGTGACTCACTGATTTGATTTTTTTTTATAGTTTTTGATCAAAAGAACGAAGCTCTATGGCACACAGGAATAAATTATGACAAGCTTTGGCTACACAGACAGTACTTGTTAACGAGATCAGTTTATTGTTGGGTTGGTCCTTACATGGAATATATTAAAAACTATACTATATCACTAGTCTTTTCCTTTAAAGGACAGGGCTGCTTTTTGCCTCTTAAACAACCTTAAATTCCTTGAAGCACCGAATGAAGTAGATGCTGGAAATATTCCACAGGGATCTTGGCCCACGCTGACTTGATAGCATCACACAGTTCCTGCAAATATTTTCAGAAGCACATTAATGCATCTGATGGCACATTATCCTGCTGGAAGCATCCATTTCAGAAAGAGTAGAGTGTGGTGATAAATGGCTGAACTTGGTCAGCAACAATCTGCGAGGACACTCGAGTGCTGTGTGATGGGATTTGTTGAACAGTTTGGTGACGTTCTTTTCTTGTTTTAAGTTTCCAGTTGTTGAAGATCACATGACCACATAGCGTTATCTCATGGTTCTTAGTTGATGGTGTTCTGTGCTTTACCCAGGGTGCTCCGAGACGTGCTTCTGCACATAACTTCTGCACATAACTGTTACACTAAGCGAGTTTACATTTGTGGCCTGTCAGCTAGCATGAACACATCTTGCCACTCCCATGTCTTGTCGCTTTCATCTATGATGCATTTTTGTCCCCAGAATTGCTGCTGCTGTCAGGATGTTGGGGTTTTTTTTTGATTTGTTTGTTTTGCTTGGGTTGGAACACGTGCGACTGTAATGATCATACCAAATTTGAAGCGACTTAAATCTCACGTCTTGCCCATTCCAACATTTAGTTGAACCACAAATGAGCCTCTCAACTCTGTCTGCCTGCCTTATGTCTTATTTACACATCACTCAGGCGGGGAAGGCATGTTGTTTGCATAAAAAATAGAAGTATGAAGTGAGTGTATTTTTTGAGGAAGAGAGAGATGAAGAGAGAGAGAGAGAGAGAGAGAGAGACAGAGGGAGGCATAGCCTGCAAGCTGATATGACAACAGAAATGCTAGTTTGTTTTAGGTTTTTTTACTGATAATTGGATCCCACCTTCAATAAAAGTTACTGTATAACTCATTTTGTGGCAGTCAGACATGATTTTGACTATCACTTCTACAGTTTCTTGACCGACAAATACCTTAATTGAACATGTAATTTCCGCCTTTTTAAAGTCCGAGGTTGTTTTAAAGGGCTTTTCCTTGGAAGATATTCTAATGTGACTCTCCAGAGGAAGCCCCCCCTCCTCGCTAATGTCCTCTGTAGCCTTCAGTTAACCATCTGCTGGGAAGGGAGCACATGGCAAAAGATGTGTTAATGAATGCATAGTTATATAACCCAGACCTGTGGTAGAGGGAAAGACAGAAAGCCAGCGGCAGGCAGATCCACATCTCTTGACAAAGCAGAGAGAAAGGTAAAGAGGTTTTTTGTGCCACCAGTGCCCCCAAGTGGTCGAAGGTGGCATTTTCTCTCTCTCCTTTTTTTCACCTTTTCAAACATGACATAACTGCTGCTTTGCCTTTTCTCTTTCTATAAAGAAAAACTCAAGGGACACAGGAGCTGATGTATCGCACGTGACAGGCTGATATACGGATGGTATTGCTTTGTCGATGACCGCTGTTAAATGGGCTGCATGCTGACACAGTAAAACCACAAAAGACCACTATTACAAATCAGTCCCTAGCCCTCCCTCTTTCCCTCCTCCTGCCAAAACGCCATACCTGGCCCTTGCCCTGGCCAGCCATCACACCCCTTATGAATCAAAGATAGTGGAGCAGAAGTAGGGTGAGACAAGGACTTATGAGCACTTGGCTCTACCTCCCCATTTTCTCCTTTCTCTCTCTCCTGCAGTCTGTACATTTTTCTCTTTCCTCTTCTGCATCTATCTGTCTAGCTTGGATGATAAATCCTCAGGCGAGGTTTAAAGCACCAGCGGAGCAGAAACTGCCCGGGTTACACTCTGTTCACATCAGTTAATATACATAACGGGTCAACATTTACAAGATACATGCATGCCGGCCCCCTCCTCTGCCCTTCCACCCACCCGCAAACACATTTCTCTTTCTCTGTCTATTTCAACAGGGTTGAATTGAGTTGCTTTATTGACATAGCTATTTGTTCGAAAAAAAATACTGCAGACAAAGCATGCAAAAATAGGCAACAAAACAGCAGCTCACACTGAGCATTCACAAATGAATTTTAGTTTGGACATTCCTAATTCCCAATTCTCCAAATTACCCAGTATTGGATTTAAATTCTAACAGTCAGACAGAAATACTCTTATTTGCTCTTCTTGAGAACAGTTAGATATACCCTATGAGACTTTTATAACTTTCTGCTAAATATAAAGCTAAGCCAGCAGCTGGTTAATTTAGTTTACCATTAAGACTGAAAAGAGTGTGAAAAAGGCAGTCTTACTGACCAAAGGAAACAAAATATGCCTACCTCTGTAGCTCACTACACCAATAGCCCATGTGTCCAAAATCAGAATCAGAATCAGCTTTTATTGCCAGGTATGTGTACAGAAGGAATTTGACTCTGGATCGCAATCAGGATGTGCTTTGTCATACGATAATACAATAACACAATGATACAGTAATAAAATCAAACACAGGCTACATTATAGAGAACACATATATACACACTATAGACAAAAACAAAATAGACACATTGAGGCAATAGTGCAATACGCAGAGTGCAAAGGATGCTGGATTAAATTATCATTACATTATTATTATGTATATGTTGGAAGTGGATGTGATATGCACGTGCACATGCACATACAAGCATACATGCACACATGTACACAGTGTGATGGAGCACAGTGCAAAGCATGCTGGAATAAATAAGTATTATGTGCAGGTGATATGTACTTGAGGTAGGTGGATTTGGATACAGTATATACATTATGACAGTATACAATATAAAAGTATGAACAGCTCTGAAATAGAGAATGATGAATAAATGATAAGTGGTAGCCAGTAAACAGGTGGTTGGTTAGAGACAGAGTTACTTACTGGGTTATTGCACAGGAATTGTTCTGACACTGTGAGTCAGAGATCAGCTGTTCATCAGAGTGATGGCTTGTGGTAAGAAACTGTTCCTGATTGGTTTTGGTGTGCAGTGCTCTGTAGCGCCTACCAGCGGGGAGAAGTTGGAATTGGTTGTGTCTGGGGTGAGATGGATCTGCAGTGATGTTTCCTGCCCGTTTACTGACTCTGGAAATGTAAAGTCCAGAATGGAGGGCAGGTTGGCACTGAAGATCCCTGTCCTTTTTTGGTGGCAGATCCAAACCAGACAGTGATGGATGTGCAGAGGACAGACTGGATGATGGCTGTGTAAAAGTGGATCAGCAGCTCCTTAGGCAGGTTGAGCTTCCTGAGCTGGTGCAGGAAGTATATCCTCTGCTGGGCCTTCTTGATGATGGTGTCCGTGTTGGTATCCCACTTTAGGTCCTGGGATATGGTGTATCCCAGAAACCTGAAGGAGTCCACAGCAGATACAGGGGTGTTGAGAATGGTGATGTGGAGCAGTGTGGGGGGGCTCCTCCTGAAGTCCATGGTCATCTCCACAGTTTTGAGCGTGTTAGTCTCCAGGTTGTGATGGCCGCACCAGAGAGCCAACTGATCAACCTCCCATCTGTAGGCTGACTCATCACGGTCCCGGATGAGGTCGATGACATTGTTGTCAGCAAACTTCATGACAGTGTTGTCAGCAAACTTCAGGAGTTTGACAGATGGGCCTCCTGAGGTGCAGTCGTTGGTGGAGAGGGAAAAGAGCAGGGGGGAGAGCACCAGTGCTAATAGTTCAGGTGCTGGATGTGATTCCTCAGCCTCACCTGCTGACTCCTGTTAGTAAGGAAGTTTGTGATCCACTGACTGGTGGAGGCTGGCACAGTGAGATGGGTCAGTTTGGTGCTGAGGATGTCCGGCTTTATGCAAAGCTGAATTAATTACCCACTCTACCTTACGTATTTATTGATCAGACTTGACAGTGGTAATGATTTTCTCATTTAACTCATAATAAGTTAGCGATCAAGCATTTTTCCCCATTGTCCAACACTATCAAGTTGAAAGAATATTGTGAGTCAGGTTCAAGTGTAAATAAGAAGTTTCAGAGACCGATGAAGACTTACATAGCATGGTTTATTGAACCCGGCTGTGGAGATACAGTGCCAGCATCCCACATGTGAACACAAGAAATGGCAACACCAAATCTGATCGATACTTCCTTTCTGGGTATAGTTATCCTTCCTATATCTACAGAGATAAGGTTAATCGTTGTGTGAAAAGTCTCATGGTCATTGATTCAAATCAAGACACGTGTGTCAGTCTGTCTGCAATGAAACAAAACGAAGATAATCTTTACTTTGGGTTTCCTAACAAATGTTTCATTATCAACTCAGCTGCATCAGTCATCAACAAGCAGGCAGAGAGGACAGGCAGCGTCTGACCTAGATATTTGAAGAGTCCTTGGCTGTCACCTTTTGCTTGCTTTAGCTAAGCAATTGACCCTATACCTGTGTCATAGTGCCCTTAAATTATTCCTTCACAATTTGTGTATTCTGTATATGCTTGTGACATTGGTCCATTTCAGTCATATATGACACTGAGAAATATTTTAATCAAAATGCCTTCAAGCTGTTTTTGTACTTGTATGGGATACAGTATCTTTGAAAACCTTCGGATCTCACTAGAATTTTAACTGAAGTCTTGAGTGGGATTGAGCAATGTTTTTTTCCGTACAACAGGGATTTGTTATGATGGACATGCCAAAGAAGAGCTTAAGTAGTAGATTGTAGAACTGTTTATACTGTGCTGGAGGAGTCAATAGAGAGGAAAGTCAAACCTTTAATTATAAAAGTCTATTTTAAACATATACAATAACAGACTATTCACAGATATTGATAATATTGTAACACAGTTGTGAAGTTAGTATGTCCTTGTCTCTCTGCCTCTGTGCCTACACATAACACATCTAATAAATGGGGACTGGGACAAGTAGAGAAGCAGCCCAGACTCTGGTTTGCTTCACTGGACCTGAACACAAGCATTTCATCTGTTGAGCCAGCAGGCCAAATCAAGTGATCTTTATTAAAGTCGCTTTGATGGATTCACCCCTGGCCTCCCCCGCTGTGATCTATCGCCTGTCCAGCCCTTGGAGGTCGTAATAAACTTGTTTAGCAATGGGGTCACTGCACGCAAGCAGAGCATGTACATGCGAGAGTGTGTATGTGTGTGGACGCTTTTCTGCTTGAACAGTACGTTACGTGGCTCAGGTGTATTGTCACAAGCGCGTTGCATAATCCATAGCCTCCTGGCACTGGTTTCCGCTTGTGATGATATTTGTAGTTTCCTTACAGATTCTACTGTGATTGCATCATATATTTATACACACACATTTAGGGATCGGTCAGGCCCAGTTGCAGCGTTGTTATCCCTTTGAGTAGTTTTACTGTTATGAGCAGCTCCTGCATATTTCCTAATAGAGTAGTAAATCCAACGCAGTTCAGCCTGGGTAAGCCTTAAACAAAAAGCTATTTATTTGGTTTCCTGTTTTTGTTTAGTATATCAAGTATCTCTGAGACTAACTTGAATAAGCAGGACATGTCAAAACAGTCCATTATGATTATGATCTCATTTCTGCAGTTATATTAAATTTGCATTCAGCAAAAGAAGATGGGATCTTTGATCATTCCATCTTGCCTGCAGTGAATGAAGCACAACGATTCACAGACATTGTAGACATGGCCAGCCCACGTTCTTGTCTGTTGTCTTCAAGTTAGCAACGGCCGCTGTCCCCAGTGTACACCGGGAACATCCAGGTCATTGTTAGTCAAGGTGAAACCCATTCACTTTCTAATGGGTACAACAGGCACCATGATTCATCAGATCAATGGCAGGGTGTTCTCATTTGACTTCCTGAGTCCAGCATTTGTAGCTTGTTGGAGTTTATGTAGCTTACATGGTAACAAGCGCCAGGCACTGTGGATTATAGGCAACAAAGACTATATATGATTTTATTGTTTTAACAAAGTAAAAATTAAATTTACAGCTTTGTTCCCAGATGTTATTACAAATGCTTTATTTTTGAAAGTACATCACACCAGTGAAAGTGTATGATGTACTTTTATGAGTGAAATCTCTCACAAATAAAGTTTTATGAGAGGAGTGCCTGGAAAGAATTAGAGATATTTCATTCTTAAAAGCCCTTTGGAAGATACAGCAAAGGGCAAAGCCTGTTATTGTTGCTGTTCTTTATGGTGCATTGAAGTCACTTAAAGGTGCTGTAGAATGCTCACTTTCATTTAGGATTTCTACTAAAAATGTTCGCATGCTTTAATGTTCAAAAACATAATGCATTGCTCATACTGTTCACTGCTTCAAGAACTGTTCACCCTCTTTCTGAACATTCCTCCTGAAAGCCCACTTGTTTCTGATTGGCCAACCTCCCCAAGCACATAAGAGGGGCGGGGTTTAGCTGCATCACACTTTATCAAGGCCTGCTATGTCAGAATAGCCCTAACTGATTACTGCACAAAAATACAACTTTATTTATTTATTTTTTCATTTCCCTCTGATGTCCTCCGGTTGCTTTGCCTCCACTTTGCGGATTTAGGAAGTTTATATGTTACTGGTGACTTTAGCAGTTAACTACTGCTAACAGCAGCTGAGTTAGCTGTGCAGCTAGCCATCCTATTGCTAATTCTGCCTGGAATAGAAGCTTGGTGCTCAGAAGCTGTGGCCCGCGGCTTCAGAGCCAGCTGATAACAGGAGCTGCTGTTAGCAACAGCTAGCAGTTAGCAGTCCGTAGCGTTAGCAACAAGTAAAGCTATCTATCCATCAGGAAACTTCAAAATCACAGTTGAGGCAGAGCAGATAGAATACATCAGAGGGAAAAACAAAAAACCTCTCCTTCATAACCAAAAAGCACTTTCTGTGAGACACACTGCACTGCACAATCCCTACCTGTGACACTTAGTGCTTGTTGGATTTTGCCCTTTTTTGGGGTATTTTGGGTGTGCAACATTTACATATGAAGGAGGAAATAACTGAGATTGAGGCTTTTTATATTCAACTATGCCAGGGAAAATGCAATACATTCTACGGCACCTTTAATGTATATTATGTATGGATCTGGGTACAGTTTTAAACAAGTACAGGTGTTTTAATGACAAGTAAAGCTACTGAAATAAAGTTACAACAAGGGAATTGCATAGGAGAATTATAACTTAATATCAGACCTTATATATATCACAAATACCAACATCCAAGTTCATAAAGCATTTAGTGAGAAATTAGGACTTTATGATAAAGTTTTTTTAGTAGCTTTATTACTTGACTACCTGTAAACTATACAAAAAGGCTGTGTCTGTTAATCAATGCAGTTTGGTCACATTGCTTGAACAATGTATTTAGAGGAAACAGACAAACACACAACAGTATTTTCATACTTTAATGTAAAAAATAGGTATTGCAATGAAGTGTCTCTAAAGGTTTATCCATTCGTAAGTGAAATTTAAGTTGGGTGAGTAACTAGTCATATGTAACTGCATAATTTGATGTGTCAGTGTAGTTTTGTCATCTGTACTAAAGCTCATACCTCCTATCTCCTTCATCTCTCAGATGAACAACCTGGACACCTTTGGGAATAGATAGTGTTAGTGAAATTTCTGACTCAGGATTTCACTAAAACAACATTTGCTGAGAGTTTGCAAATGTCCCCAGGCAACTGCTTAAGCAGCCTTTTAAGATGCCCAGAAGCTGAAACCTGTCTGATTTGCATTTCCTCCCAAAATATACCTTTTCTTTGAGATGGTTCATTATATTAATCGGAGGTGACATTAACTTTGGATTAATTCATAGTCATGCCATCAGAAATTTGCAGGGCGGACCATCATGGTTGTCATAGTAGCCATCAGATTTGGACCCTTCCAGTAGTACCACTTGATGCCATTGTAGCGAACCACGCTGGATGAGCCGGGGTAATACATGCCATTCAGGTTGGATGGACCGCAAGCCTCAAACCACCAACCTGGAGAAGAAATGCACCAGAGAGTTCAAGGAAAAAGTCAGAACTAATTGAATTCAAGCTCGTGAAATGTAACACCCAAATGTGCGGCTGTAAGTCAGCAGTAACTTTATATGAGCGCAGAGGGAAAATGAAATGCACTCTGGGACATTTACAAGGGGGTGGATAGAAATGTTTAACAAGATGGGGTTACAAGGAGAGACAGATTGAGATAGGGTTAGATGAGTAGCAGAAGTTAGGGGAAACTGCGCACCTCCAGATGCAAGCTGGACGCACTTGCAGGTGCAGCGGTCGTTATCTCTGTCCTTGGTGCTGAACTGGGTGCCGGTGTGGGTGAGGCTGCTGGTCCGTCCAGCTGTGCCGCTGAAGCCCTCGGCATGGAGGCTGGATTTGGGAGAGTTGGAAAAAGAATTTCAGCAAAAAGCTTAGCCACGGGCACTTCTGTTTATTATTTAAAGCTGTGTTGGGCAAGTTTGCTTGTTGGCCGCTCCAAATGGCAGTGAGTGGTTACTGCTCGAAAACAGTTTGAGCTTCAGTTTCTCTGAAATCATCTCCCATCTGTAAACTGAACACCAAAGGGATGACAAAGGCAACACATGTAACTTGGTGAATCCAAATCCTGCTGTTTGTAGTTCACTCTTAGTGTTTCACTTTTAGTCTGACCTGGTATCAGAATTTAACAGAGCAAATAGACAACATCTTAAATAGGGCAAGATCCGGTGCTTTTCTCTATTTCAGCTCCACCTTGTAATTTAGAGTCTGTGTAGAGTGATGTACTTAACACTCTTGTCTAGTACAGTATTAATTTAAAAAAACTGCATACATTATTTCACAAAGATAATAAAGACTCAAAGAATAGAAGAATAAATCAAAATAATCCAACAACACAATATAAGAATATGTGAACCACTGGAGGAGATCACAGCCTTTTTAGTATATGTATAATACTTTTTAAAACATGGCACCGTCTCCCCAAGCTTCCATAGTTGCCAAACATCAATACAACAACGAACCTAAAGAACTTCTCATTATTTTCCTCCATGCTGTGCTTTGTAAAACAACCCAAACAGTTTGAAAGAAATATCTGCCAGAGTTAAATTGATTGGCTCAATTATTTTCATACTGCGGCCGAGCGATGGAGTTTATGTGCATGTGTGTCTATTTTTTGTGTCCGTTTGTCCGTCAGTGTGTGTGCATGTCAGTTTGAGTTTGAAGCGAGTGGACGAGGAGGTCAGCCCTGCTGTCTGGCCTCTCTGTCATTCTGTCTAGTTAGTACCGGACTCTCCCCTGAGTTATGTGACCCCACCCCCCTCCCTTCTGCAGCCAGGGGCATGCTGTCTGTGATGACTAAATGAAGAATCCTCCTCTTAAATTTGTAAAGTTCACAGGGCAGGCCAACACATCATGCGGGGCAGCAAGAGGGGAGTCTGAAATGACAGTGCTGGGGATGGGAATTGTGATTGAACAGCAGAGAGACTGGAATAATACATTAGGGAAGATTTTGTTAGACGACCTAACTTTTCTCTGCATGATGGATCAGTGATGTGGAGAAAATTAAAAACTATCAAATTAGACAGGCAACCACAGGCTACAGGATATCCTATTGGAAAGAGTGGCCTGTGGACTGTGCCAATTCTTCCTACTCTCCAAAGTATTTGAATTAGCCATGACTTCCAGATGTATTAGTTCAGCTACTCCACCAATACCACAGACCACAGGCTAATCCTTTTCAAGGTGACTGTCTTTTTATATTGTTATTGTATCCTTCAATGACAAATATACTGTTACATTGAAAGGAATGCCTACCATTGATTTTACTATAAGAATAGCTATTCTTGGCTAAGGGGAAAGTGGTCTGTCATGCTGATGATTAATGTATGAATAATGTTACTGGTTTTTAGGTGAAGACCTCCATGTTGCTCTGGGGAGCGCACTGGATGTAGCTGAAGAGGAGGATTGCTTTGGCTGACTAGCCACATAGCACCATAGCTCCATAGCTCTAGCTTGGGAGTCATACTATAAACCCACAGACGAAGTCAGCGTCTTCAGCATGCTAGTAAAGCTGGTACATGTTGAACTAGTTACATAGAACATGATCTCAGAGGTAGCAAGCTACAGAGGTGATTACAGTCACTCAGGTGCTTCACCTCACGCAGTGTAGCCTACAGCAAAATTGTAAAACATTCAGTTTCATCGTGCTAATTATGTGGAACAAACTCAGGCAAATGCAATTTGCTGCACTATTAGGGATCTTGGAAAGCACATGCCCACATACGATTATGATTTGTCATCTCTCAGTGCATCAATCTCCATAAACTTCCACCAAACAAGAGCAAATTCCTGTGAATTTATATGAAATCTAAACTGAACTATTTTGGTTTCTATTTTATTTCTGTCTGTTTAGGAGGGAGCATGGCTTCAGCACACCCACACATAATCTTGTTAGTGATTGCAGGGTTACCAAGGAGCATGGTTTGAGTTGTCAGTTCCTGGCAGGGGCAGGTATTGCCGAGCGTTCCTGTAATACTCCAGTGGATGTGGCTCCCCTTTGGGGATTTTCAGGCGCAGCGGTAGCCGCTGTGATGGGAAAAGAAAAATGGAGGCAGACGAAAGTGGCAGCGTGCCCTCCACTGAGCTCATCATTTTGAATGACATTCTTAAAAATGGTCCAAGTGGTTCCTTAACTTCAGTGGATGGGGATAAAAAAGCTTAGAGAACGAGAAAATAGGAAGGAATTTAAACTGTTGATAGCGGTTTCTAATCTGTCGCGATATTAAGAGTCTTACACCCAGAAGGAAGGCAGTGATTGAAAGGGTGTTACTGCATTGCAATTATGCCTTTCACAGTAGAAGGCTCTTAATAAAACACTTTACTGAAATAAAGTACCTCCTTTATAATCCAATTCATGTCTGATTTCTAAAAGAAAGTGAAAGAATGATTTTTAGACTTGAGACCTGAACGCATAAGAAGTTTTTTAGTTTAGCATTTTGTCATTTCATGTGCTATCATGTACTAATTAAATGTGGTAATTAGATGATTTAATAATTCAGGTAGTTAATTTTTATCTAAGCATTACACTAGTACAAGCCAGAATAAAACATTCATTGTTTAATTGTATATTAGAATTACATTTCATGCTGCTAGGTTACCTGTAGTTGTTGTCATCTCCATCTATGTAGAAGCGATCGTAATGTGAGAAGGCTTCGTTCCCGTCTCTGTCTTTCAGCTGGACATGCAGACTGTATTCCTGGGAGCTGGTCAGCTTGTGGATGATATCATTCCCCAGCCAGTGTTCCCCAGACGGCTCTCCAAAGCCCTGGAATAGACATAAAGACTGAGAAACAATAGAACAAGAGTATATTTTAACAGGGGGAGGGGGGCGATTTTACCTGTGGCCTGCCAAGTGTTTTTGGAGGTAATGTGAAAATGGACCACAATTTAAGAAATCACATTTATCATTCTGATGGCCTAAGACAGTCCACTGAGTTTATGAAGTGAAATATTCCACTCCCAAAGCTAGGGGCCAGTCAATTGAGACTTTAATTTGCCCTCATATCCTACCAGTGATCCATCTGTGGCTGTGGTACTTTAAATCTGATCCACTGTTTATTTAAAACTATGAGATGGACATGAACATAAGCCTTCTGTTAACCTTTTGGCAATGGTAAACAACATGGAGTGATCACTAATGCAGAATAAAAGGTGCAAGAATAAAGGAAATATGAACGATTGCAAATGCTTAAATATAGGCCAATAATCTGGGAGTCACTAAAGTGTTTGATGATCACGAAGATAATGGAATGACATGATTACTAGATCTCAACCAAAATTAACAACTAATAGGCAGACATTGAGCCAGGCAGCACCCGTGCAACATTGACCTCTTTAAAACATAAAATGCCCAATCACTAAAAACCTCTGTGCTCCCGATTGCCCCCCACAAAATCAAAAACTGGATCTATGCTATTAGCAGGCTTCTCAGTTTTAGATTTTTATAAACAAAATCAACATTTTTTTCTACTATGAAATGACTTGGCGGTTATCTTGTAAACCCGTACCGGAGATGTTTTTCAGTGAATAAAATGCCCTTTTGTATTATTTCATATTTTAAAAAAATTAGCAAAAGGATTGGTGCTTTTGCTGCTCACAAAGACCAAAAGAGTGATGAGTCACACAGTCAATAAATGATCATGTATTAGCTGACTGCACTTCATTTTCCAGCCTTCTATATTGTAGCCAAATAAAAGTCAAGCAGCAGATAATGCTACAAGATAATAAACAACAGTCGTCGTAATCCCTCAGTTATACTTTAAGTACATCACATTAATATTTGAATCACCTTAATCTCTCGACATTCAGAGCTGAGCAGAAGCTTGTTCTCTCAGCATGCAAAATTACAACATTAGCTAATAATGGTAGCCTAGCATCCAAAAGGGAGACTGAGTGCTGTCAAAATGATTGACTTTAGATGAAATTTGATATCTTTAGCTTTAATTGTCAGATGTGATTCAATGACAGTTTGTCGTAAGTTGAAAACTACACAGCAATCATCACTAAATATGCAACTCGTGGATGCAATGATTAGAATAAAGAAAAAGTTATATGTCTTATATAATAGGTCTAATATAATACCGTTTTCACTTTATAGTTTATTGACCCTAACAATAGGGGATCTTGGACTGATATATTAAATAGCAATCTCCACCGCCATCAACAAAACGTCACTGGGAATATATTTTGTAAGAATGATGTTCATCCCTCCTGTACAGTTTGGAGACTTTTAGAATATATCATGCCAACAAGCACTGAAGCTGTTCTAGTGGCTTGGGGTGTCCCCATACCTTACAAAGACACCCTGTGTTTGTCTTTCCTTTAATATATCAACCATATATACATTTGTATAAGGGGGAGGAATATAGAAACGGGTGTATAAAAGAAAACGTCAAGGACATAAATATGCAGCAGGTGTAAATGTTGAATAATGTTAACAAGTGGACAGCATGGTAATATGAACTTGATTTTATAAAGGAAACAGATAGGGTGTGTCTTGCGGGTGAGATGGCTTTGACAGAAATGTTTCACTCCAGTAAAATGACAACAACATGCAACATTCTATTCAATGAGACGCCTCAACAGGAGGGACAAAATATGGCTTTGGTTAATGAATGTAAAGATGACACTTAATTGACACACACAAATTTGAGAATGCACATAATAATACATAACAGCCACTAAGCATATAGCCATTAAAGGATAATTTTGGTGGGCCCTGTTTTCACATATTTAGGGGTTGAAACAACTAGTAGGTACAAAAATGTCTTAGAATCCGTGCAGTACATGGCTTCAGCTGGCTGTGTTTCTGTCAGTTATTTGGGGAGTTAGTTATCACTTAGATATTGTTGAAACTAGGTTAAATGACAATAAAATATTTTGATTCCCTGGTTCTGATGTGCAAATAGGGCCCAGGTTTAAAAATACCGAAATGACCCTTTAAGACTGTTTACTTATATCATCACATTTTTTAAGGCAGAAGTGTGACTCATCAGACTACACCTGCAGATATTAAGCAGTATTTGTTCAGTCCAACAGAAGGCCAGTTTCTCCTTGTTTACCACTGAATTCTATATCACTTTGTCTAGCTGTCAGACTCTCTGTTTGTTATTGGTCTTAAGTGAGAGCAAATATATAGTGAGAGCCTTGCAGCATTTATCATTTGACCAGCAGGCCATGAGTGCAACATTTGATCAACACTGACCGCAGTTTCTGAGAATATAGTGTGGACCGGGGCAGAGAAGAATTTTAGTACATACGTTATCTGCCATGTACAGGGCCCCTTTGCTCCCACACCCCAGCTGGAACCAAATATTTATCATCCACTTCTAAAAATATTGTTCTGGAAAGAGGTTTTTAAGCTTTGGTTGTTGTTTTTTGGTCTCTCTCTTTCTCACTAGAGAGTTCTGTTTGCAGTCACAGTCCTCTCTGCATTTTATTTCCAATCCACGCTGTGGCAATAGATTTGTTGGCTTGGGTGAGAGACAAATTTCTGCTCCGCTCAATCCCAAAACTAGCCTCACTCATTTGTTCTGTGTGTAATTTAACACAGCGACAAGGCTTTCAAGCATATGTTTTTATCTGTTTATCTCTATTTCTCAAACAGAATATTGATTCTGCTGAGAAAGCTTTTGTGATGAGATTTTTTTTAAAAGCATTATCTAAATGTAAGTCCAAACAAAACAAAAGCCAAAACTTGTTAAAACATGCTTGATTCGGCCAGAGCACTGGAGCAACTTCAGAGTCTTTTGTGTACAATTGTTTTATATCCACTTTGTTTTTTGTAGCTTGTAGTTGGAAGTGCTCTTACTTTTATCACCACACACTCATTTCCCTACGCAGGAAAGCTATTGGGATCTTAAAAGATGGATACAATCAGTAGTGCTCTGTGGTACATGATGTGTGTGTGTGTGTGTGTGTGTGTGTGTGTGTGTGTGTGTGTGTGTGTGTGTGTGTGTGTGTATGGTTCATGCATGAGCATGTGTATATGAGTGTGAGGTAGTATGACAGAGAGGGGGAGCAAGAGCAGGTGCAATAACATGGGGGGGTGGTAGAGAACATGAGGGCAGCCAAATACAACAACCACAGGTCACCTGGGATCACACACTAGTCGGTATCCCACGCCTCTCCGTGCCAAACCACCCGTGGAACCTCCTGTCTAGTCCCACAAAACTGCTCCGTACTACCTGTACTGTTTCTGATGTACCCTAACTCTACCTCTGAAGAACTCACCATTTTGTAGTCCCTCCACCCACGATGGAAGTCAACGGAGCCGTTTCTCCGATGCTGAAGCACCGTCCACCCGCCACCTCTAGTCTTCATATCACAGAACACCTGTGGAAACACACACAAATAACAGATTATTCCTTAGGGCTAGGTAACAAAAATTTATGGATTTAGAGGTCTGAACAAAATGTGTCTGAATTCAGGACGTGTTGTGTATTGAACATTGGCAATGAATGCTCGGCCAGTTTCTTTTGCTTGTTTACTTAGTTGATGCTCAGATATTTCCTATTTTTAACTTTAAAGCAGTAATGATTGATTGTTTTTGCCACTTTGGGACATGGGAACAACACAACATTGACATATTATCAGCTTTTAACAAATACATTTCCCATGATCATTTTACAGTCTTCATCTCCTTTGTTCTCCACTCGCTACTGAGGAAATTATATAGCAAGCTATTTAGCAGCTAAATGCCATGCTATGTTAACTAGCTAGTTGCTAACAGTTGTTTGGTGCTGGGAAGGTAGTGTACAGCGGGTGTACTGGACCTTTTTCGCTTCATGTAGCTACCTGCTGAGGCCGAAAACAAGACTGATGAAAGCTCTAAGACTGAACCAAAACAATAGCTAAAGCTGCAAATAGTAAAACCAAAACAATGAGCAGGAAGATGCTGAAATGCTCCGTAGATCTGAAGGGAACTGCAGAGTTGGGTGATAAGTCTGATGTATTCATCACTACAGATGACCCCTTCCACATAACATATAATGATTTGATTTATTTTTATTATACATAATATATTGCATAGTGTAGCTTTAAACTATAAAATGTTATTTTTTAAACAGATACTAAAAGCTACATGGCCATCACAAAAATGAAAAGAAGGGTTAAAATGTTATATGGTATATTTTGGTATTTCCATTTGAGCCATTTAACATTGACAACTAATCAATTCCGAGTGTATGTGTCAGTAAGTAAATGCTCTACAAGAGGAAAAAGTGGAGAGAAAAGTGTTAAGAAATTACATAAAGAAATACATTATTGTCTCTCTGTTGTTTAAAGGACGCCTTAGAAGGCGGGGGAACCCCTCCATTCCTGAGGCTGCATTTCAGGGTGTCATGCAATGATATGACCCAGGTGGGAAGGAAAAACATATGAGCATGTTCTCTTATCCCCTTGAGTGGGGGTTGAGGAGTAGGCATCTGCGTTTTTGGTTACACACATTGTTTTCTTTCTTACTTGGCTGCACATTTTGCTATATGTTTGGAAGAACAAATAGGAATGAACTGCACTCATTCATCTAGTGACAGAATTTGAAATGTAGACTTGGTAAGGGACTTGTTTTAGATATTCAAGGTGTTGAAACTGGACATATTCCAGCTTCTCTCGGGTATCGTGATTAGATGACTGTGTGGATTTCATCCGTGGGTGGTATGATTAGATGCTTGTTGTTACTGAGATCCTTTTTAATTGAATCACTGTATTCAGGCTGCATACCTCAAGGCTACAGGATGTCAGTTTTCTTAGGCACTATTTTTGAATCTCTATGCAATGTTATCATCTTAAATTATAGATATTGTCAGTGATTTTTCTGACTCAGACAACTCTACAACCTGCAATGGGGGTAATTACTGATGAAACAAAATTGATTTGATTTTCTGGTTGCTTAATAAATGTTGTCCAGCAAACAACCACTCTGGCGTGTCTCAAGAGTCATGCAGTATAGATGCTGGTGTGTGGACAGCATCCCAAGGGTCTCTCTATTTCAACTACTGTCTGCTAGAAATGAAATGAGAGTTTCCAGCACTTTCCCAGAATAGGAAAGCTAAATCAAGGTCAAAAGGCACTCAGGTCTTTTACCTCTGAAAACAGAACAGACTGGCAATGTGCTGTCCTCTGGCCCATTAAGCCAATGTTCTGGCCTTAAAGGCATCACACTGAATACAAAAACAGGGTGTTTAAAAAGAATTCTCAATTTAAGTAATTTCCCGCAAGCGGCCATTACTTTGATTTAGAACAGGTCCATATTTTACACTTCAAATTCACTTATTATTATTATTATTAGCCAACAAGGAACCCATTACAATAAAATGCAAAATTCCAGTCAACCTTAACAATTTTTGTGATTTAAAAGAAAATGCTATGCTGTGGTTATTATTTGTAAACGGCTTCCATGGGACAAAATAGTTACTTCACTTGTGTTTAGAGAGTTTAATTTTATGAGCCATGTGCACATGTAGCTCTTAAAAGTCTGCACAACAGAGTAGTGAAAAAGAAATAAGCTGATCCAAACTATGAATTATTTGGTTTGTAATTATCATCATTTTTCACAACCTTGGTGATTAAAAATCAGATAGATGGATTGATAACTCATAAAGCCAAATCTGCATTTAACGTATAAGTCTATGCTTGCTGGCTCTTTTCCAACTAAGAAAGCCCGCTCTCTGCTTTGAAAATAGGGCAATTTGTATCTGCCCCACTTTTATGCAGCCAACCAGAATACCAGCCACATTGGCATAGATTGAAAGCAGCAATGATTTGGGGAGTACTAACTTGCATCAGTGGAAACGTACATTGGCCCCAGTTGGCAGGAAACACATGGCACTAGTGCCTAACACCTGGCTGCCTTGCCCACAGGAAATGAAGAGGAAGAACAGGGAAAAACAGAGGCAGTGGGAGATGTTGCCAACCAGCAAACTAGACTGAAAGTAATGAATAACAAAAAACTGTTTCACTGTTATCTTTCCTTTTTTGTGTGTGATAAGCTCTGAGAGTGAAGATCTCAGCCAAGAATGCTAGCTGTGATTCAAAGAAAGGATAGCCTGCTGGTGGATGCCATGGTTGACTTAGCACGGGTTAGCTTCCTCAGGTCAGAGGAGGTACCTCTTAAGCTTTTCTGACTTTGCATTCAGCAGCCCACACTCACTTACCATGAGGCCTGTGGGGCATAATGCCTCTGTTGCTTATTATTTTAGCTCTTTCTAACCCAGCATGGCACTTCCATCAACCTCTATACCAAAAAACCCCTCTGAAAATTACCATTACATCACACTAGATTGTCCTTCCAGTGTTTACTGCAGTCCAAAAAGTAATGATAAGCCCTTTGAATGTCATTATGTAGTGTGTGTGTGTGCATTACATTATGCAAGCCGGGCAAAGTGAAATGATTCCAGTACTAAATACCAAAAAAAAGTTTAATGTCACAGTCAGTTAGGTGATATTTGCAAGAAAAGGCCAATGACCTTTAAAGTTTTACCTTGACAGTCTGGGTGGAGTTGGGGAGGCGGATGCCATATATTCCACTCTCTGTCACTCCAGATTGCAGGATCTCTGCACAGTCCCTGAAACCAGGCGGCTCCTCCTTGGGCATATTGGAGATCTCTGCAAAAACATTCAGGCATTTATTTACAGATGGCAACCTTATGGGTTTTGCACACAAATCCCAACCCCATATGTGAGTTATCTTGTAATGTTAAGCTCTGGCTTAAGCCTGCGGTGTCATTATTGCATGCATGTACAAAGTGTGTCTGAGATTTAAATTGCAAGCTCCTCTAGGTGATATTCCTTATCTAAAAAAAATACTTTTTCAGCCCAATTACAAATCTCATGCTCTACAAAAACTTTTTTGCCTGAATGAGATTCTGATATTTATTGATACTATTAGTGTATAATTGCGTGTTAAATACTAATACTAATAAAGTTTCATATTGACAAATATGTCTTAATCATTTATACCTACACAACTTTTATAAATGTAATGTAAAATGTATATCTTTTCCTTAAAATAACTGATGTCGGCAGTACAATTTTCTCACCCTGAAACAGTAAATCCCTCAGCCTTACCATTACAGTGGTTGACCATAGCTAGCAGCTGCTGAACAGTGTCTGTGAGCACGGCCTGCTGTCTCTGTAGTAAGGTGCTGTTGAGCATGGAGCTGCCCAGCTCACCCTGGAGCTGACTGACCAGTCGACTCTGCCTCTCCAGGAGCTCTTGAAGCTGCTGCTTTTCGCTCTGCAAGCCCTGCAGCTCCCTCCCGTACTGAGCCTCCAGCACTAAGAGCCTCTGTTCCAGAAAACTATCACAAAGACAAAGAAAAAAATATTGATTCTTGTGTTGGCTCATTTTGCTAAAAACATCTTCAGTGGAACCACAATATTATATCAAGTGTTAAGATGTATATTAAATGTTATAGCTGGCAGAAGATATAAGAGAGTGGGTGCAGTTGGTGAATCTATTCAGCGCTTACCTTTCACAGCAGAGGTTGCATAAACTTGCACATTTACATGAGGATGACTAATAGACATCAGCGTGACAGTCTCATTGGGCTAACATCATATAAACACCTGTACTGCATTCACAGATGGGCCTGCATGCTAAGCCTCTCGATCATAGCCATGAGGCAACAGTCTGACAACTTGTGTGTGTGTGTGTGTGTGTGTGTGTGTGTGTGACTGCACAAGTGCCACAACCCCACCTCCAAATGAAGATCATAAATCCCTGCAGCCTGATCTTTATGGCTTTGACTAACGACTCTGCAGCAGTTATTTATTGAAACAATCCAGCCACCCAGATTGAACAAGCTACTTTTCAGCCCTGTGCACACGCCGCCGCTGCACTAAATGTGTATCTCAATCTCCCACCTTAGGCAACGACTCAGTATGTGCCCTGAAAGGACAGCTAGATCAATCCAAATCATTTTTTACATCACTTCCATTTCATATTTGCTTTGTGGGAGAACACTCAATAAATGTGGTAAGGCAAGCTAGCAAATTGTTGTCCAGGATGTGCATTTTACTTTGAGGAACAGTCAAAGTGTAGAGCGAAGCAGTAAACCAACACAGCGCTGTTTAAACGGTTAATGGGCTTGACAGAACAAACATGGCATTTTGTATCACATTGCATCCTGGGCAATTAAACTGTTACGCTTATGATCTTGTGCTATTCATTATTATTGTTGTAATATATATTGCTATTAGACTGCTCTCCCTCTCTCTCTGCAAAATGCTGCACTTCCTGCCAATATTATTTTACGTGAAATACCTATGAAGACAAACATATCTCTGTGCTCTTTTTAGTTGGCAGCAGCAAAACTGGCTCCATGCCCTTAAAGATCAGCAGCAGAAGCCCCATACAACCACTGCCTTCCTTGTTACCCTTTTATTCCTGCAACTGCCCGGTGGAAAATCTGCTACGACCTCACTAATTTCTTGTGTGTCGTCATGGTGTTTACCTATGTGTAGATGTATTCATTTATTTACTTGTCAGAACCATGTCACTGACTTGAAGGACAAGGGCCAAAGGGCAGAGTCGGGCCAAGCAGGTCCAGATGTGTAACAGGTGTTGGAGCTGCGGCAATGTGGTCTAACAGTCACACTTGGTACAGATGGATGGAGCGATAAACAATCAGTTACAAAGAGAGAAAACAATCTCCCCGCTCCCTTTCACGCCACCCAGCACCCTGTCCTTAACCCCTGCTGGCCCTAATTTGACCTTGTGTTCCTATGGAGAAGAATAGGAAACCCCTCCTAACATGCACTGCCTATTCACTGGCCAACACACACACAAACACACACACACTCTCTCACACACACACACTTAATTGCACTGCCTATTCACTGGCCAACACACACATACATGCTCACACAATACGCATTATATTGTTGGTCTGCCTGAGTCATTCAAAACATCATTTTCCAATGGTATGAAAAGAACCTTTTTTTTTTACACGCACATACAGTATATTACACTTTATATTTTGCCACCCAGTGTCAAGTAGCTTTTTCCTGGGAAAACATTCTTTGGTGCACAGGAAGAGATGCGTTTCCTACAGCAGCCACAGCGGCTCATTTGGAGTCAGTCAAGCAAAAGCAGCAGCTAAGTGGTAAAAGAAAATAGCGCCACCTACAGTAACTAAAGCCCCAGTAACACATAATCAAAGAAAAAAATCACAGAAATAAGAGAAAAATGGCCTTGTGAATTACCACTTAAAACTAACATAATTTGAAAGTGAAGTGCCTGTAGGTACTCAGTTCGTACTGCTTGCCGGATCCCTATCTGCACATCGAAAAAGTGATCCTGTCTGTCAAAGAAGGTTACCACAAATGTGCTTGTTCATAATTACTTGTGTGTTGTTGTCTGTTCTCATCTCAAGGTTTTTCATATCTTACATCACAGTGAACAGTTTAATCTACAGTGATTAAAAAACATTTTGTTATCTTGATTTGAAAGATTTAGTTGGATCCTTTTGAATAGGCAGATTTGTGGTAACCTTCTTTGGCTGACAGAGCCACTTTTGCGCATGTGCCGAACGGATCCAGCTGGCAGTACGGATTTTGCAGTGACAGTGCCTATACACAGTGTAAACTCACCTGTTAGTGTTGCAGTACCTAAAAACTGACTTGCCTGAATGTTCTTTTGAAGTGTGTGTGTGCGCTCACCCGTTTTTATCACTGAGGCGTGAGATCTCCTGAGTCTGCAGGAGAATATGTTTCTCCAGCCGGTTACTGAAGAGCGAGTACTCGAGCAGCTGGATCTCCAGGCGGCTTGTCTGGTTCAACACCTACAGATAGACAGATAAAAACAGATAGAATAATTCTAATTCTAATTCTATCTCAGACAGAACATGAATGGGAGTTATTGATGAAAAGATAGATGGCAAAACAAAAGGATTTCATAATTCATGAAAAGCACCCTTGGGAAAAAAAAATGTCGCAAAGTATATCATAAGGCTCATAATGCTCATTCTTTGATCTTTCAATTCAAACTTGAGCAAGAATTACCTCATACGCACCTGTGACATGTTTTGAAGTTGATGAAAGATGAAACAAAAACCTCAACAAAGCAGCTCAGATATTTGTACAGGTTACGGTTTCATATCGACTTTGATAAGAGTAAAAGAAAGCAAGAGGACCAAAACAGCCCAATCTGTAATAACAGCTCTGTGGCATGATTGAAGACACATCTGTGTTGTGCTACTGAGTTTTATGTTTTAATTGGCTTGTTGTCAGACGCCGAGCTCAACTCATAGTGTCAATCAGAGCCTGTAGAACCAAATACCAGCTGTTTGAAAGCAGTTGCCGCCACCTTTGGGCATGGCTTCTCAGCGGGTTACATCTGATTTACATTTAATTAGCTATTCGGCAAGTGTTTTGCAGGTGACATCATTTGTTTTCGCATGGGTGTGACGCCCACAGTTGTTCATTTGGACTGGCTGCAAACAAGTTATCTCTTGCTTGCTCAAACACTTCCCGATGGGCTCACCTGGGTCTCCACGTCTGTCAGTTTGCGGGTCTGCTCGGCTGATTGGCTGAGGAGGTTGGTTCCCATTTCCAGCATGGCAGCTGTCTGGGTGTGTACCGCAGTTCTCTTCATTTCCTCCATGCCAGAGCGCACATTCTCCTGGATGAAGTTCTCCAGCTGTAAAGAGGACAGGCAGACTGAGAATATTATCCAGGATGTCACATTCCTTAGTTTAATTGTGGTGATAATCATATTTTAGGAAATGATGTCCCTGTATGTTCGCTGACAGCTTGATGTAGTGTGAAAGTGGGAACCTCTTGTGAGTGAGAGTGATCTGTCTTTTTCACCTCAATCTGTTCAGGTACTGTGATGGAGTGATGGAATTTAGTATCCCCAGGTACTTGCAGATTATCGCCACTCATCTATCCATCTGCAGGTCTACCTCAGGCGAATAACAACCCTTACATTAATACAAATATGCAGTGTATGGGCATTTCAATGGGATTTCAATGAAATCCCATTGAAATGATATACATCAAGAGGGTGACATCATGATATTTGTGTGCAAGACTTTAGGAATAGTCGCCTACACTCTGTAATCAATCAAGCTCAGAGATAGACGCATTGGCTAAACCCATCATATGTTGCAGCAGGAGTATAAATAGGATGGCATCCATCTTGCTCCAATAAATAGATTTTCTTATTAATGTGGTCAGTTTGAGAAAGCGGCATCTGGAAGACAAATTATGCTTTTCCTGCCGTGAACGATGGAATTTAGTTTGACGTTTAACAGGCAATGGCCTGTGCCTTGCAATAAAGCAAAGTAGAATATCGAACAATAATTTATTTATGACTTTTCTGAGGAGGGCTCAGACTTTACTCGTTAAACCACATGACTGGAAAATGAAGTCTCCAAGGAGAAAGCATTCAAAATTATCCAGCTAATGAGTGGCTAGTCGCAAAAATCGAAGAGAATTCAAATGAGACTTCGATTGTTTGTTTTGTTTTTTTCAATACAAATGCCCATTTCAGAGAGGAATGGGATTATGCATAATGCATTGCCACAGGAGAGGGCTTTTTCAATTTTTTTGTGCAGCCTAAAAAATACTGATTCAAGTGGGCAAATAGAGATGAATTGGCATTTAATTGTTTGCCTGCTTGTAATCTTTCTCTCTTTGTCTCGTACTTCCTCTTGATCTCTCTCACTAACTCCGTCTTTGATTCAAACTCTCCCTCTTCCCCTCTTGCTCAGTAAATCCGTCTTTCACATTTTTGCTACTTTAGGACAACTGAGACTGCAGGGAAAAAAAATTCTCCATAACGTATATAAGGTTATGAAGAGATTACCAAGCGGATTAAAGCCAACTTGAAAAGAAGAACAAAGATCGCAGTTTTATAATCAGCCTTATGTATTGAAACTGCTATCAGCTGCCTGTCCACAGTGTTCCTATTCCACCCTTCTGTGATAGAGCTCAATCCAGAGGTCTTGATACACTCCATCTCCCCCTGCCAATTGCATTAATTGCAGCTCTGTCACGCTGCACTATGCAGCCAGATTAATCACATTTGGGATGTAGAATAATTCTGTCTTATTGTGTCTAAAAGGGACAGAGGGATCAGTGCTGGAGTTGTATCACTTGATATCTTAATTGTAGAGCCAATAGTCACATTTGTTCTCACTTACAATAACAGAGGAGAGGGGGTGCTGGGTGTTCTGGCAAACGATAATGACAGACTGCGGCACATCAGGATAGCTATGATTGTAATATGTTTCTGTAAAAAAGGTGACTGGATTGATGTGTCAGTGCAACTGACGAGAGATAAATGCATTAGTCGCCAAAATGACAAATACACATTTTCTTACTTAGTTCTCATGGTGTCTAAAAAAGCAGATAACTTCAGTTTTATTTGGATTTCTGCCGCCACCCAAATACAATGAACGAGAATTTTATTTATGGTGCCAACAGCATTTTAAAATGACAATTGAAAATTCAACAGCAACATCTCTTTCCAGAAGCAATCTCCCTGTTGCTCTGGGTGGTCGACAGATCTCACTTTGGCCAGTTTTCATTGGAACTACTTTCTGTTGAAGAATTGCCTGATGTTCTGTGGATTATCCAGCGTAACCAGGACATTGTTTCTGGAAAGAGATGATTTTTGTCATCTGGAGTTTCACTAAGGAATGGCAGTGTCCTAAAAAATAATAGTGAATAGACTGCAATGAAATTTTGTGAAGGCATTCATGGTCCCCAGAGGAATCCTAATGACTTTTTAGGATCCCCGACAATTCATCTAGGGCCACCAGCAGGTCAAAGTTTTCACCTTTTGAAGTAAAATATCTCAGCAGCTACAGCATTGATTGTGACACTACTTTGTAAGGATATTCATAATGTGTCCTAATGACGTTGGTGATCCATTGAGTTGATGAGATTGTGGGTTTGAATGAAACGTCTGGACAATCACTGGATTGTCCCTCTGGTTTAATTGTGATAACGTTGGAGATCCCCTCGCATCATCAGGTCAAAACTCAAATTTACTGTACTTTGGTTTATAACCAAACTAATGACAATCCCATCCGCTTCAACTGTACTCTGTCTTTAGTCCTAATTTTCTAGTGTTAACATGCTAACAATAAGATGGTTAACATGTTAAAAGTTATTACCTGCTAAACATTGGTATGTGCTCATTAGCTTTTAGCTCAAACCAAGTGAGTGTAACAAACCAAATTTACCCCTTTCATATTAGATGCACATATCGCAAAACCTTGGCCAAATATAACCAAAACTATCTTGTGCCCACTAGAGGTAAGTAAGAAAATATGTTTTTGTAAGATGTTTCTAAGTCATAGTTTGAGAATGTACAAGATGGAGAAAAGAAAAAGGAAATGGAGACTAACTGGAACTTGTGAGTGAGTTATGTGGATGACATCCTTTAGTATTGGCTTAATGAAATATTTCTAAGAATTCCGGTCACCAAGGATAGCCTAGCCACCTTGATCTCTATGCAATATTTCTGTATTAGCATAATCCGCACAGGCTCCTAAAAGCACTCACAAAAGCACGCTCACATCCTTTTTGCCAACCCCTCAGGGCAGCAAAAGGCGAAATGGACTAGACGGGGGTTGCGTTAGGGGTTAGTACAAAAGAAAGCAAATACTAGTTTCTTCTTGGAAACACCAGAGAAAAAATCTGGAAGATTAATATAGTCCTCTTGCACTCGTCCACTTGGAGATTCCTCTGCGGAACATGTTGCATTAGTGTATGCTCCCAGGTTTGTGTGTGTGGGTGTGTGTTTTCTTTCAAGGGGTTTGGGTGGAAGGCTCACAGTAAGAGTCATACCATCCCAGGGGAGCTGTGAGTGAGCTTGTATAAAGTTTCACAGACACACCGACACACTCTTGCCTGAAGCACTTCCGCATGCATATCACCAATTTCTCCCCAAATTTATGCAGATAGCCTTAATGAGCTTCACAAGGTGCTGAAAGGCCTTTGCTATCTGGGGTCAAAGGTCAGTGTACCCTCGTGCATGTCTCAAAGAGGCTCTCTAGGGTCATGCTATGTTTACGTGGAAATCCCACCTACAGTGCGATCATTTATACATCACTATAGCCTGATGGGGGTAACTTGTTGAAAGGTTGGATCTTTGTGTTCATTCCAGACTTTATGTGGAGGACGTTAGGGAACACAGCATGTGTCAGCAGAGATTTTTTTGTGTGGAGGGGATTTAAATTGCATCTCCTTCATGACCGCTCATCGCACAGCTCGGGTAGAGAGAGAGTGAAAGAGAGAAAGTACGTGCTGAACAGAATATGCACAAGACATATGTCACGCTTTTGTATAATACAACTTAGCGTGTACTTTGCAGACTCTATGCATGAATAATATATCGCACACATGAGGGAAAGTGTGTGCACTCTCTCACCATCCCTTCCTCGCTCTGTCTCTCAGACACACGTGGCCTCATGGGAGGCTTCTCATGGAAGCTAGGTCTCCAGTTCATAGACTGAGCATCAGACAGAGTGTGCACAGGGGAACCGAGCGTGTGTTTTCATATGTGTGTTTTCGAGGGAGCGTGAGCAAGCTAGACAAGGAGTATGAGATCTGATGGTCGACAAGTCAAGGTGTGAGAAGAGACACATCCATCATCCCAGAGGTGCAGAACGGTCCAGAGTGAAGTGAATGAGATGGATAGAGAGGAACAGAGTGTCAGACGAAAAGTAAGACTGGGGAAGGGAAAGGGAGGAAAAGCGCAGGCAATTTTGTGGTGAGTGAAAGTTAGAGTAGGAAATGACAGTGGCACAGGAAGCACTTCGGCATTCATAATACCCCATTTTCAAATCCTGAAATATAATCAACATGTTTGCTTTTGGCCAGCCAATCTAAACACTCGACACAGACCGTTATAATCGGCCCGAGGATTAGTGTATACCGTAAATATTCTGTGAGTGATGCAGACAAGAATAGAGAGACGGGTGGAGAGGGGTGACGTGTCAGTCAGTCTGTCTTAGACAATGGCCCAACACTGATTCTGCGCCCTGATGACCTTAGCAATGAAAACACTATTGTTAAGCCACTTTTAATCGCATCATTTCATTTTACTCGTAATCCGGGCTAAATGGAGTTGCAAAGTCCAACGGCCTGGAAAAGAGACATGCTGAAATGTGTCTTTATGAGATAAACAACAATTTGTCACAGAGGAGCATGTTTTATATTTTAATTTTTTTTTACGTCAGCTGAGTTTCCTACAGAAATTTAAATGGGCTAAAACATAAGTCAATAGTGATGTTTCTGTGTACTTGTTGCCTGGGGGGGGGTGAACATACTAATTTTGCAGGTTTAACTGTGCGAGACATATTTGGCACCGTGTGATATTAGCTAAAGTTTTTCGTCTTGTCTTTCTCTTCTCTCATGCAACAGGGATTTCTGGCATCCCAGAGGTCTTAAATACAAAACACACTCATACACCAGGCGTTGTCATGGAGCCAGATATACATACAGCAGGCATCCAGGAAATCCCAGCTAAGCGCTGAACTTATCAATGATCAAGGATTGTCATCACATGAGATCAGATAGTGTGCTCTGCGGACATCCCATGCTTATATTTTAGCATTTTGTTTGAAGGTCTGCAGGCTAAAATGTGACATGCGGAAAGGCCTAGAAAAAGGCGATGTGACAGCTGAGAGGTTAAGTAAGGATGGTTGGATGACAGAGGACAGAACTGGGTGTTTTAGTCAACAGTTCAGAGACCTTACCTTCTGCAGCCACAGCGTGTTATTCTCCATGGCACTCTCCAGATTCTCCAGCTTCCTTTCCTGCCAGGTGGGCCTCTCCTTTTGGGCCTTATCCGGCTTGGATTGACTTGTATCAGGCTCAGCCTCAGGTGGGGAGTCCTGCTGGAGGGTGTTGGTGACCGTGAAGTCCTTTAAGGGATGGCAGTGCTCCACCTCAGGGAGGATAAAGGTGTAGCTGCATGGGCCGTGCTGCACGTGGTGCTGTTGGCGCTCTGAGCCAATCGCGGTGGCCAGCAGGTAGGCCAGGTAGGCAAGGGTCAGGGCCAGCAGGCGGCCCATGTCAGGGGAAAGACAGGGGAAGGGGAGGGAGGGAGTAGAGGGGGATGAAAGACGTTGCTCCACCTGGCAGAGCAGAGAACAGGGTCAGGTGAATTTCCCCTTTCGTCCTCTATATATCTCTTATATCTTTTTTCATCTCTTGTTAAAGTATCCCTCAAGACTCTGTCTTCCTCCTGTCTTCTTAGTCCAACTCCTGCTGGTCCTGTCTCTGCTTTATGAGTTTCTCTTCTCCTCTTTTGGCTGGTCCCCCTCTTTGCCGTTGCATCCAGAAGTCTTCTTTAGCCCAGTCCCTGCTCCCGCTGTTCCTTGTGAGGGTAGACAGAAAACACACACAGGAAAAGGGGATTGCCTCTTGTTGTAACTCCAACACTCAGCCAGCGCATGCAGCTCAGTCCAGGAAACCAACAACAGACTTCCCGCCCACAATTTATCTCTCTTCTGAAAAGTCGCTTTCTTCACTGCCTTCTTTTCAAGCTTCCGGAGTCCATGCATTGGTCCAGAGAAGAGGTGAGAGGAGGGGAGAGCCTGCTTCAGGATGTTGACTGACCTGGTAAAGCTTATAGAGTAGAGAGAGTGGCGTACCTCTCCACACACATACACACATGCACCTCCTTAGCACATAATCACTCAACCACCCTTCCCTCTTTCACTTTCTCCCACCCTCTTACGGTACTCCTGTTTGCGGGGGTTAGAAGAGGAAGCTACAAAAATACACACTACTGGAACTAGGAACTCTCTCTAACAACTTTTTTTCCCTCCCATTTTCGCTCTCTCTCTCTGTCTCCACCTCTGTATATCTATCTATCTATATATATATATATATATATATATATATAGCTGGTTTCAGTGCCTTTAAAGTGTTTATAGAATTGTATTGCTGTCTTTTAGATACTAATTAAAAGTAGAAATTGTTCTAATTCAATCTTCTCTCTCTCACTGTCACTGTCAGCCAAACCTGACTCTCCATCACTTTTCGTTTCATCCCTCTACACAATTATTGTTTTATTCATATTGCTACTAGTTTAGGCCACTTCATAAATGCCTTCCCGGCTTTGTCTCTCACTGTGGCATAAAAGATTCAATCCACACTACAGCACATATCGTCAATCATAGTCTGAAAGGACGTAGTCACAGCAGGGCACCAATCTCACTTTCAATACATCCTGCTTCTTTTCACCACTATCATGTGGCAGTGATAGAGTACCACTGACTCAAACAAGCAAAATAAAAACTCTCCAAGGAAAGCAAGAGAGGAAGTTGCCCTGTCACACATCCGACATGAAGACTGTTTGTTTGCTTCCTGTGATCAATACTCCCAAAGAGGAACAAACTAACCTTAGACTTTCAAATTCAACATTTTTCTCTGTCTTTTTTTTCTTTGCTTTTTTCCATGTTCATATTGCACTAAGAGGCAAGTGTACAGTATGAAAGTCTTAATGTTTCATACGCCTTTCATGCACTGTTGAGCCCTAGCTCTTATCTTCCAAGCATGATGAGCATTCCACACTGCCACTGTTGTGTGGACACTTAATGACCCAGCAGCTTTAAAACACAATGTGTGGCCCCATCACTCAGCATACCAATGACTTGGATCTATTGCGATATGCATCAACTCATATCCATCCCGGTCATTCATGCACTGCATATACGGCAGCAAACACCTTGTGAATGCTGCACGATTGATCGATTTTCATTAGTAAATTAACTTCATTGCATAGATGATTTCCCAAGCAGAGCTGTCAGTGTGTGATGTTGCAAAAATAAGAAAAAACAAAGACTGTTTTACTTCAGCCGATAACTGTGTTGTAGGTTTGTTTTATGCGCAGTGTCTCTCTGTGGGCAGTGGTGAGACATCAAATTGACTTGTATGTTGATTCAATTAAATGACTTCCAACTACTGTTCATGGCAGGAAGAATTCCCTATAGTATATGACCATGGATAATGATCTGATCACTTCATGTTCAATGCCGTCCTACAATTGCAAAAATATGGAAAATTGGAAATAAGCAACACAAGATAACTGGAAACGAACAAAGCTTTCCCACTCTGATGATTCATGCACAAGTATGCTGCTTTTATCTGTAAAACACATTTACATGCGAGACTTATTTGAGGTGAAATGAAAGATGGATATAGCAAGTGTATTGGGTAACAGGACGCAACAGAGTAATGATCTCGTGCAAACTCACTGACACTGTAATATCCTGAGGGAGAGCTCTGAACATGGTTCCCCTTGTGGCCTCTTTCTGGAGAATAAAAAAAGTGCACATTCACATTTTATTGCACTTAGTTTTTCATATAAAGACAGACCGCTAGGAAGATGGGATAAGATCTTTTTGGCAGAGGACAGGACCAAGCAGAAATAAACCAAGTGGCAATCACATTGGAGAGCGATGTATCAGTATGATTATTTATGGAGATGGCTCGAATGATCAAACTGCATCAGGTCTGCTGTGTGTCCAGAAATACTCTATGTATCATCCCACTGTTTCCAGTGTTCAATCACAACATGAGAGTAACTATTTAATATTAAACAGAGTCTGCTTTCACTTACGCAACTGGATATAAGCGAAAGTGAAAAGTAGCTGTTGTGCAGAGGGGAGTTTGACCGCCATCCAGTATTCTTTCATAAAATAAATATCTGCTCATAAACCAGCCAGCACATCCCATTCTGAAAGACTCTGTAGAGAATCTCACATCACATATATCCGTGCGTGTGAGTAAGCTGTGGGATACATGTAGAACAAACATACAAACAATCGCTTTTGTTTCTTCTTCTTTGGAAAGACGATCCCCACACAAGGAATCCTACTGACGTTGTGGTCATTCTCTGACTTTTTCTCTTGCACCACGATGAGGCATCATACAATTTGGGACGGATATTCATGTCCCCCAAAGGATCAATTCTAATAACTTGGTGATCTCTTAACTTTTCATTGGGCCAACATTACTCTTTGTCGGATTGCTTGGTTCATGACCAGATAACTGCTAAACCAATGACCCTCCTGTAGCTAAAGTTTGTGTTTATTTAAATATCCTCCATTGGTGAAGGTGACGAATTATGTGCTACAATAAAGGCAAGGCAAGTTTATTTGTATAGCACATTTCAACAATTACATTAAATATAAAAGCAACACAGGGAAACTGAAAAAATAAAAAACATTAAAACATAATTTGGAAGTGGTGTAATAGAAAATAAAAACAGGATTAATTTAAAAGAACTGACAGTTTCAGCAGACCTGCAGTTATCTGGGAGTGTGTTCCAAATATATGGAGCATAATAACTGAACGCTGCTTCAACTTGTTTAGTTTTGACTCTGGGGACAGAAAGCAGACCTGACCCAGACCACCTGAGAAATCTGGACGGTTCATAACGAAGCAGAAGATCAGAAATGTATTTTGGCCCTAAACCATTTACATTACATTTATCTGACGCTTTTATCCAAATCAATTGACAATTGCTATATGTCAGAGGTCACATTTCTCTGGAGCAACTAGGGGTTAAGTGTCTTGCTCAGGGACACAATGGTAGACAGGTCACCGTGGGGGATTGAACCCAGGTCTCTCACACCAAAGGCATGGTCTCCTCCATTGCACCATTGCCACCACTAATTTAGTGCTTTATAAACTAACAGCAGGATTTTGAAATCAGTTCTTTTAAATTCTTTTAAATGGATTGAAGACCTTAACAAGAGCCGTCTCAGTGCTGTGGTGGTCAAAATCCTGACTGGAAGACATAAAAACAGTTAAAAACCTGTGTTGATATTTTTTCATGTGAGTCATTTGCAGTAATTTTAGAATTATCCCAAAACCTCAAAGGAATCATCATATATTTAATGTTAAGTGCTTTGAATATTGAAACGTATATTCAAAGATATACACACTTTCTGCCATATAAAGCAGTATAGTGTAAAAAGAAATTGCCTGTGGCCCATAATTCATATTGTACTGCAGTTTAGCATTCTTCCAGGGGAACACTGGTTGTTTAGTTTAGTGTCTCCTGTCAGGCTGAGGTATTTCCCACTGCTCCCTCAAAGCCCTGAATCAATCCGCCTGCTGGATTTGAAGGTGACATTCAGCCTCCCCTCCCTCTGGTCAGGATGTAGCGACTGGGTTTCTTTCTCGTCTGCACCACTTGTCACCCAACCCTGTCCCCTGACAAAAGTGCTATTGAAGTGACACAAACAAAACTGTAAAAAAAACCAAAAAAAAAACCATAACAACAATAAAAGGAGAGCAAGAAAAGAGAGAAAACACGAGGTCAATATTTTATTTTATCATTATACTTGCTGAAACTGTTCACTATGCTGAACCCATCCGTAGCCTCACGTAGTGGGACCCATCACTCCACACAGCAATCTACACCTTCCTCCTGGGCAGGGTGGAAAGACCAGAGAGAGAGAACAGAACTGCCCCAGATTCCCCTTAAAAGTTTTTCCTGTAAAGGCCCGTCCAAACCAGTTAACACGCTCATCCACTCTCATCTACTCAGGCTGTCACTCACAAATGACCATCTGTTTAAGATCTATTTGTTCAAACTGGTACATGTGAGAAATGTGAGAAGCACCCCGCTCAGGCTGGCTTTTTGCGGTCTGCAGTGAGTTAATAATAATTATGATAACAATGATTATGATGTTAGCATAGCTTTACTGCCTCCCCTCGTGCTGTTTCTGGGTGAACAAGGAATCCAGGCAACAGATAGCCCAGGGGAGCTACTCTGAAGAGAAAACAGAGTTTAGCTCTGCTAATTTGAACTGGAAATAAAATGAACTTGAATGAACCCTATCTGACAAACCGAAGAGCGAGACAAGTCCTGCTTTATTCAGTGTACACTAAAGACATGCAGGGCAACTAAATCAAACTCTTGATGCGTTCACTCCCTTGTGGGTCAAATCACTTGGGCAAAGACGCTTGAAGATGACATAGTCACAAACTGACAGGTCCAGAACAAACAAACCTCCATACTCTGAGCAGGGAGACTGGTTGTTACTGAAATGCCATGGAGAGTGATTCACCCGTGGACCCTTTTGATTGTGTACACAATGATATGCGTTCATTTCCATGGAGACTAAACAAATAGAACGGTTGGTGTTGCTCTCTCCTGATACAGGATAGCTTTACCTCCTCTGACCCGCCTATCAAAGCAACCAGGCCAAAGAGGAAATTCCTGCACTGGCAAGAAAAATCTATTATTGACCATAAAACCCAACCTTACTGCAATTAAAAAATGAAATGTACTTGTGTGGAATTGATTGAGGCTGATGCAGACAGGAAAAAAATAACGGCGTTGACAAATGAGCACTTGGGAAAAAACAATTTCTCATTCCAACTCAAGCATTCAGTCGAATATTAAATGCACAGAGGTAAAGAGTTGTGAGAATGCGGCGTTCAGTGTATGTTCAGGACTGCCAACCACTCTACTTGGACAATTTAACGGGTCTCATAAAAACAGGAACATTAAGCAAAGCAGGTCCATGTCTGTCTCTCATCGACCTTCCTCATCAGTTCTCCATTTGATCCACTTCTCTTGAATGAAAAACGTCCTGACGTCGCTCTCCCTTTATAAATGTCACCATCTAAATTGCTATTCGTATCCCTCTGTGACACATACGGTTTGCTATGTGAGAGCTGCCTGTTACACAGCCCAGAGACCATTATTCATAGCAAGCTGTCTCTTGTAAAACACCACAAGAACTTGTTCGAAAGCCTGGGCGCAATTAATTAGAGAAATAGGCAGATGAACACCATAATGTGGTGTGTTTTTCCACTGTTGCTTCCTGCCCAGTGATGACTTTTGCAGGATTTTAACAGGATTGGTTGTGGCACACAGTAAGAGTGTGATGATGGTGATGAATGCACATATATAAAACCATGATGTCACAACAGAGGCTATACTGAAAGCCATCAGAAAAAAATATATACTTCACGCAGTCACACTTCACCTTACTTCTGCTCCCTTAACATATGTGTTTCCATTCCATTCACTCCCTCTGGTCAGAGAGGTTTTCAGTGGCTCCACACGTGATGCAACTTTAAAGACCAGTAATGTGCTTCATGTGTGATTTCACACTGCAAACTGTGTGAGGCAATGAGTGTATGTGCATGGTTAGGAGCACCGCTCTTGTTGTGCAGCGAGATTAGGTTATGCAAAGCATTTTATGGATGAAACACATATTAGAAGCAGCTGCTTTTCCCCAGCTGTTCTCGCATTGCCTTTGTTGTGTGTTGGGGATCAGGAAGTCCACCCTGGTGCCAAATAGCCTAACCGTTGCTACCTTCCAAGCTAATTAAAACATATGTACTCACGGGTATGAAGGACTGAATTATTTTACTTTTACCGAATGTGAAGTGAGTTCTTTTGGGATGGCTGCAGTGTCAAGATGCGGTATCTTGACAATGCTTGCTGGATTACAAGGCACATGTGTCTTTACTTTGTAAAATGATAGGGCTATTAACGCCTGTGTGTTTGAGAGTGAACCAAACATGTAAACAGTCTTCTACACACTACATATGGCATTGCATGTCTGTACTTACATTAGATTCCATGAGGAACACATGCAACATGACCTCTGACCTCTCACACACTCAGTAGTCATTTTCCTTTTCCTGACACCAGCACCTGGGTGCAGTTTTTCACATTGCCCTTTTTCACCCTGGGGGATATTCTTACTGTGGTGTGTGTGTGTGTGTGTGTGTGTGTGTGTGTGTGTGTTTGTGTGTTTGCGTGAGCATGTACAGGCCCCTAGTGTCCGGTTCTGGAGGTGGTAACATTGTCACTGATTGGAGCTCATTAGTGTGCAGCCTTTCAGAGGAATTAGGGTTCTGAAGTTCAATGAGAAAGAGTTGTTTGTGTGTGTGTGTGTGTGTGTGTGTGTGTGCCTGTTTATTTTGAGAGTGTGTTACATGTGAATGTATGTGTTTACCGTTGTGTTTTCTCCCATATTGCTATCCTGTGTACCGCCGGTATTATGTCAAAGTGCTGATTTTTGCCCGCAAGAAATGTACAAAGCAAATGTGGAGCGATTTGTTTATGCTAGCCTTGATGCAAGCAGGAGCAGCCAGCTAGGTTAGCATTGATCCATCGCTGTTTGCTTCGTATTGTTCTATTTCATATTTCATTTTACCAATACTCAGGTACACAGCTTCCAAACTATCTCAGTCACTGCTAACGTCGATGTTGCGTTGGCTAAATGCAGTAAATGTACCTTTATCATGTAACGAGCACGGATTACTTCAAATTATTTCAGATAATGCTCGCTCATGAGTTCAAGCGAGCACACGTACAAGCACACATCTGGTTGCAATCTTAAAGCTGCACAGCTAGTGGCCACTGAAAACTACATATTACCCCTTTCAGGTCGTTTAACTGCACCAAATTGCACGAACATTCACTAACAGTAAAATTCTCTGGTGGCAGTTCCAATTACGACTACTGTTAAGTTAGGTAGCCTAACTTTCAGCAGGATCATTTAGATGTCTCATTTTGTTAGAACAACAAACTGAATTACCGAGATGTTGGTTCATCAAAAAGAATATTTTTCAATTACGGATACAGCTCATAGAAAATCTTTAGCCAACGCTAATCGTGGCATCTTCCAAGCTAATTTTATCTTGACATGGGTCGATCTTAAAATGGTAAGTGCTTTGAGACTAGAAAGTGAGACATATGCAGCCTCCAGGTTAGATATGATACAAAATATATATCACACTTAATAATTTATGTATCTAAATGTAATGAGACACAGCGGGAAGTGGAGGATGGCAAATTCCTGCCTTTGCTGAGACGGCACATTTACAGCTGTTCTACATCTGACAGCCTCTGGTTCATAGCGAAACAAACTGAAAATGATGATCCTCGATATGTTCTGTAATAGAATGCTGAACCAAAACTGCATACAAAACATCTGGGACATAATGATAATGTATATTCTTGCCGACACAAGAAAACATGCTGTACAGAACACCATTCACGTGTGCAAAAACATAGATAATCGTACAATCTGACACAAACACATGTACAGCACCATGTTGACTGGATCTCACTGAAGTCTGAGGAACATTATGTTCTCGTGAATTATGGTTTTAATGCTTCATCCGATCCCATTAGGCTATCCATCACAGCAGGGCTCGTTTAGTCATGGAGCAGTTTCATCAAGGGGGAGAAGGGTGAGGGGAGATGGGAGACATGCACACAAATGAGGGAGATATAGCAAAGAGATGAGAGAGGAGTGGGAAGTAATGGCAAAACGGTGAAGAAAATGGAAGAAAAAAGCATGCGGATAAGTGGTTGTAAACGAAGGAATTAAAGAGAAGGAGAGCGAGATGTTGATATGACCTGGAGGAAGATAAAACGTGTGGATAAAATGGGCGAGCAACAGCAGCAGTGGAGAGACAGAGTCATTTAGACAGATTGATGGTGATAAGGGAGGGCTTGAGATCCTTCGACTACTGATAACTCCTCACAACTGCTCTGACTCAGAAAATGTGTTGTGTGCAGTTCTATGTGTGTGTGTGTGTTTGTTATTACTCATTGACTCATTGCATGGTCCCTTGCTGCAATAGTAGCTTGGGAAAAGTGGCCTTGACATCAGTTGGGATCCAAACAATATTAAAACACAAAGTTGGCCTGTTTAGATTTGCATGAGCTCAAACACAAATATCAGCACTGCCTCAAGGTCTTCAATTCTAGGTCCCAGGTTGGAGTGTGCAATTGGTGGCACGGAAAGGAAAGAGAAAACTATGCTGAGGACCAAATTGCCTGCGAATGCAAGTAATTGCGAGCTGAAACACAAAATTACACGCACACAGACACAAACGTGTCCTATGATGCAAGCTCATTACAATAACTCGTGCCATGAAATTGTCCCTGGCCCCTCTGTCAAACATGATATGAACCCTCTTGTAGATTATCGCTGCTGATTTAATATTGATTTGGATCAACCTTCAAAACTGCACGCCTCCATCATATAAACCTATTTTTGTTCCATGACCACTTCTCCTTTTATAAGATCAGGGACAAGTGAAATTGCTGTAAATACAGATAAAATACTAGTATTAAATACTGACTTCTGCAAGAAGCAACAAACAGCCTTGATAGTAGACCTTGTCATTTTCTTGTTTAAAGAAAAATGCATCTCACACAATTGTGTGTGTTTGCCTGGTAAACAAATTGTATTTTTTATTTTCAATATTTTTCAAGATAACTTTTTGCCTTTATTTGATAGCAACAGGTGAAGAGGGAGACAGAAAACAGGGCGAAAGAGAGGTATGACATGAAACCGGTCACTGGCAGGAATTGACCATGTGCCATGCGCCGTAACCATTCAGCTGCCAAGCGTTACAGAAAATTTAAGGTAAATGACAGCTGCTCCTAGTATCTCAATTTTACCTACCTCCCAGCTGCTTTTCACACTTTAAATTTAGAACACCTTTTTAATTATTTTTTTAGGTTAACCAAATTGTGAGTGATGTTACATATATTATCGGGCTCATGATGTGTGGATAAACGATATTACAGGAACATGTTATATACCATAGTCACTGACTCAGAAACTATTAGGTCTGCAGCATGCCAGGCCACACAGGTATTTATATGGAGGAAGTATCAATTCAGATGGAGGTGTTAAAGTATTATGTTGTCAACATTATGGATCACTGGCCACAGAAGTTTTCAATCAACCATGCGGTATGAGAGGAAAAGGGATGGCATCAAAATGTCAGTGACAAATGCGCAGGGCCCAATCTCTGAAGGTTGCGTGTTATCAGGAGAAGAGGGAGGAATGACAAGGAATGAAAGAGTGGAAGATAAAGAGATGAATGAAGCCGGACAGGAGGTAGAAAGGGGGAAATGGTCACAGATAACACAAATGAAGACAAGTAGGAAGGGCGAGAGAAAGAGTTCACAGAGTCCAAAAAAGGAAGAAGTTGGTTGGGGTATAAGAGGACACAAAGGCATAGGTTGGGGTTAAATCTTGGAACTAACAAGTCTTATCGTACAAGATCAGCCTCAGGGATGGGATGAGAATCCTCCACAGTGGAGTCTGGACGACGAGAGGAGGAGATAATGGGAATGTTACAGCTGGTCTGTTTCATAGGACTCGGCAAGTAGAGAGATGGAAAACAGAGGAGATGCGGCAGGCCATATGCTCATCCTTGGCTCACTGTCTTCCTCCACGAGCACCTAAAGAGAAACATCCAACACTGTTTTCAAAATTAAATACCTGCTCTTGTTGTTCTTATTACTTTCCAACATGGTGTGGCTGTTTGACATAAGAAAAAAGACCTACTGCGTAGTGTCTGGCCTGAACTACCACATTGCTCAATTTGAGGCGAGCATTCACAGCTTTCATTACCGTACACTGGAGGAAAAGTCAGCATCTGAACCTAAATTCTGCTTGATATTAAGCCGGTCAAGTAGCATCTGGTGTTACTCAAGAGTTTGTGTGTGTGTTGTTTGGACAATGTTGGTTATTAGCCAGTTTTAATGCTTTCTACTTAGAAATGAAATGTCAGACAATGCCAGCATGGGATCCTGGGCAACTCATTGAAAGTCTGAAGGTTTATGTGTGTTCCACCAGATGCACTGTGTGTGAATAGGTGCTTTTAAGTTTGATACACACTATTTTATATTTAAGCGCAATGGTTTCCAACTGTGCCCTATTTGTCGGTAGTGCTTTATATCATACATTACAAAGTGATCATTTCTAAGCTGCAATGAACACACCACAGTAGTTGTAACAGGTCCAGATGACTAAACCACAGCTTTCTGTCCTTGTTCTTGCCTAATGGAGACTGTAGGCCATTGGCAGACTTGACTTACATGTCTAAAAACAAGTAGGCAATTTATTTGATCGTTTCATATTAGTTTCAGACAGATAACAAAAACAAGATCAATTTATTTTTAGAGAGCTCAGCAAAATCTGCCATAGTGATCTTTAATGTGTACAATCCAAGGTAACTGTTAACTTTAGCTTTAAATTTTTGTTTTGTTCTGCCTGCTCTCAGGTGTGGGGCGGGAAGAGTCCAGTGGTTCTTATAATAATCATTTTTCTTAAATATGGCTAAATGAGGTTGATGAGAGTGGTCAGACTGAACCACAACAGTGAAGTTTAATGCCATAAACCAAAACAAGGAGCTAAAAGATGATAAAATGCTTTGTAGAGTAGAGACGAAAAGCAGAGTCTGGTGGTAAGTCTCTTTGTGTTCATCACATTACACACAGTGCACAGTAATTTGCTTCATGGTTTATATAAACATATGGATCAGTGCAGCTTTGAAGTTGATCTGAAATACAGTTGAGAGAGTCATCCCGTGTTATTGCAAATATGTTTGAATTTGGGGTGTGTGTGCTTGTCAGCAGTGCAGTATTGAATGGGGGGTATTGAATGGTTCAAGGAGCGCTGAGCTTGACAAAGATATTTAAACATGCCAGGGATTGGATATGTATTTTCAGGGTTAGATTTGAAGTGTCGATGTGCATATTTTCTGGGCACCTGTTCTCTGTGTCTTTTAATATGCTTGTATCTGTCACTGCAGGCTCAGTAGCAAGCTGGACGTCTTCCCTGTACAATTGAGTGATTACCTGGGCCATCCTGGACTAATTTGTTCTTAAGTATATGATAACGAAAGGATGAATGCTAGAATATCAATAACAGCTTGTGCCTACCGTGTGTAAAAATGAATCATGCTCTGCTTTGTTCTCTGTTTAATCCAATTCAGAGCTGATGTTGGAATGTCACAGCAGGCTCGAGATTTAATTACAGTTCTCTTTTAACAGTTTAAATGCGGCATTGTGGCAATCCATTTGTGCATGCGCTCCAGATGTAATACCGTAATTATGATACGTCTTTCCTATTTAACAACTTTTGGTCTTTTATAACTCTAATGCAGAAACTGACTCCTGAGTTTAGAATGTATTTTGCTGGTAAATGATCCTCAGGGCATGCGATAAGACACATATTGTAAACACTGATAAAAATGGAGTGCTTAGTTTCATATCATCTCAAATCCAATGCATTTCTTATGTGTGTGTGTGTGTGTGTGTGTGTGTGTGTGTGTGTGTGTGTGTGTGTGTGTGTGTGTGTGTGTGTGTGTGTGTGTGTGTGTGTGTGTGTGTGTGTGGCAATATCCACACACAAACACACCTATACTAACATACTCACAGCAGCCCATCACACCGCTGTGAATAGGATTGGACAGGGTCTACAACAGATAGAACTGTTTTAGCGGAAATCTCTCCCTGACATTTTTGAGTCCTCCATTTATTTCTCTTTCTCTTCTTTCTCTGACAGAATATGCAAATATGCAGTTTTTTTAAAAATCTCATTATCTCTCTGGCTGTGAGGCATGGGAGTGTATCTTTGTTTCAACCACATCTTTTTTAAGAGAGACCATATTATGCAGTCCTCTGTGGATTCCCTGTTAGCTGACTTTCAGTCAGTATGCACTTGTGGCGTTGGAGCTGCTTAAGTCCTTATGAAGTTGGGAATACTAACAACAGGTAAAACTGCACGACACATCACCAGTGGTATTGGTATCTGTTGAGCTGCTCAGAAAACTGCTAGTTATGGGATTATTTTATATACTAGTGTGATTCTTTATCTCTGTTTCACATTATCTCTCTGTCCTACTGCTATCATTATACAAACATTGATATTAACATATACTTAAAATATAAAGCTGTGCTAAGCAGTTTTTGTTGTTAGGAAACAGCTGCTTATTTACACATCCAGCAGACATTGAGCAATTGTAGTATTATTTTTGAGTTGTGTTTTTGACCACCTGATGGGTGTCAGTCAAATATTTACTCTTTTTTTAGCTCTGTTTTGGTCTTTGCCAACTCCCAGCTCTTTAGCAGCTAAATGTTCTTCTTCATCTTCATGAGTCTGTCAATAATTTTGTCTGTCTGCTGTTTGGTGCTTGGCAGGTAACTAAAGTGAGTATGAGGTTGATGAGAGCGGTGAGACTTAACCGAACAGTAAAGTTCTGTGCTGTTCAACGAAAACAATGAGCTAAAATATACTAAAACCCTCCGTAGCACTGAGGGGAACTGCAATTTGGTGATAATTCAACACCTTTCACATTACACAGTCATCTGTGCCATTGTTGCAGCTTTAAGTAATATGTAAAAAAGTCTGGCTTGTTAAATTTTAGAAGCTAAGGTAGTTCCTGCTAATGGAATAGGAACATTTTTGCCTCTCCTTTTTTTTTCTCTTCTTGTTCTCATTCCTGCTTTCCAATGTTTGTGCTGTTGTCTTTTAAGGAAGAGAAATGGAATGACAAGTGTAATGTGCCCTGCTAAAAACATGTCAACTTACTGGATGAAGACCTCCTCAAAGCCTAAGTGCAGGAAATGAAGTTGATTACAGCAAACCTGCATGAAATTGTCCTGCCTCCGGTTATGTCACGGCACCACTTCACCACAGTAACATCACATTTATCATCATACATACAGTAATTAATTAATCACATAATTTGAATACCTAATAAAGAATGTCTGTGACAGTAAACATAATACATGTGAAACATCATCTTACCTTTAAAGAAAGGCACACCAGCTTTTTGGAATAACATCCAGCATGGACAATGCACCTTTTCTGTCCCTCATGCACATATTTGAAACTGAGCTGTACAGCTGAATCCTGGTGTATCCCTTTAAGTCATTCTTTTGGATCATCCAGGGGGCACAGAGCTTGACCGTTGATGACCATTGTTCGGTTGTCTTGGCTCATTTTGGGTGCACGGCTTTTTGAGACAATATTGGCTAGCACTCCATTGTGGATTTATTCTGCATTCCATCAACACAATGACAGTTTCTGTGCTGCACGGTTGTCAGACTAACACCGTTTTTCACTCGTTTGTCAACAGGGAGGGTACTGAAGGTCCACAACTTATATCTTCGGACTTGTTCTTGGCTGGGTGTAGGAAACAGTGTAGACAGCAAACAGCAGGGTGTTAGTGCTCCGTTATGCTAGAGCAGCTCGGAGGGGAGTTAATGTTAGCCTTCTGTTACTGAGTTTGGCTTCACAAGAGAGTGAGAGTACATCCTTGTAAGGAATGAACAATGCTTTATTGCACATTTGAAATCCAGAGCCATCCAAGAATATACTGGGGAATGGTATTGTGCTTTAGCAGATCATCAGAAGTACAATATTTTTTTTTACAAAAGATGAAAAACCAAAATAGATTAAGTGACATTCCTCAAACTGTATCTAACATAGGTGATGTGGCAGTATTTTTTGATGGAAGTGTAGAAACATACAGTACATTTCTTTCCTGCAGAGAGTTAGAAAAGAGAAATACCACCCTCATATCTACATGCCAAATATAAAAGCTACACAAAAGACTGGGAGCAAGAGGAAATGGCTAGGCTAGGTCTGTACAAAGATTAAGATTTGTGTTAACTTTAACATACAGACATAACAGTTGTGCCCACATCTAACTATTGAAATAAAGCCAATAAGTGTATTTCCCAAAACCTTATATTCCTTTAAGTGCACCTTTAACAGCAAGTACTGGGACTGTGTAACACATGTGGCGGCATAATCCCTAAAAAGCCAAAAAACATGCCTTAATCTGAATGTGTTTTACATCTGCAACACATCTATCGTGATAACTCGGATTTACTGTTTGTTATTTATGATGTTTGAAGTTTGGAAATCTCACACCAAGAGTTCAAATAGGATTTAAAGACCAAAGAGCTTCATGCCAGACCACCTCCACAGGCCAATATATATCAGCAATTATGTTTGCTGAAAACAGCATTTCATCGCTCCAAAAAGTTAAATCAAATGCAGGGGGAGGCTGGGAACACTTGTGGAGGAAACAACTATAATAGTGTATCTTGCTACCATAATAATGTCAGAACATGAAATATTTGTGCGGGTTAGCCAATGCAAACACATTAAAGCAATAGTAACAATCTGCTGCCCTTTGCCCCTCATCCTTTTTTTTTCTTTTTGATGGCTGGTGGTTGCCATCACTAAGCTGGTGCTTTGTTGCTTAGAAACACCTCACCTAACTCAGACTGGGGTGAGCGGCTGCTAAACGTTGTGGTTTTTTTCATCTCCGCAGCAGTCATCGCTTTGTCAACCCGTGATTCTGGGCCAGTTCTCACTCTACAGCGGGGTCTCGCCACTACATCAAGTTCAACCCAAGTGGCAGGCTTGGTGCGAACCCGGATCTCACGCCCAATGACTTTGTAAATGCACTCCAGGACCGGTGCTTTGAAAGTGGATTCAGGGTGCACAAGCTGATGAAGATATTCACTTGAGTCATTGTAGGATCGAAGCTGTAGAGGAAAGAAAGGCTGAAGGCATGTGTGAACATTTATGTCTGTCCTTACGTCATGTGCACACACCTTCAAATGTACTGCGCTGTTAGCTTCATGATCGACAACCAAATCACAACCACCACCTCTTCATGTGCTGAATTCCTCAATAATTTTACATGTCAAAGAAGCTTTAGCCTCCGACTGACTAGAGAGATTTTCACACCCACAGAATAACCACGAAGCACCCTAATGAATATGTTTCAAACCAGACAGACTAATATCCTGCCTGTATATCATCAGCCTGTCAGTGTGTACCTCTCCTCCCTCTGCTCTGACTGTAAACCATGCCTCTTCAACGGAAGGCCTGACACAGTGCGGGCCTCAGGGGTCAGCCTCAAACCCTGCTGGGTTGTTAATGACCTCCTCTGTTATCGCTTCGCCGCTACTCCTCACACCTGCACTCAAGAATAATATTTACCCTGTCTGTCATCATCAGAGGGTGGGTGTGTGTGTTTGTATGTGTCCTCCTGCCTTTGCATCAGAATTTAATGATGACTTCCATTCTCCCCTTCTCTCAGGCGTCTTGTTAGAGAGGGAATGGACACAGCCTGTCTGTGTGAAACAGATCTTTCTCAGGAAAAGTGGGAGCAGAGAGCTGGATACCAGCGCAAGACCGAAACCTCCCCGGTCACTCATAATATTTCAATTAAGGCGCTATTTAAATGCATGGACATGCGTGTGGGTGTGTGTTTGCTTTGTTCTGCTGTGTGCATTTATGTGGAGGTCAGATAATAGCTGGGTGGATATATATGACGAAGATGTGAGGACTTATTGGTTGAGTTTGGGTGGCATGTTGCCTCATGCAGCTCTCAATGAGCCATGATAAGTATGCTATCCGTTTGTGAGACAAGATGTGATTGGTTTCATTTAGAGAAATAACATTTCATATTCACCTGGGAATTTAAACATGAGCAGGGAGAAGGAGATTCAGAGAGTCTAGGAGAATTGGGAGAGGCCAATGTTTTCCTTGTCTGTTTTCGAAGTTTGACGAGGCTGGGGAATCTATTGAACTGAGAAAGACAACATTTGGATGATGATTCCTTTCAGTTTTCACCCATGAGAAGATCAGCACAGCAGGTTTTTGGATACAGATGCATTTCCCTGCATTTGATCTCTCAGTTTTCTGAAATTGTATGCGTTTGTGCTGTGTGTTGTTTTTTTTTTTTTTTTTTTTTACAGTTTTGTGGCTTAGATTTTGATGTGAAAATGCTAAATCAAATAAGAGAACTGGTGCACTGTGGCAGAACAGCCGAGCAGCGCTATGCTTAGCAGATGTGTATGAGATAGTTTCCTGGAAGACTATTTGTTAGTTTATGTTCACTGAAGGTGACCTGATAGAATTGTTTAAAGCTGTAATTCAACATTGATCGAGTTAGATGACAGGATTGACACCACTCTCGTATTTGTTCAATATGAAGCCAGAGCCAGGCGCAGCAGCTGAGCTTAGCTTAGCTTAGCGTAATGTCTGAACACGTGGTGAAGCTCTTACCCTGGCTCTGTAAACTTAAAGCTTTAAAATGCCATGTATCAACTCTTTTTTAATCACTTTTGATATTTCTTTGATCAATTACATACTGCATCAAGAGGTTAATGGGGCCTAAACCGTGCTCTTCCTTGATGTTGCAATTTTTAACCGCCTGAGGGGAGTGACTCATGAGGATTACAAGAAAATACTATTTTGTCATTTGGATTTGCAGAACTTTGCTGACATTGTCACTTTTGAGACGCACTTATTGGAGAAGTGGCATTAAGGCAAACACTTCACAGTTCACTAGAGCATAATGAATTAGATGACCATTAACAGTGTCTGCTTGTGGTCCCTGCACAATGCAGATTTGGTGCACTCTTTTCTTGGATACTGCTAGCCACAGCACTAGTTGTGTCATACACAATCAACCCGACAGTTGACTGACAAATAACAGGAACATTTCTGTCTATCACCATCCATTCCTGCACGTTGCAGTAGCTATTGTTCTTCAGTGCAAGGTTTCAATGTCAATGATTGCAGCACTTCTCAAGTATTTTTTCAAACAAGAGCAAACTAATAATTTGGACACCTTTTGTGTGGCTTCAAAAAAAGTTGTCAAATAAGTGCAAAATAGATGATTTATACAAAAAGCAGAACTACACTGTGTTTCTGCAACTTTAATGTGAACTAATATATGTAATGACTGTTGCCTGTTTAAATATATATATGAAATAGGAAAACAAGCGTTCACCAGGCAGTAGTTAATATTTAATTCTTTGTGCGGAGTATGAAAAAGGCAATAACAATTGTTAAGCATGTGATAAATGTGGTAAGTGAAAATGTTCAAAACCAATACAGCACAGAAGCCACCACTAAGCTGGTTTCCTAATTTAGTTAATGGGGTCTGTTGAGAGTTGCTGGTGTGTGCAATAAATCTCAATTTACTAATAAATGCATCTCTTCTCAGCATCCTCAGTACTGTCTTCATCATCCCTGAGGAGAACAGATGTATAATCCCCAGTCGCAGCAGTGGAGGCCTCCATAGCAACCAAGCTGTTCTGCTTACTGGCATCCGTTAATGTGTATTTGCTGCCATCTAGTGGGCACACAGGTGATTGCCGTACATAGTGTAATGTAATGTCTGCACAATAGGGGTCACTATAAGGTCGTTTTTCACATTTACATGTTTTTATTTTCTTTTTATCCAGGCTCAATTAGCCACTTTGGAATATTGTGTGAACGTATCTGCTCTTAGTAAAATGACCACTAGATGTCAGTACATGACAAAGTTTGAAAGGGTCTTCAGAACAAGAGGGGTCATTATTTGTTGTCTCTAACTTGGCCCTTTGCCTCCACAGTTAACAGTCACGTTTTTTTTGTTGACAAAGTAGCTGCTGTCCCCCTCCTCTTCCCCGATGCCTGATGGAATCCCATTCATTTATATGCAATATCCTGTAACATGCTTTCCTGTTCCTCTCATCTATGCCGTGCAACATTCACATGGTAAATGTTTGGAGATATTTACACCGCCATGCAAATGGTGGCCCCAGGGTAAGGAACAAACAACAAGGTACATTTGTATAGAGAGCGAGAGACAGAAGCAAAGGAGGAATTGTTGTCCAAAGACCTGTGTTTAGGTGTTTGACACAGTTGGCTTTACGTTCAGGTTTTATTTATCGGTCTACTCCCACAGCTTTGGGAAGAGCTTCACTGCTGCTCAGCCCAATTGGCTGCAGGACTTTGTAGAAGTATGCAAATTATTCATAAAGCATCCAATCACAGCAGCAGAACCTGCCTTTTGAGTACATATTAAGAGAGTTTGGTCCTGCCCTACATTTTATGTGAAAACTTAAGGTGTTTTCAGATACTCTGTGTGTGTAACTATATATACTTATGTGTGTGTGTGTGTGTTTTCCACAGTGCTGATCGGTGCACAGTGCATTTTCGTCTGCAATCAGGAACCGCCTGTGGGGCTGGATTACACCTCTCTCTGTGTCCTCCTCCCTCTCCACCTCCACTCCCTCCTCATCCCTCCATCCACCCCTCTCCACTCTCAGCTCTCTCCTTCCTCCTGAGTGGATTTTTTCAGGGCAGTGCACATACCCCCGCACCCCCCACCCCCCCTTCCTCCTTCCTCTCAGACAGCTTTGCTCCACCAGTTCCACGCTGTGCCGGCCTGGAGAGGACTAAGGGAGCGGAAAGAGGAGCCAGAAGAGAGGATTTGGTGAACCGAGGAGAGACAGACAGGGGAGAGGGACCATGGCTGCTCTCTCTGCCTCGCTGAAGACCTGGGCAATAATGCAGACCTTGTGCCTGGCTCTGGCCCAAGTGGTGAGTGGACAGGAGAGGTTGAGAGCTGCTCTGCTCAGGCTTAGCACCTTTATTCTGGGGTTCAGTGGGGGTAAGGGCCCCTGGAAAGGGCCAGTGTGCGCTGGATGTCTTGAGGTGATGATTTAGGTTGTGTGCTGTCTCGGTGCTCGTTGAGGTGATCCAAATGCTGGAGGTTGAACCAACACAGATCTATTTGTGTCGACCATCTGGCTTTACAGCAAGCATGAAAAAGAAAGATGAGCTTGAAATGTTTTTTTCTGCTGTGGAGACAAAACGAAACTGGACGATCTTCTGTGGATTATCATCCTTATTGTATATGGACTCATATCTCTTTTGAAGACTTAACTAAGGAGTTACTATTAAAGGCAAGGATTTGCCATTACCTGAGTTACTTGTCTTGGCCAAGAAGATTTTTATTTATCGAAGAAAGAAGCGAAACATAGACATTTTTTTAGTCTTTCAGGGCAAACTCAGCTGCCATGACGGAGACAGATATCTGTGGGCATTAACACACACAAACACACACGCACACACAAACACATGTTACACACACAAACTTTGACCACTGAGCCTGAAAGGCCCTATTCAAATAGACACCTACATGTTATCCGCTGGACGCCTAGCTGTTATCACTCTTAAGGATTATCTATTTGTTTGTTTGTTGTTTTTTACATTTTACACATTTGTCTTGAACAATTAAATGTTGGATTCACATTTTTTTTGTCACCTGATGGACTGACTGTTCCAATAAGATGATATTCAAGACAGGCTAAGGGGACAGTAGGGTGAAGAGAAGGTGTGAGGTGGCGGTGGTGGTGGTAAACAGTGCCAGTCTCATGACCCCTCCTTTCACATTCCTCAGTCCTTTGTTTTTATCCCTCTCCTACACCAATTTTATTCAGTATTATCCAATTTCCCCTTTTTCGGTCCTTCGGTTTGGTGTGTTATTTTTTGTTGTGTTGCTTTCAGATAACCTGTCCAGAATTTACTATTTTGATGTAGGGCTAACCTGCATCACATGACAAGTTAACCAGAATTGTTTTACTATTTATTCATGTTATTTGCTATTGTTGCATTTTTTGTTAGTCCATTTTATTGGTATCAACAGTTGTTCTAATGTAATTGTACCTTTTGGTAGTATCTCCTATAGTATCAGCGTAATTCATGCAGCTACTGGATATTACTGTTTCTAATATTGTTGTGATATATATACACTACAACATAAATTGATTAGGGTTCACTGTTGTTTGTAATTACTTGAGAGTTTTAAATTTTCTTTCTCCCTGTGTTTTAGAGGGGTCCACCTGGACCTCAGGGCCAGCCCGGCCCACCAGGCCCCTCTGGCACCCCTGGGTCCGACGGCATTGATGTGAGTATCCACACAGGTTTGCCCAGCAGATTTGTCACAAAGACCATCATTGTGCTGGAGAAATACCAACCCTTAGCTGCTCTGCAGTACTGGAGTCTTACCAGCAGAGGGCACTGCAAACGAAAACACACTGGCACAAAAGAGCTCTGTTCCCAGCAGAGAGAAGGGTCTTTGAGAAGGGACCCTTGCCTCAATCCCGAGTTTGTGTCACAGTAATGTGATACATTTGAGATATTCTCAGGGTTAACTACACACAGGTTGTATAAATATGTTAAAAATGGAGGCTGCTGGGCCAGTGGAGGAGGCTGCCTGTAAAATCCTGTTTGTGATGTCTTTTTTATGAGCCAAAATCATGTGATTTTGGACCTATAAGCAGGTCATTGATCTTAAACTTTACTATATGACCTTCCTTATATGCATTATATGCGTTTTGACTCGTGACTGCTGAGATACAGTGACCCATAATACTTACTAGTTAGTACATTACCACCTCCCATTCCAAATACAGAGAGCAATATATTTACACTTCATCTAAAGGTTAACACCATAAACAGTGGTTGAATCTTTGAACAGGAAGTCTCTGTCTGGAAGACAGCAATATTAATGTTGCAATATGTATTATTAATCCAAAGCCACCATAAACATCTCAGCAGCAGTATGACTCTGTCAACCTGTCCTTTTATGTCCATTTCCAACATCTACCCTCAATAATGACTATATATAATATAAAGCACTATATTTTATTAATTTCATCTTTATTTTATTCATTGACCTTTAATTAACCAGGTAAGTCACCTATGGTCTTGTTTTGTGGTGATAGGTAAACACATATATTAGCAAATTTTATGAATAAGTTTGCAGGGCCATGTTGCTTATCATGTCCCATTCCCATACTTTGTTAAATTAAAAAATACCAAATAAAACACAGGGTTAACATCTCCACTCTGTCTTTTTGCAGGGAGATAAAGGACCTCCCGGGCCCCCTGGTCCACCAGTGAGTTTTTACTGTTTATTAGATTTTATATCACAGAAACTTTAAAGTGTGATTTATTAAGACTTTGTTTTGTCAATGACAATAGTGTGTCTGTGTGTTTTTATTATATATTTTTTGTGTAGGGACAAAAAGGAGAACCGGGAGAGCCAGGTCCTGATGGAGCACCGGGAGAGAATGGCATTGATGTAAGTAAACTGACTGATGTCGATATTTGGTGTGCGTTTGAGAGAAAGAACGAGACAGGGAGAGAGAGAGAGTGCAAGAAGGAGAGAGAAAAACAAAGAGTGCAAGAAAGAAAGAGAAATAGAAAATGCTAATGAAATGTTAACAAAAAACTACTTCATACAAGAAACATTCTGATAGACTTCATGTGAAAACAGCTTTTTAAGGAAAAGAATACTTTGATGTTACAAATGTGAACACAATCCCACAGGAATAGTTAGACAAGAAGTGAGGTGGTGATGGTGCGGTGGATAAGACACATGCCTTTTGTGTGAGAGACGCAGGTTCGATTCCCTACTGTGATATGTCCCTGAGCAACACACTTAACCCCTAATTGCGCCAGAGCGTATGGGACCTCTGACATACATAGCAATTGTAAGTCACTTTGGATAAAAGCATCAGATAAATGTAGTAAAGCATTGTCTTTTAGAAAATACATCAATAGACAGTGAAAAGTGTAGGTTATCATGAACAATATGACAATGAAGAAAAAGAATTGCCAACATATGTTAATTTGATCAAAACACAATGTTTCGATGAGCAGGTCCCTGGGTTTTTGTTTTACTTGCTGCGCCAATACGTGGACGCTGACATCATATACTCCAGGAGTTTGGCGGGTTGCGTGATTTACATTGGTGTCGACTGGAGAGGGCTATTTAAAAAGAAATACAGAGACTGCTTTGCAAATTTGACAGAACACATCCAACTCAAGGCCCACTTATAATACTAGCTTTTTCCTGAGCTTTCAGTTGTAGCACACAGTCCTCATCAGTAGTAGACTTTGCTCAGTTGTCATGGAGATGGAAATGTCTGCACGTCAAATAAGGACTTGAAAGCATGAAAGTAGTAGTAGTTTGTCAAAAGAATGAAAACTCAAGGTCCATTCAGTCAGTGTTTCAGAAGATTTTGATTGTATCTGAGACATGGTCTGGCTTTGCAGATTCTTTGAGGTAGAAGATGTAGCATCAGTGGGTTTTGATGAGAAATGTTCAGTGTAAACAAGTGTTTACAATAAAACCCCCACAGAGTATCTTTTATGTCATTACAAAGTCACTATGCTTTGTTTTTTTTGCTTTAATATCATATTTAAAGCATTTTGTAATACTTCCTATTTCTCTGGGCTTATTCTTATTTAATGTCTCATATATCTTAATGTCTCTTTTTCCAATTCAAGATTTTTTAAGGAAAACAGAGACATTAAGCTACATTAAGCTACTGTACATTTGCTGATTTATTTTCACATTAGGGTATTCATATTTTCCTCCTGTGGGCTGGGTCTTTATTTCCCTAAGAGAGAAGAATCCGCCTGCCACTGCAGAGCTGACCTTTGAACTCCTAACCATTAGTTTATTGTCAACACAGAGATTTACTAATTAAAGCTGATTTCACCATTTTGGTCAGAGAAATATGCTTTGCAGGACTGAATGAATAACTTTTACGGCAAGTGATTAGGAATACTTTTTCAAACAATGAGGTTAATGCAGCTGATGTCAAACCCATTATCGCTCACTGATAACACCAATTCAAGCTCTAGTAATCACAGGTAGCGAGGAGTGGGAGATAAAGAGGAGCAGATGAGTTTAAATTGCTTGTATAGCTTTGATGCACTTCAGTTATTGATTTACCCGATGGTGTAGCTTTTCCGGTGGCAGCTGTACTAATGCAAGTTGCTGCTTCAATCTTGGTTAGAGGGGGAATTGAGTGTCAATGCCTCTTGGTCTCATGCTGACAGAAACACACACTCTCATGCATTCCTCAGAGATTAAGCCAGTAATCCGTCCTGGAATCTCAATCTCGGGTTTGTTTCCTAATTACTTACAAGAACGGTGTCAGCTTCGATCAAATATGTGATTAGCCCTATTGTAAGGCGGATGCAAGGAACATATAGCCTGTGGAAAATAACAGAGGTGTCTGATCATTTCCTTTTTAACTTCTTCAGTGTTTTTGCTACTACTTTGACCTCCATATACATGTCCAGCAAATCTGCCTGCCAACATCTCTTTCTGTCTGTCTCCAGGGTTTGATTGGAGCAAAGGGGGCTCGAGGTCCTATTGGGAGCCCTGGCCCCAAGGCAAGTGTCTAAACATGCACCTGAAAAGATCATTTGAACAAATGCACCATTATACTGCTTTTCTGTGGAAAACCTGTGACTCAGACATTAACATGGGTCACCTTGTGGTGGTGGTGATGCTGGAGTAAAGCTACGATTTTTCACAAGTCTCTCTTTTATAACAAAGAAGTCTCAGGGTCATGTTCCTATTCTTTTAGTTGCTGTCTCTCTAAAGATTTCATTCAGGAGTAATACATTTTTTTGCCTTGAATATAACGTTGAGTTTCATTTTCGCTAATTTCATGCCCTGAGGATATTATATTTATTTATTTTGCTGAGATTCTAGCATGTCACGACTTTGGTTACATTGTTGTTTTCTATTGTCTGCAGGGTCAACCTGGACCAAGTGGTGAACCTGGACCTCCTGTAAGCTATCTATCTATCTATCTATCTATCTGTCTATCTGTCTATCTGTCTGTCTATCTGTCTATCTGTCTGTCTGTCTGTCTGTCTGTCTGTCTGTCTGTCTGTCTGTCTGTCTGTCTGTCTATACAGTGGTTGAAGAAGTGTTCTGTACCAACACAACCATGTAAAAATTCTCCAGTACAAGTAAAAAAAATTTGCATTATAATCCGACTTAAGTAAAAGTACACATTATCAGCAACATGTATCAATGGTTGTCAAAAGTTTTAAAAAATATGAAGAAGCCAAGATGAAGCTAATTGTTAGTTACAATTAGTTTGTTAAGATATAAACAAGAAATATGTGAGGGTTCATGAGATGATCTATTGGGTATGAAAGAAGTTCTGCAAGACATAGTTTGTTTTCATGTTTTCATTCCTTTTTCTCCAGTCTTTGCTTTTTTGTGTGAAATATAGGATAATGTAGGCTTTATGGGCCCTGATTAGTTAATTAAACAAAAATGTTGGGGACCACTGCTTTAATATCAAACAGTTATATGTTATAAGCTCATATTTTACATGTGAAATCTGAAAAATAAATAATAATTGTATTTGCCAGATTAATGGAGTGGAGTAAAAGTACAATATTTCCATCCAAAATGTAGTGAAGTAGAAGTATACAGTGGCATAAAATTAAAAAATTCAAGTAAATTACAAATACCTCAGGGTAAATGTACTTACTGTATATTTATATAAGGTGCATGTGACTAATTACATAAGGCTGTCATGATACTTATGAGAATGAGTTATGACGAGTTGAATTAGGCGTTATCACTTTCCTAACAAACATATTGAAACCCAGCTGGTCTCATAAGGCAACCTCCGGAGTCCCTTTTTCTTCATGCCTGAATGCCTGACCAGCTGTGCCCCCTTTTGGGTGTCATTTACCCAGATGTGGCATATGCCTTCTACAGCTGACATGAGACTTATTCCTACACCCAGTCCTTAATAAAATTGAAAACGGCTATCAATGATCCACATTTTATGCACATATTGTCATTAAATGCAACCGTCACACAAACTGACTCTATGCACCACTAAATGCAAGGCGAATCAGTTCATCTGTGCAATGGAAGTGTACCAACACATTGTCTGTAATACAGTCTAATACCACTAGGTGGTGCTCAGTGTCCATCTTTGAGACATCATTCAATATATTCAAACATTAAGTCCAGAGTCATCCAATGTCATGCTTGAATGCAACGCTATTAGTTAAATCCTTTGTTTAGTGTTAACAGGCGTCCTGTCTGGGGGCTGTGCTAGTACACCCAGCTGTCTCGCGCTACAGAGACAGGAGATCCTGCCCTGTGGGCTGTTCTTCCTCCAAGAAGGCTTACTTACTTAATTATTTGGTTTATAATTAATTCCAAGCAGAAGACACAGTAAACACAAACCGATTGCGTTCTGTGTCTTTGTTCTTCTTGAACACTGTTTACCCTGTGTTCTGACACTGTACACGAGTATTACTGAATTACTGCTGCTGTTATTAATTGGGTTCCGCACTTGTTAATTGATACTTTGAAGGATTGGCTCCACTAGTGATACAGTAATTTAACCCATCATCCCCTTCTGTCCACACAGGGATCCGGTCTTCCAGGACTGGCTGTAAGTAGTTTGTATGATATCATACAGTTATGCCTTTATCACTTAATGACTTTGCTCTGCGGTGTGGGAATTGTTTTGTGGCTGGGGGGATGTGTACACATTGTTCTTTCTTGCTCTCTGTGTCTCTTTATCTAGGGCGCTCCAGGGCCATTTGGTCTTCCAGGTGAAATTGGACCAAATGGACCAAAGGTGAAACAACAGCTTCAGTTTATTATACTGCCTTCATGACTTATAAAAATCTTATAAACAGGTTATAAGCTACCAAAACCCTTATATTTTCAGCTTCATATTTACAGCTTCTGTCCTTCCTACGCTTTGTTTAGGGTACTTTGGGATCACCTGGACCTCCAGGACTTCCCGGACCGCCTGGCAAGCCAGTAAGTGTCTACCCAGGACTGGTTGTCCAGGAAACATCTGTCATCTCTGATTTTTAATGGAACAAAGATAATCTTGGTGCTAGAGGTTGGAATGCTATTGAGTATTGTGTTGTTGTAGTGTAGGGGTTGAATAAATAGCAGGAGTATCCTCTTTACATAAAGTACATTATAATTTCAATGTACAAGACTCAGATCTAAGAACAACACAAACTACACCCTGTACTGCATTACACCTCAGGCATCCATGTTATTTTGTTGACCCTCTGTAAATCCAAGTGCACAAGCATTTCAGGATATATACACACATGCCCCAATTGTGTTAGCTGCAAATGCTGCCATCAGTCTTTCCAGCTCACTGTTTATGTTTTAAAAGTCAACACAATTTACCACTTTGCTTGGGTTAGACAAAGCACTAAGTAGTTAGCATAAGCACCAATAGCAATAACAATACTGACATTGATATTTGAAAGTATATAAAATCTGGACAACATACAGTATATACATAAAAACATTTTTGATAAGGATCCCTTAATTGTGCTTGTACAATGTGGAACATGTCACAGATGGAAAATAATTATGTAATTTCTCTCTGGTGGACAAACAATGCAACTGCAAAATGTTTCTAAATTACTTTGGATATAATCTTTGACATATCTGCGCTGTAATGTCTTAATTTAGTTTACATCATTTCTGCCGATACTAATATATCTGCAATGAGCTTATACCGACTGATTTATCGCCCCGCTCTAATTGATGCCACAGTAAATCATTTCATATCAGTGAGAACAGCTGTGAAAAGAGGTGAGAGATAAATGAGCCACCTGAAGCTCATTGGGCTTAATCAAGTTGCATCAGTCTAATTGCAGTTTTCTTATATTATTGGATGGGATCACAGTGCGAAAATAAAGCAAAGACAAGCTCAACATCACATCTATTTATGCTTTGTTGAAGTGTGTTCTGCAAAACCAGCAGCAATTAATGTGTTTTTTTAAAATGCACTGTATGATAACGTGGCTAGTCAGCAAGCTCACTGCTGCTTGTACAGGTCCCAACAGATGGTAAGTGGTGAAATACCACAAACTGTTTTGAGCGGTACACTTTCAAGTCTGTTTTCCAACGGTGTATGTACTCTCCTGTGTGCATCGCTGAGTGTTTCCAAGAGGGGGAGGGGGGGGGTCTTCATTGAGAGTGATGTTCCCAGCCCAGGGGAGTGTATTTGTTTAGCTTTAGTGCTGTCCTAGGGTAAATAAACCCCCATTAGATCAGTGGGCTGTCTCATCTGACTGTAGCAGGAATACATCATCCCCTGTAGAGATACTTTACTTTCTAACTCAATCTATAAACAGAGAGAAGGAGAGATGGAGGGAGAAATAGATAAGGAGAGAGAAAGAGAGAGTGCTGGCTCAGCTCATGGGAGTAGGGGAAAAGTGTGACCAGGTGACTTTATTCATCTATCTCTCTATCTACCCGTCTGTCCATCTAGGGTCCTCCGGGTAAGTTCATTGGCGGAGAAGAGGGCAGTGCAGACTTCCAGGTAAGATCTAATGATATCCCCTATCTCACAAATCTGTTTTGGCACAACTTCACTTTTCATAATCTATATATTTCCTTCTCTCGACAACAGTGTCCTCTTAACTGTCCAGCAGGACCTAAAGGCCCCCAGGGACTGCAGGGCGTCAAGGTGAGTAGTCTCCCTGTTTGTTTCAAGTTGCCCGTAAGCAATAAGCATACCTTTTTTTCAGCATCAATGACTGTCTTACATTACAAAATTGTTATGACACTCTACCGATTGTTGCCCTCCAGGGACACAAAGGACGTGCTGGTGCTCTCGGAGAGTCGGGTAGCATAGGAAAAACGGTGAGCTGCACCATCTCAGCTCAAACGGATACACATACCCTCAAACACCCATACATGTACATGTTTTACAGTCTTGCACATTCACCCACCATTCAGGACCAGCAGAAGCGAGGATTAGCTCTAATGAAGCCCCCCGAGGCACATGACTGGCACTAATCTGGCTGCGATTAGTCAGGCCTGGCCTTGGCCCTGCAGTCAGCATGCAGTGAGCCAGATGAAAGGGGTGGTGAAGAGCCAGGTACATGAAGGGGAGGATGAGAGATTCAGGGTTTGCGCAGCCCTTTCACCTCAATGTATTAAGCAGAGCTAATGAGCACACAGTGAGCTCCAAGGGAGTGGCTAGCAAGGCCTCAGGAATTAGCCTCTGATCTTCCCGCACAAGGAGCCTAAGACGCTCAAAACACTCAATGTGCCAAGTTAACAATCCTGCAAGCCCTCATTGAGACCTGCCACGACTCAAGATTGCACTGTGCTGCTCTCTCTTTTCTTCTGCTTAAAGACAGCCTCCATGAGCTGTTTACATCCCCAATAGCTACTCAAACTAAAACACAGGTACAATCACAGATAGCTTCTAAACATTACTGATGACTATGTGGCGCCAAATATAAATAGATTTGTGAGCAAGACAATATCACATTTACTCTACACCAGCTAAAGCGATTGATGAACTGAGCTTTGTTTTGAAAGTATTTAAGTGGCATTAACTGGACAGACATGACGTGATCCTGGTGAGGGTGGTATATGAGATCACTGATCCTGGTAGACCAGTAAGTATCAGTTATTAAAGGAATAGTTTGTTTTCTTGCTGACAGTTAGACAAGAAGATTGATACTACTCTTGCCGGTAGGTGAAGCACTGTAAGTAGCTAGGCAAATAGCTCTGCTTCGTATAAAGATTGGAAGCAGGGGGAAATGGCTAGCCTGGCTCTATCCAAAGTTCCTCAAAAATAAACCTCTAACACCTGTAAACCTCAGTAATATGTATCTTGTTTGTTAGATTTGTACATACATGTAAAAAAAACAACCACAAGTTGTAATTTTACAGGGAGTTATAGGCTGTACTATGTTTGGCTAAGAGTGGTGTTCTGACTTCCTGGAATCTTAGTTGGTTGTTTGGCTACCTGACAGTGACAACAGGTCCCAAGAAATTTACAGCATGTGATTTCCCACAAATCCACAAAATGTGTTTTCAAAGTGCCCATCTTGGATTATTATTCCAATACAATTCCACTTTTGGCAGCTTGTGTTGTGGTCTACAATCAATGGCCCTAAATCTGTCCAGCAAGTTCTGCCAGAACCAGGCTAGTTGTCCCCTTTTTTAGTTATTTATGCTAAGTTAATCACCATCTGTCTACATGTCCATACTTAACAGACATGAGAGTACTGCTGATGATCTAACTCTCAGCAAGAAATGGAGTAAGTGTGTTTTGACCATCTCATGGTAGGTTCATCTTCAGTGTTTGGCAGTTTTTTGACCAGCTAGCATCAGCTGGCTGACTGGCTTGAGCTAGATTTTAACAAGCTTGACCGGCAACATACGACCATCAAAGGCCATACATCAGATGAAGCCAGCAACCACCACAAACTGGTTTCGACTGGATTTTCTTTCCAGCTCTTTCAGAGTTTCTGGGGTCAAACTCTGCGGACACGTACACAAAATCAAGACCTCCTACAACTTTGTGAAAGTGTTTGATTTTGCCATGATTGGTAGCGGGCAGCTGCGCCACAGAGAGCAGCACAGAATGGGAATAACTAATCAGCCTGTTCTTTTTCCTTTCCTCCATCAGGGTCCCAAGGGAGACGTGGGCATCTCTGGGGAACAGGGCATCCCAGGACCTCCGGTATGCAGAGAGTTCAACTTGTTTACACACTTTGCAAAGTTAAAAACACAGGCTACTATAGTATTGTTATACTTTCACTTGATTTGACAGAACACAGTGTTGTATCTTGCTCTATGTCTGGTCAAGGGTTAGTCTCTGTTTCACTTTGTTCCTCCCTGCTTTCTTCTAAGGGTCCGATGGGTCTGAGGGGTTATCCAGGAATGATGGGTCCCAAAGGCGAAGCAGTGAGTCTGGCTATTTCTTCTCTTCTTTCACAGTCACATATAACTTTTTCGCCTTCTTTTTCTTTGGGCACAAGGCTGTTCTCATTCTTAGATGAGCACCAAGGAGGCACAGCCAGACCTGCCCCCACTATACAAACATCATCCATTACCAGCAATGGGGACATATGGAAATGATGCTAACACAAATCTCTCCCCTCCTCTAATGAGTTGGGGTTGTCTGGGTCCACGGTGCCTCCATCTGTAGTTAATGATCCGCTGTAGCCATCCGTCTTACTGTTAACATTAGCCGTGTTAGCCAAGTTAGCACCCCGGCTTAATGCCAAAGCAAGAGTGGCTGGCTCTCTGCGTAGCTCCCATTAGTGAAGTGAGTTAAGCGCTAATTACCCCTTTATCACAATGAATAGTATGCTACTGTGACTTAGCATCCTCCCTGATCTGAAGTGATTGATGGTACTTTTTTGTATTCCCGCAGGGGCCTCGTGGTTACAAGGGCATCAACGGACCTGTAGGAATTCCTGGGCCTCCTGTAAGTGCACACAGACACTAACACATGCAAACAGATGAGACTGCTCATATAAAAACAGGTAATTCACCACAGGTACTCTATATCTCTCTCTGTGTTTGCAGGGTGAGGAGGGCCCTCAGGGACCGCCTGGAGAGGCAGGAGACAAGGGAGACAAAGTAGGTGACTCTCCAAGAGTTTCCCTCGACATTTATTGTCAAAGCGGTGGCGCGAGACAAAAAAAAATATGACAAATATCTTTAAACTTGAATGGGGACAGTCATCCTGATTGCAAATACAGCGAACCTGCTTTGGTTATCTTTCTGCAGGGCAGCCGAGGTATCCAGGGCCCACAGGGTGCGGTTGGCAAGAAGGGAGAGAATGTGAGTGAACACACTTTTGTTTGTGCACTACACAGTTGCAGCGGTGTTCAGAGAGTGTGCCAAATGAAGTCCACTAACTCATCTGCCTGCTTTTTCAGGGTCTGCCGGGTATTGATGGAAAAGATGGCACACCTGGTATTCCTGGAATCAAAGTAAGGGTTGCCAGCCGTGATAATGATGATCAACTTCAATCTCAGTGAAAGATGGCAATTCACTCTTCTTCTGTTCTCTTTTTCTGCAGGGCGGCCCTGGCCAGGCTGGGATGCCTGGTCCTCCTGGTCCTCAGGGAACAGCGGTGAGTGATTCTTCACTGTAGTGGCGGGGAAGTCTGTTTGTCTGAGGATTATTCAGCATTGCCACTAAAGGCATATGCAAATAAGCCCATCTGTAAGCACCTATTGTCACTCAGACCACGTAGTGGGTCAGTCTTTCTCCTCCTCAATTCAACAAAGCCACAACGCAGACAGGGAAAGCCAGTGTGAAGCCGCCTGTAAATCTTGGTATGTTTTGTTTTTCTGGGCTCTCATCCAGGTTGATAGTGACCCCGTGACCCACACTGTTTTAGAATTTAAACCACCTTGAAATAGCATTCTCCCTCCCACTGAGAGTGATTTATCACAATCAGACCAGAGGGTATACTCCAGTGTGTGTTTATGTGATGTATGTGTGTGTGTGTGTGTGTGTGTGTGTGTGGTGTGTGTGTGCTCATCATTCCGACTAAGGGGTAATGGAGCATGAGATGCACACTTTGCTGTGTGGTCATTGCAGTGACACCAACACTGCTGCAGACTCAAACACCATAACTTACACTGCTTTACAGTGATATACCATAACATGCACACATACACACACACACACACACACTAAATCACTGCAAGGAAACCTGCTGTAAGGTATATGCCAATAGCTGAAACTGCAGCATTATTACTGCTCACATCCTAATATCCACATTCATTACACCTTGCCTTTTCAGGTTCACTCTCTGTGTTTCAAACATGTGAAATAAACTGTACACTATACTGTCAGAATACAATAGGGATGTTGCAACTTTTGCATCCTTACCACTAGACCACCAGCACGCACAAGATACAGACTTTGATTTGCATTAATTTCAGTCTTGTTAATTCTGTCTGCAGGGGTTGCCTGGCAGTCCTGGGACAAAGGGAGGGCCTGGAGCTAAGGTAAGTGTTTGAAAAACTCATATTGTTATGGCGACTGTATTTTTCTGTTTTTTACTTTCTTAAATGTATTCGTTTCTATTCTCTTGTCAGGGCGAACCTGGACCTAGGGGTCATGTTGGCATGTCTGGTGCCCCCGGTCCTCTGGTAATCCATAAAAATTCACACAAAATATGTTATCTACTTCATATGCATTTCAATTGTGTCCTTATTCTGTACAGTGGCGGAGATAATTGTACTTAAACTGCATTCTCTTAGGGTGAGCCTGGCCTTCCTGGTGAGCCTGGTATGGAAGGAGTTCCGGGACCCAAGGTACAAATCCAGAATTATCATATGAAAGCCCTAAAAAAACGCAACTATGAGTCAAACATACTCAACTCACCTGATTTTGACAGGGTGACAGAGGCCAGAGGGGAGAAGTTGGGCCACAGGGAATTGTTGGCAAGCCTGTAAGTTGCTAATTTTCATTTATTTGTCTAAAAACAAATTTTTATCTGATCTGCACAATTACTTGGCTTTATAACTTCTAATGTCTCTTAACAGGGAAACAAAGGAGAGAGAGGACCAATTGGTGTTCCAGGTGCTCAGGGTCTTAGTGGAACCAAGGGAGACAAGGTCTGTGCATGAACAAACACATACAGTATATTGTTTTATAATACACACACATCACTGCCTGTATTCACACACTTATAATTTAGTTACCCAGACTTGTCCATTGGGGGCAGTGTTTACCCACGAATAAAATACATGAATCCACAGTAAATCACTGAATGAGGCAGGCAACATAAATAAGCAATATAAATGATAATATAAGCATCCCCATCTTCCTTGTTTTAAAGATGACACAACCTTCTTTCTCACTTTGTGATCAGGGGTGTCACTGGCATGAATCAATAGTTAGTTCTTGTTTTTATTTTTTAGGATATTATTATCTAGATTTGACCACATTTACATGTCCTCAAACTGTCTGTCTTCCCAGGGCTTCCAAGGAAAAGTTGGGTCAAAGGGAGACATTGTGAGTAGCAATTTTACTCTTTTAAAGCAGATTGTCAGAAACATTTTGTATTATGTTGTATTTCAGCTCCATGTTAACTAACATCTTCCACCAGTTATCCTTGTCTCTCCCCTACTTGATCTTTTTCTCCCTGTCGCTTTTAGGGTGACCCCGGCGTTGAGGGATTGGCTGGCGAGAAAGGTGAAAAGGTAAAAATCATTACAGCGCGACCTAAAGCTGTTTCAAACTTTTCGTTATGAGGAAACACACAAGACTGTGAGTGTACAAAATACCAAGACCTGCAGGCTTTAAATAAGAAGGTTTAAACATTTGGTTCTGAAGGCATCAAAGCAAAGTGATATACAGTAGAAAATGTTATAACCACACTGAAGTTAAGAAGAAGAGGAAGTCTGGTTTTAAATTTGCATACGAATCCCCGTGATAATCCAGATGGCAAATGAGCTACTTACAGTGACAATGAAGCAATGATGCACTTTGGCTCTTTGAAGCAGCATTTTTAGACATTCATTTACAAGATTCATTCTTGAATTATTGCCCAATGAGTGTCTCTGAGGCAGAAATGATGGATGGACGTGATGAACGTGAAAATGACTCTGTCTTTGCTCGTGACAGGGTTTGTCTGGTGAACCGGGGCCCAAGGGACAGGTGAGGTTGCATTATATGGAAATCTCATGACTGTTCCATCAGACTGCCAGACTTAGGCCTCTTTCTCTCCTTTGTTCACCTTCTTTCATTCTTTTTACTTTTAACATCATCAATTTTCAGTGGCCTCTTTCTTTGCACTCCGTAAATTTACTCTTCCTTTATGCCGCTCTCTCCACAGCAAGGAATCAGGGGTGACCCCGGCCACAATGGACCCACTGGAGACCCTGGTAAACCTGGAGATCTGGGACCACCAGGACTGCCCGGACCAAGGGGACTCAATGGAGAGCGAGGAGTACCCGGCATGCCAGGCATTCAGGGGTCACCAGTGAGTCCAGTTCACTCTTGATCACATTTTGATGCATCAAACACATAATGACTTATATTGATTGATGCACTTGGTCGATTACTGTCTCTTTGCGATGCTTAGTCTCCTCTTCTTATCTCCAGGGACGTGATACATCTGACCAGCATATTGTTGAAGTGGTGTTGAAGATGTTGCAGGGTGAGCGCCTGGACCTGATTATTCCCTTTCATGTCCACAGGGAAGATTAGATTAGCTTATTTCCCGAAACTACTTTCATCTCCTGAGCAATCAGTTGCCCATCATCAAAGGTAATTTGTTTAAAATGATGATGCTGTCTGTTTTGTTACAGAGAGGCTAGCAGCAGTGGCGGTCAGTGCCAAGAGGGCTGTGCTTGGCGGAGCAGGTGTAATGGGACCTCCCGGGCCTCCTGGACCTCCAGGGCCACCTGGCCCTCAGGGCCCACATGGCTTACCTGGTGCCCGTGGCATTCCTGGCATGTTTGGTGTACCTGGACAGATTGGAAACACTGGACTTAAAGGTATAAAGAGACAATAGAGCATCTGTACATTTACATATGATGAATACTCAGTTGAAAGTTAAGCTTTTTAGGGTACATCTGAGCCAATCCTTTTTTGTCTAACCTAGGAAAGAGAGGGCCAAAGGGAGAAAGAGGAGATCCTGGTAAACCCCATCCAGGACCCCCAGGACCCCCAGGAATACAAGGTATGAAGACTCACATAATTGAAAAACAATGGCATTGTGCAAGGTTTATGCACATTAATGTAAAACAGTACGTTATACTGACCAAAAGTGAAGAAGAGTAATGGTGCAATAAGAAACTGGAGGGCTTGGCATTACAGCTCTTGCCACAGGAGAGGCTGCTCAAAGGCATTTTAAAAGCATCATTAACTCCAGTCATCTAACAGATGCTCTTGAATGAGAATGTAATAGGATTGCAAAAGTACACACTAATTCAAACAGTGGAAAACACACTCACACTCTCCTGTGCACACGTACGCACAACTTAAATACATGCATACATACAGTCCACATCTGTAATCCAAGTGTAGAGTAGGGTTTAGAGAGATTTTCTCCACAATGAGTCATCTTGACCACTGGAAATCAATAAAAAACCATACTTATTGTTGAACCTTCTCCCTCCACAGGTCCTGCTGGTGTTGATGGAGTGGCTCGGGATGGCAGGCCCGGCGAGAGAGGACCTCAGGGATCACCTGGAGAGGCCGGTTACCCCGGTAAGGCGGGTCCGACCGGTCTCCCGGGCTTTTGCGAGGCGGCAATGTGTCTGGCTGCATCAGCATACACCTCCCCAAGACTACAAGAGGCGGGAACAATCAAAGGACCCAATGTTTAGAGTCCTGTCTCTCCATCAGCAGCTCACAAGACCTGGGAGGGAGGGGGAGAGAGAGAGAGAGAGAGAAAGAAAGAAAGAGAGAAGGAGAGAGACCACACTTCTCAGTGGGAAAACATCGACAACGAGGGGTGGGGGGACAATAATAGTGACTGGGTGTATAGCGCCCCCTCCTGAAACTGACAACCTGAAGTTTTGACTGGTGGGACATACTCTGATCTTAATCGCCCACATCACCATGACAACAGCAGCTCACAGTCACCCACATCCTGCTCAATTCTCTAGTGTTTTTGGATGATGTCAGTGTCAGTCCCATCCAAATATCCCATTCCTGTTCGAGCAGTGAAAAAGGAACAGAATCACATTCTATCTCCTTGTCTCCACCACCACCACCACAGTTATCTACCAGCTGAGAGGAGCTGAAAACCAGGCATGGTGAAAAGGTGCTTTCTTTTACAAAGATGTCACTTTAAAAGGTTTTATATATGCAATATTTTGTTTGAGATGTGTTTTGAAGTTTAAATGCCCTGCCTCTCTTGAAACATCACACCTGATGCCTTAAAAGTGTACAAAAAACAACAACTAATAAATGATTGAAGCCTAAATTTACAGTACTCAGTAACAGTATTGTATTGCAAAATGTAGAATTTTCATCTGTAGGCTTAGGTGAAATCCCTGATTTACCTCATGTGTACATTGCCCCCCACATCCCTCCCCTCCCCTTCCCTTCCTGCTTTCTACCCAAGTCTCATTTTAGAAACTAACGACTAGCTTTATCTCTTCCTCTTGTTGCCTGGCAACAGCATGTCCCGATGGGCACTCCCATCTCCCACAATGCAGTGCTGTAAATCTTTGTAAATGTGTGTTGATTATTATGTAGAGAAAAAGGAATGGGTTACAATATGCACCAACAAAAATCCTGTGTTAATGAATTCAGTGAGTAATAAAAAGTTCCTACAGATATAACGACTTTTTCCCAAAACGAATCAGCCCGAATGTGCTTCCTATGCCACTGTCAACTTTCCCAGGGTGTCAAAGATTGAATGACTGATTTATTTTCATCCACAGAAGCTATTTATTGTTCTTTATATAATCATCTGTAAAGAGGGTTTTTTCTGGCTGTTTAGGTCAACCCGAACCAATAAAGAGGAACCTTTTTATAAAATCTAATGCTCTTCTCTATCATGTGGGGAGTGGAAATAAGTCTCTTTAGTTTGGCTCACCTCTTTCAGCTCCTTTTTTCATTTCTGCTATTCTTCTAAATCTTTAAAGGTATAAATGCATGCATGTAAATAAACTCTTATGCTTCCAGATGCATCAGATGCTCAGCTTTTGTCAACATTCATGCACCACCAAGGGCAAAAGTTCACTTCAATTGTATGTGCATGTGTTTCTTGCAATGAAAAACAACCACACTTGTAAAATTCTGCTTTCAAAATGTATGTTTTTTTTCTCAAATGTTCCATAATACAACATATGCAAGGCACATTATGGCTTGGACAACAATGACAGTACAGAAATATAAACAAAGGGTGGAGAGTTGGTGGACAAAAACAGATGATTGCTTTTCAGGCCTACATGGCACAGGCCTATTTGAGCAACGTTTCTAATTGGGAAGTCAATCAAAGAAATACAAAATGACCAAAAAGGGAGATGCAAAACAACCACAAATAAACACAAAACTACTACAAAGACACATTTAACAAAAACAACTACAAACAAAACAACTAAGGACACAAAGCAACTACAAAGAAAAACAAAAGAACTACAAAGACACACAAAGCAACTACAAAGACACACAACGCAACTACAAAGACAAACAAAAGAACTACAAAAGACATACAATGCAACTACAAAGACAAACAAAACAACTACAAAGAGGGACAAAGCAACTACAGCTTCAGTCTGAAGTTCAGTCAGCTCTGTTAAAAAGGTGGGGGGCCTTTAATATGTCTCTGCCCAGGGGCCACTGTCTCAGAATCCATCCACAGAAGGACAACTCTATTTGAGTAGTGTTTGATACACAGGCTGACTGCTTGAAAAGCAGTTTGATTGAGCTTGAACATTTCCCATGAGTTAGCTTGTGAGAAACAAGTCTGACCACAGCTCATAGTTTAAACTGTGGATTAAACTACAGAGAAGGTAGTGATTTAAAAGTCCATAGATTTCAGGATATAAAAATTATTTTAAAAATCAAAATACAGTAACATGTAACAAACTACAAAAGCTGTTTTGATGCTATTCAGAATATTTTCTTTATCTTTACGTGGTCACAAGAGGGTTTGGTGGCCGAGCTCAGTATATTGCATTACAGTACCTGTGGTGAGTGGGCTCAATTATTCCTTATATTTTCTTAAACAATTGTCTGGTGAAGCAGACAGATGGCTATTACAACTACTTTAGAATCCACAATCAGATGAGATGCTCAAGAATGGCTGCATTTTCCAAATGAACAGAGTAAAAATAACACAAAGTGAACTAGCGATGTAATTACAAAAGCCAGTATGCTTTCTTGTGTAAATGCAGTTTTCTTTTATAAATAATTTGTATTTTACTGAACACATTATTCCCTAGAACAATATTCCTTTGGCATTTCTTTTGCTGCTTTATAACCATTGACAATAAAAAATAAGTGGCTTGCCATGCAGATTGCCTTTTATCAAATCTGTTGAAAAAGTATAAAAAGCCACTATATATAAATATAAATATATACAAAACAGTCAATCCATCAAAAATGTTATGAATGCTGGTTTTGGCATCTGTTTCTACTGAACTGAAATACATTTCTTGGGATATTCTCTCAGAAGTCAAATTCTAATATATCACATCACAAGCACTGAGACAGAATATTAGAAATGCATGGGATGCACTCCAAATGTGATTCTGTGAGAAAGGAACAAAGATATGAGAGGTGGAAGCAAAGTGCTACAATAATTGTGTGTATTCTCCTCCAAAGACTTAGACAAAGAAAATGACAAAAAGCGAAGACCAGAATTAATCAAGGAGAAGAAAATACAGATTGTGATTCTTGTCAACTCCCCTGGGTAGTTTGAACATGTACAAAAGGAGTGAAACACAGTGAGACAAAAAAGACACGACACCAAAATAAGAGGCAGTAATATAGCAATGAATTGGCATTCACTGGGAAAAAGAATGATGCAATAAAAACGTGCTGCCGGTGTGTCTTCGCAGGCCTCATTCCAGCGGGGCTGTTACAAAGAAATTGTGGATTTTTGCCCAGAACTACAGTATAAATCTGTGTGGGTAAATCTATACTATTCAAAAACAAAGGAGCTCCTTTATATCATCTTGTGGTCCGATTTAATAATTGTGGATCATGGTCTTTGGTTTTCTGTCTTCTCCGTAGTCTTTTTGCTTCAGTCCCCTCTGCCACTTTCCTCCATCACCTCTAGCCCTCTACCACGGGCCCTTGACAGGTGGGCCTTTGGGGCTGTACTCTACTTGATGGCTCATACAGTCTCCAGGATTACACCGGCCATCATTTCCCTTTGTCCCAGGCTGCCCCGGAGGGCCTGGGATTCCAGGAACACCCTGCTGGCCAACAGGACCTGGGGGTCCCATTTTACTGTAGCCTTGGGGACCTGGGACACCTACAACAACAAAGGAAATGAAGGGAATGTAATGATTGACTCAGTGCCCTGGTATGTTAGAGGGTAGATTAAAAAAAACAAACACCCACAATATTGAAAGGAAACAGTTAAAGAAATATATAAACATTTTTAGAAATAAGCTTATTCACTTTCTTGCCACCAGTTGGATGACATAATTGACACCACTCGTGTCGTTCCTTTAAATAAAACTAGCCAGCAGAAGATTAGCTTAGCTCACAGGGAAAAACTGCTAGCCTACCCAGCAGTTTTGTTAGTTAATGATCTTTAGAGGAGCTGGAAGTCATTTATTTTCCTTTGGTCAAAGCCAGGCAAGCTGTTTCTTCCTGTTTGGGCTTTCCACTAAGCTAAGCTAACCAGCTGCTGCCTGTAGCTTCATGTTTCCCGTACAGACATGACATTGGTATCTATCTTCTCATCTAACTCTCACCAAAAAAGCAAATAAGAGAATTTCATCAGAAAATGTGTCAAGTACACACCAATAAGTAAAGAATCTCAAACAAGTGATGTTATTACAAGGTTATCTGGGCAACATAAAAGAAGCAAAATAATCTACTTTGATCATTTGAAGTGAGCACAGTTGCTTTTTAAACCAAAACTACTTGTGAACCCAAACTGTTCTCTATAAAGTGACTGCAGATGCTAATTTGCTAATTTAGCCAACGCTACGATATGACCTCCATGATGATAGAGGATTCTCAGATGTTGATTTGGGTGGTATGAATTAGCCTGGCCATTTCAATTATGACAATTAAATGTATTCAAATTCAATCATGCTGGCAAATTACTAATCAACATCAAATGCAAACTATTTAAGTAATTTGCGTCATTTGTGTAATGATAGTCAGAGAGGGGTTTAGCATCAGGTGTAGCTTGTGATTGTGCATAAAGAACTAGTCTAGTGGAAGAATGTTGCAGATGTAAGCGCCTCAACAAAATCTGACACAAGGGATTTAGTGTAATTGAAATTGCAATTTGAATGTTTGAACAACTAAAAAAAAGCATCAAAAAAAACTGCACGTGGTTAAATGTGCCAAAAGTTGCTTACTATTAGCTATAGCTTTAAACAACACAATATAGCTGAAATGTGATAAACTAAAATTTCACAATGCACTGATGATTGCCCCAAACCAAATGGCTGCTACTGTACTGATTACTGATCCATGGACCAGTCGGGTACATTACCTGGTGCTCCTGGGGGTCCTACATCTCCCATCTCTCCAACACCCTTATCCCCCTTTTCTCCTTGTGGTCCTCGTGGTCCTACAGACAGAGAGTCACACATTTAGACCACATGGCAGTTTACAGTTGTGGTGCTTGAAAGAAAACTGGTGACAAAGCTCACCTGGGGGACCTTGGCCTCCTGGCCGACCTTGTCTGCCAATCTGTCCTGGGAGTCCCGGTGCACCTGGAGACCCGGGATTACCTGGCGTTCCGTCTTTCCTGGGGGCCCAGGCCGACCTGGGGATGCCACCATCTCCACTGGCATCTGCATGCGAGACATGTAGTAGGCCATTCTCTCTGGAGAGGGGAAACATGCAATAACAAACAATGATTCCACCGAGACCAAGAAAAGAGGTGTCCCAGAGGAGAAATTGACTCACTCTTTAAAAGAAAGATTTGCACCTGAAGAGAAAATGTTGCTGTAGTCTAGAAACTGCAGCAGCAACATTACCAAAACAATGTACATTTCCACAGATTAGCACAAGAAAAAAAGTCCTCACCATCAAAGATCTTGATGACCTGCTGGCGGATGAAGTTCTTGATTTCATCATAATTGACTACAGCCTGTTTAAGAATGGAGAAATGAAGAGAAAAACAAAAAGGCGAGCATTAATCAAGATAGATAATTAAAAAATTCATTATTTACAAAAGCAGATGGAGCTAGTGAGTGCCTCTGGCATCACCTCTTCTCATAGCCAAGCTTAGTATATTGTATGATTTGTAGCTGATTAAAAGTTGCACAAAAATACAAATCAGACTACAGTGCCATAAGTGTAATGAAACTGTATCTCACATCATTTCCTGGTGACCCTGGAATTCCTGGGAGCCCTGGGGGGCCCGATGAGCCTGGGCTTCCTCTCTCTCCCCTGGGTCCAACTGGCCCAATCATGGGCTGTGCATCCTTGGAGTGGTAACCTCCACCACCAGGGGGCCCTGGTCTACCTCTCTCCCCTGGAGAACCCTTTTGGCCTGCAGCCCCGGGCTCACCCTGGGAGACACATGCACACACACAGGTAAGATCACTAAATTATAGACGTCACTTGTCAGTCACTTTACTTGTAGCTTAAAGAGCGGATATTCATTTATCACATAATCCTTTTTGTTGCATGGGTTTCTGGTATTAAGTTACTATACTGATAATAGACATTTATCACTTTATGCACTTGATTTGGCATTTTAACTCTGATTTAAAGAAATATTCCAACATTTGGGGAAATGACATCATTCACTTTTTTGCCAAGAGTTTGATGAGAAGATTGATGTCCATCTCATGGCTTAAATATGAAGCTAAAGCCAGGACATGTTAGCCTGTCTTAGCATGATGACAAACAACTGGGAAACAGTTAGCCTGACTCTGTCCAAAGTCCACCTAGCAGTACCTCTAAAGCTCACTAATTACAGATAAGATACAAAAAAAAATCTGGTTGTGGCCAGTTGTTTCCCCACTACTGCTATTTTTCGCAGTGTAGCTTCATTTTTAGCAGAGCTATGAGTATTATCAATAGTCTCCTTTAACTCCCACAAAGCAATTGCTTAACTATTATGTCCTTCCTTTTACTGATTTTATATATGTTAAATTAAACATATAAATTAAACAATATTTTTAGAATTATAAAGGTAATATTATCAACCCTATTTCAGAGAAGAAGAAACTCTTGGCTACATCTAGATCACTTTCAACACAACAGATCCCACCATTCGGATTGTTTTCACTCAAAAAACAGCCCTGCTACATTAGCGACAGTGATTTATCGAGGACAAAGCAGCCCATAATGGACGTCTAATGTTTACACGTCACTGACAGACAAGCAGCTTTTGAAATAGAGAGGAGGTAGAAGAATAGAGGAGTCCGTTCTTGCCTCTCTCCTCTGTCTCCTCTTCTCTGCAGCTAAAACCCCGACAATGCCGTCCTGTCAGCGTGACAAATAGTCTCATCTAGCATCTCCCCTCATGCTTAATAGCATTATCCCAGAGGCAGAGAATAACTTTATCACTGTATCCACCTACAGTACTGTGAGCCTGTGTCTGAGGAGAGATCCAACAGGCTCTAGCGAGCGGCCGGCTGCCAGTTTGGAGAGGGGTGAAGTGAGGTGAGGAGGAAGGAGGGTGTCGGAGGGAGGGTCGGGGGGTTACTGAACTGATGACTGTGTTAAGTGCAGGTGCTGATCAGGCAGAAATAGAGAGAGCAAGCGTGTTCAGCACCATAGTGTGGCGGCCCTAGTCTCTCTGAGCTAAAAGGAACAAAAAAAGGATGCATCTAGGTGCATTCAGATGGTCTGCAGAGGTAATGGATGATTGATGCTCGGCCTGGACAACACACACACATACGCTAACATAATATACTGTACCACCCTGAGTCGGTGCTTACCTTTTGACCTGGCTGCCCGTTTTCCCCTGGTAGGCCTGCCACTCCCTGTCAAACCCAAGAAAGAAATATCCATCGATGGAATGACATATACTCATCACCACATGGATTACACTTTAATGGGGACAAACACCACACCCAGGCATTACTCACATCTTTCCCAGCAGCACCATCACTGCCCGGCTCTCCCTGAAAGACAAAGTCAGAGTCAGGAGAAAAAAAGGTCAAGTGAGATATATTGGCATGGTAGCAGCTTCAGTGATGTTTAATTAAATAAAGTACTTCGTTTTTGGGGACACATTTGGAAGTGGGCACAACTTGAGAGGTACTAACCATGGGCCCTGGGTGCCCGGGTGGTCCTGGGTTCCCACCCATCCCTGGAAGACCCCTCTCACCAGCTTGGCCCTTATCTCCTTTTATACCCTACAAGGGGGAAGATTCAGATTCTTTTCTATTGTTTGCACGTTTCACAGCAGGACAGAATTTCAATCAGGTCTTGTTTCAACCTCTCGTTATCTCAACAACATACAGTATATCTCATTTGCATCATTTTAACACTCTTAGGCATTCATTTTAACTTTAAATTAAGATATAAGATACTGTATCCTTATGTATTGTCTTAATTTTTTATAGTATATATAGCTTCTGTAATGACTTAACCATAATTGATGTTAATATTATTTGTCAAGCTCAGTGCTTACTATTTACTGTATATATTTGGCTACTTTAATGCCCCGTTTTCCTCTTCAGAATGTTAAAGATTAAGCAAATTTGATGTTATCATCCACTTTTTGTTCATTAAAAATATGAGTCATGTTTCAAAGCAATTTTTCTTACCACTCCTGATGGACCAGGAGGTCCAGATGGTCCAGCTGGACCCGTGGAGCCCTAATGTGGTAGGTAAACACACACACATTATTCAAGTTTAACACACTGACATACCACCAGTATCAACTGATCAAACTAGTTTAAGGTGAAAAGGGCAGCAAACTTACAATGTTGCCGGGGGGCCCAGGTCGACCCATAGCTCCTGGGGTACCGGGATCACCCTAGAAAGGTCACACACCTTTAGAGATCTCCAGGGCTACGCTGACTATGATGTAGCTTTTGGCTTGCATGCACTGAATATCAACGTGTTTTCTAATCTAAAACCAATCAACTTGGGGTAATTATAAAAAACAAAAATACTAACCTCATGTCCTGGTCTGCCTGATGGTCCAGGGGGACCTGCAGGTCCAACATCACCCTGAAAGAATGTGAGAAGTAATGAAAAGGCAATTATAAAACAACTTGGCCCAATGCACAAGCAACAGACAGCAAGTGTAAGTAGACAAACAGACAGTCATAGTGTGAAGGTAAAGCAATGAGTTGTTGGCTAACCTTCTGCCCAGGGAAGCCAGCATGGCCAGTTTTCCCTTTGAATCCCTGAAGAGAGACATCAAAGAGAATGAGATTGGTAGAGTATCAAAATTCACAAAGTCGAGGCTGCCAAAGAACAGGCAGACGTGTCTTTGAAATCCTGAACACCTGCTCTTGGGTCGAACACAAACTGAGATACAGAGAATGTGTGAGAGAAATAAAAAAGGAAGAGAGGCAGCTACTCCTTTCTTCACTGAAGGTGACTACAGTATGTGAATATCACAGCAAGTTAGAAAGATCTTAGAAGAACATTGGAGGCTTAGAAGTTTTTATATGGGGTCACATCGCCTGCGACATTAACAACATTAGCAAAACTCAGTGATGATTGCAATTGCTAATGTATTGTGCCAGCATGGGGGAGGTGAGTGAAATATCAGTAGATCTTGCTAATTTAGCTAGGATGGAATACAAACATCAAGAGTCAAGATGATCGCACCTGTCTTGACCAGTCCTTTCTACACATATGCATTCATTCTGAATCCAAAATGTCAAGTTACAATCCCAAGAGTGCAAAATATTCACCGATCACTGTAAATCCATCTCTCCAGTGAGAACTAGGCTTTCAACGAAATTGGTTTAGTCATGAAGACTGATTTGCATACAAGTTTGCTTTTTGTGAGACTGAAGGAGAGCCATGGCAATGTAACTCTAATGCACTTTATAGAAGTATGCTGTATCTACCAAAACAAGCTACAGTGTGTGACAAATAATGAGGGAATTGCTGATGTTTTGAGGAAGACAATGTCTATTTATCACTTATCTCTAAATGATTCCATGTTTTGACATGACTAAGAGTCAACGGCCATTCTGCAGTAGCGGCTCTATGAGGCTGTGCATGGACTTTGAGCTATATGCTAAAATATCGTTTGACATGTTATCATGCTAACATTTGCTGATTAGCAAAGGACACAAAGTACAGCTGAGGATGATGAGAATGTCATTAGTGTTATAGGTATTTGGTCATAACCCAAAGTATTGGACACACTAACAATCTGACCTCATGATGGTGCTAGAGGACAAGTTAAGGGATCAGTAACTTTTGAAAAAAATAAAAGTCCTGAGGGGGACACGAATGTCTAAATCAATTTTAAAAGGAAATCCATCCAATAGTACAATTTACTCAAAATCACAAATGTGAACCTCATGGTGGCAGTAAAGGAAAAGTTAGGGGATCATCAAAGTGATTTAAGATTCATGCTCTAGAGACCACAGATATATGTACCAAATTTCATGGCAATCCGTCCAACAGTTGTATAGATATTTCACTTATAAAACTAATTCTCAACCTCATCATGGTGACATAGAAAATGTCAGTTGATTGTCAATGTAATCAAGATACATCTTCTAGGGACCTGGGATATAGACACAAAATTACAAGACAATAATTGTTGAGATACATCAGTCTGGACCAAGGTAGTGAACCACTTGATCGACATCACTAGAGCCACTAGCATGGCTAAAATTCTCATAACAAAAAACACATAATGTATTAAAACTATATTTATTAAAACTGTTTAACTGACAAATGCTTTCAGCATGTACTGTAAATTGATTGATTTTAACCCCCCAACATCAAATGGATAAGTTATTCATAATGATTGATACAACAAATCTGATTTAAATAGCACTGAGTGTCCAGGATTTACTTCTCATGTCTCATGTTCTTTACTGCACTGAACAGAAAGAGAATCAGATAGGTCATGTGATACTTACTGGGATTCCTCGTGGTCCTGCTGGGCCTGGAGGGCCTGTTTCTCCCTGACAATGAGAAAATAGCCAGTATCAAAGGTCAACTATGGAATAGATGCATCTATGCATGTCTATATGACTATATCAACTATATCATAACCTCAGTGTGTGTTTGGATATTGTGCTTGTGTCTGGGCAAGCCAACCATGTGATGCTTACTCACCCGCAGCCCCGGTTTCCCATCTTTTCCATCTAGTCCCTCAATGCCAGGAGGGCCCTTTCATTGCAAACACAGACAGCAAGTGCAGATGAAGATTCTGAACAGTATACAGGTCATAGATATGTTGGAATGGGTCAAACTTTGATAATATACAGCAATGCATATACCATCAGCCCTGGGGATCCTGGTGAGCCTGGGGCTCCAGTTGGTCCCTGAGAGCCTTGCGCGCCATCATTGCCCTTTGAAAGTAAACCTTTTCAGTACAAGCAAATGATAATTCTGGATGCCAATAAGAAACAGCTACATGTAGGAATTGTATTCACCTTTTCACCTTTGAGTCCAGAGGGCCCCTCCCTTCCAGTTTTTCCGGCAAGACCTGGTGGACCCTAAAAATATACACAGTAATATACAAAGTCACATCAGCTATTCCAAAGACAGGAATTTGCAATACAGTAGATAAAGCATTTACATACTGGTGGTCCTGGGAAACCTGGCTGTCCTTGGAAACCCTTGAAATAAAAAAAAAAGAGTAATATGTGTTTAGTTTGTTTCTAATAGTCACATTTTCCTATTAGGTGTATGGACAACAGTGTTAATACATACCTGATCCCCTTTGGCACCAACAGGCCCTGCTGGTCCTGTGTCTCCTTTAATGCCCTGCAGACACAGAATGGCTCACATTATTCGTTATTTAAGTTTGGAATGATAAATGAAGACGTCAAGCTCTAAATATTGCTGAGCAAAATTTATGATGAAACACCGACCGGTGAGCCAGCTTGTCCTTGGTACCCAGGGTTACCAGGAGGACCCTGTAGAAGGGCAGAAAATGTTAGCCAGTGATATACAACACCACCTGCATGATGCACTGTGTATTAACACTTACTGATTCTCCTTTTTGACCACTACTTCCTGGGCTCCCGCGTTCGCCCTTCAGTCCCTGACAAATTCATTATGGACAGTTAATCAATGTCAGTTCACATATCAGTGTATCCACCACTAGATCCACAAAAGCTGTCGGATTTTGTCAATCCCATAGGTCCCTTATAATGAGGTGGTGAGAGTAACCTACAGGCATTCCAGGTGGTCCCATGGTTCCTGGATACCCTGATGTACCCGGAGGGCCCTGAGGTAAAGATCATAAAATCAATCAAACAAGGAAAGCGGTTATTTCCCCACATGTTATAATTTGATTGGCAGGTACCCACCTGCTCGCCCTTCAATCCTGGGAGGCTGGGCGACCCTCGCTCACCCTGCTGACCCTGAGGATGACAGGATTGAGGAATTATTAGAAAATGAAGGAGAGGATATGTTATGTATGTCAGGTAGAAATCCCCCCACCCCTCACCCAAATGGAAATGAGCCAAGGACAGGACAAGTCAATATCAAACAGACAGAACAGCTAACTGGCTCGTGCCATTTCTCTTTGGCTCTGTCTACATTTGATTTTGTCCTCTTCAAGATGATTTAGGGCTGTGATGGTAACATTTAGTGGTCCAGTTGGTTGGCGAATTCAATTCAGAAATAAAACAGCTTTCTAAATGATGCTTTCTTCGTCTTTATCCCTTCCTCCCTTATTATGTTACAGATTCAGGTGTATATTTGGACAAAGACTTTATTAAAAGGATGATTCTGGATTTTTGAACTGTGGCTATATGAGGTACTTATCCACAGTAGATGGCAGTCAGCGTGTCCCAAGTTTGGAGAAGCAGAGTTGCACGGAAGCTAAGCAATGTTCTGCTGTGGACAGGGTCAGCAGCAAAATGTATTCAAGCCACATAAAAGAAGGTCCACTGAAAAAAAATCTATATCGGTTCAAGTTTATGCTATATTTAGTACAACTCTCGGATTCTCCAAACTGGAGACATGGTTACCGCCATCTACAGCAGGTATTACACTGACGATGGATAAATACCTCATAATCCCAAATTGTCCTTTTAAGTAATTGTGCCATTAAGACCCTGCGAAAACAAAAAAGAGAGTAAGATATTGTGATCACATTACAGACTGACTGCTGCTATGCATCAAGAGAATGAATCCATGTTGTATTGAAAACCTATATTTCACAGTTTATAAATTGTAGCTTGAATGCTGTGTTTTGACATAAATATTAACATGCATGTGCGAGTGTGAACTGTTGCCTAGCAACAGCTGCTGAAAGGACAGATGAGTGCTGGAACAAAACAAAGACAGAAGTTTTTTAAAATGTGAGTAAATAAAACAATGTCAGTGGAAGCTGGGCACAAAGTGGAGATACTTGCATTCTTTTTAAAATGGCGGCAAATGAGAGGGACATTTAGCTGCTTGGCTGTTGATGAACGTAAATTGTGCTTTTAGAATAAATAAATAAATAAATAAATAAATAAATAAATGAAACACAACTTCAGAAAATGGTAAGGATATCACTGTGAGAAAAAAGATTTTGTAGTATGCTTGGTTATTAGAGTAATTATTCTGGGTTGTAATTTAGAGAAAGTAATTACTAGATCATATTGAGGGGAAACTAATTAGTAGCTGATCGTAGTGAGCAACCTCCTCACCACTGAATATGAGTAATATATTCAGCAGCAGGGTCACACTTCTCTCCCTTCTCCCTCACAAACAGTCCACACAGACACACCGCTGCACACAGCAGAAGCTAACACCTGCTATACACTGCTACTACGCTGCAAATGGGTTCCATGCAGCGCTCACACGGCTTATCCATTTAGCATCTCTATTCTCCTAAAACAATAAATCTTTATGAGGAGGAAGGGGGGGGGGGCTCTGTCTGCACAGCAGTCCCACTCTCCATCACTTAGACGCGGGAATAATTGAACAACTGGAGAAAGAGACACCCAAACCATTTCGTCATCTGAAACAACTTTCATTAAAGAGCCACAGAGAGAAGCAGGGAGGATGCAGAGATAGCAAAGACGGCATAATCAAGGGATGATGACCCGTATTTGAAAAAGGCCAAAAAAATAGAAAAGTATGTTACTTTATTATGTCTTTTTAATGCTATTTGTATACCTCTACATTATATTTCAGGAAAAAAATACATCCATACATACATATCTATATGTATGTATGTATGTATGTAATGTATGTATGTATGTATGTACGTACTTGTACTTAATAAAGTAAACATCATCCACTAAATAAAAGAGAGAGGAAAAATTAAGTTGGAAGTATGAATAAAACTTACAGGTAAACCAGATGGGCCCTGAGGACCAGGGAAACCAGGAGGTCCCTGTGGACAGAAAACAGTGAAAGGTACACTTGAAAATAAGCTAAGACATGATTAATTTAGAGATGAAAATAAAACCAATTCACACATCTGGATAAAGCATGTTTGAACGCATTCCTAACAGTGAAGTGCATTTTACAAGCACTGCAGGAGAGCTAGTGTGTGTTTCTATAAATCAGGATTTAAGGGGTTAATTGTGTTGGGCCAAATTGTACGACGTTTTGGCTGAGACCAGTAGGTGGCTCTGTGAAATCATGGAAACACAGACTACTCTCAAGTCTCTTCAAATCTAAAGCTGTAATACAAAACCCAGTGGGTCTGTCCTAAAATTAAACAAAAAAATTACATTAGTACTGACAAACTAATGTAAAGCAGTGATTAGAATGCACTTTATAACTCACAATCACTTTTGCACCAGTGAGTGGTAAGTCAGAAAGAATATCAGCAAACTTTTTTATAAACCTGCTCATGGGTACTATAGGAAGATGTGTCTTATATGAAGCCATGGCAAAATAGTCAGGTAGGAGTTAAATAGGAGTTAAAATTGAGCTGTCTGGACTGGCTCAAAAAGAGAGAGATGTGTTGCAGAATCCTGACATCTGACAAAGCCTCACCATGTTTCCTGGTATTCCAGCTTGGCCCCTCTCTCCTGGTGGGCCCTGTAGTGGAAATATAAGAAAGAACGGTGATCCTAAACTCTGTGAACTCATTTAGATAACCATACTTGGATGTGGAAAAAAAACAGTCACAGACTCACTGGCTCTCCTCTTGTTCCTGGCAATCCAGACATTCCAGGAACTCCTGGTGCTCCTGTGCAGGATCGGTCGTCCTGTGAGACAAAAGAAGTAAAATATTAGGAAACGTGCACATAGGTGTCTGTGAAGGAATGTATGTATGTGTTTGAACATGACTATGATCTTAACTGACCACTGGCTGTGTCGCCTGCACTCTCTGCAGTCTCTCCAAACACTGGAAGCAGACAAGAGTAATGCCTTACTGCTGGCACTAAGTCATATCAGGATGATAGCTTCTCGCATCAAGCAATGCAATCTTGAATACAGTGCAAAATGGCAATTGGATTGCCATCTTGCATTCATCAAAGCACAGCTACAACAAACACAGTTCCTCTACTCTAAGTAGGGTGAACAGACGTCCTGAAAAATCAAAAAAGTCCCGAGTTTCGAGCAGTTCCTGTCCTGTTAGTCCCGAAAATTAAACTAAACATGAGTTTTGATTAGTTAAAGCCTAATACAACATTAAATAGGCTACTATTCAGTGTGAAACATTCTTTTGTTTTCTCCCCATAGATGGGCACCGTTCAGTCTCTCCATTGCTAAAGCAGGGACAGCATGTTAACGTGGACATTGTGTCAACAGAGTTGTTATAGCCACACAGTAACAGGTGTACACGTATCTTTCCCCCTTTTTTGTTTTCTAGTGTAGATAGGGGAATTTACAGTTGTGAGGACAGTGGAAGTGTAGCTGCAGGCAACCATGGAGAAGGAGAGATCTAAAACGGGTGTTGCGCAGACAGATGGACGGGCACCGCATTGATTAAATTAATTAAATAAAATAAATTATATTTAAGTTTTGACTTTCACGTGTTAAAGTTTTACTGTTTTATTGACACTGAATGTTATGTGGCCTCCTAAAGGTCATGTCCACCCTCAACTCCTCTGTCTGGAATTTCACCTCCAACTCCTCCGGTCACCCAATTCACCCAATTTAAGTGATGTCTTGCATATTTCTGGATTCGGAGAACCATGCGGTGAAGCTGGAAACATTTCAGCAAGTAACTACAGAGTCCCACAGAGTCTCACCTTATCACAGCTGTCTGCGGGGGTTACACCAGGCTTGCCCTCTTCTCCTTTTTCTCCCTTTGTACCGGCCATGCCTGGCACCCCTGGCAACCCTTGGGAACAACCCTCACCACAGTCCTCCTGTGTTATAAAACATACACACACACACACACACAAACAAACAAACACAGTGATCGACAGTGTTCATGCCAAAGACTGGCATAGTAAAAAGGAAGAAAAGTAAAAGAAAAGAAAGACCCCCTTCCCCAAAATGGATTATTGCGCATGAACTTACATCACCATCTCCTATAGTAGAATCTTGAGGCAGCCGGTGCTGTCCAGTGGGGCTCTGCAGGGAAACGGAAATTACATTGATTCCCCATGAGTTGTTAACATGTCTTCATAGAAACCTACAAAATAGTGTACTGTATAAATAAGCACACAGTGTCAATGTCAGTATATAATACAGTCTAACAAGAGATCTTTCTCAGGCACTGACACACGCTCATGAAAAGCAGCCATAAAGTTATTAGTGTTTGACAAGTTAAAAGATTGCAAGGCCTATTGCTCTGAATTAAGATACGAACACAAATACACTTTTCAATACCAACTCCTTGTCTACTTAGTTAATTTAACATTATCTTATTTACTTATTTCATGTCTTTCTTAACTCTGTTGTTTCTAATTGTTTTATACAATGTCACATAATGTTTGTATTGCATTTTGCTGAGGCTGTCAGAGAGTCGTTGAAATCACACACTTGATGGGGTACACTTCACTTTATCACCAAACGCTGCAAAAAACTCTGGTGCAAACTGTCACAATCTGTTCAAGCTGCATGTTAGTGTACATATCAAGGGAGTGAGGAACATTTACCCCTCATCCTACTGAATTTTTCTTCACAACACGGTACTACTGTACTCAATCATGGGATTCTTTTTCCTTACTCTACAATTCCAAAGCATTTTATGGAGTATACAAAAACTGTGGTCTGTATTTTTCATAATATTCCTACTAAAAATCTATTTTCACAATGTATTTTCTTTAAAAATCAAACTACCTATACGCATAAAGTAGCCTATATGAACCCTAGAAAATATTGCTTACCATATATGCTGATACTGGATTCTCATCAAGCGTGACAAGAAAACCTCAGTACCCATTTCAACTAATGACTGGGAAACTTATACACAGAGCTCCAGTCTGCACCAGAAAAGTTTACAATTCAAAGACTATAATGTGGTACCGAGGAAGCACAACACTTAACATTCTCAGCACACATATACAGTATAAATATACATGTACTGGATATGTCGAAGTACACACTGCCGCAGTGGAGTTACAATCTCTAATTATAGTAACTTCTGAAATAAAACAGGCTCACTCCAAAAGCCCAATCTTATTTACTATGAAAGGCAGTCTTGCTCCCTATCAAAGCAGCGGGACCCTTTCCACTGAGAGAGCCTGTCTATCACCTGGCCTAGTTTCAAAGTCATTACAAACCCATTTGACATTGTTCAAATTGGAGTCATTAGCCAGAAAGGCTATTTTATGCTGCACGCTATTGGCTGTTTTACAGGCTAGCACAAGGCCTTGCTCAAAAGAAGGTTTTCTATAATTATATGTCACTGTGCAATGTTCACTTCAGCCACACTCTAAAGGGAACTGCAAATTGCTAACTTCGCAATTTCTCTGAGCAACATGCTGTTATGTTTCAAAGACAAAGCAGTTTTTCAGGATCCTGAGAACTATGCTGCCACTTTGAGTGAAATAATCCATGCTGAACCAAGACATAAAAGGAGGCATTGGTGGGTTTATCTACCAACACTGAGGACAAACAGTATGGACGTGTGTGTGTGTGTGCGCAAGTGAGTGGAATGGAGTAGAGGGTGCCAACTTTCAACTGTAGTCCAACATCTTATAGTGGGTAATAGTATTTAGCAATTCTGCAACCCGTCAGGGCTTACACTCTGACTCAGTCAAATATTAATGCATCTCTTTTACAGATCATGGCTATTTGTATTCATTTTATCATAGAGGTTTAATCATAGAGGTATTGCTTAATATGCAATCCATCAACACCTTTCTGTAGAGTTTCTATGAGATCAGTCTCAAATGCTTTCCAGAGCAATCTACTGATTTTCCAGGACCTCCCTCTCCTCCATTAAACTACTACTTTAATTCCTATGTTGAAGGTGAAGTTCCCCTTGAGTGCTGGCTTGAGATCAGCATTGATGTTCCCTTAATGAAATTAAGCCTTCAGCAGGCTTGAAAGAAACAACACCAACACCAAATAAAAAAAAGAATCCACAGATAACACTCCACCTCACTTCTCCACTTTGATGTTGCCCTTGCACTTACTGTAAGTAAACTTTGTCCACAAGAACACAGCAACATAAGCCTTTTTTAATATTGTGTGACATCACATGAACATGTGACAACCTGGCCTGTCCCTGGTCTGGCAGCAGAAGCATCTTTTAACAGTTAAAGAGCAGCGCTTTGTGCTCTATATTTAAAATTAAACTGTATGTAAATCCATTTAATTATAATACATTAAAATCACAATTCAGAAAAAAAGGGTGTTAACACATAAAACAGCTATATTTGTTATTAAATGTACAGCAACTGTGTTTTGTCAAATTTTGTTACAAATCATACCCATCATGTATTACTTAATATGTTCCCTTAAATTAATCATCTGTGACCTCGAAAAAGTTCTCAAATCAAAATAAGCACACAGGGAAGTAAGGGACCTTTTTAAAAAAATAATTACCAGTTCTTGACACATGCATTCATTTTGTGCTTTTGCATCATTTATACATAAGGACCCAGATCTTGAATCAGTCGCCTCTCCTCCTTTTCTCTCTAATTTTACTTACGATGTGTGTAGGCAACCCCGGTTTCCCCGGTATCCCGTCGTTTCCAGGGATACCCTGAAAGAAGGAACTGAGGTTGAACTGGTTTGTTGCCAATCGAGGGCTAGCTGCTCCCATCTCCACCAGTGGTTACGGCAGACTCAAAGGGTCGGTATCAAAATGATCAAACCTCTGCCATGTCGTATGAAACTTACTGAATTTAGAAATCAAAATACTTGATTTAAGTGCTTTTTTGCGTTCAGCGATTATTCCAAATGCACCTTTGTCAAAGACATGACCTCCAGTTACAATCACCACTTCTCATGTCTTCTTACACCTTTGACTCTTGCGACACAAATCACACTTTATTTGAAGGTCTGCTTGAATTACAAACTTTAGAAATTCAGCAAACTGGTAGTTTAAATAAGCATTGTTTTATTAGTTTTAATTTATATTTAAAACCAGCCCTTCAAATAACTGTTCATGTCTTGACGGACATTCCCAAAGCTTGCTCAGTTGCTTCCCATATGGGTTAAAGCTTGAAGCACCGTATGGGTTAGTGCACTTATTATTTGATACTGATTATGTAAGCCTATTTTAAACCAAACTATTGCACACATTCAGGATATAATATTGCTCCATGTCCTACATGCATGTTATAACGTTTATTTCCCCATTGAATTGCAAAGCATGTCAAAGCATCGCCTTTCTTAAGTACCCTAAATGCCCAAGCTGAAAGCCTACATCAGCCTTGTAGTTCAATCCAGGCTGACGGAGCAGCTACTGAATTGAACTGAAGAAAGACCCCTCCTCACCATCTAACTGCCCCTTTTCTCTTACCTGTGGTCCTTGGATTCCATTAACACCCCGAGGCCCAGGTGGGCCAGGCGGGCCAGGAGGTCCCGGTGGGCCCTACAACACGGAAAGGCATGATTATAAATGACATCACTCATTCACAGTCAGAGACAAATGAAGAATTCTGTCATTTTACGAACAAACTTTGCAAGATAACAGCAGAAACAAAGCTTGCAAACAAAACCCAAGTTATCAGACTTGGCAGATCAGACCTGAGGCCCGGGCTGCCATGTGTTTATTGCAGTTCCTGGAGCTCCCTGGAAGCAAAAGTATTCAAAATCAGAGCAGGGCCGTGTGTTTGCACAAACAGAATATATGGGAAATTGTGAAGTTAAGAATAATACAACAAATGTCAAAGCACAGACAGATGCAGAAGGGAAATAACGCATCATCGTTTCCTCAATATGTCCCATGGGGAGTCATAATAAACCCACTGGCAGTGCATTTTAAAAGTCAGTGCATATTCAGACTTCTTTTGTGAGGTAATAATTCTCTAGATTGAATAAACTGAATGCCCACGTGTTTATTTCTGTATGTGTATCCAAGTATACTCACAGGTCCACCTATGCCCGAGTGCGCTGGTATTATGCAGTTGCACTCTCCGGGTACACCCTGAAATATGCATTAAAAAAAGACGAATAAAAAAAGCTAAAGTGAATCTCGTTGCACAATTTTAAGCACAGGCTGCAAAACCGAGTCCTCATTCAACATTAAAACTACTCCACTTAGGGCGAGAAAGTCAGAACTCTTTGAGCTTTCAGGACCCTTTTGTGCAGTTTTGCCAAATCCTGAAATCCTTTGCATCACAAAGACACTCAAAGACTCTCATTTGTGAACTCAAAGTGCTGCATTACATGTATTTGTCCCTGAAACCTTAATGTAGTGCAGGAATACAGTGACTGTATGGTATTATGATGCAAAGAAATGTGTATTTCACTTAACGTCTCTAATAGAAGGAGCCCACATGATATCCCCGATTACAATCCAGCTTACAAGCCACTTACAAGCCACTTTCCTATAACATCTAAGTCAGGTTTTTACATATATACTCTGTGATTATGTATGTATGCGAGCTCCCCCACAGTAGCTCCAGACTCTATTTGAATAAAGTGAATAAAGTTACTGAATCCTCTGCAAAATGTTTCATATTTTCCTCATTCTCTTTCAGTTTTCTTGACTTTTTCCTATTTAACCACGGGCTCCTGTCCCACATATCACACCCCTCCCGACCCTTAAGCATAGCTTCCACCGCTCCCTCATCCCTCCCACCCTCTCAGTGACAGTCTGGACTGGTGGCTCTGATGAATGCGGTAATTAATAGTCTCACACACACACACTCTCTTCAGGCCCCGAAACTCCTCTTGTCTGCCAGCAACAGTACACTCGTCACCTCTGCTGCTACTCTATCCGTGCCCCGAGGCAGGTGTGTGCATGTGTGTGTCAGCGCATGTGTGTGTGTGTCTTTGTGGGGGGCGAGGAGAAGAGGGGGCCTGTTGAACCATCTCTTGCGATTACCATCTGTTCCATCCCCTTATATTCAAACCCCTCCAGATCCCTTCATCCAAACAAAACGGTAGACTTACCTTGTCCCCCTTAGCTCCGTCAAGTCCCTGCAAGAGAAGGAGACAGTGCGCGCACATACACACACACACACACACACACACACACACACACACACAGACAAAGATACACACACAAACACTTAGTTACTCTTGCTTTGTTGTTCCAGAAGAAAGCTCACGGGGCAGTGAGCTGAGCGTAGATCAGGGGACAGAGGATGAGATGGGAGCAGACATTGCCTCTGTTATGGATCGAGGCAGACATCCTTGGTTACAAATGATGCCTAAATCAAGGACAATTCCCAAAGAAGCTCAAAGAAAATTAAAACTCTGAACAGACGCTAATACAGAGGCAACAACTCAAGTTTGCAACTTACATTGACTTAACATCTCTTCAAATTGTTGATGTACAAATGAAAAACTCGCATTTTAGACAAGAAAGGAACAAGACAACTCACAGGTCTGCCGTCAGCTCCGGGCAATCCTTGGGAGCCGGGGGCTCCATCTCTACCCTGTGGGTGAAAAAGTAAATAGGAAAGAGTGTTTTGACAATATAACAGCATGACATTATATTCCCATATGCACATGCAAAAAGATCCATTTATGTCCTACTGGGGGCCCTGCAACTCCAATGGCCATAGGCCCCTGTGGTCCTGGGGGCCCCACATCTCCTTTAAAGCCCTGTGAACGAGAGACCACCAGTTTAAGTCACATGGTTTTATGGTTTCAAACAAAGTGAGGTATGTTTGACTGCATATTGCAACAATGAGTTGGGCTGCCATCTCTCTATTTTATGCTACCTTTTCCCCTGCAGGGCCAACAGGGCCAGTCAGTCCTCTGGTTCCAGGAGCCCCCTGTACAAAAAACACAGTTTAAACCAAAATGTAAATACCGAGTATATTAAAAGGTCATTAGGGAATTTACAGCGGCCACTAGCTTGAACTAATCCATGATTGCATCGGAGTTAGCTCGCCTGTCGGCTTTTCAGTAACTAGTTTACTGTGTATCGCTCACCGGAGGCTCAGCAATGTCAAGACAGCTAACGTACATGTACTGGATGACAACGAAACGGTTAGTGAGCTGGACTGAATATTATAACAAGATTGTGTCACACTTTATAACAGTTACACACCGCAGCAAGAAACTTCACTGTAGTGTTAGCGGATGACTCTTTCTCTGTATTTTTGTCGCCGTTTTGTTGCAGTATTGTATATGCATGTGGGTCACGTTAGTTACAGCTACTGAGAGGTGGAGAAGCTGTGTACCAGAGTATCAGTAAAACCACCATGTAACTGAATGTTAAAAGCAAACAGCGGCATGTCCATGCTAATGTAGCATTAGCTGACTGCTCCTGGTTACATCACTTTAGGCTAAGTAAACCAACCACTCCGCATTTGCTTTTTTCTATTGCATCATTTCTTGAAGGCTAAATCAAGACTTTGACATAATACCGCGTTAGTTGGAGAAATAATGTGGAAAGTGATGCAGCTTTGCACTGGATAATGATAGCAACTGCTCGGCGTTAGCCGGCAAGCTAACGTGACTCTCTCCAGCTTTCTGATGTTCACTGTGTTTTTACTCAACATCATCTGAATAAGTTTCGTCTGATGGGCGTCAGCACATAAACCTTTATCGTTGTTTTGTATCCTTACATGGAGTCTGTGTTTTGCTGTGAGTCGGTTGTTTTATGGTGTTAGTGGACTGCATTTTATTAGCTGCAGTGTTGTTGCTGTAGTCTGAGAGAGCCCCAGGAGCGCACACAGGGCTGAATTCGCCCCTCACATTTATAGCAAAATAGTGGCTGATGCAAATAACAGAGAAAACAGGCATGTGCTTCATTTCTAAGTGAATTTGTAGCCCATTGACAATAAGGCAATAAAAACATGATTTATTAATAAGTAATTTCATTGAAAAACTACATAGCCCCTTAAAAAGTAGTACTTTATAAATATGAGAGAAACTTACTACAAGCCCTGGGAGTCCTCTTGGTCCCTCTTCACCCTATAACATAATTGTAAAAGACAAAACAAAAAGAAAGGCAGGAGGTTTAGATGGTCTGGGAAGGAACAAAGAGTTGAGTTTCTGGTAAGGGGGCCTGACTGTAAGACATGTTTTACAGTGTAGTACTAGGCAAGGGCTGGCCTCCAGGTGACAACAAAGCAATATAGATTTCACAATGGATTTGAGAGAGAATGGCCCAGGATCATTTTAGATGGTTGTTTACAACCTCATGACTTTATTTTTAGATTTCTAAGAGGGAGGGAAACTCTGATAATAACGGAGTGTATAGCTGTGTGTATGTTTTGTATGATAGAGCTGCATCAGCAGGTGTGTTTTTTTAAGGACACATCAGCCTTACTTGTGGTCCTGGAAGGCCAACTCCAGCAGTTCCAGCTTCTCCCTACAGGGTGCACAGGACAACACAGATTAGAATCTGTCAGTGATGCATGAAGAGACACAATCCTCCGCATGTTTTTATAAACTTGATAAAAAGCAATAAATGCACATTCAAACCTTGTCTCCTTTGGGACCAGCAAGCCCCTGCACACCTGGTAAGCCTGGTTTACCCTGACAAGAAAACATGTAAGATGATCGTCACTATTCTGATAGTACAGAGACTTAGAGCCAGAAGTGAATAAATGCAAAATTCCCACACATTTTTGCCATTTTTTCCTTGTCCTGGGGGACCAGGTTCTCCTCTCTCTCCTTTCGGGCCCGGCACGGACACGCCGTCACTAACCGCAACGCCCAGAGAAGGACAGCTGGTACATGCATCACCCTGGGAAAGCACAACAAATCCAAATTGTGACCAAAGGACTTTTTGGAACAATCAAACTTAACTAAAAAAAATGACAATGCCCTCATGTATCCAATAAGTGTCCATTTTTAACCACTGGAAACCATAATTGGTCCAAAAAGTGTGACCAGTGATGTCTAGGATATCACCTGTAAATTGATGGACACATACTAAGTCAAACTAGATCTAAGGACTTTACAGAAAACATGGTTGCTACTTTCAATACTATATAGCTGATGCAATAAATGTTTGTATCAAATCAATCTTGATTTTTAGTTCAGGTACTCTGTACCTTCTCTCCTTTCAAGCCCATTGATCCATCCTGACCAGGCTCTCCGGGCAGTCCTGGGGCTCCAATAGCTCCGTCGAGTCCCTTATCTCCCCGATCTCCACGTTCACCCTGGTAACATAAAAAAAACAAGATGATAAGAGGCCCTGAGAGTCAACTCTATGTACTGTAGCTCTTATAATGCTGAATTTAAGGGTACCCTGTGGAGTGTCTGACCACTAGTAGTGCTACAGAGCATTGCTTTTATAAGTGGGTCTCCGTTTTATGTGTATCATGTGTGCGCATGAGGATGCACGTGCATGTTCCATTGGTCTTATAATATTCCACTGATGGACAGTAGGTGTCAGTAATGCATAAACAGTTTAGAAGAAGAAGAATTTCTTTGGACTAAATCACAATCGTCTTGGGCGGCGCTAAACCCAGGATGCAGCAAAGGTGCCTTTGCAAAATAGTGTTGCAAGATAGTCAAAGGGTAAAATCTAAATGTAAATTCTCCGTACTTGTATAGCGCCTTTCTAGTCTTTTTGACCACTCAAAGCACTTTTACACTACTTCTGCTTTCACCATTGATACACTCATTCACTCACTGAGCCTAAGTGCTCAAACAGAAACTAACATTCACACACATTCATACACTGGCGGAACAGCCGCCAGGAGCAATTCGGGGTTCAGTGTCTTGCCCAAGGACACTTTGGCACGCAGCCTGGGGGACATGGGGATTGGACCTTCCGATTAACGGCCAACCCGCTCTATCTCCTGAGCCATAGGGAGGTAGGGGAATTTGGACTAACACAGCCTACTTCCTGTAAGCCAGACTAGCTAAGAAGGGTCTATCTGCAGTCTTGCAGATAGACTACACAACCCCTGTGGTAACTTTCTTGATTAACATACTTATTTTTAAACCTAACCAAGTACTGTTGGTGCCTAAGCCTTAGTAGTAGGAGTGAGCTGTGGACCTGCAGATAGACCTACTTGGACTGTCTAGTACTCACAAAATAAGCCCTGAAAATATTTTATGAGGAAGAAATACACTCAACAAAATTGTTAGATCTCAAGGATACACACTACGTATTTTGGTGAGAAACACTGAATTTAAATATAACTTTTATTTTATTTATTCAAAAAAACATGTTGTTACATCAAACTAAAGCATTTCTTTTTATTACTGGCTGATCTAAGCTTTTGTGTTTTATTGTGAGATTTATTGAACTCACATTAGTAATGGTATCAGCCTCAAAAACCCTGTATCGTTTGGCTATACTTCCAAGACGTCCAAGCAAAATGGGAGCGCTTCAAGGTAATTTAAAGCAGCCTGGCTCTGTTGATGGCTGATTTATTTTCCAGTTTTTTGGACAGAGTTATGTGAATGTTCCAAAAGACAGACTTGATGACCTGAAACAAGAGGGCATGGGCTGGCTTGAAATATTATTCAATATTGTGTGTCGTGATTTTCCTGCAGACTTCCTTGGTCCCAGTATATGTCAGATTAGTTAAGAAAGGCTGACCATCTCCATAGGCCACCAGTAACTCCAAATAGTCCAATTTCTCCAGGTTTTCCAATAGGTTATTAAAGGTAGACTGTTTTGGGTAGGTGAACATTGAGTTATTTAAAAACCGCACGGAACGCAGAAGAGACATTGATTAGCTGGTTTTACTATCTCAGCTGACATCAAGGCTGTATAATGTGGTGTAAATGTTTTGCAGTGTCATTGATTGTTTACATTAGTGTGTGAAAATAAATATAAAGAACAGCTTTTTAAAGATCTATAAAAAAAAATAAAAACTTAAACACATACCTTTTCTCCCTTTGTACCAGCAAGACCTGGTGGGCCCTGTGTAAGCATCAAGAAAGGTGTTTAACAAACGCATGCAGATACATGATACATATATAGGTGCACAGCGAATGCACACACCCACACTCTCAAACACCTTCCAGTATCATGCAAGCCTCTATCCATACAGGTAAATATAGCTGTTGACATAAAGCTAACCACAGAGGCACACCGCATGTCATTGGGAAGGGTGGGAACAGAGATTTATTACACTTAGTAACAGGTCTGCGGTAAGAAGAGAATCGCTTCATATCCTATTTGTACAATAAGGATTATGGTTATTTCGCCTTTGGGGTGAAATCTTTCACCATATCGTATTTTTCACTCATCCAGACGCTGCTTAATGGCTTTCAGTGTGTCAACAAAATAGGTTAGCAAAATTTGTATTATTAATTTAGGTAAAGACAGATCCTTCTGATACTGATACTGTCTGCTGTATATATTTCTATCCTTTAACCAAAGGTGTCTATCAAATAATGGTACTGGTTCTACAGGAGCTTGGTTGTACACTACAGTACTCTTCCATGTTCGTTCAGTCACGTTGTATTGTGCCATTTCAGGTTCATGAGTATATTAAACAATAAAATTAGGGCAATAAAAGCACAATAACATGCTATGTATAATCATAAAGCACAACAAAACAAATTGTGGCAATATATACAATATAAAGGTTAAGCTATTCCGTAAGATCAGACAGACAGTCAATAATGTGATAAACAGAACAGTGAGAACAAACATGAGAACCTAAATCATTTCCTGCCAATTTAAGCAGTAGGGATTATTGGTTTGATGAAAGCATCATACTGCCCCTCTAAAGGGACCAAGAAAGTCTTCAAAGGTGCAGACTTTTCCTCATCTGACATTCCTCATACAGTATGTTGGTCATTTTCCTAGCCCTCTCGACCAGTCTCACAACAACTGACTGTTAAAATCTAATATAAACCAAGTTCGTAATTCCAAAAAAGCTTTCTGTTTTTGTATACATGTAATTTGATTTAGTTTCCATATATTCCTGTGCTGGCTACCTTTTTCGTACAGAACAATTGCACGTAACAATTTCACTAATAAGTTCCCCATTGAGTAAAATCCCATAAATCCCACAGCAGTGCGCCATAAAATTAGCGCTGTGATTTTCTTCCTCTTTATATTATTGTGCAGGACATCTTTTTTTCGCACCTGTTTTCCATCAGCTCCAAGACCAGGAGGTCCAGGTGGACCTGGAAGACCTGGTTCGCCTTTTGCTCGATCAGGCATTTTGATGCCAGCGGGGCTGCTACTAAACTCGGATGGCTGGCACACACCGCACTCGCCCTTAGGGAAGGGCAGGAAGTCAGAAAGGTTAGTTTGCATGACAATCAAGCTAAAAGATGCAAAAAGGAAGGCACACATCTTACGGCTTACCTTTGGGCCAGGATAACCAATACCTGGTGGCCCTGGCTCTCCCTGTCAAAAGACAAATGTAATATTAAAGTGGTATGGAATGAGATGATGTATTAAATGGTGTCAAAAATAAGTATAAGGGTTTCTACACACAGGTAATTCTAACTCACCTGTAAGAGCTAATTTTGTGTTGCCGGTGTTAGCATTATTACTGCTTACTAACCGCCATTTTTTACTGGAATTCTATTTGTCAGCTAGCTAGAGCCCCTGCTGCATGCGCATTCTTGATTTTTTTCTATAAAAGGGTTACTCGTCTTTACCTTGTACATAATTTCTGTATTGCAGTATGTAACAGACAAAACGGAAATACTCTGACTACAAAACAAAACAAACACAAAGCAAGAGTGGACCTTTCTTACTCTAAAAACAGCTTTGTTGAATGTGTCCAGCCTTGTACAGTAAACTGTCACTTTATTCTCTTACCTTTGAGCCTTTCTGTCCATCCTTGCCACTGGGTCCCCCTGGCCCAGGCTTTCCCTGTCACATGGAGACATTTCATTTAACATCACAGAATTAGGATGTGAAGCGAGACAATCTGTTTCAAACTGAACCTTTACTTACCGGCTTACCGTCAGCTCCTTTGCTGCCTGTAGTACCCTGCAGGCGAGTTAAAAAAGTTATAACAGTATCTGAATTTAACAATTTGATTAAAAAAAAATAATTAAAAAAATTGATGGGTCTTTTGAATTGGTAATTCACGTTTCATAGTAAGGAGCACCCTACAGGCGCCCACGCCAAGTGATTCTGTTTTTTCACTAGCTACGCCTTTCATTAATAAGTTCCCCACCGAGTAAAATCCCTATGGCAGACAGTTTTGGGCCCTAAAATTAGCGCACTGCTGTGATTATCTTCCTCATGAAGTCTATTAAGAGAAGCAACCTACTGAGTGCGTTCCCCCTTATGTAAGTAGCCTGCTATTGAGGTCACCTACTCTAAATGCTGTTTCTTTTTATGTTACTTACCTTCTCTCCTGTAAGACCAGGTGATCCTACATTCCCTGGCTTCCCCTGTGGAGCAGAAAAAGCATTCATTTTTAAACGAAGGTGCTTATCACTGTTCACATGTGCAAGCAAATGCACTGGCGTTAACAAAATCAGAAATAGACATATAAACAAAAAACAAATACCCAATCAGTTTTTCTGATATTGTTTCCCTGTAGTGAGACCTCCAACAAGATAATGTGCAATTGTTTTTACCTTGGTTGTGTTTATGAGTTGTTATTTAGCACTAGAATCACATTAACTCATACAGTACTATAACAGACTTACTTGCTCTCCTTTCTGTCCAATCCCAGGCTCTCCCTTCTCACCCTTTTGCTGCAGTGTGTTGGCCACAACACCGGGAAAGACATTAGGGGTTAACTCCCCAAGATTGGGGCACACAGAGCAGGGCTCTCCCTAAAGTACATAGACGGATCAGATGTGGGTCAAAAATTGTCTCTGAATTAGTTATTATCAGGTTCAATCACATACGGTTAACATGGTTAAAAAAAAAAAGTTTTTGTGCTCCAACACAGCTGCAACAAATGTTACATAAAAACTATTTGCACAGGTTTGGCAATAAATACTTTAGATTACTAATTAGGGTACTTCATCTGGCTGACAGCTGAATGAAGTAATCTAAACAAGCCTAATAAAGACACCAAGCTGACCTTTTCTCCTTTGGAGCCGTCTGATCCTGATTCTCCCTGCCAAATACAAAAAACACATCCACGGAGGCAAATTAGTTCCAGCTCCTCTTGATAAACATGTTTGCTTTGAGATGTCTCAACATGGCATTGGAAGCGTACAGTGAAGCAATTAGGAAGATGTGGGTGGGAAGGTGTGGGTGCGTGGACTTGAGCAGGTTGACATTCATGCGCATACGGGCACGGACCTACTAAGGTGGCCGTGTGTAGGAGTGCTGAATGCGTGTGTGTGCACTTTGGTTTGTGGGGTTTAGTTCAGCTGGTTTGCTTGCATCCACTTTGGGAGAGAGAGCCTCCTGCATTGCTGATGTTAGCATATTTTAAAGTGTAGGAGTGCAGATGAGCTTGTATAGGTCACGCTTCTACAGAATATGAATGAACCATAAGCTGTAAATGAATGAGGGGGAACTTTAAATACCTTCTGTCCTGCCTTGCCATCTGCACCTCGGGGCCCCTGGTAAATATAGGGAAAGGAAAGAGAAGAGAGGAGCAGGAATGAGCCAGAAGTAAGAGTTGTGTTGGTTCAACTTTGTTAAGAGTGAGGTCATATCTCACACTCCCTCTCTGTGGATCTACCTCCTTCTCCTTCTGTCCTAACCAGGTATGACAGATGGATGCTGACATTATTGGAAATCGTTGCACAGAGAATCTCATGAGGCTCTAGATTTATACCCTCCCCGCCAATACACAAATCATTCCCCATTTCCTCTGCTGGGGTAAGAGGGAAGAGGTAGAATGAACAGAAAGAGAAGTATACTCATGTACAGTATGTTGAGTCCTGACACTCCAGAGAGAGAAAAAGATGCGTAAAGATTACATTAACAAATTGCCCTTTGCCTTGGACAATAAACTTCTGACAGCATTTCACGCTTTCTCACCTTCAGCTATGACTACACTGAGAATTACAAGGACAAATACAACCCCAAAGTAAAAAATAAACACCATACGTTCCCCAGAATGATAGGAAAAATAAAATATATCAAACAAGTGTTCAAGGTTCAATCGTCAGCTACAGCTCAGACGGTGTCTACGACCCCCCTAATAAAACATGTAGCAAGATCCTAAAAATGTTAAACTGAGCACCCGGGTTCAGAATACATTACAGTGTGACATTACAGTGAAAACTTACAGGCAGTCCCCTCTCTCCTATCCCTGGTAATCCAGTATCTCCTTTAGGGCCTGGCTTCCCTTGCAGAGCCACTGTGTTACCCATGTCTCCAGGCAGCACAGGGCACACTTCGCATGGGTCACCCTGGAGATTGAACATGAGTCAAAATCCACACAATATGGGGATGAGAGAGCACAAAGGCATGCAGATAAGGAGATTAAAGACAATGTTTACGGATACCTTTTCTCCTTTATACCCTGCTGTTCCTCTTGGTCCCTATGAAAACAGCAGAATCCCATTCAAAGATTGATGTATCAGCTCACAGATGGAATACTGTGGAATCTCATGCATACATTACTGAATATCAATCAATGTTTAAAAGAGTCTCTCACTGGATCTCCTGGCAATCCATCTTCTCCCTTAGGTCCTGTGTCTCCCTGTTAACACAAATCACTGCATTTGTCTTAAGACTATTGTTACAGGTACTCTGAGAACAATCTTCCAAAAAGCATCTTTGGGTTTATACTATACAATTTAACACCAGTTAACTAATTCAACTATTTGTTCGTTTTAGCTATATTGTTTTTTTTAGCTATTCAGCCGTTTATGTGCCACCAGCTAACTATTTCAAGTGTTAATTCATTACTTCTAGCTAGTTATTTTAGCTGGTTAGTTTATACACTACTTTTAGCTATTTCAACCTTTTATCAATTTTAGCTGTTTGTGCACTACTTTAAGCTAACTATTTCAACTGTACTGCTAGCTACCAATTACTGAACTATTTTAACTTCTCTGTTATGCGCGTCTTTGCTGTTAGTTAACTGAGGATTAGCATCACTCTAGTTTTGTCCTTAACACATATGTGAAAATATTATTTAAAATTTAATCTTAATTGTATTTTTTAATTAAGTTAATTCTACATACCACCTGGCAATTGCCACCCTTAGGTGCCTCTGGTTGTCGGTAGTCTGGATCCTTTTCACATATCATGGGGTCCTACAGTATCATTTGTAACAAAGGGTTAACCTACCTTTTCTCCTTTTGCACCACCCGGTTCACCAGGAGGGCCCTGACAGGAAAAAATGTGCATAAATCTTTTCAAATGATTTTCTTAAGACACTTTTAAGCTTCTATCAAGGGCAATGAATGCTGCACCAAAAGAAGGAGTCCTGCCAAGTCCTGCCCTGCACGTCTGAGAGCAAGGTCTAATAAAAGTACTTTCTGGTCAAACTGAGGCCATCTTTAAGATGAGTGTAAGGACATTAAGATAATCAGGGAAATGAAACCATCCGACAAGTGCATAAAAGACACTTACTGGAAGGCCTGGCTTTCCGACTCCCGGTGGGCCTGGATGTCCGGGCTTCCCTGGTTCCCCAGCCAACCCTTCAGGGCCCACCAAACCCGGGGCACCCTGGGAAAACAATTTCAACACAGCTCTATAAAATCTAAACTGAACTGAATGCATGTGACAGATAGATTGATGGTAAAAACTCCCAGACTTAACGCAGACAGACCTTCTGTCCCTTCGGGCCGACTACACAGATGGACCCTGCTCGACCCTGGGAAATGGTGACAGACAGGGAGGGAAGTGACAGCATCAGTACGGGTCAGTGGCATCATCAGTGTCAGCCCAGAATAATCAAACAAGCGCTACAGAAATGTAACTCCAAAATGTCTTCATGAATTGTTAAAGACACTTGTTGATTTTCCTCATTTATTTGACATTTTACAATTGGAAATAGAAAGAGGCAGAATTTTAGAGTCTGTAAGATGTATTATCTTCAGTAGTGCATATGCAATATTTTCTGCCTGCCTGATTCAAGTCACATCAACAGGCACATTCATATTCACAATGTCAGATGGATGGGAGGCTTAAGAAAATCTATCCTCCACCAAATCCATCTGTCCACGACAAGCACTTAGCCTGGTGAACAACTAAATATGAGCGTGTCTGATGTCAAAAACCAGAGGAATATCTCAGAGTGCACACACGTTGTAATTTGTTCCTCAAAACTTTTCATGCGTCTACAGGATCACCATGCTGAACAGGGAAGATTATAAGGTTTAAATCTTCCTGAATAGGCGCCTGCCTGTGTGAGAGACGAACAGAACAGTCAATGAGGCAGCATTGATTGTGCAAGCTTTGTTGCTCTAGCCTAATCTAACAGGCATTAACAGGCAGACTTAACGCCATGGGAGAAAGGAGGGGGGAGAACAGATTTCAATGGGAGCCTAAGCTTAAAGAGTAATACCATATAAGTTTCCTGAATATCCACTCTTAGCCTGATAAAAGTGGCTGCGTAAGTGGATGTGTGTGGGTGTGTGTGTATTAGTGAAGGTGTATAAGTGTGAGTACATGTTCACTTTAACATTTATCTTATTGAAAATATATAATTCAGGCTAACTGTTAGATTTAACCTCAAATCAAATCAATTTTAGTGATTCTGTTTAAAGAGAATATTCTTAGAGAAAATAGAAAACACCTACGTCCTTCCCTGGAGTGCCTGTGAGACCCTGAGCACCGATCTCTCCCTTTTGACCTTTTTCTCCCTGTGCAGAGCCGGAGAAAAAAAAAGGCGACATGTGAGAGAGAGAAGAGAAAATTTAAAAAAGGTGTTTTATTAAATAGATGATCATTAAAAGGTTGTATCTTTATTCATCACTGAAAGTTTCATAAACCTTTCACCTTGTACCCAGCTGCTTCGCCCCAGTTGGCAGGCAGTGCCTGTGGAGAGAAGGAATGGAGACAAGGTCCAGATCAATGACCTGGCTCTAAGGAGACATCACACACAAATCACTGGAGCATAGCAAACAACACAGTCAGTAACAACCAGTGGACCCATATGCTCCAATCACACACACACATACACACACACACACACACACACACACACAACCTGAGAAACAATCAATATTATGCATGCAATGATCTGCGGTATCTACATCAGATGCATATATGAATCAGATGCATCAAACTTGAAACAACATTTAGACATAGACATACAGTATATGCATAAACACAGTCAGAGCAACCTGCACACATGCATTCATGAATACACAATGACTCACTGGTAAAAAAAACAACAAAAAAACAAAACATACAAAGCACACAGTCATTCCCACTGTATAATTAATGTTGGAACTGGAAGCCTGGAAATTAGGTTTTGAATAAAGATCCAACTGCATAGCTGAAGGGTTAAAGGGGTTGGGAGGCAGTGGGATGTGGTGCTGTAACCTGTAGCAGGAGATTGGCACTCACCGGCTCGCCTTTCTCTCCCTTCTGGCCCTTGGATCCCTCTGTGCACTGAGGTTAGAGACACTTGGTTGGCATGTATTATCACAGACCACTTTTTGGCCAGATTTCAGGTTCATACTGAGCTGCATGCCAAATAACAAGACAATGCTTTGCTGCAAAAATGAGGCAGAGACGCAATGGAAAAGTTACTTACTGGACCTGAATGGGAGCCAGAACAGCCGTCACCCTAAGATGGAGAGAGGCAGGAGAGGAGAATGATTGCTTGTGGGCGAGGAATACAATCAGTGAGCACTGAAGAATGCATATCAGCTAGGTGGTGGACTGGTCCATAGCCAGTATATTATTACAGTTACTACAACAGCATCAAAGGGTGTGTGTGTTTATGAGTGTGTCTGTATCATTATGCTAGGCATGTCAGGGCACATGTGATGAAATCACACATTCCGCTGATATTTGTCTTATGTACATATCTTTCACACTCACCCGGTCGCCTTTTTCCCCTTTTAACCCAGCAAGTCCACCAAGATTTATTATCTGCAACACACAGACACACACACACACACACACACACACACACACACACACAGTGTTACCCAAATATAATGTACGTTTGACGAGTTCTAATGGAAAGACGTGAAAGTAAAGATCAGTGATCCTTACATTTTCATCCCTATTCAGGAGTAAACAACCAGCACACTACAGACACAGAGAGAGAATTATCATTATACTGTATTATACTGTACTTTAATGTAATTGAACAAGTTGTGTGTCTGCGCAACGGGTAATAAATGGGTTGTAGTTTCTCTAGTCAACAGGTGGTGGCACTGTTACACAAAACTAAACTGTGCTGAGCCTCTGTGCTGCGGTAGTACGCAGTTAAAAAGGGTGAGCGGTGGGCAAGTGGGCACCACACACCTTCCACGGAGGTGGGGGAGATCAATAGGAATGTCTGATTCCCACAGCACAGGAGTGAGCACACCAGCTGCTCCTCACAGGAGGCCACTCACACACGCACATACACGCACCAAAAACGGATAACTGTTATAAATAACTGAAGCATTTTTAGCAGAAGCGGGTGATTAAAGCCAAATCCCCCACCCGGTGTTTATGGGAGTCTTGCTTTCACACACCAGAGCTTACTGAAACGACCACTGGTAGCAGCACGGAGACAATGTGTCATTCAAGGTGTAATTCTCCCTCTTCTCTTTGCTCCCTCTTACGAGAGAAATCTATCAATAGCTGGCTCGACCAGCTGCAATGACGAGCCACTCTTTCCGAGCTCTTGTCTGTCATATATTTCTACTTAAAACCTCAGCGGCTTTGCCTTTTTATTGTTTATTCTCTAAATTCAGCGTTGAAATGGAAAAGTCAGATGGCTGGAAACAAAAAAAGCAACATTTCTTTCCCTCCTCCTACCTATTGCTCACTATATATGAACTGCAGTTTGTATTTACACTAACCCAATATTTGTCCAATAACCACAGGAGCATCCAGGCTGTGTGTCTACCTCTATCTTTCTCTCTCCCTACTTTCTCATTTTCTCCTCCTTGCCACCTCTTTTCACTCAGGCAGGACCCTCGGCCTTCCAGCGACCTCCCTCTCTTCCCTGTCGGTGCCTCCTTCCAGATGTTTTCGATCTGGATCTTCATCCTCCAGGAGAATTAGCCTCTCATCCGGTCTCAGTCTCTCTCTCTGTCTCTCTGTCTGTCTCTGTCTCGGTCTCTCTCTCTCCCTTGTGTAGTTGTCCTTTTCTCTCTCTCCCTCTGTGTGTTTCTTCCCCTCCTCCTACCTGTGTGAATGGTGTGCTTAGAAGATTTGCCTCTTGTGAATCTGAGTAGTCTTTTAGAGCTCCATGGTGGAGAGGATGTGGTGTGCCTCACTTAATTTGAATGTTAGGGTTGGTATTTAGTAATAGCATACTACTACCATACTATGTTTTTCACAGTAAACATGCCATCGTGCAATCTAACAATAAGTTAGGTGGGATCTCTTTATGTATATTACCTCCCTGTACCACATAAACACATTTGTTGGCATTACAATTCTTAGATTAGAGAATGAAACATCCCAAAACAAAGGTTCATTCTAAGGATTTTTACAGAATACTGTTAAATACCATTTAATTTTTTGGCCACTTAAGAACAGACCTGACCTGATAAATTCATTACTAACTCCTAGTTCTTTGGCTGCTAAATGATAACATAATGGATGTTAGTCACTAAAATGCTAGAAAACTTCTACAACAATAACTTTCTGAATGTTCAGAACTATAAGCAATCCCTTTAATATTACACAAAGCCATTTTATTCATTGTAATCTATAAATATTAATTTCTGCAGCTTTTCAATTTTTCAATTGGCTTCCCAGTGCAAAGTTTCAAATTCCGTATCCTAGATAGTAGAGTCATATAAAAGTATTTAACATCCAAATATATACACTCAGTTTTTGACATCCAACATCCCAATACACAGACTCTCGTTCTACATTATGCATGCCTACACCTATTGTCTCTCTAGCTGCCAGGCATTGACCGAACAAGGGCAAGAGCCAGCACACACCAATGAAAATCTAACAGCAGTATAAACATAAATTAGTTACTGTCTGGGTTGTAATCTTAGCATTACGTAAAATCGATTATATTTGAGTTTATGTGCAAGAGAAAATTTCTTACTTATTCTGAAGCATAATCTAATTGCAAAGAAAGGAAGTACATGCTGGGATTTCAGTGCTGGAATAGCCCTTTGTGTTAATACATTCCTGTTGATTGGTGGAGCTGAGCCTTTTGACTCCAAGAAATAGCGAGAGCAAGCTATAGAGGAATAGCTGAAGCTGCATGACATACCCACTCAAAATTGGACCATTCATTATCATAATCATATTAATACATACATTTCTTTCTTGGTTTCTTGGCTTGCTAGTATTTGTGTCACAGTTAATAATACCAGGTTGTATTATCAATGGATTCCTATAGGCACTATTCCCATTTTTACCAAAATTAAATTCACAAAGAAAAGGAAAAGTCACTTTTGTTTCTTAGTGTTTCCTCCCAGTGGCAGGGCAAGCTTCGTGCTCCAAACCAGGTAATAACCTACATTTGGGAAGTCAGGGGAGGCGACCAGCTGCATTAGTAAACACGCACACGAGCAATATAATGAAGCGTCTGGAGTTTTGTATTCTATTTGTGAAAAGAACATACCTATTGTAGGTGAGTGTCTCGAGTGAGATTCAGTGCATAATGATTTGTAAATCAGTCCTCGGTCACTCAGCAAGCTGGGTATGTGTGAGGGATGGAGGTGAGGAAATACAGATAGACTATTTACCCCATGCACATCGCACAACATAAAGGCGCACACACGCACGCACACATACACATATGTCCTGCATATTCTCTTCCTATTAGAATTACAGAAGTACAATCATGTTGGAGGTCTATTCATCCATCTATATGCTTGCTAATTCTGGTCCCTATTTCAGGACATAATGGGTTAGAGGAAGGGTACACATTGGACTGGTTGCCAGTCCATTCTGGCTTAAGATTTCTCAGATTCACCTAACCTTCATGCCTTTAGACTGTGGGAGGAAACCAAAGCACACATGGTGTCACTGTGCCAACCTATGGTATCGGCCACAGTGCCATCAAGTTTCTGTAGAAATTCAGTACTGTTAAAATGTGAATTGTGAGGCTTACTTTCTCTGCCACATCCTTGGATGCAAAAATATCCTGTTGGTAGAAAGAAGGAAAAGACAAGAAAGAAAAGATAACATCAGTATTTTGTCTTTCACATATCTGAATATGAATTAATTTTACTACCATTTTTGGCTTCACGTAGGTCCACAATTGGTTTCTGTCTATGTTTAGACACTAATGCTGACAGTTTCGTGGCCAAAACTGGCTCATATAATATTTAGACTAAATCCAATAGCTTTGAAGGCCTTTCATAGACATATTATTTAGTCTGGTTATCTCTGTTTTGGCAGCTATCTGTAACCTACTTCTTGATTCAGCCCTACTTCTTGCTCAAATTGTATCAAGAAAATAAATCTACATTTTCAAAATTCTACTCACAACTTTGAACATTTAGCTTATATTCCCAGTCACTGGCAGCTCTGCTGCAGTTCATAGTAACTGGCTCTATTGAAGATGTTCCCAAGAATGGCAGCAATTGCATTTGAAAGTCTCCATAATATCAACATCAAATGGCATCTTTGGTACAGGGAAGCTGTTGTTTTCCTGTTGCATGTGCAGTGCATCTCTTAAACATTGTTGCCATTACAATTCATTGCATCAGATACTAGACAAATAAAGTATAAATAATGGCCATCCCAGTTTCACACATGGGTCATTAACAGTTATTCTTTATTCTGAGTGAAAAAGGAGATGAAAGAGGATCAGGAGAGAGAGCAAGAGAAGCACTGTACCTCATGAGCCCAGGGGCAAATAAAGAGATGGACCCTGCTATGCACAGAGTTACAAATCCGACAAAAAAGTCAACAACAAGAAACACGGAGGATGGACTGCAAAGCCGAACGGAAGCCATTTGTTCAAGGCAGCAAGTTAGAAGGATAGAAATAAGGAAGAGTTTCAGCACAGGGAAAAGGGAGAAGATATTTTACAGCTGGTTTTAGACGAGTGGAAGCACCCTGAGACCGGGGAAACAAGACACAAAGAAGCCTTTGGGTCGTCTGAGGACTGGATGACCTTTCAGCTGGGAGCTGGGTTGAAAGCAAGGAAAAATAGATTTACGGTGGTGGAAGATAAGAAACAGTGTGGGTTAGATTTGTCATACCTCAGGAAGGCAGTAACTGCTGTGACCCAAACACAGACACAAGCAATGATGTACACCTCTGCACCAAACCTGATTCGACTAGCAGTTGCAAAAACTTTTTATTTAACATTACCAGAAGATGTGCTTTGTTACTTTATGTCAGAGAGACCTAAGTAACTGAATCCCACAATCCTCACTGACCTGAACTTAAGGGGCAACCATTAAAAACTAATGCTATACAGCCAAACCTTGTTCACATAACAAGACCTTTATTTTTAAATAGTTGAGATCCCAAAGTTTCCAATATTTCAGGCAGAATTTTGTGGAAATGTATAAATTGATGAACGAGGTATCTAGAATAATTCAATTTGATGGAATGGTGCAAGCATTAAAAAAACATGTCTTGGTTGAGCGTTGGTTTAAATATTTCACTCAGAGTTGGAACAAACTGTGACAGAGTATGTATTTAGTATCTGATAGTGGAGAATAAGATCTTTTTTCCATCCTTAGAGCAGTAATTGGGCAAAATATTTGATTTATTGCCGAGCATTAGATGAAAGGATTGATTCGCAATGATCGCAGATATATTTACATTTACATTTATTCATTTAGCTGACGCTTTTATCCAAAGCGACTTACAATTGCTATACATGTCAGAGGCCGCACGCCTCTGGAGCAACGAGGGGTTAAGTGTCTTGCTCAGGGACACAATGGTGGATGGGTCACAGTGGGAAATTGAACACGGGTCTCTCACATCATATGTTAAATATAAAGCTACAGCCAGCAGCCAGTTAGCTTAGCCATTTTACTGAATCAACAAGTTAGCTAAGCTAACAAGTCTGGCTCTGTCCGAAGGTAATAAGCACCAGCAGCTCTCAAGTTGCCCAATCAGCATGTTATATCTCATCTGAGTAATTGGAAGGCACCAAGTGAAGACTTCAGGACGTTACTGCATCCAGCCAAGAAATAGCCCAGAAAATCACCCCTCTAAACCCTACCCTGTCGTTACACTTTTTTTTGTTTTTGTACGAATTAAACAAAAGAAAAAGGAAGTAAGCAGGCAGTAAGTTTACAGGTGCTGGTAGGTGGATTTTGTTACCTTTGGACAGAGCCAGCATTTTCCCACTGTTTCCAGTCTAAGCTAAACTGACTGATTGACTGGCAGTAGCTTCATATGTAGCGTACAGACACAAGAGTGGTATCGAAATTCTAACGTACCTCTCAGCCCAAGCCTCTAGCCTTAAGCACAGATAAGGAGCGGGCTACAGATGTCTGGTAAGCTTGCTTCTTTCTAATTCCACACCTCCACAACAGCCCCAAGCAACGCTGCCTCAAGTGACATCACTTGTAGCCCCAAAAGTCATATTACAACATTTCCCACACATTCAGTAGTGCTCCCCAAGCCCTGTAAACAGACTTTCATGTGTAAATCTGTGGCTACTAAGACTACTTAAAAAAACTGTATGTTATGAGATTATAAAAGCATTATACATCCACAGAAGCATTATTACCCCCAGTTGACCCCTGTGCTCACTACATATCAATAATGTACTCTTTCCACATACAGAACAGATGTGATCATGTGTACACTCAGTGAGGCTTAGTTTAATGGAAGCAGTGCTATGGCTTAGTAACATCTGGCCTGCACGCTGATATCTTGGATTCATTGTTCATTTCCTGTGCGCAACGCTAACATACTGATAAAAATAGAAACTACAGCATGTATATGCATGTGTGTGTGTGTGTGGTTGTGAAACAGAGCAAAAGAGAAAGGAGACAGAATAGATAAAAACGGGAAATGAGGACAGAAATGTGTCTGGGCTGCAATGATGGCAGTTATGCATGACTGACAACACAGTAAGGAGATGGTGGAAAGATTACTAGGTCTGGAGTATTGTAGACTATATAAGGCTAAACATCACACAACACATACTGAAACAGGGAGTCTGCAACAACTGATAGCAGAGGGGAGTGAGAGAAAGAACCACAGGTGAGTGAGAGACAGAAAGAAAGAAAGAAATACAGAGAGCGATGGCATGCCTGAGTTATTGCAACTGTGTCTGGCTTGAACCATCTATGGGATTGATTACTGTGTCCTGAAGTCTGCCAGAGCTCTAAGTTAACACCAGCACTCCACAAGACAAACACCGGGCCCTAATGAATAGATAATTGGATATAGATCCCATTAATATGAATGATGAAACAAGCAGGTGTGGAAACAAAAATAAATTGCCTTTACGTTGTACTGGACGAACTTCATGTATCACGAAGCATTGAAGCAACCATAAAGAACACCATGGAAATGTGCAGAAAAACTACTCCCATGTGTTGCATATGGCTCTTATTTGTCGTGGCATTTGACACTGCCAGAGGATACTTTGAACGATTGCTACCACCAGACTTAACTGAAGTCATATAAAACTCAGACTACAGCAGAGTAGAAAACATGTTTTCCATATTAGAGTTTCAAGGGAGAACAACTACGCCATTTGGTATAAGTAGTACTTGCCAGCAGGACCATTTAAGACAACTCAAACGGTTTCAAAAACAAAGCTGTTTGAGGCCAAGTGCTTGTCAGTTGTCTGTATGTGTTATGTCTGTGCCTGATGGGAACCATGTGTTGTGATAAGTCATGATGGAAGTGACAGTTTGTGGATGATTCTACAACATTTCCCCTCAGTTCGTTACTGAATTTGAGTGCTTGCCATTGATTTTTAAAATGATTCAAAGCACAACACTTGTGTGTGATCACATTTTGCATTGTTTCGGGGGGGGTTATTATCTGTAAGAACGCAGTTCTCTGTGTGCAGTTGTTGGTGGGTGAAGGCTTTGACTTACCTGATTGAAAGTGTTTTCCAACAGGTCATTCTCAGCAGCACGGCGGCTTTTGGAAGCCTCTGGTGGGCACTGCAAACATACAACAGACACAATGGGTAAAAGAACACTTTCTATCATCTTCTACTCTAGGTAGGATGTAACACATACAAGATCCCCTGCATTTTGTGCCTGTAGTTGTTCATTTGAGCTAACAACATTTCAGAAGTAAAATATTTAGTGATTTATTATTACATAGGTTTTACTGTTGTTGTTGTATACAGAAATATAATGTATTAATTAATATAAGTTTTCTTTTATTAACTTTTCTTCTTCTCTTCTTGTTTAGATGTTTAGCAGGTATGATCCATACCATCTTAGTTTAGCATGTCAGCATGCTAACATTTGCTACTTAGCGTGAACAAATTGCTGGACCAAGAGACAGATTGACACCCTTGAGCCATGCCACTAACTTAGCTAAAAATAGTACTCTTCCAGCTCTGAATCATATAAATAATTATGGCATCTTCATGTATAGCATGCTGAATAGCACTAGACAATCTGTTAGACTGTGAAATGTGATATGTACTGAAGCAGTTAAACCACAATGTCAGAGCTATTGACAACTAGCAGTTCCTCTTTTCTTTGTGTTTCAAGGAGCTGCAGCCTTCGTGGGTGTGTGAGCATACGGGTGAGAGTCTACACATGCTCCTCCACCTCTTGATTTAAAATTCAAACGAAGCATGTAGGGAGCCCTGCAGCACACATGCCTTGAGCAAAGAAGACGAGGTATGTTAACAGCATTCAGTCCTCCCTACATAGGTACAGTATGTCTGTGGGGACTTCTCACCCTATTTGTTATCACTCTCATAAATTTGGTGATGAAAAAGACGCATACCCAGCACACCCAGACACATAAGCACAGACACCCAGGAGAACTCTGACAAAAAGTTGGCTGAGCATGAAAATACCTTCAGCTTAAAAATAAACCCAAGAACTGGCCATTTGCAATTCTTTTCATAACTGAACGATCACTTGCTTTGTTTTTGCCTGTCTGACAGAAAAATACTGTTGTATTTGGGTCCAATGAATCTGTTTTCTATTTGATAAGGCATTTGTCTGAAGCCTGCAAACAGTAACTGCACAAAAATAGCGATCAAGGGAAGAGGTAGACAGACAAGAGAAAAAGAGAGCAATATCAAGAAAAAGCAATAGTGTAGAAAATGGTATTTCTGAAGCTGCAAGCTACAAGAGAGAAAGCGATACTTACAATTGGGCTTTTAGTCACACTTTAGGAGTACAAACGATACTGGCGAACTGCAGATGATGTGACATAATTGCACAAAATGGAATTACCCTAAGCCCTATTCAATTTGTATACTTAATACCCTATGTTAAACAATGCCTCTGAAGAAAATTTTGTTAACAAACATAAGACAGGCCTTTTCATATTTGCTGAAGCCAAAGTAATCAACAGAGAGTTATACAGTAAGGGCTCCATGCATATTCTGCAAAATCTATTTAGTTTTTTTCTTTCTTGACAATATAAAATGTAACTGAAGAAAAAAATATAAAATATTGCATGATGAAGACAGGGTCAGAGATGGGGACTCGAGTCAGACTTAAGTTGCACACACAGTGACTTCACTTGAGACTTGTCCTCAAAAGACTTCAGACTTGAATCGGACTCAAGGTGCAGGACTCGTGAACAATGTTTATTTTTTAGGAAATGTCTGATGAGCATGCTGTTACTCTCTCTCTCTGCGTTACCTATAACCTACCTACGCAACACATACTACGGATCTGCTGCGCGCAGCAGCACGTGAGAGAGGACAACACCGGCAGCTGCTGTGCCATTTATCCTAAACTTTGGCTTTAAAACTTCATACAACACCAACATACAAGAACAAAAAAGAGCTGAACGCAAAAGAGGTTAGTAACCAGAGGCTAGTAAACATGTTTAGGATTGCCATCAATTGTTAGCTTGCCTCTTGCTCTGGCTACGACCTACCGTAGGTTAACTCTGACTGTGTTATGAAAAGATGAATGAGCGTTTGTTTGCTTGCCAAACTTGTGGTGGTCATTTAACGTAATAATTTACATCCCGCTGGCTATAGGTTTATTGTTGATAACGTTACAGTTTAATTTAGTTAGGCTGTAACGTTACACTGGTTTCATAGTCTGGGAGTGTGTTGACTTACAGTAGTTTATAAGCTGTGATTAGTACATTAGGGTACAAGGTTGTGCTCTGTAAGTGAAAAACAGGCCAGCTAGTTTGAGAGTCTGGGCGATGTGTTGACTTTCAGTAGTTTAAGCTGTCATTTGATTGCATTGCCCATTACATTAACAATACATTAATTGTGCTCAGTGAAAACAGGTTAAAGGTTTATTGTTGATCATGTCAAGTTTTATTTAGTTAATGTTACACTGGGTTTGAGAGCCTGCGGTTGGTGTTGACTTACAGTAGTTAATAAGCTTTCTTTAATTGCATTGCACTCTACATGGTTGTGCTCTGTAAATGAAAAAGAGGTTACAGTTACAGAATCCTTCATAGCGAAGCAGTTTGAACGCAGCATGTGATACAACATTTATTATAATAATGAGAGATATGACTTTGACTCTTGCTCAGAGAGTTGAGACTTGACTTGGAATCCAGCTCAGTGACTCGAGACCTGGACTCACAGACTTGAGGGCATCTCTGGACAGAATGTTGTTAATTAACGAGAATGAGCCTCTAGAGCATGCAGAGACATTTTGGGTGTTTAAATCTGATAATGCAAACAGCTTTTCTTGCAGCTGTTGCACAGTAACCTTTCTGCAAATAGCTGTGACTTTTATTGGGAAGAAGCTTCAACAAGTGTTAAGTTACAGTCACCGAGGTAAAGTTCAGATTAGGTTTTTAGCAGAGGTAAGAAGTTGCTCCAAATTGCACCAAACACATCTTTTTTCCAGTGGACCAGGTGAAGAGTGGCAGGTGCCTATTGACTCTAATCAAGAATTTTTAACCCTGAAAAAGCACAATTTTTTTCACAGCAATGCCTTTTCCCATGATGAGGTTGTTCCACACTCACATCTGACCTTAGCCCCATGTGGAGACTGGGTGAGACCAATCATTTGCAGTGGCAAGAGGGCCAACTGGGTAAAATAGGTGTGCTTTGAGTTGGCATAATAGGTGCACACCCCTTGCTGAGAAAAAACAGCACCACTGAAGAATCTTGGCAGGAAACTGACGGAGAATCCTGGAAGTTACAGCTCCAAGCAAAGAAATTTTCCATTTTCAAACGCTGAATGCTTGTTTTTACACATAGTTTTTTTGTATCAATTAACAAGATATAATGTGTAATGTGTAGTGATGTTTAGTGCTGCAGGCAGGCAGAATGTGTTACCTTCATACAGAGCCAGGCTAGCTGTTGCACCGGTTTCCAGTTGCAGTGTTAAGCTAAGCAGAGCTAAGCTAATATAGCTTCATATTGACTGTACAGACACAAGAGTGATATCTATCTTCTCAGCTAACTCTCTGCCAGAAAAGCAAGTAAAATATTTCCTAAAAGGTGAACCTTTTCTTTATATTCCAGGTTTACCAACATTTGCATTATACAAGATAACACTGTTAAGCATTCACCATATAGCAGGTGTGAATAGTCTCTGCTCCACACAGATTCATTGTAATCAACATTTGTGAGGGTTGCCAGTCTCACCCTTGCCCCAGGTATATCACAACAGGCCTCCTGAATGGCGAGGGAGGGATCACAATACAGCATAACTTGCTGAATGTCCATCTAAGAAAGAGAGGGGGAGAAAGAGATTTATATACTTAACATGCAGATCATCATAAGCCATTTGTTTTTATAATGTAAATAAAGTTTAAATAAGGCAGTTAACAAGGTTGAGAGCCAATTCATTTCGTATCTATATAAAGCATTAGGAAGGCACTTTGTCAGGAGGTTTACGTGTGTGTGCGTGCGTGTGTGTGTGTGTGTGTGTGCGCGCACATCTTTGACCACTACATACCTGCACTAACAAAACACCCTGCCTGCTTTCTAACTGGGCAAGTTAATTGATCATCAAACTAAGTGCCTGGATTACTGGATCTGTTCAGCGTGAAGAGAACATACACATAAACATGGACATACACATACACGAGAATTTCAGTGTAAAAGCCTTTATGGGAGATTGGTCCACTATTTCACACTGTCCTTCCTGCTGGAAACATGGCTCTATAGGCAAGTCTAGAAAAAGACTGGTATGTTATTAAAATTGTATATGCCAAGGATTTATTAAATTACATTATGTAAGCACTACCATGCCATTCTCTATAGTACAGATCCCAATAAGGGACTTTGGTTTATTCAAAACACTTCTGAAACAGACAAGTAAATTTGTTCTTCATACAGAGAGAGTCTAAAGGTCACCACATGTTCATATAGTAAGTTCAGATGACATTTACATTGCAAAGCTTAGACTTAATAAAAAGCTCTTCAATAGCCAACATAGGGCTATAGTCAGACGCTGCATGTTTAATCAAAAGCTTAAACAAATTTTTCTCTCATTTCAGTATTTTCTTTCCCAGTTCTCCATAGAATGGTACCTGCACAGGCCCAGCATCTGAAGCTCGAATGCCCAGCAGAGTGTGTCCATCAGTGGGAAGAACACCATGGGGCTCCAGGGGTTTGGTCTCAATGGAGTTGCAGTCCACATGGAGAGAGGCGCCTCCGTGTTGCACACTGAACGCCACCTTGTGCCAGCGCAAGTCCAACAGGGCTTCCACCCCCTCCCCGGTGAAAACGCAGCTTACCAGGTCTGCTGCAGGGTCTACCCCCCTGACACGCAGGGACAGGCTGCCATCAGGGCCATTGAGGTCTACAGAGAGCTGAGAGTGTTGGTGGAGGAGATGTCAGTGTTAGGGGAGAGAGAAGAGAAGAAGGGAAGAGGAAAGGGTTAGGAGAGGAGTGATATATGAATATGCACAAGTGCTAATTAAAAACACAATACTGTAAAACTTTGATTAATAGCCTGGAATTTTATTTGCTAAAATCACTGAATTGACCCTGCTTCTATTTGGGACAGGCGTCCGTATGGGACAGGTCTTTAATTCCTCTTGCACAAAACTGAAATATGCTACTATGAAGCAGTTTATTTATTTCAAACAGAATATTACTTTTATAAAATTTATCAAATATCAAATACAAACCATTCATTTGATCTAGCTCCGACAGACGGCTTATGCACTTTTATTTTGCAGGCAGCAACGTAACGACAACACAGTGCAGGATAAGAAAAGTGTGGCAGGATTCACAACTTAGATTCATTTTTTAAAAAGCTGTTTTGATTCTTTTGATCGGTGGACCCTTACAGGCTAAAGGAGTACTAATCAAGGAACAGACACATTTGGACTTAACGAGCACTTCAAAGATAAGGAGAGTTTGCACTTTTTTTTCTTTTCATCTCTTGTACCATGCCGGCTACACCGGTAAATCTATAAGAATTAGACTTTGGGGCTTGTTGTTTCCGTTAAATAAACTGAATGATTGAATTGTGGAGAATCTAACCAATCTAACGATGTGTGGAATGTTCATATTGACATATTGATCATACTTTTATACATTAATATTTATATTAACGATCTAAGCAGCTTGGAAGCAGTTTAGAATTATTCCAATGCAGAAAAAATGTCCTGCATCTCAAGCTGTCTGACTGGCATTGGCTAGGGCTGTCACAATAACCATAATATTGAAATACTGTGCTATTGACAAGCCAACCACAGAGGATGGCAAGCAACCGCAACAACTGCTATATGTTCATACCTTACACTTCAATGCATGTTAAATGAATTTAATCAGTGTTTCAAATTGACAAGCACTATAAAGGCTTCAAGCACAAGGATGGACAGCCATGGGCTGTCTGTGACCCAACTTCAAATTGCACATTTTACCATGTTTTATGTTGTTTTACTGTTTACTTTGTAGGTTAGCTAACTTGGCGTTAGCCTATTGCACGGCTAATGTGACTAGGCAGGGTGATGTTGGACTACTGTTGTAATGTGATACTAAAACAGTCATGAAAAACTGTGTGACCGTTAAGCCACATTTGATGCAAACTAATAACAAGAGTAGTAGGTTGGATGGCTATAACAGTTTTTCCATGTTGCTTTGTGTGGAACTTCAGCATTCTGCTCCACACCAGTGTGTGATTATGTGTGTATGTAAATTTACTTGATAAATATGGCCTGAAGGTAACGATATACAGTAGCTACTTTGAAAAAGACATGGTCAAACTGCTGGAATTAATTTGGTTGGCAACATTGTGTAACTGACTAGTATCCAGCAGTTAGCTTGCTGAGACCATTAAGCTGCAGTTATTGGCTCATTGGGCAATGAGGTGAGATCCACAGATACACTCAATATGTATTCTTGCACCAAATTACTTAATTAATCATAAATTAAGTAATTTGCAAAAACAAAACAAATATGGCAGTAATACCACACTGTTGAGCCACAATAAATCACCACAGGGTAAGAAACTTCACCGCGACAGCCTTAGCAATGGCTTCAACAAAGAGTAATATGTACACGCTACTACTACCTAACAGAGCTGTACAACACAGTAGCATAGAAGAGGTAAAGGGGAAGACGTATTAATTAAACACGCAACAGTATAGCCAATCAATCACTCCTAATGAGGCGACCTTGCCTCCATCCATCATATACATTGAGTATTTAAATCTGGTCTCAGACTCCTAGTGATTATAGGGACTCTGAGGGACTCCAGTGCTTCATCATAGAACACATATGAATTACAATGAAGGTAAATGAAAGAGGAGAGCAGAAGATGACTGAGAGACAGGGAGCGAGAGAGACAGGCAGCGGAAGAATAATCAGAGAGGACAAAAGACACGTGGAATAAAAGGGGGAAAGAATTGAAAAGATGTCACGGCAGAGAATCAATCGAAGGGGAAAGTGCATGACTACGCAAAAGAGAGATGAGAGACAAGAAGAATGAGAAGACAGAAGGTGCAATGAATAAAAGGTAAGAGATAGAGGAAGAGAGAGAAAGGGGAAGTAGGGAATGAGGCAGGGGAGGATAGTGACAGCAGGAAAGAGAGGCAGGAAGGCATGAGGCGGGCAATGGGGAAACAGAGAGTGAGCTGCACCTGCGGGTATCCCAGCTGATCAGATATCTGGAAGAGGTAGATGGTGTCTCTCAGGGCAGCCTTCTTCAATGCCAGGGTGAAGATCAGGGTGAACTCCTCAGGCAGGCCATGAGGAAACACCTGACTGGATCACAGAAGTTCAAAAGGGTCAGGGACACACATATTCATTTCGTCTGGTTACAGATAAAAGACATGAAAGTAGCCTGCTGTTCTTGCTTCTATCATAGCAGTTCTTAATAAAATACCTTGCTGAGCATTGTAGATCAATAATGGTTGCTGTGTTCATTAAAAATGTATTCAATTACTCACAACATATTGAAAACACAATCACATTATTTTACAAATGAAGTAATCAGTTACATTCCTTTAATTTCATTACTCAGCAAAGCGATGTCAAAGGTGCCTTTTAATAACTCCAAAGTCTCCTACACCCACACGTCCTAAGTAAAACAAGACATTGTGGTTTAACAAGCAGCGAGCCTACAGTCTGGAAGTATTTAATGCCCCTCAACAGCTAGCTTAGCCCCAGTGACTGCACACAGCTCTCCAGACTCACTCACACTGCCGTCCTCACAATGAAGATGTAGTGTTCACTCATACTACAAAAAAAAAAAAAACCCAGCTGATTCCAGCCCACAGTCTGGGGATAAGTTTAAGCAAGGCTGCCTGTGACTAGCTAGAAGCTAAGGAAACATGACATGTAAATCAGAGAACTAACTGCCAGAGTTACCAATAGGCACATATCTTCTCTTTAGGTGGAAGCTAAACACTTTTCCACACCTCCATCCCTCTGTGCCATGCAAACATGTAAGGGGATACATGTGGGGGCATACAGTATGTGTCAGTGTCCAGGGGTATATTCCGTGTATTTGTTTTTTTTCCTAATGAGACACATGTGGAAACTGTGAAAACAAATTTTACTCTAAAGACTATCCATCAGTCTAAATATAATTGCAGTTGGTAGCCAGTTAGCTAACTCAGCTAATTCAATAAAGTTTTTGATAAATAAATTCAAGTCTTGGGTTAACACATCTGTCCTTGATGTCCTGATGTGTACAGTGACAACATAATCTTGTGTGTCTTTGTGCGTTTCCTATGTGAGCATCTTTATATTCTATGCATGTTTTGTTTTCCTTTCCCTATTTTTTCCTTTTTGCTTGTCTTCCCATAATGTGTGACTGCAGCCAGCAGTACAATGCAAGGCCCGCTGTTTGTAACCCCCTGGCATTCATTTTCATAGCAGATACAGTCCGGCGAACATCATCCCTCAGTTTTGGTCAAGGGCATCTAAGCTCACAAATATACACATACACACACACACACAAATTCACTGCATAGATGTGAGTGGATGTATTGAGAGATGAAGGGTTCACAAACAAGCCCAGTGAAATGCATGCTCACTGACATGGTGAACACTTTGAAATATTCTCTCTCTTGCTCCATTTCTTTCTCTCTAACTCTCTCTCTCTTTGCTGGCAGCTGGTTTTCTGCTTCTAGAAGTGGGGTGACAGTGATTTATGACTGAGGGAAGATCCAAGGCAAAACAGCCAACTATAGGACGTCAAAACAAAGAGAGGATGAGTGGGAGAAAAGGCGAAAAAGAGAAAAGGTTGAACCTTGAGATCTGGGGAGAGAGCGAGACAGAGAGGAAACTACAGTGAGGGAGTACGAAAATCTAGGTGTAATATGAGAATGCATGAGAGTTTGGAATGAACTAATTCACGAAAAAGTATGTAGGTAGACAATCTGAACATGGAGAGAAACAAATGCTGAGAATAGAGTTATTTTGCTGTCGATTAGTGACATGAGCTGCAGGGCACAAAACCACTCACAAACTATTGAGTTTTAAGTTAGAAGTATCTCACCTTGGCCTATTACGTACAGCATCCCAGGGGAGAAAAAAACAAACAAAACACAAACCCCACAGACACACACTCACGTACACACAAACATTCAGTATGGGCCATACAAATTCAGATTCTAGCCTCTCCCATCGCTCAGACAAAGTTACTTCTGCTTCTCTTGTTTAAAAAATAAGGGGGAAAAAAGAGGTGGAAGAAAGTCTAGTGCAAGCCAGAGAGGCACAGGGGAAGAGGGGGAGAAGAAATCTAACACTGAAAAAGCAGATCTTTGGTTGAAGATGGGAATATCACCTGGAGAGGTGTACAGGCACCTTTATACCGGGCTCTAACTGAGCGGGAATCAAGTGCTTCAGTGGAGAGTGTTTCTATCCCTGAATACATTATACGTGCCTTACTGAAAGGAATTTTAAGCAGCTCGAAGCTGACATAAAAGAAAGTATATAGCTCTAGTATCACTCTACTGTATAGTGGACAAATGTTATTACACATTACACTAATTTTTTTTCTATTTTAAGCAATACTTTTGAACAACTTTTAGTAGGAAGATGAACTGTGCAGACAGCAGGACACACCTTGCCAATTGCTAAAGTTGCCCTGCTAGGGTTCAAATCAACATAGTCAGGACTGGCCAAAGCCTCTTTGGGGGGCAGAGCAGAACTTGGTTGGCTAATCTAGGCTAGTCTAAGCTCAGCATGCCAACATGGACACAATGACAATGCTAACACATGGATGTTTTTGCAGGTCCAGTGTTTACCATGTTCCCATCTTAATTAAGTAGGTTATTATGCTAACATTTGCTAAGTAGCTGAGGTTGATAGGAATGTCATTAGTTTTGCAGGTATTTAGTCATAAAACAAAGTTTTTTGGTTACAGCCTGGGGAAGCATGTGCACCAAATGTCATGGCAATCCATCCAATATTTTTCGAGACATTTCACTCAAACCCACAGATGTCAATCGCTTGATTAAAAGTGAGTGGATTACCAGAGTCAGTAGGATTCATTGTCTGTACACTATGAATGCCTGTAAACAAAATAATGTCAGGCCGTTTTCATAGTTTCATCGTTGTCAGACATATCGCTAAAAGCCACAAATGTCTACCAGCTGTAAGCGTAAGATGTCCGGGGATCATCAAAGTCATTCGAATAGATCCAAAGCGGACTCTCCAAAGTTGGCAATCCATCCAATAGGTGAACAGATCAAACGACTCAATGACTGTCATTGCCATCCCTAGAGCCACGATGATAGGATAGCATGGCTAATGTAATTGTGTGCTTGTTCTCCCATTGGCACAAATACAGTTGAGCTTCTCAACACCATGGTCATAGCAGCTCCTTAGCTTGACTCAGAAAAGAGATTTTTTTTCTTTTTTTAAAAAGAGCACGTACACTGTTGGCGATGTACAAATGTTAAATAAATTACAAAATCAGTACAAAATCACAGCCCAACAACAGTCATTTTGTATGTTTAATGCATTGAGTCCGGACAGACATTCCGTGACACAAATTCAACATTAGTCAGACTACTAATCATCCCATTCTGTAGATGTGAGCCTAATTATCTTATCTTAAAACATGTATCACCGTCTCCTCGTTGACACATATCCCCTTGCATTCCCTTTCTAAATGTTTTTTCTTTTATGATCCTTCCGAGTTCACAGAAACATTTGCTGCTTATAATTAAGTTGATCTTTTAATATGAATTAATTCAACAGTTTTGCTTATTAAATAATCCCTGCATAAAAATGCTTAATGTGTAAACAAACTGTAAATTATGACGCCATTGCTATGTGAAAATAAGTGCTGAATTCATTAAATGCATTTCATTTCTATCATAAATAGTTGTGATCTTGGCCCCATGCCATAATATCACAGAACAGATTCTTCTCTCTCCTACACGCTGTAGCGGCATAAAAGAAACAGGCCCAAAGCAATCAAATCATATTTTACTGAAATTAAAATGCATGTGGCCAGCTGTCACTGGTGCCCATTTCACTGTCAGCAAACAACTGAGAGAAGCAAGAGACAAGTAGCTTCATCAGCCTGTCAGTCATCTGTGTTAGCTTGGATTAGTTGAATGGATTAGCCTCTGATACAATGAAAAACTCTGCTTTCCAATTACTATACACACGTCTCACACTTCAGTCAACCTCACCAGCAATGAATTAAAAAGCTGTTTGAGTGACAGGGCTTGATGGGAGCAATGTATTATACAGCTTCAGAAATACAGTATATACTCTGGGACTGCAAAACGGTGGAAATCTAATGTAAGCTGCTGCAACTTCACACATAGTGTATACACACACACCTGAGCGATGGAGCAAATGCATTCATTATTCAGTTGGGGAGGCAAACTTAGGGTTTTGCTGCCCCACTTTTTGTGCTTTTAAAAATAAACTTAGCGTCATACAGTCCCCACAGTCAGGTGATTATATTTAAGCAGCCTATATGAATGATAACCCTTTGAGTTCATTCGAACCCGACGCTGATTACTTCTCTCAGCATGCCTTTTCTGTCAATCCACACTCAGGGAAACTTGCCATTCAGCCTTACTGAGATCATGGACTGAAAATACAATACAGAAAGATAGACTAGCAGATGCTGAATGAACATGCTTGCCCCATCGTCTCCAGCCAAACTGTAAATTAGCTAAAAGTAGGATTGTAATGTCACAGAAATGTCGAACCGATTTGCAATAGAAATGGTATTCGGTTGTGGAGATGGGACGTTCGCAAAAGAGACGGCTCTTGTAAGTGTAATGTGGCTATTTATATTTTGCATTAGCCCTGTTGATTTTATTATCTACAGTGGTGGAGAGTAAACCTAGACATAGTTTACCCACTTTTTTAAAACTGGAACATAGGTTTTGCACACATTTTATGAGTTTACCATTGCTGTGGAGTTACTTTCAACAAAGTGAGGAACACACAATATCATAATGTGTCATTATTATTCATGTAACTGTAAGACTGAGGAGGGCCTATACAAAATTATGATTATTTTATGTTATGAAAATCATCCTCTGTTGTTACCATAAGTCAGGTTAGGCGGTGTAGAGTAGTAATTAGTTTTAAATTGCTTTTTATTTTGAACAAGCCTGAAGGTTTATTTGTATTGCCTAGATTCAAACCTTTAACTAGTGGTCGACCAATATGGGTTTTTCAGTGGCTGATGCCGATGCCAATAGTTAGAGAGCAGGGCAGCCGAAAAAATAAGTTATGTATAATTCCATTATACCATGCAGAACATAACATAATATACCTGGTTATCTTGGTAAAGTGTTGTTTGAGATGGAATTTAAATGTATTAATTAAATTAAAATATAGATTCTGTATATTTTACAACGTGACTTTTTTGGGAGAGTGGGGTAGATTTAGTCAGAAGTATAATAATATATATTTGTATAATGGTTTTAGATTAAGAAACATTTAGAAAAGATGATGGTGACTGAGGAAACTTAGGGCTTGAAACTAACTTTTTCACCACATTCTCAAAACTCACAAGGGGGAGCTCTAATATAATTCCACAGCAGCCACACTGAAAAGGCTGCCTGCAGATGTGTTTTTTGTTTAGCAGCCCCGTGAGTGCAGGTATTGACCGATTAATCGGTCGGCTTATTAACATCCACCATATCCTTTAATTGCCCATCTGTTCTCCGCCTTCACCCTTCTTTTCTAAATGCCTAACAATTTCATACAATGCAATTTCAGAAAACAAAAACCATTAAAGGAAATAATTAAAGGTAGCATTATGACTGACTGATGCCACTAGACAGTCCTCTCTGGTTCAGCCATCTCCTTTTCAGTGAGCCAAGAAAGCAAAAGAAAAGGTAAAAAAAAAAAACAGCAAGCATCTGCTCTGATTTTGTTTAATCATTTTGAGAAACATGTATAGAAGACAGTGAGTTCTATGTATAGAAGGAAGCAGAATGAAAGGCAGCCGACAGGCATGGCTGATGTGCAAACATTGATTGTTCTTTGTCTGAGTTAAAAAGAAGTCACCCAGGTAGCACTCTTCCCTGATAAAACTGACAGCAAAGCTCTCAATGGCATCAGAATTTCAATAAATGCTGCACCATAACAAAATCCCAAACCAGCAGCAGAGAAGAGATGACAATGAAGAGAGAATGGTGTTCCCGTCTTTTCTCTGTATGGTTAGAGGCAAAACAAAAACAGCTTGGATTTTCCTTTTTGGTTACAAAGATGCTGATTTCCTGAAGTGACAGTTTTTTAGTGTTTCTCCCCTTTTCATAAGGACAACTACTCTCTAAGCCAGTGACAAACAATATATGTGACACTTTTAGAACAAAATGTCTCTACCAAAAAACAGTGTTTTGTAGACAGATTTATCGGGCCCTCAAGCAAGTGGAGCTCACAGTTCTGGACAGGGTGATACAATACTCTAGGTTGACCCAATTGGCAAGTTCTGAAAAACTGCATTATTGGCGGGTAGAATGTAGCTCAGCTGTCTAAAAACCAGCTACAGTTTGCAAAGAAAAAAAAAAGAGGATGGAAAAACAGCCAGCACATAATGCTAATAAGCACTTGTCACGCAATTCCAAACATAATCTGCACCCAACTACTGTGTAATAACAACATGAAAACCCAGGAAAGCATAATTAAACCATGTCAAGCTGCAAAACCATGTTGTGAAAGGAAGTCGTGCTCTGTTGGATTTTATGGCTGCAGGTCTCTTCGCCCAGAAACGAGTTCAGAACAAGCTCAGGCTATCAAATGTGACTATTAAATTCATACCCTTGTAACTTTTTTAATTTTTTTTTTACCGGCAAATGCATCATGCCTACTAATTAAGGCATCACTCCTATAGTTTGTGCTCACATTTTATATGAAAACTAGTTACAGCAAGAATATGTGGTGGTCACAGCCGGAAAACCAAAAGGCTGTTACACAGTTCAGTTTTACAAGCCAGTGTCAGTGGTGAGGGAAATGAAGTAGTATTTCTGGAAATGCAATCAGAGAGTGACCCATGGTGTATGGTTTGCCAAGTGTCTGCTTTTTACACAACAGCCATTGGACAACGCTGACATAAGGGTTCAGAGGTTGATTTCCTGTGGGGTGTTCAGTCCTTTTCCCTTTCTTGTTCTTCAGCATGCAAAGCGAGAGTCTGTCGATATAGCCCTGAAGAAAGCTGAAAATCCCGCAGAAAATACGCTTTATTTCCCTTCCTGTAATACATACTCTACCACCTAAAGTTGTATGCGATGTGTTTGTGTGAGATGTGTTGGTATGTAGGTGCTGGAAAGAGAGCAAGTGAGGGACAAGTATTGTAAACTTACTCTGTGGGGCGTAGGAGTGCAGTCTTGCCCAGGCGGAGGATGACGGGTCCTCGAGGGTTGCGGATCTTCTTGACATCTGCACTCTTGAGCAAGGAGAATCGCCTCACCAGATTAAAACCTGACAACAAAATGGCATTCATCAGCACCCACATGAATAAAAGTCAGAGAAGAATAGCTCTATGTCTGCGTTTTAGAGTTTGTATTTTTACCAGTGATATTGTGCTTGGCTGTCTGAGGAAACTTCCACTCATCCACTTGTAACGTCGGGCACTGTACATCTTTGGAGACAAAGAGAAGACTTGTTCAAGAAAATACAGTCAAAAAGTAAAAAACAACAAAAACTGTAATTCAAGCATTCATCAGATGTCAAGAAGAGCCCATCAGTCTTTGGAGAAGATATCCCAAAAGTAACTTTTCACACTTGCTGGGTGAAATGGACAGAGTTTGTGGAAGAGAGAACAAGCAACTTCAAACATACATACATTTGAGGGTAACAGAAATATTGATCTGGAAGAAAGAGAAAGGGAGTTGGTGGGGGTGAAAAGAGTCAAAAAAGAGTGTAAAACACAGAGAGCAAGATGAAATGAGGGCAAAGCTGTGCAGAGAGGAACACAGCCCAGTCTGACAGGTTGTCTAGCACCAAGCTTGTCTGTCGCAGTAGCCTCCGTTTGATGGATATGTTCTCACCCTGTCAGGGGAGGTTACAAAGAAAAGTGTTGCCTGTCAGAGCGGTCTGCCTGACTACAGGGGGGTGATGTGAGATGTGTAGAAAAACCGGGCAAGTACAGGTGGACATATGCCCTGTGAATCACTGTGATCCACAGTTAATTGATCTCTTTGGGGCCAAGGACCAAGGCCCTGAGCAAGACGTTCTACAGGGCACAGTTTTTCAAAAGTGTATTTTTTTCTTATTTTTTCTGTCTATGACTGCAGAGAATATGGAAGCAGGTGGTGCCCTGAATTAACCAAAAATAAAACCTAATCATTTTCTCTGAGCTGTGTTGCTGTCAGTAATATTCTAAATCATTAATGTGTGCTTTATGCCAAACCTGAAGGTCAGATATTTTAATCTAATCTCATTCAATACTGTGCTGTCCATGTGGACCAGAAAAGAGGGATTCTCTGTATCTAAAGAGAAGAAAGGTGTTTTTTATCACCATTCCAAATCCAAAAACACACATATAAGGATAAGTACAAGGACTAGGTTAAACTGTGTGTTTATATCGTTTAAGGTAAGGGTGGTGGTGGCGCAATGGATAAGATGCCTGCCTTTGGTGTGAGAGACCCGGGTTCAATCCCCCTGACCAAGACAATACTTGCTCCTGAGGAGTGCGACCTCTGATATGTATAGCCTTGTAAGTCGCTTTGGATAAAAGCGTCAGCTAAATGAATAAATATAAATGTAATGTAAATGTAATGTAAATATAAGCTGCAAACACTAACATGAATGGCTAAGTAGCTACCTGCATTAGTAACTTAGAATAATTTCATGACATGTCATTAGCTAACTATATTATTAAATGGGTAACTTCAAAAAATACTTATCCAGGACTTGAACATCAACTGCTGGGGATCCAATGTCCTAATACAGTTTAGAGTGAAAATAGCAGCTCTCTCCTGGTCTTTATTTAGTTTGTCTGCAACAGATCCCGCTAAACTTGCATTAAATAGAACTATGTATGCTAAACTCATTATTCCTCACTTGATTTATTACCTCAATAAGCATTTTCCTAATTGGTTTAAGATCTCAGTTTCAAATGTTCTTTGATACAGCATGATATTCATTTTGTAAGGATAGTCCCATATTGAGTGAAATAGATGATAAAGCAAAGTATGCTTTAGAGCTCGGCTACCTTAAGGTCACTTTTGGCTCCAAAAAAAAACAAGATGGCAATGGCCAAAATGCCAGACTCAAGGCTTCAAAACTGTAGTCCACAAACCAATGTGTGGCTACGTCCACTTCATTTATACAGTCTATGGTCTACCTTTTTTATCTGTAACAATGTACTATAATACTTATTATAGTAATAATATTAATCCAGGCTCTATCCTGCAGTACACAAACAATTCTTCTTTCTTTTCCATGCTCTTTCCAAGGAACAACTGATGAGGATGCAAAACTTTTGCATGTGACGTGCAGCTTTAGCCTTTATTACATCATGTAGGTAGCTTTCATGTGCATATTTAAGACCCTTCTGGGAACAGACTGACCCGATACAGGGGGATGTAATCGATCTTCGCTGTTCTAGCTGTTTTCCGTCCAGAAACATCAGTCCTTTGTGTCAACAGAGATGTCTGGCGGGCCGCCATCCTGGTGAGGTCGGCTTCGTCGGTAAGTTTCGTTTCTGTCGTCAGATTGAAGTAGAGAAGCAGAGTTTGCTTTGGCGGAGGCGGTCTTTATTGGCCTCTGCTGGCGACCCTTAGGAGCTACCAATACCAATCGATACCAATTGATCCATCTCTTCAATACGAACAGAAAAAGACCACTTGACCACAGCCCACTAGGATGTTCTGTTCTCAAGCTGTCGCCTCTAAAGCGTGAGAGTGCTTTTGGCTATATATTGACTGTTTTTAATCAATATTTCAACATTTTGGAAGCTTTATGTTATTTGAAACGTGGTTGTATGGAGAGAAATAATGTTTTGAAGATAACTCCCAATAAAAGAGAACACAAACAGAAAATATGGCCAAAACATGGACATTCGCCTGGTATATTTTTGAAAGTTTGTGTAAGAAGTAAGTAAACCAGTTTCTTTTCATCAAATTTACAGTTACAGTTGTATGCCAGGTGTATTAGAAGATATTCACGTGCATTATAATCTACCTTATGATGGTTCTGATGGTTTATTGCATTAAAATAGCTTTTTTGGATGAAAATATATTTTTTGGATGAAAATATAATTTTTTCTGTACTTCATCTCCATGTGGTCTGTAATGGTAAAATAAATATGTTACTGTACAATGGATTTATATTCCTTAGCTTCTGGCCTTTAAAAGGAGACCAGAATTATCCATCTAGGCCTAATGGTTGAGGAGATATTACTGATTTATTTTGGGTATGTTATTTTAGGCACTTTTCCTGGAAATAGGTGCCAGGGTCCAGCAAATCATCAGGAAAGGTTAGAAAGTCAAATTTCATAATTTTATTTACAGGTTGTACAAGAATGGGTTTCCATGGTTTCATTTTCAAAATACACAGAAAAAAAATCATACTGCACATTGCTGCAGCTCCTCTTTTCACCCTGTGTGTTGAATGCTCCATTTTAAGCTACGGAGTGATGCATCTCACTTCTACAACATTTTGTTGGGAGTTGCACACACACAGTACCTAGTTAAGGACTACTAGCCAATCAGCAGCAGAGTTGGGCAGGTCCTGAAAAGCCGGTAAATATGGCTTTGGTCCAGCTGTACATGTTTCCGGACCAGCTTAGGAACATAGACTGGTGCAAAAGTTTCAGACTTAACTTCACTGTCTCTACAGTCTCACTGTAACAACTTTATGTCCATTGACTGCTTGGAGGGTATCTAACGTTTGGAAGAGAGAGGAGAGGCAGCAGGTTGATGTCTTTTCACAGTGTGTGCTGCAGCTCAGTGTGTTTTTCCACCAGTGATCTTTGAGGGCGTGCCTGACTAGCCGCTTGGCAAGCATTATGATGCATGTTGCGACGTGACACAACATGTTAACAGAAGAAAAAGGGGGACTAAAGAGAACACCCTTTAGGGTGGACCTAGACTTTTCCCTTTGCAAACCTATTACATGCACAAAAAAAGAGAAATAACACAATGAAAGAAAGGGAAAAAGGCAAAAAACATAATATGACCTTTTAAATTACCGTAGCTAGTGAAAGTTTGTTTCAACCAACAAAATTCATTATCATCAGGTAAAAATGAGAAGCATACATTAGTTTAGGTCTGTGTAAAACAGAAGACCTGTTGATTAAAAAATTACTGCAAATTTCAAGTGGTAAATCTGCCACTGTTATCATTTTTAAACTGTAATGTGCGAGAATGGAAAACTTGACAGGGATAGTAGCAGTAACTAATAGGTATGGGGCTTAGCTAATGGTAATTATGTATGCAGGAGAATAAAATTAAAGATTAGGCACTAACTTTTGTTTGGAGGTTGCTATTGATTGGTGCTGTTAGAGAAGAAGACAAAAGCCTGAAGAAAAAGCTCTTCAAACAAAATTAATGTTTTTGTTTCTCCTAGCTTTATGGAATCAGTGTAATAAAGTTGTTGAGAATGTCTTTTTAATGAAACAGTGAGCGCACTGCATGGAGAGTTGCCTTGAAGCACGCAACAACAACAACAACACACTGTTGTTTCTATTTCCAACCGCAATTTAACTTTATCCAAGCTGGAAGTCACATCAAAACGAGGGGAAAGAGCATTATATAATTAATAAAATAAAACATCCAACTGACTTTAATTAAGAGCTAGGAATTTAATTTCACGGAAGCCGATTCAAGAAAGAATTAAATCACATTTAGCGCTTCATCACCTACTGTATTATCAAGTTCATCACTTGACACCCTGCAGCTTCAGCTCATCTTGGCTTCAAAAAGACAGACAGTTTCAAAGCGCAGGACATTTCAACCTGCCTGCCTGTACAGTCTGTTATTGCTGTCTACAAGTAAAAAATCAAGGTGTGAAAAGAGAGTAAAATGTTGTGTTATGGGAAGCTGAGAGAAACTTCAGATGAAAAATCAAAGAAATTACATGAATTGAATGTGACTTCTGAACAAAAGTAACAGATAACAGTGGAGTGAACAGGAAGTATCAAACACAAGTTTAGAGTCTTCTGAGCCCTCTGATACTCTCACTCAGTCTATCTTACATCCACACACACACACACACACACACAAACATAGTGTTCTTATAACTTGACTGGTCCATCCTGAAGTCTTATCTGCTAACTCAGCACAAAGTACACTTTCTGCAGCCACAAAGACACTGCTGCCTTTAAACAAAGACTCATACAGCCCATATTCATACACACATACACCAAGTGTGTATCTTCATATCTCCCATCATAGAATTTTTTAAGTCAAGAGAAGATAAAATCTACCTTTTCTTGCCACTTATTTTTACTTTTGTCTTTTTTCTTTTCCCTTTTTGTGTTTTTGTGTGTGTGTGTGTGTGTGTGTGTGTGTGTGTGCGTGTGTGTGTGTGTGTGTGTGTGTGTGTGGGGACATTTCCATCAGACAGAATTAAGATAAAGGCTTTGTCAGGAGTAATCCTAGCTGGAGGCAAGTGGGGAGCCCAATGGTAAAGTTAAGCAACAGAAGAGAGGAGAAGGTGACGAGAGGAGGACGACTGAACAAAAAACAGCAGACAGGGGGACGTGGGGGTCGTCTGAGGAAAACTAACTTGCCCTCTGGGCAACACCCAGACGTTCTGAGATGATTGGGTGACTATAGGACAATGGTGGTTTTTATAGTAAGACTGCGTCAACACTCCAGTGGCCATTTTAGGACATCTCAAACTATACTTATCAAGCTCATGCTCTATTGTACATCAGCTGAGCGACATAACATGTATGCTGATGTGCAGGAGTGTTAACCAATAATCTCTATTCCACTCCACAACGTAAACAAACTTTTAATGGAGGAGAAGTGATCACAGCTAAGTGATGAAGTGACAATGGAAGCTGGATTTGTGACGATTTATGTTACTTTGTTGAAAAATGCCACCTTAATGCAAATTGATAGTGTCTAACCCTAACCCCAACTACAATCACATGCAAAGAACTGCAAAGTAGCACATCTCGACAGGTGGCATAAATCGTCAGAACACCGGCACCCGCCTGAGAGCCGATTTCGCCAAACACGATTCGGCTGCCTTCTATGAGCTGTAATTCCCATCACTAACAGCACTGTAACACACATATACACACATATATAACTGTAAACCCATATATACATTTGTTTGGCCCCTTGGCGGTAACACGGCAAGCTGCAAACACAAAAATGGCATATTATCACCCTGACTTTAATTAAGAGTCAGGGTGATAATAAGGCTAATATTGCTATATGATAATAATAAGGCTAATATTGCTTTGTGTATCATTAGAACACAAAGCAATATTAGCCTTCATTTGGAATTGTGCTCTGGCCAACTGATCAGTCTAACATTCACTTTTGTTTTAGCTCTCTTTTGGCCCAGCTAGGTGCCAACTTTGTCTACATGTCATTCAGTGTGGCGCAAACAGCTGTGGTCCATAAAACCAAAACAGTAAGCTGCAAGATGCTAAAATATTCCGAAGAGCACAGGTTTAAAACTGATGAAAGTTGACTATAAAGACTGACAATGTAAGGGCTGGCTTTACAAACTGAGGATGTGATGTCCTACAGTGTTCACTGCATTCAAAACATTTTATAGCTTTGCTGATTTACAGCTAAATGACAGATTACATGGTATACGATCTGCGTTTGAACAGAGGTAAAAACACATTTTTCAAAAGTGTTGCCACTTTTAAAGCTGTGATGCTAGTTAAATGCTGTGATTACTTGTATAAGCATCACACTCTTTCTCACGCTCATGGGAGAAACAAGTTGTTTCTACATAACTCAGAGGATGGATGATATTTTAGTGCACTGTTGCGTGCTCAGGCTCTTTGGCACTTTGGCAGAGGACACACTGCAGAACTTGAACCCATTTCCTCTCAAGCTGTGATCAAAGGAAAGTGCTTGCTTGTTGACAAGCTAATTAGCACATAGTATGAGTTCCACTCCAGGATCCTGCTAGTAGCTGCATGTAGCCTTAAAGAGATTGGATGGTCTTGGCTGGGTTCACTTTCTCTTTGATGGGTTGTGTTTGAGTCTTGCCAAAGCAGGTAATGATACTACACTGGCAGTCATGCAGCATACTGCTGAGAGTGTTCCCCCAAGTTTCCACCTTGCCAAAGATAAAAATTCAGGACATTTTAGGTCTTGAGAGAAGTGAAACACTACTTTTTGATGTATACCGACTTACACTTAACTTGGAGGGTGTCCAAGTAAAAGGTGTTAGACAAGGACAAACCGGGAAAATGTAATTATTGTAAATGCGCCAATATACAGAATGCAGGGAAACTCAAATATAACTTAGGCCAATGACTAGACAAAGATTAACCACTTAGACATTCATTACAACAATGTACGTGTAAAGTATCAACTCAACTCTAGCTGAACCACTGCAATATCCCAGCTAAAATAAGTAATGTGTGACCTTTCTTGCATTGTGACTGATATTTAACAACCTTTCAGAAGGTTTAGGGATCAATAGCATTACCTAGCAGTGCCTTGTTGTGTGGCCAGGGTCCACTGAAACCAACTGCCGGGGTATTAATTCTGTTTACGGAGCAGCAAACACTTGGCTTGGAAAGCTTTCATTAGGAAAAAGAGGTCAGAAGGGTGCTCACTGTGTCAGAGTGTGGTTTGCAATAAGAGAGAGTATGGTAGTTATTGAATGTGCTTTACAATGTGGCATTCCAATATAATTGGAGTGGGCTGCTTATCAGCAAAAACTCTGACTCAGAGGAAGAGTCTTGCAGGTCCCGGAGGTATAGATACATCTACCATATGGATGGAGTGGGGTGTGCTGGGTAATGTAGTTGATTGATTCAATGTAATGATTCAATGTAGCCAATGTGTGGCTAAAATGAGGGGGGGATGACAAACTGAGAGGGAGCTAATAGGGATGGAGGGAATGAGACAGAGGGAGAGAGTGTGTGAGACAAGAGACAACATTCCTGGTTGTTTTCCAGAGATAAAATTGCAGCACAGCGGAGTGGAGAGACTTAAAACGCTGCCCTTTAGAGGGATGAGCTCACTCATTTTCCCCTTGCAGGCCTCTGGCTCACATTCAATACACTTTAACAAGTTCACACACACATAGGCTAGACTCATGACACACATTTACAAGCTTTTCATAACGATAAACTTAAGACAGGAAATGCAGAAGTCTTTACACTCAAGTTAGATTGTTTTGTTTGACAATGTCTGGCAACCTTTGTGCTGGTGTGTGTGTATATATATATATGTGTGTATATATATATATATATATATATATATATATATATATATATATATATATATATACACACAAGAGAGTATATACACATATTGGCATACTGTGCAGCCTCTGACATGTATAGCAAGTAAGTCGCTTTATATAAAAGCATCAGCTAATTAAGTAAATGTAATTCCTCTGATCACATTTATCACTAGTTGGTAATGTGTTGCTTTACTGAGTAATATGCTCTTTGTAAGCACTTCTGACGAAGCTCGCAATACAGATTTTCTTCAGTAGAGAGCAGAGACATCACAGGACAGGTTCATTCATGAAGCACCCACCCTGAAGCAGTTACAAGTGTTTTTCTAAAGTTCATTCTTTGCAAGTGACGTTTAGACACCGCCCATTATGGCCTATAAACTAGCCTAGTCAAACCCTGAAGATTACCCATCAGCAATGGAGATGGAGTAAAAATGGCTAAGGGTCTGTATCAGATTCTCTAGTACAAATGTTAACATGGCATACCAAACTAACAGTTGATAAAGGCAAGACAACATGAAATGAACAATGTAAGCTGCACACCTCAATATTTTTATATTAACATTGAATTAAATGACTCCCCTCCAGGTAATGTGATAGAGCTCACTCATAATAACAAACCCAAAATGATGACCTGACTCTGCAGCTACATGTAGCGTTTTAATGTGTTTTACCGACTTCATTGCTTTGGTTCAGTTTTTCTACTTACATCGACCTTGTTTCCACCAGCAAACAGAATGATAACAGATATTGATAAAAACAATGCACATTTTTGCCCAGCACCAAACGGCAGACGCACAACGTTAGCGACTAGCTGGGGAAGAGAGTGGAGCGTTTAGCAGCTAATGAACGTGACATTTCAGTTGGTGGAGACAAAAACAGAGCTAAAATGAGAGTGAATATTAAAACATAATTATACACTTGCATTTGTCGGTGGCCAGAAACTTGATGTCTGCTGGATTTGTAAATCCAAAATGCCAAGACTTCTAGCCACGTCAATTTGATAAGGAGATGAGTCAATGTTGTGTTTACAGCATGTTCTGATGCCCCCACCTAGCTGAAAAAATAACCAAATGCTCATTGTTTCTTCTTTCATTTTTAAGTGATCCTGACCTTTTGCCCCTCCTATGAATCAAACAGCCTTCCTTACTTTAATAGTCACACTTTATATTAAGAAAGTCAACTGTATGTGAAGCAATAGCTTGCATATTGCTCGCTTATTAGTAGTACAAACAAAGAACTACAGTATGTAATCAGCACCATTATTGGCATAGAAGAAAATCGTTCAGTCGGTTTTATCAATTATATCCTAACCACAAATAAGATTCCCCTAACATGTATATTTGTTTTTTGCTGCAAGCTGCTTGTCTTCTCTAACTTCTGTTTGTGCAAATGTGCTTATTACTACTGCAATTACTTGGCACCAGAAAGCATACAACTTAGCTGAACCACAGACAGAGGGAAACTGAGTCAAAACAAATCAATACATAAATCCATTACTTCAAACTGCGTAGGGTCTGTTGTGCACAAAAAAACCCATATCAGCAACACTTTACCAAAGGCAGCAGCAATTTAATTTAACTATAGGGACTAGTCTCTCTGGCTGGTCCACTGCAGAAGTGCAGTGCAATCATCCGGCTCCACTCTTCAACACTAGTTTTCCTTAAACCTGCTTCCTTGCTGTAATGTCAGCAAATTACCAGTAAGAAGAGATTTGAATGAGTCAGAGGAATAGTGTGTGTGTGTGTGTGTGTGACAAAGTGTTATAGCTGCACTTGAAAAAGCACTTTCTTCCAACCACTGGGGGAAAGGACTCAGGGGAGCTGCAAGCTGACTCAGTCTCAGCTGAAAAGCTCTGACTAGGGTCTCCCAGGAGGGACCTCCTCCTCCACAAAGCTCCCTTCAGAGCTCCACGAACTATAGAGGATTGCTTGCCCCCCCCCAAGTGATATCACAGAGCCGGCCCCTGAGAACACACTGACAGTGTGATGAGGGAGTATGACAGTTTAGAACGAAAATAAGTAAATAAATAAATAAAAGAAGACAATAAAAGAGATTTCTCTTCACCTCTCTGCCTCTTGATTTCTTGGTTGTCTGTTTCTGTCTCTGTCTCTGTCACACACATACACGACCACGTACATACACCTTGACACAAACACAAACACATTCTTTCCGCCACGCCAACACACAAACAAACTAGCATTTCAACATGCTCGTAATCTCATATATGCATATTCAAAATCAGCCAAACTCATGTTCTTCCTTTATAAAATACACAGAAAGTCAGAATGATTGATGGCTTGTGAAGAGGAACACAACCGCACATGGTAAACACACACCAACAGCTAGCATCAAATGCACATAAGCTGTAATTACAGCTGCACCATGTACACACAGGGCACAGACGGACACAGTTTCATCAAACTCAGATGGGTTGCAAAGAGTGACCGGTTGGTCAAGCATGGAATATCTGATAAAAGACTTAGTAGTAAGTGCTGTAATGGTTTTGTGATGTTTTAGACTTTTTGTGAAAGCAACTGTTCAATATCTTTCTTGCCAAAAGTTAGATGCGAAGGTTCATACTACTATCATATCTGAACGATAAATATAAAGCTACAGTCAGCAGCTAAGCTATAGGGTTAGCATAAAGCCTGGAATCGAGGTAAACAGCTAGCCTGGGTTGTGTAGAAGGAAACAAAGTCAGCCTACCAGCATCTCTAAAGCTCACTTGGTAACATGTTACCCCTGTTTTTGTTAATCCGTACAAAAACAAACATGTTAAAATGACGAGTTGTGGTTTTATGTTGGGTATTGTGTATGTCGAATGTTAAAGCAAGGCATTTCGTTTGTCCTGAACATTTTTTTTAAGTCCAGCAGGGAAGAGGAAACTCACCTCGCTCTGATGTTAGCGTGTCACATGATCCGAAGCTGAGGGCCAACAGAGTCAGAGAAGAGCAGAGAAGCCACATGGTTTCACTCCTCCGAAAACACCTCACCCCACCTCACCTCTCCCACCAGCTGATGGATGAAAAAAGAAAAAGAGCCAGTCAAAAAAGTTAAATCCTTCCTACATTCTGTGAGCATGCTATACCAGTCTGCTCACTCTGCCGCCAGCTGCACATTATGCTTGACTCCTAAATAGACGTTGATGTATATTTATGAGTCAGTCACAGTTGATGTGTTAATTATGTGGTATGATGCAGGCTTTGTCAGTGGCATATGAATTAACCAGAATGTCCCTCATTAAGGAGTGTAACTCTATAAAGTCTGATCATAGTCATTATCCTGTCCATCTGGTTGGCCTTTGACTTGGCAGCTGCTACACACGCACACCCACATGCATGTAAATATGTCTGAGTACACTTAAGTGTACGAACACACACGAACATATCTAGGAAACCACTCTTAAAGTAAAAAACGAAGTACAGATACTGCTGTAAACAAATACCTACTGCATCTGCAAGTCAACAAAGCGAAGTGCACACATGAAAGTAAAATGATTTACAAGCTGGCTGGCCATTACAGAGTCAAACAGACAGTGGGGCCAAAACACACAAACACATCTGGAGACTATTCCACTGGAGCCATGGTTGTGTTGCACCAGATGCTTCCACGTGGCCCGACAACAAACACCCACACACACACTCATGGTCAGATTAAAATGTGTGCCACGTCTAAATAATCATTATATTCAGTCTCCACAGTCCCTCTCCCTTAATACAACCCCTTATTCATAAAAAAACCACCAAAGAATGCATACACATAAACACACCGACACCGCCCACTCTGACTCGCATAAACACATCCCAGCTGACCTGGACTTGCCCTCAGCATGTGTGCGGACCCCATAACTCTGCAGTGTTTACAGGTACAGCAGGGCCCTCAAGGCAGGCATGCAAGCAGACTGGGTCTCTATACACACACCTGTCCTGTCTGGCAGGAGAAATGACCCCCACTCTCCCCCGGGGGTACACAATGTGGCACTCCTGCCTGGCCGAGGACACGATGTAAATACCATCTAGCCTGACCTGACTTCCTGCAGCGTGCTGCTAACAGACAATGCGGTGGAGGACAATGTTTCAAATTATGTTCGGGAATAGCAAGGACAGCTTGACATGCCCCACATTTTGAATTATACATTCAATTTAGTTGCTGCCGGCTCAAGGTGTGGTTGCTTACCTTGTTTCCTTACAACTTTAAAGGCAAGGTTACCTTTTTCTGAAAAGATCTTTGCAGGATGCTGTAAAATCATGCTATGGCACAAGTCACCTGTGTGCACAACCGCTGACAACATGGACACTTTTTATGTAAAAGTAGCTGCAAGCTAAACAGCTAGAAGAAATTTTTTCAGGCTAGCCTCAGATGGCTGGGTTTGAGCACTCTAAAGCTGCAGCCATTATTATAGGCTTCATGCCACATGATCACAATAATAAGAAAGCTCACACAGTACATAATGCATCACAGTCCAGAGAACACAGAACACAGGCTAAAGTAAAAGTAGCAGCTCATTGCTATTTTTGTCTGGCCATAATCCAGAACAATTTAATAGGCTTCCTAATATGTGTTGCATTGGATGTCTCTCTTTGTCCTTCTCTCTCTGCTCTCCATCTGCAGCGCCATGGCCACCCAGCTGGCTATAGCAGATAAAGACAGTAAAGGGGTTAGGCCACTGGGCTTGGCCGTAGGGCTGGCCATGAGCCTGGTAAGCAGGCCTGCGAGTGATCGGGTCACCGAGTACAAAGCCAGTACAGGAAGGAAAACAATGACAGATTTGAAAGTCTTCCAACATTACAAGCCTTAAGACCACTGCCGGACAGAAGTGATGACCAACAGTGACAAACACAACACAGCCCTCATTCGTGTTTCAGCTTGGAAATTTTTTTTATAACAACAATGTGTCCCCCTTAAAGATGCAGAGCTGCTCCATAGCTCCAGGAGTCGTTTTGGCTCTAGGTCCAGACCTATTGTCTATTTTCTACTTCCAGTACAGCTATCAGTTCCAGTACTTTTAATAGCTTGCATTCACGGACAAAAGAGGCACTGATACTGTCCTATGTAACAATGGAGGTAATTTGTGCTCAGCAATTTTTGTTGTCACACATTTCATCATCATTGCCACCTTCTTGCAGACAGAACAACAGCCCTAACACAAGCCTGTTTAGAGGAACACTGACAGAGTTAAATGAAACATGTTTTTTCTATGGCCTGACAAGAGAATTACTTATTAGGCACCCAGACACAGATGATTAAATAACAGTGAACCAGGAGCCCACTGTTTTGACCGCTTTGCATCTCTTTAAATGGGAGAACCCGGCATAAATGTGTCAGTCATGTAATATTTGACGGTTCACTGCCTTTCCAGCTGTCTCTCCCAGCATACTGCAGCAAGAAGATTGATGGACAGCTCAATCGCAGGGTATCTGCTTCCAATATACCCTGCACTATCTCACACATACAAACACACACAGTAGAGAGTGGTTTTGGTGCTGGTCTGCGAAAACAACCTCCGGTCCTTAGGGTTGTGACCCTGATTGAATCCTCCAGAGGAAGTCTTCTCTCAACAGAGGATGGGTAGGAAAGTGCACTAAAAGTGTACTGGATTTCAGCAATAAAACAGAAGGGCTGCATAATAAGTAGACAAGTAGATGCAAATGCATACATTCATTGACATAGAAATACATTAATGTATAGTACAGCATGAGTGCCACAGAAGGCAAACGGGGCAGATATACAAAGACAGACCGATAGGTAGAAAGATATGAACGCTAACACACAGTGACACAAGTAATCTTTCCACCATGCACTATTGGAATGAGCAGAAGAAAAAAAAAAAAGGACGGCAACAACTGAAAAATCAACTTTATTAATTCTTGTTGTTGTGAGTAGTGTTTGTTCTTATTGGGAGAAAACTGGAATGATTGATGGACTGTTAACAACCCTGAGACAATAAAAAGAATAAGTGATTTAGAAAGACGACTAAGTCTACAGCCGTGCTAGCAGGTCTATGAGGTAGAACTTAAGGCCAATTACTGCATCAGTGTGGCTGCGAGTGTTTGTGTGGCGTAAATATCGTCAGCTGCCAAAGTCGGCCAAGTTCTGCTCTCAGTGTCCAGGCTACAAGCGCGCTAACTGCGAATGTGCTAGAATGCGCAAATGCACTGTATTCCCAACCTTGGTCCTATTGTTAAGCGGTTGGACATCGTTTTTATTTTATTTTCCAGCCAAATACAACAAAAGTTATTTTGAGTTCTTCTTGTCCCCAAATGTGAATCTCATGGTGCTCGTGCTACAGGAAAAGTCACTGTATCAGTAGAACTTATCCTCTACAAACCATGAATGTTTCTGCCAAAAGTCAAAGGTCAAGTGGATGTTGAGCTATTTCACAGAATAAGTGAAAACTTTGACCTGCCCGTGGTGCTATAGGAATAGGAAAAGTTACGGGATCATCAGAGTCATAAAAAAATCATCCTCTATGGGCCATGAATGTCTGTACAAACTTTTATGACAATCCATCCAATAGTTGTGGAAGTATTTCAGTCTGGACCAAAGCAGTTGACCAACTGACTGACAGACATTGCCATCCAAAGCCATGCTGCTAGCATGTCAAAAAGAAAAAAATAGATGTTGACATCAGTCAATATGCTGATATCTTTTCAGACACTCCCAGACTTCTTTGTTGCCAGATGGGCGGTGTCGGATGCTTCTTTTTACTGTAAAGGTACTGATATGTCATGATAAACACGACAACACATTCACTATTGGCTCAGGAACTTCAGATGTGCTTCAGGCCAAACCTGAAAGCGCATAGAAGGCCTGTCACAACAGGGAGCTAGGAGTGAATAAAGATAAATAAAGATGCCTTGAGGCTTTGATAGACACTCTAGATATCCACTGACCGGGAGTAATAGAAATTGGAAATTGGCAAAGGTAATATCCAAACCTGTATGACATGCAAGAGAGACTGAGGCAACTTTTTACTGGTGTTACATTTTGAGCAGTGTGAAGGGCCTTTTCTTGAATATTTGTGAATAAGAAACAGGACAGCACAATTGCAGATTGTTAACAAAGGCAGGGAGTGTAAAAAGCATTCTATCCTGCCTTTGCTTATCCAGCCCATCCTACTGGACTGGTACTTTAGAAAAGCTTGTACATGTCGTTTTGGGGGAATGGTCATATATTTCATTTTGGGACAATTGACGCTTGACCTATTTTGCCGTTTAGGTATGAGGACATGCTCAGGGCTGCCACAAAGGTCCAGTGCCATGGACAGTTTGGGTCCACATATAAAAGTAATGATGTAAATAAAGTCTGATAACATGAACTAGTTGGCCTCAAGCCCATGCTATGCATGGTTGAATCGGTCTTCAGCGGGCAGATGACCTGCTGCTTAACTTTACATTTCTGATAGCTTAATGTTGCTGACCAGAATATGCAAAGAGTCAAGTGGATGATACAATTAGCTGCAGGCCCATAGCACCGGCTAGAATTGGAAGCAGTAAGTGAAACAGACACTGCATGGCCCACAGCTAATGCAGTGTGCATGTGCAGCCTCTGCGTGAGGTTAAGTGAGCAACACTTAATGTGTAGTTAAATTCTAGGACACCAATTTGTAACATTTACAGGGCTGTATTCCCCAAGGTCTGAAGAGGGAGCAGAACCTGTTACTGCAGAGGAGAAAAAGTGTCCCTGGAGGTAGGCTACAGCAGCATTCACTGGTTTCTGCATTTTTTAATGTCTAGGGTCCTCAGATTATGCTTTTGTTGAAATTACCCTTCAAGAGAAGATCTCTGTTAACTGAAGGTCAGGGGGTAGCAATGGCGAGAATGACATATCTGATCCAAGAAATAAATCTCATTCTCTCAAGGAGGCAGCTCTGAGTTGCAGCAATGAGATGTGTGTGTGTGTGGGGGGGCACAGCCGGGATGCAAAAGCCAGCAAACATGGGATGGCTGAGTCATGAGGAAAACAGATGTGACTGTGGCATTCACAATTCCTCCTCACAGTTTGTGGCCCTCCTCAGCAGTTTTTCTTTCTTCTCAGGTAGAGGAAGATTTTGGACTCTAATGTTAAATCAGTGCAGTGCTATGCTCAGACGTTACTCAGCGTGAATGATACATGTAGCAGATCCAAAACACAGCGATGCACTGAGGCTTTTCCATGCCACAGGGTCTGGATGCAAGCCACATACATACTGCTCAGCCCAAACTCTGTTGTAAGAAGGCCTGGCTAGGATATGAATGGAAAATCAGCATCACTTTTGCCAGCAGTGGTATCAACTAGTTGTGGTTTAAAAGTTTTAAAGAAACACAAAAATACTGCGATGTGTCAGGGGCTACTCAGCAGACATAACTTTAATGACTGTTTTTCTCCCCTGGGAGAAAGTGAGTTTATCATGCATACATTGAATGGTATTTTATCTCCTAAAATCATTACACTTTTCTTTAGTAGCTGCTCAAAAGTGAGCTTACAGTGAGTTAGTGGTGTATTTCGTCATGCTGTAGCCTAATGCGCCTATATTCCCATGTGATGTAGCCCCCTGCGTTAAGCAGCCTTAGTCTGGTGTTGCAATATAAACCGACTGCAAAAGTTTCACTACAAACTGCAGTCTTCCATCACTGACTTTACTGCAACGTTTCGTTGCCCACAACACAAACTTTTTCAAACGCATGTCGCTAGCTTACGTTTCAAGCACCAAACGCGTCCATAAAGTCAAAAGCCTTACCTTCAACTACTGATAAATCCCCGAAATTTGCGACCACATTAATCCGTTAATGAAAGACGTATCCAGGGACCAGACTGGAAATCTTGTGGGGCGATGCAAATCAAATGTAATCCAGTGTGTGTTTTTCTTGAGGCTTCTTCCACAGAGAAGGAAAGAAGAAAAAAGTTCCTGCAAGATTGTCCGTGTCCAACTTTTCCCCTCCCTCTCAACCGCTGCTGCACAATCTAAATCCCAAATCCCCCCCCGCTCCCCCCTCTCTCTGTTTCTCCTTACTTTTTCTCTGGCTCTCTTCCTCTTCCCCGTCTCTATCTCAGCACCTCCCTCTCTCCCCCTCTGTCTCCCTTCCCCTCTCTGTGGGAGATCCCTCAGTGAAACGTGTAGTGACATCACCTTGTCCACAAGGCTGGAAAATGAGCCTGGGGTATCTCTCTAATCCCTACCAACTTCTTCCAGGCCTCTACCCTGCTCTTTGCCCCTCCCCCCTCCTCATCCGCCCTCCATCTCTTCCCTCACCTCTCACTGTGTGATTCATGGCTTACTGGAGGGTAAGGAAGACTTGCTTCCATTCTGTCTGGGTTAAAGCACTGTATTAAGACAAGAAAAAGGAATAATGGTAGCACGCACTGCATTATTGAGAAGAATTTACTCCATTAAAATTAATGAACTTACTTATCATACTTACCTTTGATTGACGGCCTGGTCCACAGCTTCCATATTGTTTTATCACTGGGTTTTATTGCATCCAATCCATAAAGTGGCCCTCAGTTGCAGCCCCTGACCATCCAGAACACTCGTCTTAATAGCCACATAAATTCCACCTTTATTGTCAGTAAGTAAATAGTTCAGGAGGCGAATAAATATCACTTTGGCATTTGATTTATGAGTGCCTCCTCCACTGATGTGGCTGAACAGGTACTGAGGAGTGCTCCCATCTTTAAGGTATTTATTTCTGTCCTCTGCTCAGAGGTCAACTTCTCTACTAAGCCGTTATCTTTCACTTTCTCATTAGCTTCAACCTCCAGCTCAGAAAAAGAAAAAAATATAAACAGCATAATGAGAGAGAAAGCTCAACAACAACTTGGTGAATTTCAGCAAAGCCTCTTTGGGCCAAGAGGTTTAGGCTCCATCAATGACTTTTGCAGCTGTCTAGTAATGCCGCAACATTTGACCTACATGTTCACCCGGATGTGACCTTGTTGAACTAACAACATTGGTGGAAACAAAGTCCTTTAGTGGAACATCTTGACAGTAGTTTGTGCATGCAAGTGTCTTTTGTATGTGCTGGTAGCACGATAATATGGAAATAAAAAAAGGACCCCTTTTCCAATCGCTCATCCCTTTCTTGGATCATATGCACAAGTAACTTGATAATGCCGGGTTCAGACTGAACAATATTTTTGTCTGTTAAAATGTTCACTGTGTCAGATTAGGCTATTATATTCATAAATTATTTGCGTGACATGGCCAAGAGACATTACAGACTACACGCTGGCCCCCCACCAATCACAGCTTGCCGTTTTTCATGAAGGAAGGAGGTGCTAAGGGCCGGATTCCAGGAACAAGAATGTAAACAGTCATGTCCAAAGAGGTGTCTATGTTTGAGATCAACACAGACCAATCGTATGAAGAGTGGACTGGTAGCTGGAGAGGTACTGGTAGCTGGAGAGGTACCAGTTCAGCTCATTGAGCAAAGCCATGAACCCCTAACTGCTCGGGGCAGAGACTATGTGGCAGCCCCCTCACTCTGACAGTATCTCCATACATTAATGCATGCGTATAATGTGTAATAATAACAGTGTGTCAAAAAAAAATTTAAAATTAGAGGGATTAATAAAGTTATCTCCTAAATATTGTGTCCATGGCAGCCAGGATGTTCAAGTTTGAATTTTTCACGCTGAATTTAGAATTTCACCAATCCAATTTGAGAACCTTAAACTTGACTTGAATTTTTTGTTACAAATTGAATTTGAGGAACTTGAATATACTTCTTTTTTTAATGTGTACAGACATTCATGGTGCCCAGAGGATTAAGCCAATTGTGGTGATTCCCTGAACTTATCTCACAGCACTACAACCTGTCAAAGTTTTTCTTTACCCAGTGAAATATCTCATCATCTACCAAACGGATTAGCAAAAAAGTTACGTACAGCAATTCATGGTTTCAAAATGCTGCTGACTTTTCCACTAAGGCCATCATCGGGTTCACGTTTGCAGTTTTGATTGAAATGTTTTGATATCAACTGGATAGATTGGGATGAAATTTGGTCCCCCTCAGAATGAACTGTACGTTGGTGATCCCTTAACGTTTTTATCTGCTGCTGTCATCGGGTCAAAATTTCAATTTGTGGAATACTATGGTTTACGATTAAATTCTTGCAAAATTATCAACAATCCATGCCATTTTGTCTTAGCATTTAGGTCAAAGCACCAATGTGCCTAAGTACATCTTTACAGAGCTGTTAGCATGGCTGTAGACTCTTGGCATTGTTTGAATCTTGGGCACTTGAAAGGGCTATCTAAAATGGTGAACCTTAAAACAAATAACTCACGTTTTCTGAAATTGTACAACTTGAAATTAGCTCCAGGAAAGATTCAAAGTAAAATATTTAATGCTAAATTCAGTGGTTATTTAATTTTCACAATTTGGTATTCTTAGAGGATTTAAATTTTTACAGGCTTTCTTTGCCTCTCATACATTTCAGATTCAATTGTGCAGACTAAAAGGATAAGATGCATCATTTTTCCATCTCCCCTCATAAACAAGCCCCATGAATGCACCTCTATGAAGACATTGTAAGAGAAACTTTATAGTTGCCATAGATGCTGTTGTCAGAAGCACCTATTGCACACAAATATGTCTCCCTCACACACATACACCACCCCGTGTACACTTAATCTTTGCTGCTTTACACTCTTTCATCATAATCGACTTGTAGCTATTTGCCTGACCCACTTTTTCAATAAATGTCATTGATTAAGAAGCAGAGATAAATCTGTCTGCCAAGGTTTTCTGCTTTAAAGTGCTCAGTTCAAAACTTGCCAATGCAGGGGAAGATTGCATATAATAATTACTAGACCTTTCCTTCAAAGGTGCTTTGAGTGTTTGTGTGTGCGGGAGGCAGAAAAAAGAGAAATTACTGACAAGAAAGATGCAATTATTTTGAAGGTTCCTGTATTATACATGAAAGGCTGCTGTTTCAGAGGCCTCCTGAGAGCTACATACGGGTAACAGATTTGTCTTCTCTTCCAATTCTTCACAGCTCTTCTGTGCATACAAGAAAATCAGGCCAGGCAGCGCCATGCGACTACAGTTTCAATGAGAATTGATGTAAATGCTCCAGTTCACATGCATATGAGCCATTCATATCCTCTCCTGGTGGGACTAAATTGTGATGACAACCCTGAGAGACATGATCATAAATGCTTCATCACAGAAAAAAAGGGACACAAAAGACAATAAAACAAAATAAAAGGATGCGAAGGATCGACAACTGAGATATCATCGTGAAATTCAGAGCCTTGGGGGAAGTACGGGTTGTGAAAAAACTGGCCTCATCTCAAATCAGACTGTGCTGTTGTTCACCAAATTGACAGGAAACACAAGGTTTCTGAGTATGGCCTGGTTAGGCTGGTCCAAGTTTTACAGGTTTGGTGTGTGTGCGTGCGCATGTATGTGATGGTGTGAACTATTACAATCACACATACTGCTCGCGTTGGGTGGGTTTGGCCGAGTTCCAGCTCTCGGCAGGGGAACATCTCTGAAAAGCAGGATCAATGAGCTAGTCAACCGGCATCATATGGTGGTCTGAAAATGTTCCATGATTTACGAGGTGCGAGACCTCGCTCTAACCAGCTTTATTCTGTCAGCACTCTAAGTTTCGCCTCACCTTCTGTTCAACTTTAACTGCTCTGCCATTGTTTTTTTTGTTTGTTTATGCACCTGTTCTATATTTGTTCACAGGACACCGCTTTCAAAAAAACAGGTCTTCTCAATCTAAGCTCTCTCCAGTTCCCCTCATTAAAAATGAGCAGAAAGGCAATCCAGACTGATTACAGCTGAGGACTCTTAAGCGATCTGTTGCTAATAAACATAAAATTCTCTCTAAAAGTTTTTGCTGTGGGACTAGAAAGCATTGCACCTGTTGCAAAGCCCTCTAGGGGGTACTCCAGGATAGACCAGATTCTTTGTCACAAGGACCCCTGGGTAAGGAAGAGGCAACAAGGGAGGGGGGGTCCATATGTGTGTCCACATGTTCCTTCCCAGAGCTATCTTCCCACTATCCAAGTCTCTCCATCTTCATTCTATCCTGCCCTCCTTCTCCATCCTCCCTCATTCATCTTCTCACAAGCCCACGCCTCCTGCATCCTGTCCTCCTCCACCTTCTTCATCCGTAGCTGTAGTCAGGCTGGACTTTTCTCCCCCCTATCCAACCACCCCACCACTCTTTCTCCCCCTCAGTAACTATGTGAAGCGCAGGGATTGGATGGATTCTGGCAGTGTCTTTATTGGCTCAGTTTTTTCCACTGCATGCTCCTGTGCTCCCCTAAGAGGATGAGGGACAAGGGAGCAAGGGAGCACTGAAAGAGGGGAGTGGACAGGGTGGGTGAGGAAAGAGAGAGGGAGAATGAGAAAAAAAAGTCACCTTTTTGCAGTCATCTTAGCGTTGCAGTCACTCAACCTTTACACATGCATGGTGAAAATCAAACACGCACAAAAAACACACACACACACACAGCCAAGAAGGAGATACAGTCGGTGCACCCAGCGAGTTCCTGCATCTTCACTGCAGACAGAGGAGTGGATTCTATTTCAAGCATGAGTGCCGATATAAATCACTCAATCAATGAGGAAAGAGATAGCCACAAAAGCTTATAGATGGGCAGTCGCACAAAACACAGTCTAGCACACAGCACTGAATTAGTGAGGGACTCCTGTTTTGATAGTCATTAAAAGCGTCCGTACACTGGTGTGTACACCTAAATTGGCTTAATACTCAACACTGGCTCTTGTTGACTGATAATGTAACAGAGACTTCAGCTTACCATGAATAAAACAGTGTGTGTGTGTTTTGTGTGTGTGTGTGTGGTGCTCTTCACTTTACTGGTCTGCATTATTGCGGCAATAAGCCACAGAATAAAGTCAAACTGCCAGATACTGAGCCTGAGACACTCCCACTGCTGCAGCAAACGGCAACTTAAGTTACAGCATTGCCACACATTGAGCGCACTTAGGATTTAAGGCTGGAGCAAGACGCCGTAATACATTACTAAAGTCTAATTTGCCTGTCGTGACATCCAGGGCGTGGGGGTACAAAATAGAGCACAATAAAGAGAAGGAATGGGATCCATAAAGAACAGAGCGAGTTACTGAGAGAGATGAGGAAGGAGGCTTGAGAAAAGAAAAGAAAAAAAAACGAGATGGAGAGGGAGTAGATTATGCCTGCCACATCCTGCGCCATGACGACAAGCATGTGGAGCCCATTCGGCCAAGTGACACATATTCCAACCAAAGCACTTCATTTTTTCCCCCCCGTCTCCTCCTCTCAGTCTTTCCATCCAGAAGAAAGGTTCAAAAGGCAGAGAAGGGGGATGGGTCCGTGGAATATGCTGACACAGTCTAATGAGAAAGAGGGAGAGAGGGGGAGAAATACAAAGAGACACACACACAAAGAAAGAGAGGGACCAAGAAGTTGCGGAGAGAGGTGGAGAAAATACAGTAGCTGCAGCAGTAGTTTTCCACTGGAGCCTGGAAAGAGCTGGTGTGCTCCTCTCACTTGGAGTCAGGAAACATGTATGGTCACATGATCACAGGCCACGTTATTCAGATGTTTATGGGAGCTCATTACTACCAGGACTTTGGAAAGAGAAGGGTCTTCTTCCTGCCAGGTTTTCTTGCTCTCCAACAGCATGCCAAATGTATTTTCCACATTAAATGTAACACAGACAACGTTCTTGTTCAGAGCCTCTCTCCTCTTAACTAAATCAGAAATACTGGTGCTCTGCTTGCCCCCCTAATATTTCCTTTTTTTCTCTTGTGTGCTCAACTTGTGAATACCTGTTTTTACATGTAAAGGATATTTATATGTGTGCATGTGTCTGGACATATGTCTATGTCATCTGTTACATTCCTTAGGTTCACATTATGTTATCCCATCCAAACTTTTACCTGATCGCACCTGTGCAGCCACTAAGCCAACAAGCCTCTACCTAACAAGTCTCTACAATGACTGTGTTGTGCTGTCCCACACACACGACTACTGCAGCCTCACTCTCACTTCTCACACTCAAGTCGTCATATATGGATGCTTGGGCAAGACCCCTTGGCGACCCCTTTTTAAAGCGCTGGGTACCACTTTAGCATAATTTCTGGGATAACAAAATAAACAAGAATAACACAAATTCTGGTTAGACTGTCAAAATAAGACATGTGGTTAAAATTGTGTAATGGCACAGGGTTAATGTAGGGTTATTGTTTAAACTTATGTAGCATAAAGGGTATCTTGTGTACATTTCAACCTGGACCTTATTTTCCCATCTTTCTGTCTGTGTCTATGTGACCAATTGGGACAACATTTTTTGAAATTGGTCCAGTATTGAGTGAGTGCTCTGCAGTAGACAGCAGTAAAACAGGGCTGCAACATAATCTTTGCCGGCAATTACGCCCCGTCAAAGTAAGTCCACCAAAGTGCTTGTTTTTCCCACTGACTCAGATTGTTATTGCAATTATCTGATGACATTATGGAAAGGACCCCTACAAAGATACACCTTTTTTAAAAAAAGAATAGGATCCTTTTTGTTTAACCAGAAACAGTCAATATGTGTCTATCACTGTTTTAAAAGGTTATAAACACCACACAACAACATAAACTTATCAGCCGAGGCAGCAGTAGACAAGAGAGGTAAAATTACTATTTCTGTCAAGCTTTGACGAGATTGACAGAGCGACTGTTTCTGGTAAAACAAAAAGGTCTATCTCTGTAGGGATCCTGTATCAGACACTCTGAGCCTGTCAGTTGCTCAATAGGCCTATTGGATCAAATAGTGAGAAAATATGAACTAATTCTGGGGAAATTTAATTAGGGGAATACTTATGAGTTTAGTTGATTTAACTTCACTCTTATATAAAAAGGAGTCCATAAAAAGTACCTTTATGTCAGTAACTTTAATTTTTCTGATGAAAATGAACCTTTATTTTCCCATCCAGCACTGGTTGGACAGCATGTGAGGGCCAGTTCTGATTCAACATAAACAGGCTACTTAGTTTCAGGATCATTATCATTAATACCTCTGCTAGTATCTTGTCAAGGGGGCAAACAAACTTCCCTCTGAGGTGTATTGCCTTCCATCAGTGCTTGAAGTTAATCGATTTATTATGGCGGATGTGCGAGGGAGCCAAGCAGCTTGGCAAATAAAAAAAGCCCTCTACACTTTGCTCCCTCTGAGGACTCAGGAAGCGATGTCGTTAGTTCAAGGGCTGGAGACGGCCAAAGGAGCATTAAGACTTGGCCAAGGTCGACTGTTGACACTTGCCTCCTAATTGCCCAGGGGCTGCATGGCCATGCAATCTGCTTTCAAATGCAAAACTGCACTTTAAGAGATTACAGAGACACACCTGGAATACATATTACCATTTAGCATCACCCAAGACTTTTCCCTCTGTTTATCAGCTCAGATAGTTTATCCTGGCAAAACTATGTGTGCACACGTCCCAATCACGCGCACACACTCACACACACACACACACCACACACATACTGTAATAACAGACCGTGCAGGTAAACACCTTGGCATGCAGAAGCATACTAGGACTTGCACAAGCAGAAGTAAAACTGCATTACCATAAAGACTAGTTTTACAAGCCAATTTAAAGAGGAAATAAAGCCATCTGCATGTCCTCCAGTGGCTAATTACAGCAGGTCATGAAGCACATACAAAACACTAAGTGTCTGACTGAATCAATATCAGCATGCTTCACACACATGTATGCCTGCACTGTACACACACACCACACACACACACACACACACACACACACACACACACACACACACACACACACACACAGGGTGTTTATTATCAGATCAATATGAGTAATATCAGCGTTGTGTATCTCAGCTGCTGCTGTGTCTGCCATATGCTGGTCTGTTATGTCTGCGAAGTGTGTACACAAAGAGAAGCCTTTAAATTTAAGTGATTTATAAACCTCTAAGAAATCTACTGTACATTTCTTAGAGGTTTTATCCTGGTCAACATCACCCAAAGAAACAGACAGTGGGAATGTAAATCAGCCCTGAGTCGGTGGCTTTTAGGCTAATCGAACTGTCCGCCAGGTAAACGAAGCGCACCAGGAGTTCAGGATACTTCTGACAGCCGATGGTGGCAGGTTTAATGAAAGCGTTGGCTCATTAACATAGGGCTCAGACGGTGGCCCTGTGCTGTCCCTTCTAGGCTCGTTATCTCAACAGCGATCCACCACATCCATGGCTAATTGGCTCCAGCATGCAATAAAACTTCTAACATTTTGAGAGAGGTTTGTTTTTAGAGCTTGCTAGCATGTTATCAGCAGGTCCACTGATACAAAGCATCAGATGGCTGCAGGCTCACCTAATTCCTCCACCCTAATGATGGATCCCGAACAGGGGTGAGAACAGGTTTGTGTTTGGAAAGTGATGGGGACGCAAACAGGAGGAGATAGCTGCCCTACTTTCAGAAAAATTGTCCATTTTGTCCAGTTTAAACAGAGCTAAACATTGTACTGTGCTTAGGTTCCAACATAACCACCGTTGATACAAACCATGCACCAGTGAGAAACATTGCTTCTATCTTCTGTCACCACGTTACATACTCTCACAATCACTTTTCTGTCTTCTGTATTAATACCTGCAATGAAAAGAAAATGCATCTTAATGTGCTGCAAGTTAACTGATGATTGGCAGTAAAACATAAACTTTATTTTGTGTTTAGGAAATTGAAAAGCCATGTATGTTTTCACTAGTAATTTTGTTTAGTAGTATAGGCTAAATTGCATCAAATTGAACTACTTGTCAAACATTAATTTAGCCGCTTGCTTTTGTCTGAAAAGGAAAATCTTATATTGCTATTTTTTTTATGCTGCCATGTCTTTTCATTTCTTTTAGACTGCTGTGTGTGTGTCAGGGTTTAACAGACAGGATTTGCAACTGGGTTAGACAGGCTAGCATGCTATATTTTCTTTCCTTTCCTTTCATTTTACAAGTAAATAATGGTCAAAATGAAAAAGAGAGTGCTGCAGTTCTTATTTTTATAACTGACAAATTGTTGACTAAATCTACACCAGCAGTGATATGGGGCTGCCTGCAGGGCAGGGAAGCTAAGATATCATGCTGCCTCAGGCTTTTAGAGTTTAAGATGTTTGGGAGGAAAAATACAGATATCCGTGATTATCCCCTTAAAATATCGGTCATGTGTGACAAAAGTTAATCTACAGGCTACATTTTTTTTGTGAGCCATTATCTCTTCATGTACTTCTAATTTGTATTTCATTTTCTCTGAATCTAGGACAAGTGCACTTGTGCTGCTAGCAACACATTGCAGGGCTGATTTCAAATCTCAACATTAGTTACCTTAGCATTCTAGTTATTACTTTAGTTATGTGAACTGTTTACTCACAACACACAATCCAAACAACAACTACAGCACCCCAGAAACTAAAACTAGAAGTAAAAGCTCTAATGTATATTCTATTTTCTGCTATCACTGCATCTCAAGAATCTTAAAGGTTAGGAAAACCAAAAAAACGGACCCACACGAAAACGGGATAAGATAATTGACGTTTCAGATAATTTTTCGGAACGAGCTAACTGTCATAGAAGGTTCTGCTATGACAGTTGCATACAACATTGATGTTTTAAGATTAAATAGTAATGTACTTGTTACAGCTGCTGATTGTGACCACAGCGCAACTGGATGCACGCTTTGCTGGCGGGTATAAGTCTGTATCATTTCAACTAAAGCAAAGATGACGAGCAGAGAGGTTAGCTCTGCTCACTTATTGCAAGGTAATAAGGAACTTTTAGTTGCTTTTTTTACTGTTGCTCAACTGTTATTTTGTCAGAAAGGAGAAGCACAGAGGTGGGAAGGGAGACTGAAAACCTCAGTGCTTTAAACATCAAAAGAATCCTGAGGTGTGTGTTTGACCAGTCAGATATTTCCACGCAAAACGCAGGGAAAAACAATACAATACTGAAAACAATACAATTGTTGTCATGTTGTACTTATGGCTTTTGCTTCTACACTTTTTTCAATTGCAGACACACTATATCATTCCTTATCTTGTTGAAACGTATTAGGTGTTGGAAAATGTGGATTACATTTCTATGTCTTTCATCAAGGTGTAGGCAAGCAGCAGCAGGAGATGCTGCCTTTCATTTTGCATCTGTCTGTATGCACTCTCTCTCACACCTCCTCTCTCCCCCTTTCATATGCATCAGCGGTCCTTGCAATTAGTTTAGATTAACTAGAACCTGCTGTGGGGAAGCCGGCCTAAGCCCTACCTTTTGCAGCAGAGAGGTCGGCAGGTGGTATTTCCAACTGAAAGTCTTCAGAGCGCCAGCGGTGAACAGAAGCTCGTCTCGACAAAGAGACTGTCTTTTTGCGTCTTAAAGAGTAAAGCTTGCTCCGTCTTACAGAAGAACTGGGAGACCTGTTACACTCCGCCACCCTTCTTCCCTCACATTGTCCTGGTCATTAAGAGTCTCAAAGGGTTTAGCATTGACCTCTTTACCCCTACAGAGAAGATATGCTCACTATCATCGCCCGAGATCAATGATGGTGTGAGACCGAGAACAGAGAGAGAGCCAATAGAGAAAGACAGACAGCGAAAGAGAGAGATATATAGAGAAAGAGACTGTTCCACATCAAGTCCTAAGCTGATCGATTCCCTCCTAACAGGGCCTAGTAGTATTGATCGTAGTGTAAGTAGCTGCCTTGCTGTGGCTTACACTGAAGCCCGCACAGCACTGCTGCAATGGTCTAACTGATATCCAATAGAAGTTGGTTTTTAATACTTATTCAATTTCATTCAGTGTCTCTTTTCAAATGTTTTGGTTTGAAAAGTGATTTTACGGCCTTGATAAGGCATGCATGCCCTCATATGTACACTTTCACAAAGCTACTGAGTAAATAATTTCCCACACCACATGGGAGTCTGCTCTAGACGGGGGGCCTATTATCGTTGCAAGTGCTCACCCATTCGCTTGTTACTTCTTGTTGTTGTTGTTTTTTTATCTGAAAACTGTGTGTTTTGTGAGTGCGCGTGTGAATGTCTATGTCCTTTGAGCCACACACTTGAAGGGATTTTCTCGGTTTATGATCTCAGCACAAAACCCAAGCAAGCTAAACAGGAGGGAAGGCAGAGACAGAGGCAGTGGAAGATCTGTGACAGGAGGAGACGGAGATGAGCGAAGGATGAGTGGGGGAAAAAAAGAAAGAGGAATAGAATGCAGGTCAGGTCTCGAAAGATTACTGCATGAAGGTGGTCTAGGCAGCACGGCTAATTATGCGTGACATTACTGAATAAGCTGTTCCGCTTGCTACATTTTATTAAAGGGAGTAAGAGGCTGCACGCCTTAATTCGTTATTCATTGATTTTAATGGATATTTCACGGTGAAAAGACAGGACAGGAATGGTCCACTGGTTCAAAATTTGGCCTTCAGAAAATGTGTATTTTCAGGTAATCAACTTATTGATTTTAAGGGAAAACAACTAGAAAATCGGATTGTTTTTCCCTAACTGTCAAAACCAACACATTTGGAATTATACTGTACAACACATGCCGAGGAATGGTGTTATTGGGAGATCACACTTTGACAAGACGTAAATGTCTATGGGCTTAAGGGAGGTACAACATTTGAGTTGCGATGTTTACAGGTGAGATCTCAAGGCAGCTTTGCTCCATTTACCCAACCAGTGAGGCAATCCAGTTTTACAAATAACTGTAAATGTTGCACACTAGACAGTCCCCTGTGCCAGAGTTACAAGGAATCAGTGAAGAGGGTTTTGTTCTGTACACGGCATTGACCCAGACCTCCAGCTGAGTGAGTTGTGATTCTAATCCGTCCATTTGTTCTCCCTCTCTCCCTCCCTTCGAAGCCAAATATGTTAATCTAACCACATATGCCAACTTATTCTAACGTGCGGAGTGTGTTTTTCTCAAAGTAAAGACCCCTGGCTTAGTCCTAGATACTTGTGGTAGACACACACATACATTAAAATTAGAATGCACGCGCATGTATGCTCAGTCTCCCTATAAACATCTGAATTCTCAGAAAGGCTAGTACATGCGTGCACACATGAACTGAATCACCGCTGCATGGGCGAGCTCTGGGAACAGCTGCTTTTGTGCATCTCCGGGTTGCCAGTGTGAATTAGAGAGAAGGCTGCTCTGCCTCCTCTAAATGTTTCATGATGTTTACCAGGCTGTTTGTTCTGAGATCAGATCAAGGGCGGACCACTCCCACCGGCCCCCACCAAAGAGGAGAAGAGGGGAGGGGCAGAGGGGGTTAAGGAAAGGAAACAGGTGGATGAATGAGTTTCTATATGGCTAGATCAATGGGTGGATGGCTTCAGTGATGGATGCTTAGATGGGTGGATACAGGAATACATTACACCAGCATCACACCTAATCTGTAATACACACATGTTGCTGCTGTTTACGGTACGGGCAGAATGCTGCTCAAAGATCTTGTTGCTCGAGAAAATGAAATAACATTCATTAGATGTGGTTATCGATCACATTTTCATTATGAAAAAACCTTACTGGCAGCTGGCCACACGCATGGCAAAACAACATTCAGTATGTGCATGCATTATCATTGCATATGTTGAATCTAAACTTCAGAAACCCTGATGGATAAAATGAAGGTGACCCAATAGAAATGAGGACAAAGGGCTAAATTATGAAATCTAAATAACTAAACACGCAAAAAAATCATCAAAGAGAGTGGTGGAAGATGGGTGGATGGATTCAGGACACAAAGACAGTCTACATACAAAATCTATAGCTGGAGGATGGCAAACACAAAGCAGATTGAATAAATATGACGACATAGCCTCTACAGTGAAAAACTACAGTAGCTTACTCATGGTGACGGGAATTCTGATGGAATTCTCAGCTTCAATTCCTACACAAATTGGATAAACAGGAACGCAAAATAGGGAATAGATTTATTAGATTTAAATTTATTCAGAACTGGATTCACAGAGTTTCGGCTCCCCTGCCGTGACTCCCAAGAGCTACACTTAGAGACAGAGTGTGTTTTTTATTGCTTTTTCCATTTGCGTGAATGAGGCTTGGTGTGTTAGTTTTGTCTGTTTGTGTTTCTTTCTCTCTCTTGCTCTCCCTCTATCTCTTCCCCTTAAGCCTAGTTCACACTACACGATTTTTAAGCCTGATTTGCCTGTTAGTGGACTCGGTGAACGTCAGGGGTAAATGCAGTGATCAATCGCCGGTTGCCAGTCGTTATGTGTGAACTATTCAACGATGCATCAAAACGGCTCCCCAACGCATCACTGACACATCGCATTAGCCAAATATCTAGCATGCCAAATATATGGAGGAGTCGGCCAATTCGACATCCACATCCAACCAATGAGAGAAGGCAGCTGGCAGAGCCTGTAGCTACTGTACTTTTTCACTGCAAAACACTTTTTACTCATCTCCAGCTCTCTCTGTCGCACGGACAATTTCCTGTTTCCCATTTCACGTGTGTTTTCAAAAACGTGGTTTGAAGTCCAGCCATTGGGTGACCCAGCCGTTGTCAGCTTGTGTAGTATGTGACCCCCTGTTACCTATCAGTCATGTAATGTGAATGCCACAATGACGCTCAAGACTCCCGTTACAAGAGGGCAAATTGTGTTATCTGAACAGCATGGCGATCGGCTGAGGCTGAAAGTCGTGTAGTCTGCATGAGCCTTTAGTTGGTAGCTGTGGGCGTTACCTCTGTCTCTCATGGTTTGGCGCCTTCACTCACCTGCCTAAGATCTACACATCTGATCATGCCAATCAGCCCCTCATCTTAAACCCAAACCTCAAATCCAGTCCCTGTCTGCTCTTTGAGTCATATACTATCTCTAGTGAAGCTTTCAGGTGTTTTGCTTGTGTGATACTAGGAATTTTGCCTTTTTGCTCTGTTTGTTTGCCAGCCACACAAACCTTTTTCTCTGTCTTCAGATTCACCTGCAACCAGATATCCTCCTCAACCTGCCCAGCTTGCCTGCCAGCTTACTCTGCTGCACACACCACACGGATCACTAACAATCCTCGCTCCACTTTCCAGCTAGCCCGCCAGACTCTCTAGCCCAGTCCAACTACACCACCCTGGGCTATTCCCCCAACTCAAGCCCCCTATTCTGTGTCATTAATTAAACTGTTTAAACATAAGTGCCTGTCTCCAGTCTGCTTCTCGGTTCTAGCCTTGAATCCTGACACACGGTATATGTATGGCTGGGGTACACTGGAAAAGATCTACAGACTTTCTTACAGTCTCTCCTGGAGAACATTTACAGTATTGTACTCATTTGTACATATGAAAAAACAGAACTACAGAAATAGTGCAAAGAATGAAAAAAGAGAGCATGAGAGTTGCTTGATCCATGCTTACTTCCTCACCTCCACACACCTTGCTGCGACTGCTGGGTAGGTTGGATATGAATTTTGGACTGGCAGTTTTAGAACGCTACCAAAATGTCAAATGAAGTCTCTCCAATTCCAATGTCGATGTCAGCAAGGTGTGAGGAGAAGGAGTTTCAGACATTGTCCAACCATCCAACAAGAACTTTGGTAGCATGTTGACAAGGCAAGTCGCTAAACCCAATGACGTACGACATACAGCAACCCTACTGCAAGACAACAACATTAATACTAGAAACTTTTGTTACATTCCAGATATGTTGGAAGACAGTGTTGTTGTTTTTCACTCAAGAGCCACAGTTTTCTCCACTGGTCACCACAGTTTGGTTAAGGTTAGGAAGAGATCCTGGTTATCACAAATAACCTATGGTGAAGAGATGCTTATAGGGAAATAAATTACAACAACTTTTTAGCCAATTGTTAGACAAGAAGATCAATACCACTCTTGCGTCTAAATTTTGTAGGCTACAAATTAAGCAAATGACTTTATGGGTGTTTGTAGGTGGACTTTGTTTTGCAAGGCTGACTACGTCCCCTGGTGTTTTTGTTAAGCTAAGCTAACTGGCAGTAGCTTTAACTGTACAGACGTGACAGTGGTGTTAATCATCTCACGTATGTTTCTATGTTCCACTGTGTTAAGTTTCTTCGCCACTGTTTTGAGTTTAGCCATTGTTGTTTGTGGTGTATAGACTACTACAATCAATGGAGACTGAACCTCAGCAGATCATGTTGGAGTTGGAGTTGACCGATGTTCAACAGCAACTACTTTTAATGAAATCACTAAAATGCAGAAACAAGAGAAGGCGGGGGAGGAGATGGTATACAACCCTTGAACCGGTTGAGGCAGAAGAGAAGGACAACCCGGAAATCTGTAGGACGAAATGTGATGCTGCCCAGCTGACCACATAGTTTTTAGATAGATATTAACATTATATGTCTTACCTCTGCATAGATTCGACACAGGAGCATAAATTGGCATTAACTCTCAGCCGGAAAGTGAAAAAGCATATTTCCCAACATTTCAAACTATTCCTTTAATGCTATAGGCAACTAAACAGTTTGTTATGGTGGGGTTAGGGGAATATTGTAGCTACATGTAACACAGGTGTATGTTAATTGTAGGTTTAGGGCTTAAACTTCAGTCAAGCCTGTCAAAATCGGATGTGCCTATCGACCAGGAATGGATGGAAAAACGTGGATATAATGCCTAAGATACCCTGCTGCATACAAACCACAGGTTGCCTCCTCCACCTTGCAGTGTACCATAGGTAGCCTATGTCACAAAAGGAAGATAATGGGACATTATGTGGCACAGGGAATACAGTAGGCCTAGATATAGCTTGCTCTCTTGCCTTCTATCTCGCATTAAACAATGAAGAGGACCGCATTAGTATTCTAGCCTGCACCCTTATCTCTCGCACTCCTCTTCCTCCTCTTTTTCTTAAGCTGCAACGTTGGGCAAATATTTCCTCCCTAACTTGACATTTTTCATCGTTCAAGCCCCAACCCCCCTCCCCCTCCCCCTCCCCCTGCTCCTCAGACGGCGTTTAAGACGATAATTGACATTCTCAGACAAGATCAGTGCTGACCTGGAAGCGAGCAGGGAGGCGTTTAGGCGGTGGCGAAGCTCACAATGCCTGCGCTGTTCTGCGGGTAATTACACGCGGGGCACGGAGATCGGCCGCTGCTTATTGAATTCATATCAAATAAAACTTCGGAGAAAGTGCCGGCCAACGGTGCGGTGTAGCAGTCCCACCATCCAACCATCCTCCCCACCATCACCCGACCTCCCTCCCTCTCTCTCTCTCTCTCCCTCCCACACCTCCCCCTCCGCCGTTCATCTACAGCCCAGTTTCTCTTAATTCACTTATTCTTTCATTTCTGCTCCCTCTCTCTTATTTTCCGGCTCTTCTTCTCCCCTCCACCACCCTCCCTCCCCGATATCACTTTCGGCTCATTGGCCTCTCTCTATGTTTCCCCCCTTCATCCTTTTCCTTTTCACTTCTGGAGTTCTATTTCAATTTCTTTATTGGATTCTCTGGCTGCTTTACTTTGCTAAAAGCTGGGGTCTCTTGTGTTATTATCCCGTGTATACCCCCACCCCCCAACTCAGCCCTGGCTGCGTTTCTGCCACCCACCACTCAGCGTCTGTCCTCACCTGGCCTCATGCTCTGCCACTTGTTATTTCCCTCACATGCCATCCTCTACTCCATTCTGTAATCATCTCTCTGCATCCAACAGCCTAATCAGCTCTTTGCACATTTTTTTATTATTCCTTTCAAAGGTCATGATTGACGCTGAGGAGAATACAGATTACTATATAGTGGTCTGCCCACATAATAGCAAGTTATTTAAAGCACGCTTGCATTTTTCCCCCCTTCCCTCTATCTCCAGAATACATGCTGTTATTTTGTCTCTTGCACTGCCGCAGTTTGTCCCCTCTCCATGAGTTCTGCTGCCTGCCACTTGGGGGCGACATGACCATATGCTTCCATTTATTAACTGATCTGCAACTGCAGGTCCACAGCCCCTGCTGTGTCTTATACACAGTCCACAGTCTCTGAGTAGCTGCACCATCCCATGGTCTCCCTCCTCCTAATCCTTCTCTCCATCCCCCCTTTCATCCCTCCATTGCCCCATCACGCACCCCCCGCACTTCTTAAATCAGCTGCGATAAAAACAGATGCCAGATTGAAATGTCACAAGTGTATCTCAAACTGCCAGAACATTAACCTGTTCACCCTTAGGTGCCTTGCTTTTCTCATATGATGGTGTGTGTGTGTGTGTGTGAGGCTAAAATGCGGTGGGGGCTACAGGGGCTGGAGCAGTATGTGGCGAAAGAGAGAAAGAGAAGGAGGTAGGGTGAACTGCCATTTATTAAGAGCCCTCATGGCTTGTACGGAGAGCAGGCAGATATACAGGCAGGCTGTGGGGGGAAAACAGACGGCGTAAGCAAAGTAGACAGAAAATACTCCAGTGGCGAGGGGAAGGAGGGAGGGAACGAGGGAGGCAGTGAGAGCAATAAAGCAGAGAGACAAGAACGAGCTATAGAAAAAGAGAGGCAAAAGGGTCGACTGAGCAAGAGACACAAAGTCAAAGAGACGAGCAGGAAGAAGGCGAGAAAGGTGAGAAGTGGGTAAATACTGAAGGAGAGGTAAAAGAGTGAACAGTAAAAGGTAAGGTTGGTTGGTCATAGTTAGGTTATGTATAGTGATGGCGGTGGGGGTGAGCACTGATCTGGAAAGAGAGTGAGTGGGGATACAGAACAGAGAGAGAGCAGAACAGAGTAGATATGTGTTACGTCTCAGTGGGGGCGATTTGGTTGATAATAGGCTGATAAAACCACCGCCTGCTCTCAATGCCTGTCATAAATCTTTCATTGTTACTCTCGTCTATTCCATCTCATTTTTATTATTTTTTTTCATTTTCACTTGTATAGCCATTTCATCGGCCTTCAGCCGTACAATACAACCGCCACAGCTGAAACAGGCCTGTGATGCATTTTAAAATAAGCACCACAGGGAGCATCAGGGAAAACAATGGCTGATGCTATGTCTTCCTGCCAGAAATGGCCAAGCCCACTGTCTTCGAGTCAAAGTGGATATGACTCTGAAATGAGACGTGTGAGGCCTTGAGGATTCTTTTTACATATGTGGAGTGGGATAAAAATGAAAAAGATTCTGAAAAGAAATCCCTGACTTTGGCATGTGAAACTAAGTATTAATATTGTCTAACCCAAGGATTTGTTGAGCTACATCACTACTCGGATGTCTCATATTTTTCTGTGCCCATTGTGCCTTCACCTGTCCTCTTAGAAAGTCCTCTTCGTCATTTCCACTTACAGCACTAGACTTAACTACATACCTCCCTCCTCTTCATGCCAGATCTCTTCCTAGTTTTTGTGTCTCCTTTCTCTTGACACGACAATAAATCACTGGGTCTGAGAGGGTCTTGTTTGCGTTGGGGGTAATTATATGTACCGTATGTAAGCTCTCAGGCCATGATGAATTAGCTGCCCTAAATAGGCCACTCCTGACTGACACAGGTGGCACTAGCATCAGCCACAACTAGACTAGCTGCTATTTATTGAAACAGAAATGGGAATACAGAGTGGAGAGGAGAGGCAGATGTGCTTTGTTGTTAGTTGCTGAAGCTACTACATCCACACAGATCCTGGAATTGCTGCCTGAAGGTCTCTTCATATGGTATGCATGTAGAGTCTGAAAGTATTTAATATTTCTCCTCCCCAGCCTTACAGACCATTTTAGTGATTCGGTGCAGTCTCACTACATGCCCAGTGCACAACACAGCAAACAGACAAAGTTAGTGGCTAGCTGGTTAACATTGTGGAACATTTAGCAGCTTGCTAAAAACCTAAGTAAGAAGAGCGAATATTATTGATATTATATTATTATAGACTTGCAATCATCAGGTTGCCAGAAACACAACTCCAAATTTCCTGCCAAAGTTGCTGCATGTGTGCTGAATGTGTAAACAGGCAATAGTTTGCTAACATGTCATTTCAGCTTTGTTAGGCTGTAACGTGTGGGACTGTCAGCTTAACTTGTTCCCAAGGGCTGGGAAAAATGAGAAATATATATGTGGTAACTGTAATCATTTACGAATCAAACTTTACAAAGCAATTATGTGCAGCAGCAACAACATGAAAAAGAGCACACGTGTATGGTGACATTAAAATTGCTATTTTATTAAGCAACTGTCAGTCTGGTACTGCACATTCATGTGGGGACAAAACCTTATCTGAAATCTTGTGAAATAATTATAATAATGTTTTAATATGAAATGCATATTTAAACGACAAAATTGTAATTTCTATCAGTCATGATAAGCAAATTAAGTGCTGAGATTTACAGATCAAACACATTGTTGTCCTTTGGCACTAAAACCTGGAAGTTTTTAGTGCCAAACAATATTCGAGGCATTTTATGCTTTTTAATAGCTGAGACTTTAGTGAATTAGCATCCCTGGCCTCTTCCAGAGAAGTAAACATTTTGAACACAAAAGGAGACACACATTGACTTCTAGCCAAGAAAAGGAGACTCCAGTCTGCCTATAATGGGATTTAAACAAAGACGGAAGTGGGTTGAGGTAGAATGCCTCGCTTTGCCCACGTACCCTCCGCTACGTGCCAGCCATTGTCGTCCCTCAGCTGACAAGTGATGTTCAGTGTGTTCCAAACGCCATGACAGAATGCTCTATCGTTCCGCGTCAGCCAGCCAGACAGAGGCAAGGAGGAGAGGGAGCAGGAATAATGTGGCTGGACTGAGGAATACGAAATGAGGGAAGAGGGAGAGATGGAATAGCGGCTGCGAGAAAGGGCAGGGAAGGAAGCAAACAGAGAAAATACATTTATCTTCTGGTATATGAATAATCTTTTGGCCCCCCCACAAAATCCACCCACCTTCCATCCATGCATAATGTTTTTCTATATCACTGGCAAAGGTGCCTGGGGAAACCTGTATGAGAGTGAGATGCAAAAGGTAAAGTAAGAAGAGAGAAAGGGTGAAAGAAAATGCCTTGCATACATATATGGCAGCCTCAGCATGTCTAGGAGATAGACACACACACACAGCTAGACATTCCCTAATGCAGCAGATCAGAGTTGTATTTATGGCTCTTCTGATGGTCACCATGACAATGTAACACATAGTGGATTTTTTTTCTCCCTTAGAGCTGCTCACCTACACACACACACACACACACACACACACACACACACACACACACACACACACACACGCATGTATACACACAACCTGTTAATGTAGTCAGGATAATATATTTGGGAGTGCAATTATGTGTTAAATCTGTTCCATCTAACCTTGAGGAGGGATCTCTGTTCTCCTCTGTCTCCTTGGCTGTGGCACCTCTGTCCTGCATTGTCTCTTGCTCTCCGTCCCCCATCCCCTCTGCCTCCTTTCTCACTTTCTCCTTGTCTCATTGGCACAGGCCTTGTCTCTCAGTGGAGGTGTGTGCAGATCCAGCTGGTGTGTGTCATGCTCTGCTGCTTGGTACTGCTCAGTAATGGCCACGATGGCCAAGAGAGCATCTGGACACACACACACGTGCTCGGGCGCGCACGCACGACCACACACAGGCAAGAGGAAGACTCACTAGAGACTCACTCGATCACTATTCATGCTCCTCATTACCATATTGCCTGGGCTTGGGGGGAGGGGGCTGGGTATGTGCTGTTGTTTTACCCTGGCGCGCCATCCAAGCACCTTGGAATAGCTTTCACTGTGATGACCATTGGCACATTTCCATTTCCATCAAACCAGAAAATGCCATGGGACCAAAGGTTTAAGCCTGAACTTAAAATTGCAGGATTAATGCCTAAATTGGCAATTGTAACAAAACAGTGCCAATCACAAGGGATCTGTGAACAAATCCATCTTGGTTACAAGTCTCCCAGTTTTTGTTTTGTTTTGCTGTTCTTTTCACAAGCCGATAACCACTCGGTACAGGCTTTCTCATGTCAGTCAGGTTGAGGGATCTCCAAACGAGAGCAGCACTGTCCTCATACATTTCAGTTTGTAGGTCAACAATTAAATCTAGAAATTCCAATTTCAAAGTTGAAGATTTGTTCCATTTAAACTGCATCATAAATTTGATTGCAGGGATTCTGAAAACCTACAGTTTGTAGGTGGTGGCTGTCATCTGACTCCATTCGACATTCCTCTAAAAATTCATCAGATCATTTTGGGTTTTTCATCATCACAGTTTTCACACAACTAACAGAATGAAGAGAAAGACAGATGCTGGACTGCATTTACGAATAAATTCATAACAGGCACAAACTCTGTGTGAGTTGATGGCACAATATGTTGCTTGGGTTTTAAGACTCTATTCATGGACCCTGTTGGGTGCCGTTGGCAATTTTGGTAACGTGCATGTAGACAGGAACGTTTTCGGCATGTTCTGGTCAGGTGGAGTCCTTTGTTTTTCAAATGCTCAGGTCTGCACGAAAAACAGACTTTGTTCCACATCAAAGCAGCCACGGATTTGTTAAGGATCATTTCATTTGCGAGTCTGCGGACTGACTTGTGCCCGGAAAACATGCATCAATTCCTGTCTGTCTCCCTTTATCGTTTTGTAACTTCAATATTTCCTTACCATCTAATCGCATTTATTTGAGTGATAATTCTAAACCCAGTGACGGCTATTTAGCCTGCCGTTCCTTAAGGGAGAAGCAGGCACACTCAGAGGAAGGCTTTTCACTTAGAGGACAGACAAGAATTCACTCAGGGGGATTACAGGTTGGCATTATATCAATGTGAAAACCCATCAAAACAGTGCCTACACACTGCACTGCTAGCTAAGCTGAACAGCTACAGCTTACCATAAGAGCTTATTTCCAATTTTTATATCACTTGACTTCATCCACTACAATCATAATCTGATTTTCTTAATACAATGTAGTTGTCCAAGTGCTCCATCATTTACAATTCAATTGCTACAACTTCAGGCTGCTGATTAAAATCAGGCAACATCCACACATTGAAGAGGTGGTATTATGCTCATTTTCAGGTTCAAAATCCTATTTAGGGGTTGTACAAGAACAGGTTTACATGGTTTAATTTTCAAAAAAGACCATATTCTTTTTCATTCTCCTCATTGCTGCAGCTCCTCTTTTCACCCTGTGTTGAAGGCTTTGTTTTAGCTATGGAGTGATACATCTTGTCTCTAAATGATCTTTGTTGGGAGTTGCACATGCATAGTTCCTAGTTAAGAACTACTAGCCAATCAGAAGCAGAGAAGGGCGGGTCAGCGAGAAGACGGTAAAAAGCTTCAATTCAGCAGTAGGTTACATGTTGCCGATCAGCTTGGCAACATAGACTGGAGCAAGAGTTTCAGAATGGTGAGTTATTAATCTGTAACAAATGCATCCATAAAGTTTTAACTGAACAACTTTATGTCCACTGACTGCCTGGAGGGTAGCTAGTGTTTGGAAAGGAGAGGAGGTGTGTGCTGCAGCTCAGTGTTTTTTTCAGAGGTGTTTTTGAGGGTGTGTTGGAGCTGCGTGGTGAGCTTGGTGGTTATATGAGGTGCATTTAGCTTTCATTCCTGTGATGTCACAAGGATGAAAGGGAAGTGGCTGGACTACAAACAAGCTGTTTTCAAGCAACTCAGAGCAGAGTTTTCTGTGGGAGATGGGAACTCCCTTTGGGGTGGACTTTAGGCTTTTTCACTTTGCAAACCTTGCAAACCTTTGCAAAGGAAAGAGCCAAAAACCATACTACCACCTCTTTAAAATTGAGTCATTAGTAGCACTAAACTGCCGGGCCATAGTACTCTGTACATCTGTGGTGCTGGCCTGCCTGGGCTTCATTGATGGATGAATAATGGTTTTAGGTTATCCCATTTGGCTAGCTATACTACACCATCAACACAGCTAACTGGGTGATAAAACCAAAATGTATTTCTTGAAATACAATGTGAAAATGAAGTGCCAATAGGAATGTTCCCATTTATTTGATTGGCAGGTGTCAGCCTGCCACTCAACCACCGTGATTTCTGCTGGCTTATCACATACCAATGGGCAAAGTCACAGACTCTAGACTCCTTTCTACAATCTATGTTCACCTTTTTGACATGGTTTCTAATGCAGGCTTTAGTGTTTCACAGACGTACATAACATCTTTCTATCACTATCAATCTCAGCATCAAACAGAGAGAGTGAACGTAAAAACAGGTGAGAAGAATAGACATCAAACAACTCCAACTACACAGATGAATATAAGTGCTGAGCGGAAGTGATCTCAGAATTCCGTCTTTGTTTTGACAAACATCAAAAACATCTGACATTGTAAATGATTGACCAACCCCAGATCAAAATCATATTCTGCAGAGGAAGTTCATAGACGCACATACACACACACATACACAGGCTTCACAACTTTGTGAAGCCTCATTTGCAGCCATAGCTACAAGGTTTAGCAGGTTTTCAAAGGGAAGAGTCAAATCAGAAGGTGGAGGAAATAGAGAAAATGAGAGATATTAAGAAGAAAAAGTAAGAAAAATTGTGTGAATGCACCCTGCTTTTTTAAATCATAAAGATGACAAGAAATACACAATAAAACAAATCAAAATTAAGAAAATAGATGTATTGATGGAGCTTATGTGATGAATACATGAATAAAAGCAGAAAGACAGAGAGAGAGGGGATGATGGATGATAAGGGAAACATGGGCAGAGCATATCCATGACTAAGCAACTTAGATGAAAGCTGAGAATATTGAAGATGAGAGAGGTAAAACAGTCCGGGAGTGTGGCAGCAAAAAGAAGCACAAGGTGGGGAATAGAGATGAGGCAGGCAAGATGGAGAGGGAAGTTGGGAGAGAAACAGTGTAATAACTTTTATAGTTATTATATCAATGTATGTAATTTGATATATCTGATAATGCACATAGTGTTACCTCTCATACAGATATCCCTCTCTAACACAGTCTCTTACTAAGGGATTATTTTACTTTTCCCAGCTTCTCCACTGTAAAACTCATTTTGCAGACAGTGCTTCTGTCTACTATAATCCATTTTCTTCACGTCTGTCTTAATATAATATTGACATGCACGCTGACAGGTCGCAGTATTCACTTCTCCTCTCCATACTGCTATGAAGCGATCCATGTATAATGTGACTACACGGTAACACTGAAGACCCACTGACCACGATACAAACTTCAGCCACTATTCATATATGGGATGTGAGCAAATCCCTTTGCATGGCATTGTGGGGTTCTAGGTGATGTGGTAATGCCAAAAAAAAGAGTTGATTTTCTACAGTGACATTTGGTCTGACAATTACTCGGTAATACATAAACTACATTAATTTGTGGGAGAAATTAGTGACATACTGGCATCAACACATTCAACCATGTTACTTTCTTGAAACAATTCTCTGAATGCAAGCCTGGATTCAATGCAAAATGTAAACGACACAACACTTAAATTTAAAATGGTTGTGATGTAGAACAATTTCATCTCTGGTAAAAAAAATTTTAAAAAAATAAACTAGAAGGAACACGTTTCAGCAGAACTCTATACAAAAGGAGGGATTAATTGCTCCTATCAGTGCAGTCTAATTGTGCCACACATCAAAACAGGCACTTTACACTTTGAACAATTGTGGAATGATCATAAATGTGCCTTACACTGCAAGCTCATTCTTCAGATTTTGAAATTTCTGTGATAGCTCACGCCGACAAGTTCAGAATTACCTGCGGAATGTAATGTTTTTCAGGTGGAATGTGTAGGTAAAGCCAAACAAGACGCACATCTGGGAGTTCATCTATTACAAGGCTGCCTCTAGGACGATCGCTACTCTTGAAGGGTTCAGTTGAGGCGATGGGGATGGGTATGGACCCCGTTTTCCTCAAAGCGTAGGAGGACTGCTGGGATGTCCAAGGAGCCTGCATCATCAAGAGTTTAAGAGACAAGAAAAAAAGGAGATATTCATGTTAATTCCGATTTGCCTCAAGGCCTGACTGTAATTGTGAGAGGGTGTGTGGTTAAATCAGCCACAAAGTACTGTCTGTATTCTAGGTCTGTCTGAATTTTTGCTGAGGAGTTATTTAGTTCCACTGGGGGGGGGGATCATTCATTTGTCATTTTTTCCCCCACTTGTTTAATCTTGCGACTGTATATATCATGTGTCTTCTAGATCCCGTTTGCTCGTTCACCTGCACTTATACATTTCGAACTCTATCATTCTGTCGTGCTGCTTTCCAAGACAGCGATATTATTTTGGTGTTTGCCAAATGTTTAGTTTGTTGTTCCGGGCCCATTGGTAGTCTTCTTTATCATTTTTGTAAAGGTGTGAAACAAAACATATGCACAAGAATGAAGCCCTCAGCTTTTTTTTTGAATTCTCTGCAGCGTAAACGACAATAATAAACAGGAGAGGCAAATTATGACAGACAAATTAACATGATGAAATGAACTAAAATTCAATGAAACTGTTACCCACTAGCACAGATGATATAGCACAGGTGAGCTCCAACTGCAATAATAATTGATAATAACAAAACAAAGTTACTCACAGATCTGTTCTTAAGTAACTTAGATGCATCATCCCCAAGAATGTCAAGAAGTCCCCTAAGGACAAGTCACTAGATGGCTGTTGACTCAATGGTTTAGAAGAGGGTACAGCATCCATATGAACCAACTAACATATTTTCGCTCTTCTCTGTGGGTATCTCTACATACAGATAGTCTTAGTTTTGTTTGTGTAGGTTCTGAGAAATTTGTTTCTGATATTTCTGCCTCCAATTGTTTGTGGTGCTCAAAGCACTTACCAATTAATTTGAAAAGCTTAACGCCAATGACTATCTCTCTTCTGTCACTGTTAGTGGAAGTTCCCAAAAAAACTCTCTCCTGTGTGCTATGTGGCTCATGTAGAGTAACAAGGGAATGGAAGGGAACTGTCTGGAAAAAGATGTAGCCATTGATTTTTAAAAAAAAAACATCTTTCAGTGCTGTGAGTATCACACACTCTGCTCAACTCTATTTACCTCCTGCATTAAGGAGGAGGCAGAAATGTCAACGTGATTCAGATTTTCAATAAGAGGACATGCTCCTTTCACGCAGTAGTTCTGACCCAAGGGGGGGTCTTTCATCATCTCTTTTTGAACAGTTTTTATTTCTGAGTTTTGTTAATTCAATATGACGATTCACTTTGAGGACGCACTTGTGTATTACCCCCCACCACCCCCAACCATGGCAACATCATAGGTACTCAAAATTGACACTACATAAGTAAATTAATAAATGATAATTATAATAAGGACATTGATTAATAGAATAAAAGAATAAAATGAATTTTATTGACAATGAAATGTCAATGCTGTGATATGTCACTAATCTATGCAATAGTTCACATCCAACATTCCTAGCTGCATATACTAAGGTCTTCACTCAGCCATAAAGTTATCAGCAAGGGAAGCTGATGGTTGTATGAACTCATCAGTACTCTTGGAAAGCAAATCAAATATTAGCTGCCAAAAATTTGACAACTAAGGACAATCCCAAAACATGTGCATTAGTGTAGTGCAGCTTGCAGCGATCACAGATAGGGTCTAGAGATTGGGTGAGAACTGTAATAGTCTAACTTAGGTCCAGTATAGCTTTCTGTATACGCAGAGTCTTTTTATTCCAAATGATGGAAGAAAGCTTTCTGTCTAGGGAAATGAAGAACTATTTGGTTTAAGAAGACTGATACACACATTCATTCATTTTTATGGTGTGAATCCTGCCTGCCAGAGACAGGGGTAAAAGATTCTAATGATCAATGTCTTCCTTATGGGAAGACAGGTGAGGGGGGAAATTTGCTGAAAACAGGTCTTTAAAATTGTGTGTTACCCAGATCCCCAGATATTTTATTTTGTCCAAGCACACTTTAAACGGCACTGTGTGAATGAACTGGGATTTTCTCTCTGCCAGATTTTCAGCCATCAGTTAGTTTTTATGCATGTTTGTTTTGTAGCCAGAGATTTTGCCAAATTCGCTCAAAAGATTAAAGACTGCAAGAAGAGGAACGAAGGGTCAGAAAGGAAGGGTCAGACAAATAAAGTAACATATCATCCGCATATAATGAGATTTTATTTTCCAACCCTGCCCTTGTAACCCTAAAAATTACCTTACTGTTGCACATAGCTATTGCCAACAGCTCAAGCGTGATTCCAAAAAGGAGGGTGGATGGAGGGCAACCCCTGTCTTGTCCCCTGTGTTAGTAGAAAAGGGGGTGAAATATCATTATAGTACGTGCTGCTGCCAGTGGCAAACTATATAAGATTTTGTTTCATGATAAAAAATTAGGCCCAAATCCAAATCTCTCAAGGGTATGAAATAAATCAAAAGTCTTTTCAGCAACTAAACATATAAGCACTTCTTCAGTGGCTGGAGAGGGGCTGTAAATACTGTTATACAGACGGCGGATATCAAAGGAGGTAGTCAATTTGTTATGAAGCCTGTCTGGTCTGATGAGATTGGAAGGACAGTTTCAAGATGGCGAGTAATCATTTTGGCCAAGATTTTGCTGTCTATGTTAAGCAAAGAGATAGGGCGATAAGAGCCACATTCCAGCTTGTTTTTGCCTTCTTTCAAAGCAACTGATATGGTGGCTTGCTGTGATGTTTCAAGCAATGTGTCGGCTAACAAGGAGTTATCATATGCAGATTTTAGGATGGGAGTCAATTGTTTTGAAAACATTTTGAAAAATTATGTTGGAAATTCATCTGGGCCAGGAGACTTTCCACACTCCATACTCCTGATGGCCATCTAAATTTCACCAACTGAAAATGGGGATTCTTATTAAACTGTCTTTGCAGGATCTATATTGGGTACCTCAACACTCTGAAGGAACGATATGATTAAGTGATCATCCCTTAGCGATTCTGATATATACAAATTATGATAAAATCTCATAAAGCGTGAATTAATGGTGACATGACCTTACCAGTGTCATCACATATCTCAGGGATTGCCTGACATGTTGCTTTTTGGCGGTGCCAGTGTGCAAGAATCCTCCCTGGTTTATCGTCATGTTCATAATATGTGAGGTGAGATCTGATCAATAGATTCTCAGCCTTCAATGTAGTTAGAAGGTGAAATTCTGTTCGGGGAGTAGGTGTTCCTTAACACCATCAGCTGAGGTTGATATCGCATGTGAATCAAGGTTGCCAATTTTGTTAGTTAATTCATTAATACAGCTGTTTCTAGGTTTTCGCAACTGTGCGGTATAAAAAATAATGTGGTCTTTTAAATAAGGTTTAAGTGCTTCCCATATTATTGATGGTGACACATCAGGTTTCTGATTCATTTCTAGATATAGGGTTTAAAGCCTGGTGCACTCTGTCCAGCACAGGAGAGTTTTCCAGCTGGAAAGCTTGCCGTGGCTGTACTGCAACTATGCCCCTCTTTTACACCAACAATTCGTATATTGCTGAATCTAGATCTACTTTCCAATGATGAGAACAGCTCTTTCATAAAGGCCACAATGACAGTCAGGTCTTCCGCTCTCTGAGACACTGAAGCGAAGATCTCTGAAGACACTGAAGGAGTCACCTGAGTCACTCAAGGCCTCGAAGAAAGAGTTTAAGTCTTAACAGGCCTGGTCGCTAAAGTGTCAGGCCTTTGGTGTTTCTCCCAGCCATGCCTTCTCTTCGGTTAGAAAACAAGTGAAATGAAAGACTATGGGCGATTTTGGCAATGTTGTACCAAAATAATTAATTAAATGACAACATGTTCTGATGAGCTCTGCAATACACCAGCTACTCCATTGCTCGCCCCCCCAAATCATCTCTTGCCAATGCCTATGATGAGAGGTTTTGTCCAAATCCTCTGTGTCAGAAGATGACATCTGCTTTTGTTCAACCTTATTTTTATGAGCTACATCAACACAAGCTTCACCAATCTTCTAACAAAGATTTCAGGCTTCAAATCCTTCAAAGTATGTTCTCTGTGTGCTTTACTTTTGTGTGCATTGAAAGTGTTCTGATGTTAACATCTTTATAGGAGTTGTTCTCAAACCTGGTTGATAAATAATATGTGTGGTCCATTTGTCCAAATTTCACTTCTCTTCTGACTTCTAAAGCAGACGACAACTACTGCTACTAATGCTTCTTCTTATTCTTCGTACGTATTCAACTTACTTGTACGTATTCAAACACACTCTGTGGAGCTATTTCGGCTGCTCAGGGGCTCAGTTTTTGCATAACGTCCGTGTTTTAGTATAATGTTTGAAAAGCTGTATGTAACAGGACAGCATTTGCATTTCTAAAACATTTCAACATGAAACTGCTGTGCTTAATAAACAAGACTCATGTTAAAATTTGGAAGTTAAAGTAAAGTAGCTGGGTTTGTTGACAAAATGAAGTAGCAACAGGGCCCGGAAAAATGTAATTAAATATTTTGGATTGCTAATTACCTCTGCCAAACAGCTTTGTGGAACAGCAAAAGTTGAGAGTGGCTAAGTTAATTAGTTACAATGATAATGTGTTGTTGATCAAGCTTAAGCTTCAATGATGATTTAAGATCATTTCTTTCCATCACTTTAACATGGAAAACAATTCACCAAGTTCCAGAATGAGAAAAACAGATGGAGAAAATGGCATCTTCTGGCAGAAATGGCACAACATTCTTAGTATCATCATCAAACAAGCCCAGACTAGTCTTCAGTGTTTTATTCAATGAGAATCTGGCAGAGTGCTGCAATGCTGAAAGCTGGGGTGAGGTCCAGGCTAAAAATAGATATTTTAACTTTGTTCAACTTAAAAATACAAGTGCACCCTGTGTTTGCCTCATAATAGTAGTAACATGTATGTTGCATAGATGATAGAAAATCTAAACCCTTCTTTTAAAGTATTGTCCAATATTTTAAAAGTGAATCATCAACATGTCATTCTGCTCTGACACATTATCCAACACAACAGAACAAGCAACAACATAGTATGACTGATGTGGGTAAACTGTTCAGTGTCAGCCATTAAAGGCATGATGACTAAAAATATGTTCAATATGATCAATTTTCCTGCAAAGCTTGATGAGACACAAACACCCTGCACACGCACCAACACTAAAAAAATCACATACATTAACACACTTTTTATCTAGTTGGAAAGAGTTTTCCAGCTGTCACAATCCAATAAATATTTAATATAGCCAATTTGAATTCACAAAATTCAAAATGTTATGCAGTAATAGGAGAATCTGTACTGGTTCATCAATGGGTGCTTCTAGTGTCATCCACATCTGCATCTATGATATATGAGGTCCCCCCTATTCCGCTGATGAAATCTCTGTGGCCATTATACAGCAGCAGGGGTGATGTGTGTGTTCCATCTGCAGTCTCTAAATTAAGGGATGTACTGCACATTCCTAAATTGCTGAACAATTATGCAAACTTTAAACAGTGTGGATAACTCTATTACAGTACATCATTTGAAATGGCATTGAGCTGTAGCAAAATATGTATATGGCCTTCTGTGCCCTTAGATTGGGGCTATTCCTCACAGACTCTATTGTAGGAAATGTCTTCTAGATATGTCCAGAGCGCAAAGATTTCAACACAGAGAACATGTTTTCCTAGATTTTTCAGTCTTTCTTTCCAAGTTATATGAAACGTTCTTTATGAATTTTTCCTGCCCCATGTCTCTGGCCCTAACCCTAAGTTCTTGAGATTTCCTGCTAGCCTGCGAACAAACAAACGAGACAATTTGATTAAAAAAAACATGACCCAACCAACTCTGGAGTGGAAGGTAATAAAGGCCAGACTGAAAATGACCAGAATAAACCTTTAACTGAAGGTTGAACAGAGGGACTCCCAAAAATCCCGCTGATATCTGATGCTTGTGTGTGCATGGCTGTGTGCATGCATATGTGTATGTTTGTTTGTGTGTTTCCGCATTCTTACTCTCAAGTTTTGTTATGGCTTTCACTAATTAAAAAAGTACTTACATTACTTCACTAATTCATTTACAACAAAGTAAGTGTTTACTTGTTTCTTAACTTTTATTACTAAGCACAGGTCAATCAAAGGTGCCTTTAAATGATTACAAATCCCATACGTCACCGATTCTGCATTCAATATGTGTAGAAATTAAAAACATTATTTTTTAACAAGTTGCCAGTGTAGATTTTAGAGGTATTTACTGACCATCACCAGCTACCTTAATGTCACATCATGAATGGAAATGTTTTCACTTACTCCTGTTAGTTCTAAAATGCTTTTGTATGGTTCACTTACTGTAGAAGGCCTACATACTGAAGTGCATTTCAACAGTGATGTGACCGCTTAGCTTGGGTAAAAACAGTGAACAAACTACCATTAATGACTACAACTTTTTGAACTGAACCGAACAAAATGATTCAAATTAGCGAAGTGATTTGTGATTTACACCTGTATGGTGTGTGGGATTTATACACCCTCCAATCCCAAAGATTATTCTAACATAGATGTATAAATAGATGAATATATATATATATTTATATATATAAATAACATAAATATAAATATAGATATAAATAAACTGCAACAACTTTGGAGTCTAAGTCATGCGGTAGAAGCAAGCTGCCTGCCCACACCCCAGTCCCCGTGCTAAGCTAGCACATACTGGACAGGTCTGTCAACTGAATGTACAAAGACTGAATCGATATTATCCATGAAACTCCATAACTGTGTATTCACACTTGCCGTATTTCAGTTGTTGCTTCCTATGCAAGCCACATAACGGCTATCATTATATATCATTATATATTAATGCAGTAAATCGGTGATGACAGGATAATTACAATAGTTCTCATCCAACCAACTAAGAGTTTTCTTCTCTAGCTTCTGTAAGATCATATTGAATTCTCCATTACCACAGACACAATAAAGCTCACCTCCCTTGTCAAACACCCATTCATACCGCGAGACCTCATTTCGATGCTGATGCCTCATCAAAGAGCTTGATGTTGAAGAACAATAGCTGAATAACCTTGTCATTTCCAAGACAATATGTGAACTCTTTTTATAGAGTCCTCAGGTTGAAGGAGATTTGAAATAAAGAAGTCAGTAAGATAGATTGAGGTTTCTAAGATATCGCTGGGAGATAAGAGGTCATTCAATTCCCAGTAAAAAAAAAAAAAAAGTCTCAACTGAATAGACTGAAGAGACTGCAATTCGTTCCAACCTCCAATTATTGCTTGCTTTCCTATTCCAAGCTATGCCGACTGGCTTTGTCCATCTCAACAGCTTTGTATTTACTAAAAGAGTCACAACTGCTGTCTTTCTGCCTCTTCTCCACCTCTAGTTCTCTACCAAAAAGTTCTCTCAGCTTCTTAGTAATCGTCAGCCATGCATAGGAAATAAATTGACTTGTCAGTGGACGATTGCTTACGTCTAGTTTGCCGTCTCATCTCTTTCCCTTCCTTCCTTCTGCTCTTTCCAACAACTACCTCCCTTTCCTTCTTTCTTTTCGAAAAATGTCCCTTCTCTAATCGCTCCTCTCTCTTCTTCCCTCCTCTTATTTATTTTCTCTTCCTATCATTTTGGTTATCATTTTCTTTCCTGAATGTGTTCTTTGCTTCTATATTACCCCCCCTCTTCTTCCTGGCTGTGGGGTGATGTATGGTCCCTGTCAGCGCTGGAATCAATGGGACGCCGGTTGTTTTAATTTAGCCTGGGAGCCCAGCGGATCCAGATCCTCAGCGTCATGGAAGAGCGATGGCAGTGGCCTTTCTCTCCTCTGTTTGTACTCCCCTCCCTCTGTCCTCCGTCGCTCACTGCATTGATCAACACTTAGCTCCCCTTGGACAATGCTCTGCAGAGGCCCACACCATCTGAAGGCTTTAGAGAACAAGTAAGCTTGCCTCCTGTCTGTTAACATGCTCTGGATTCGCATCAGTACCAATCGATGAGCTGCCTTACAGTCTGAGATGCCTACAAAGCATGGTAGTGTGGTGAAAAGCAAACGGATGGATAGGTTGAAGCTGCCACCTGCCTTGACATGATGTAGGCTAGCGCATAAAAAAAGCAGATGAACTCATAGCATGGACTTAACAGTGCTATGCTGTGACAGTGCAGCTTTGAGGATCTGTCTTCAGTATGCAAAAATCATCCTGATGGACTGATAAACAACTGATAATAAGCTGAAAGGTAAAAGGTTGGGCGAGCTTCATTTGAGCCATGATCTGGGGCTCATCAACCACATTTCGCCTGACAGTTCCTCCTCTCATTCTGTCTCATATCATTTTCCTCCCCTTCGTCATCCTTCTTCATCACCACCCATCGTTAATACAAATCATCTCTCCCCATATTCCCCAATGGCAGGCTTGAGCGAAAGCCGTCATGCAAAGCTCACATCGTGGGCTAAAGTAATTAAAGTGGCTGCTTTGAAACAAAAGGCTGAATGGAGTAGAGCTTTGGAGAAAATGAAAGAAATCTGCACAGAAAGAAGGGGAGGCAATCAGAGAGGTGGGTTCCACCACAATGGCTCTGTTGATGAGAAATGTGCTGTACACACGGGTCATGTATTATTGGGTTTTTACAGATGTATGCATGACGTGACACAGAAAGTTGGAGGGGTTTGTTTGTTTAAACCTCAGCACATTTACATTCAAGAATTAATGTAACAATATTGTCAGAGCTGTAATCTAACAATGAGTTATTTTCCTCAATTCCTCAATCTTTTCTTTTCCAACTAAAATCACACAACTCACTGAATAACAGTGTTTTAATTAATAAAAGGAACAAAAAAGATACATATATGTAGAGAAAGAAAAAAAAACTACACCAAAGATGATCCTTCATCCTCAAGGCTTCAAAATGGACAGACAAATGTAAGTGTTTGTTTGACAGCTGAGCCAGAGAAAACAACTTCCTCTGGTAACTGTAGCTTATCAACCAAGGACAGACAGAAGAATGACCACAACATTTGGCATCCAATCTGACTGATAATGGCATTTTCAGGTCACATAGACTCATTGTTTTTTGCACTTCACGGTACCATGTCTCTTGTGTAGTTTTTCATGATTTCACTCAGGTGACTCAGGTTGGGTGAAGGGTGTGCACAGGGTTGGACCACAAGAGACTGTGATGCCAAAGTCCTGCATGTGGGTTGATTTTCATTTTCGTATGGGTCAAAATTAGGGAAAGTTAATGTGTTTAAATGGTAATGAAGTAAACACATGTTTCATCTTTCAAGATCAAAATGTTCCCATAACCTTTATCAGATATTATTGTGGAAGTTTTGCAATTTTGCAAATATGTTGACAATGTCTCCCCATTATTTTAATAAAAACACAATCTGGACAGTATTACCTTTCATTCAATACATATTTGAGGTTACACGTTAAACATGGTTGCAACATATGTCCATGATTGCAGAGACATTAACATGGAAGCTGAGAGTGTTGCAGTTCAAAGTTGTGGCTGCTTTTCTGGCTGCAAGGAAATGTCAGGAAGTGATAGCATGGGGATGCTTTATGGTTTATACTTTATGCTTTATGCAAATACATTTCTAAAAGAAATCATCTGATTGGCTGAATGTGAAAGAATATCTCTGTCTACATAGACAGAGAGACAAGAGCATCTATATTGGCATATGAACAGATATTTTAATTTAATTTAATATCAGTTGATTTAAATATTCATCATTGTAAATTGTACACCCATGTTTACCATTACACATAAAAAACACGGCAGAAACATGACAAACTTTTTACTATGGTGGAACATGAGAGAGTGAAAACAGGAGGGTTAGTGCAAACGTAGGATTGATGGTTGTAGGACGGGAGCATTGAGGTGAAGGTGACATGGTGTCAGAGAGCACCTGTGCAGTTCCCTGGTCTGCAGTACACTCCATTTAACATTACAGCACTGTGAATGTGTCAGAGGGAACCAGGCAGAAGAACTGTTAACTGTTATTTCAAGCTGTCACCTTGGATCTGTCACACAATGCCTCATAGCACTTCTCCATTTATGACACAAGAAAAGAAGAGTGTAGGTGGCATATAAGGAGAAAGAAACATACTCAAAGACAGATGCAGAATTATTATGAATAAGAAAGCTGCTTTGCACCTGTCAGAGAAAAAAAAAGTAAACGATAATGTCCATGTGATACTCAAACAATTTATGGATTTGAAAATTTTATAAGAAGCGTAATCACCACAGCTTGTGAACACAAATAAAGCAAAGTACATAATGATGATGTTGTTGTGGCAAATTTCTTTAGAAAGTCTTTGAATAAATTGTCTGAGAATGCACCGAAACAAAGCTGTACTGAAAAATTAAGCATGTAGGTAAATGAAAAACACATAGACAGAAAGTGATTCAAAACAGGATCCTGGGTCCCCCCTTCCCTCCTCATTCGATCTAGTTTTGCAAAGGTGTGTAGCCTCCTCCCTGCAGCCCCCATTTGTGACACAAATGGCACAAACATTAAAGTGCATAGCGACAGTTCACAAAACTTCAGGAGCTGCAGAGCCAGAAATTGTGCCTCAAAATATGGTAGCTTGAAAAAAAACAACAACCCTGTGCTGACTGTTTGATTTAGACGACAGAATGCTCTGTCGTCTAAATCACATTTTCTCCAACTGGATTATCACAGAATTTATATTTAGTTTCCAAATACTTAAAGACACTGTGCATATTTGACTTGTCAACACAGTAACAGCTACACACAGCATCGGTTAAAGAAAGTTTGATCAACACATGATGTTGACTTTGATTAGCTCATATATAGACATTGACTTAAAAAAACAAAGAATAAAGGGTTCAGTATTCTTTAGATAATCTAGTTTGTAGGACGTCTCTACAAACAGATTGACTTAATATTGACTGTTTCATTATTGTCATGCTTAGCTTCTATTTCTGTTAGTTGCTGTTTATATTTTTGAGTAATTAGCATGCAGCCGAACACTTTATGCCAGAGATTTCATTGTGTATTGCATCTTTGGCTGCCAGTGTGACAGACGAAATAATGTGTATTACCAGTAAGTCAGAGCAAGCAGTAGCTCAATTAATAGGTTCATATTAGTATTTTTCCCATTCTCTTACTTTTATGTTATATCATAGTTTATGATTAATTAGTTTATTACAATGCCCGTTATGTAGCCACAAAGAGCATGTAAGCTTATCACCACTAGTTTGGATTTCCATTTGTTTCATCTTTTGATATCCTTTAACACTACGCTGTACATTTTTATTTGCTATTCACATCACTTCTCACTGATCGATCACTGTGTTGCATCATATCAGTGATTTCACCCCTCCTCTCTTTTTCAAATACCAAAAAGGCTCCCAAACTGTCATCCTTCCTCTGATTATATGTATGTGGATCACCTAATTAGGATGAGGAGAGATCTGATATAATTTTCCAATATTTTTATACAGTTTTTGAATAAAGAAAAAAGAAAAGAAAATTGATCACATTGCTTGTCTATAACATTAAAATAATAATAGCAATCAACTACTTTGGCTTCAACAGCTGGCATTTTTCGCAAGGTATTGAATGAAGTTCTCTATTGGTATCAATATCACTTTAAGGCTACTGGTTTTGGTACTGGTATCATAAAATTTTAAATGATACCCAGCCATAGTTACAGGACAGTAATTTTGTGTTCACAGCATCAGTTTAACATCAGCAGTAGAAAGAACATTGTGAAAGTTTTTGTCTGTTCAGTTTTCATTCAAATACTCCTCTTTTCAGGTATGAGTTTTAGTGTTTTCCAGAGTTTTATGTGAAGGTGTATATGTGCCAAGGAGTGTTTTTAACACGGTATGTCCACACTTTGTGGCTTAAGTTAATTACAGTCAGCTGGTCCTGAGGCTCTCAGCAGTAACAAGTCCCCAACAGCCTCAGAACAACAACACCAACTCAAACAGACCAAACCAAATTATCAACAAGCAGAAAGAAAAATATACTGAATACTGGAAAGGCACAACAAAAACTCAAAGTAAATCACAATGTTATCTGACCCTAAAAAGAGAATTCACACTGGCAAATTACCTGAATACAATAAAATGTCCTAAACTAAGAAAAATGTTGACAATATACAGACTGAGTGAACACAACCTGGACATAGAAAAGGGTTGCCACAGACAGAGCTGGCTACCACAGGAGGACAGACTCTGCTCCCAGTGTGAGACAGGACAGGTAGAGACAGAGCTGCACTTTCTAACCTCATGCCCCAAATATGAAACACTAAGACAAAAACACTTTGCAAACATTGCCCAAATATACCCCGAATTCGAATTCCTATCAGACACACAGAAACTCCCCTATTTACTGGGAGAAAAGCCCAAATGTGAAATAATTGCTGCAATATATGTCTCCACATGCCATGAAGTGAGGACAACCAGTGGAACCTCAGACTAATAAATAATTGTACAGATTTTAAAATTATTATTATTTTGATCGTTTGATATTTTAGTAATTGTTTTATTTTACATTTTATACTTACCGTATATACTTGATTTTTTTTGTCTATTAATATAATTATATATGTTATATATACACACACACACATTCTACTGTTTCATGAATTTATTTTATTTTAATTTAATTCTTTTCTAGATATTTTTATTTTTAACACACACACATACACACTTCCCATTTTATTTATTTATTTTGTTTTAACTTTTTACTGTTTTATTTATTTATGTTCTCATTTTTTTGGTTTTTTTTTAAACAAACACACACGCTTACTGTTCTGCTTTTCCCATTCCCATTTCGTTTTTAGTATACTTTTATTTCTTTTAGCACAACACACACACACAACACACACACACAGTTTTAGTTATTTTATTTTTAGTATTTTTTTACACAAACACATATGCTTTGATTACTTTGCACTTTAATTCTTAAATGAAATGTATGGGTTTGATTGTTGTTATGTTATATGTATGATGCTTTGGCAATATTGCTTCACAGTCATGCCAATAAAGCAAAATTGAATTGAATTACACAACGACGAGTAAGCTAGCTATATTAGCCTTTAGTATGCTAACCGAAACTGTGGACGAAAGAGCGGCACATAGTAGCCATGCACTATACCTGTCATAGTGTTCTGTATTTAGGTGGCTGAAATGTACTGACTACTGTTAGTGGTGTAATCATGAGTTTTCATATGTTATGAACAAGTATAGTGTTAGTATTTTTTGTGTATGTGTGCAGCTGTGTTTGTTTACTCTGTAGTTAATAGTGGAAAATATCACTGTGTTGAGCTGACATGATAGCTGATGAGCTGGCATATGGTTGTTTTGATATACCAGTTACACACATGATCTGAGGAAAGTTTGTGTCTGTCCAGCTTGCATCCCCTTTTCAGGGTTTCTACACAAGCTCTGACATTTTCTTGTCAAGCGGTTTCAGTAATCATCTTTGACTTGTGATTGAAAAGCAGGTGTCCTTTTTATCTTCTTCATTATATCAGTTCCCATGTCAAGAAATTAAGGTTCTAGTCTAGGCTTGAATGTTCAGACATCTTTGGCCAAAATCAGTCCTTTTGGAAAACAGAATTTGTTCAGCTCAGGTCATCTAAATTACTGCCCACTAGAATTAAACTGATAAAGACCTTTAAATGTTTTGAGGGGGATTGTGTGATAATGCAAAAACACCTACAGGCTTCTCAGGTGAAAGCAGACTGGCAGTCAATTTGCTTTACAATGCCAAAGCATCCAGAATAAAATCAGCTTCACTGCTCATAAATTAGCATGGAGCGTCATGGCTAATCCCGTTAGCTGAATCATTGTCACGCACAAGTGCTTGACTTTTTCCACCTCACACATGTCACACATAGTATATTTATGGGTCTAAACCTGCTTCCATTTCACATGTTTAGTTGTGATGCCAAGAAAGACAAAATCTTCTGGTCTAGCCATCTTTTGTTTAATCTAGGATGGTCACAGCTTCCGGAAAGATGCGGAAAAATTGGTCTTAAAGACCTAAATTAAAGATCTAAATCAAACCCATGCTGTTTGTAGAGAGAGCATCACAGCTGAGCGCACAGCGAACACAAAAACCGCAAGTCAATACAAATAAGTCAAGGAAATCTGATGGATGACAACTGTAAACATATTCTAATTCAATACCGAACTGAAGCAAGCTAACGTTTGTCATAGCAATTGTTCTGTAGAGAGCACTGATGGCTCTAAGTTTGTTTTGGTAAGTGGACTAAATTAATTGAATCATTTTCCCTGTATTAACTTGAGTAAATGCAATTTTCAGCAACACTCTGAATCAAATGAAAAACTTTGTTTAATGCTTTTTCCTTATCAAACCTGGGTTGATGCACGCTGACATTACGTAAACCGATGGTCTACAGTGTGTTGAAAAGACAAATCAAACACAGGCTTTGACAAGCTGTCACCAGAATAAAAAAGAAAACTGCAAGAAAATACAGAATTTTCTGTGATGGCAGTACCTGACTTTCTACTCTGCCGTTACCTTGGAGACAGGGAACAGGAAGCATACAGACCCACATATATGTGCACACATACATTCACGCCCAGTCACACAAGAGAAAGTGCACCAAAAGTGGAAAGAGAGGGCAGAGGAGGGGGGAATGGGCAGTCTGACATTTCAAGTTGAGTTCAGTGCTACAGTGCGGAAATGTCATATTATTTGGCCAGACACATCTATCAAAGTCATGAAGAGTCTCCTAACAGTGGACAGTAAAATAATTATCACTTCATTACATCACCCTTTTGTGTCTGGCTCTCTATAACTGCATTTTCCTATTATTCCTATTCTGCACACACACACACACACACACACACACACACACACACACACACACACAAATGCCCTCAAATGTATAAATGGATATATATTTGCACACACTTGTTAGCTTTGAATTTCTTGATCAATGAAACTTGACCTCACACACGTGGGAAATGCTGGCAAGCACTTTGTTTTCTCCCATTTTGCAAGTGTATTTGGTAGATTGCATTCTCTAGTGAAACATATAAAATCCATTTGAGAACCCCAAATGACTCACTAGTACTTCTATAAAAACATTGCTGTCTGTGGAAAGTGGAAAAAGATGGAAAAGCAGTGGACGCTAAATAGTGGTCAACCGCACACGCACACACGCAGACACGCACACATATTTGCCCTCTGGGTATTCAGAAATGTCAAGAAACACATCAAGCTGTCAGTCACTGACTCAAAATGGAAGTATACAGTATAAAACAGGAGCCCTCTCCCTACAAGATGTGCCACCATGGGATACAGCATCCAGAGCACAGCAGTGCCCCTACGGCTAGCAAACAGTCATCACAAACTGGAGCTGCAGGACTCAAGCGCTCCTCCAACAGCCGCCACCCCACCCGTAGCCGTATCCTCACCCCCTAAGCCATCATTACATGTGAGTGAGTAGCTTAAAGGCCATGTGCTCCATTTGGAGAAGACAAAAGTACTTGCTCGGACACAACGCAGAATTATTGCAGAGGAAATGGTGAGCCTGCTGCTTTGCCCAAAGGCATTAATATGTTTTTCTGCAGTGGAGTGGACCACCTAGAGCAGTGCTGCTAGTAGAGGAGAGGGAGGTAGAAAGAGGGAGAAAGACTTATTGTGAGGCTAGTGGCAAAATCTACATCCACAAAATTCTTGTGCTGAGAGAAAATAAAAGAGAGATAAAGAATATACTCCGATTATATAAAGGGAGCTGTTACTCAAACAGCCAATAGTGGGACCAAATTTCTCCCATTTAACTAAAAAAGACCGTCCAGCAAAATGTGTGTAGAAAATACTAATGTACCATTCAAGTACTACAATATGAGTCAAGCAACTTACAGAGCTATAGTGCTCTTACGTTAAAGCTGTTAACTAGGAAAAATGTTCACATTACCTTCTGTTGGAAAAGTACATGAGCCATTTGCCCAAGTGTGTTAGCAGAGCCAGCAAGCATTAGCTCTTAAAAACGGTGCCCATTACGGTATGTTTTTTTGGTGGTGTATTTTTCTTTTTCCTACCGTAAAAAAAGGTAAAAAGATGAAAGGCCACATCTAGAAAGTGTAGCGAGGTCGTTCTGCCAAAACAGCATCCGATATAAAATGATGCATCTCCGAGTATAAAATGGTTCGTTCCCAGACCCAAATGGTCAGAGTGATGCACATTTGGCCCTTCTTCAGGCATAAGAGAATAAGCATTTCATAAATTTTCTCAACTAAGGTTTGTCATCCTTCCTCCAACAAGATGTTAAGAGCAGTGCAGTCATGTCTTAACCAAATAAATCCATTATACTCACAATGCAGAAAAAATGCAAGTGCAGCGTAATTTGTACTATGAGATGTACTCCTGTTACTTATTTTTAATGACACACGCTACTACTACTATTACTAGCCGTACCAGTGATTCTAGTGATGACAATGCCTTCATTCCACCACTTTGGACCAGACCAAAATATTGCAAGTACGAAAGAGACTGCAATGACATTTTGCACTGCTATTCATGGTCCCAAGAGGATGACTTTGGTTACCTGCAGACCTTTCCTCTATTTTTTACGTGAAATGTCTCATCAACTATTGGAGTGGAGTGCTACAGCATGTGCTCTTCCTCTTGTCTTTTCTTCTTGAGCAACCTGTCAATGTTTTCACTTCGCCAGAAATCAGAAAATGTATCCAAATGGCCCTGACTTCTAGTTTCTTCTTCTTCTTCTAGTTTGCCAGTGTCATAAGAGCTCCTCAATGCACTCATCTGACAAGTTGTGACGTGGTGCTTGCAAAAAGTGTAGTAAATAACTCTTATCCTACTCTGAGGTGGGATAATATTTCACTTTATTCTAACTTCCAGTTGTTATTTGAAGCACAAAGAAACCTGAAAGGCTGAAAGAACGAGAGAACAAAAAGTTGATTTAACAGTACAGTCACACATTGACCCTTGGTATGCGATGTAAAAGTGTCTGAAGGTGGATGTTTCCTGCGAGGTGTTGATGAAGGACAGAGGCACACAGCCACCTTCATGTACAGCAGTTGGGGAGTCTAAATCCCAGATACATTCATAACTTGCCTGGAGATGGCCTCACCAGTGTAATCCCTATCGCTAGTAGCTTGGTGCTGTGGTTTAAACATGGTTGAGAGAACTCTCCCCAGCAAGCCATAAATCTGTGACTTTAGCCGGTGAGAGAGCCAACAGCAGCCTCTCTCTGCCTTCTTATCTTTATGTCCTCCATTGTGAGAGCGCTGATTAAAAGGTGCTTGATTTAAAGTGGCTTTGCCTCATCTCTGCCTCTCCTCATTTTGCATTTTTCTCTCGCTCACCCCCCACCCTAATTCTCTGTCTCACTCTTGTTCACTGGCGTAACGCCTCACTTCCTTAAGAGCATCCAATCATGGTCTCACACAGTCACGCACAGCTGAACCACACACACACACACTGTATAGGAGAGGGAGAAGAGGGAGCTGCCTACTATTTATATGAATCTACTGTAATTATAGAGGTAGTTTTGGGGAATTTATCCGCCAGTTGCTGCATGAAAAAGTAAATAAAAGAGGAGGATGGAATGACATTCATATAAGACAGATGTACATAAAGAGTAAATTATATTAATTCAATTGCTTTTCATTCTATTTCTTTCTCTATCTGTATCTCTGTTTCTTTTTAATCATGATTCCAATCATGAAGCCATATGATTATTATCATAATCTTGATTATTATTTAAATGGAGAAAAGGCTGGACCTATGGAAAGAGAAAATGAGTAGCAGATCAGTCATGGGCACAATATGAACACTGAGCAATAGATGGGGAATATTGATTCTATCTCATGCGTATTAATAACATCATGACACTCTTTAATTTCATGAGAAATCCCCCCTGCCCCAGCCCCCGTAATCCATTTCAGGCCCTCCAGATCCTGGGTCATGTTTTCAAATTAGTTTGGAATTTCCGCCATGACAGGCTGGGCTCAGCAGCAGCCACAGCAACACCTTCCAATTCAGGATGACACTGTGGAGTCTAGGGAGAGTCGGGAGGACGAGGACAGAAGAATAGTGAGGGAGTCATTAAAGTGATACACTCGGCTGATTTTTCTCTCCGCTACCTGAACGTTTCTCCCTCTCCTCACCTTTGCTTCTCTCTCGTCCTCTTGATGACTTTTCTCACTTTATATCCATTTCCCTCCTCTTTTTCTTCTCTCCTTCTACCCAGCCCACTTTGTTATAATCTATATTATATAAAGCACAACATTTAGAATATGGCAACAGGGAGACTGTCATCACAAGAAAAAGACTCCTGTGGATGTGTGAATTATGTCTGTTGTTGCTGTCTTTTTGAATCAAAGGTGAGTAGTAGCGTGATTTTCTTGTTGTGCCACAAAAATCTCTCAAGGAGGAATTTGGTTCAACAAAGCGTGTGACTTTAACACAGGAGACATGAGGCAGCTGCATCATGTTTAGTACAAACAGTGATCATGAGCATTATCTTTCTAACCCAAATCACAAGATTTCCCTCATCTTAAATTTATAATCATGAAGAATTTAGTTTTTTGATACATTAGAAATAACAAATAAAAAAATTACAGCCTGTTCACTTTCTTATAAGGTAAAGTAATAACTTCTACTACATTTACATTTAAACATGTCCCAATCCTTAATTCATGAGGAGATTGTCGACATCCTAAATAAAGATTGAAATTATACACACATCTCAAAGACTATTATATTTTTTCCACTCAGTGTGCCATATTTTTAACCCAGAAATCAATATTTGGCCTTTTATTTTATTTCACTTGTACCCACTGAATAGATTTTCGTTCAAAATGACACATACTGATGCTTATGTTTGCTTTTCAATATCAGATCACATTTCTATATGACATATACACAAACTACCTACAATGTGTGCAAGCGCTGGCTCTTACCTTTCTAATGTAGAACTGGAATGGCAGATTCTGCCACTGACAATGCAGACTCGCAAACTTTATAGAAAGATAACTAATGAGTGCAAATACTTTTAGAGACTATAGCAGAATAAATTGCAGTCAGAAATAGTATTAAAAGTTGGGGTTTTATATGATAAGACCATTAAGGAATATATCTAACCACATAGTCAACATAATGGAAGATCTGAAAAAAAGGTAACATGAATATTTTTGTATCTTTTATAGCTGTTTGGAGTGGCACTGAAAAAATGGCATGCTGCCTGCAGGGTCGCCAGATATGGGTCTGTTTTTAAGGCAATTACAAACAACTTATTTTGTCATTCATGTTCAATATGGTCAGAACATACATTTGTGCTAGTATGTAACATTAACCTGGAAACAACTTGAAAAGCCAAAAACCTGCAGATGTGATAATATAAATTGAAGGTCAGTATGAAGTGATATGATACAGTTAAAATGAATTCCATCTGCTTTATCTTTAGTTTATTTTTTAAATAAACAATACATACATAACTGTATGTGGAATGTAATTTTGCAGTCTGAAATGTGCTTTTGCAGAGTTTATTGTGCACAGTTTTTCTATTTTTAATGCAGTAGAGTACATTTGTTTGCCAGTACCATCAACAACAACAACAACACACCACCACCCGACCCCCTTTCTGTCCTCTCCATCTCTTCTATGAATCCAGCTTGGCCCAGGGAGCATCCTGGCTCGGCTGACCAAAGATAGTTCCCCTCTTTCTCTGTGTCTGTCTAGCTGCTGCGCGCTAGACCCTGGGGCTGTCTCCAGTGCAACTGGCTGGGCATTGCTCCACATGACATGTCCATTTGCAAGACGTGCCCTTCCCCTACTTGCAAAAACAACACCCCCCTAACCACAGAGCACACTGGCAGACTCTACAAAGACACAGAGGGAGAAAGTTTTCTAGTGGGGGAGAGGTATTGAGGAAGAGCATTGTGAGATGGAGAAAAGATGGGTGCTGATGAGGTGATAATCAGAAACAAATTTCATTACAGATGCAAAATTTTTCACATGAAATAACCTGGTAAATAACCTTAAAACCAGTGTCCCTCCTCAGCCAGTTTCGTGTTTTGGTCTTCTTTGAAATCCCTTAAATCCATTGGCCTTTCTCGTGTTTATGGGTGAAGTGCCTCATAACATTCCTGTGTGTTTACAGCTCTCTGGCCTGAGGGACAACTTAAGCATTATATGCCACCGGAGAGGTGTGAGATGTATTTTCAATGTATTCCCTCCTCTGCTTGCAACAAGACAATCCACTGAACCACCCAGTGCACTGTTGAGGGAGAGTATAACAGAGGAGAGAATGCGTTGTCAAGGTAACTAATGTGAAGCCAGATCAATTGATAAGCAGTGTGGCAGAAGCCAGAAAGACAAAATAAATAAATAAATAATCTGTGCATTTGGCGGCTCAGAGGGGAATAAACGTCATAATGTTATCCAGTGGTTTCATTTTAAGGTCCACTTGAACAAATCACTGTGTCATTCATCTGTCATTGGACATGTTATAAAAAGAAGCATGATTTAATGGTGGCCTCTAAAGCATTTGATTACTTCTTACATCAGGCACCACAGAGGCCCCATATACCACACAGGAAATCATGAGAGTCTGGAGGACAACCTGTATGTGCCTGTCTCCATCATAAACATAACAGTAAGAGGCAAAATGAGAATTTGTTTGCACATAACATGATGACACAAAATGCTTTTTGGCTTTAGTTGTATCAATCACTAAACCTTATAATTCTGTTAAAACTGCACTTTATCTTTCAGGAACCAGATTAATTTGCCAGACAAATAATGCAACAAGCAAAACGCAGTGAAGGGTACAGCAGGATATCTGTGAGGCTTTACTTTAAGCTAAATGTGTCATCAATACATGCTATCATGCCCACAATGACAATGCTAACATGCTGAAGTTTAGCAGGTATAATCTTTACCATGTTCACCATTTTAGTTTAGTTTGTTAGCATGCCAACATTTGCTAATTTGCACAAAACACCGCGTAATCTGATGGGAATGCCGTAGGTTTCACTGATATTATATAAATTTTAACCTGACAACGGTGTGAGTTGGAAAGTCAGCATTGTGATCGTGATTCATGCTGAGGAGAACATGAATGTCTGCATGAGATTTTATACCAAGAATCAGAAGGCTTCTTCCTCTGGGGACCATGAATTCCTGTACAAACCTATTTGATAATCTATCCAGTATGGTTAAGATATTGAAGTGGTGCACTGAGTGACCGACCAACATTACCATCCCACAGCCACTCTTCCAGCTCGGCTTAAAAAAAAAAAAAAAATCACGTCACTTCTCACATGATTGTGTCTACTTCGCATGTGACACTGCACATGTAGTTTCAAATGATAGATTAGGTCATGTCAAGCTAAGAGTTGTCTCTGCAAGCTGGTGCAATTTTGAAAACAATGGACGCCTATGACATCTGGGAGATGGGGCAAATCTCCAGCAGATGTAATAGCTGGCAGAGGGAGCTTCTTACTGTGAAAAGTAAAGTGGTGATTTCAGATTTCTCATGGGCATTACAGGCTATATATAAAATATTTAACCAATCAGTGAGCTGCATTCACTGGAATAGTATGTATCACCTTAGTATTCCACATTTCTTTTCTAGCATTTTATTATCTGTGATTCGGTGTTGATTTGCCTTTCACGCACGTCCACATTTAAAGCAGTTATTATCTTTAGAAGCTTTTTTTTTCAGGTCAAAGCAGTCCACAAATGTAACGTGAAGATTTTCATTAAACAAGCATGTTTTTTTGTCATAAGTTTCCAACTGGGAAACTGCCAAATCCGAATGTAACCACACTCCAGCATGTGCTTAAACATGATCTGGAAAAAGGTGTAAGTAAAACTGCCCAATAAACACATAATCCTGGGGTTTGTGAAATTCTTGCAACGTTCCTGTCTGAGCAGCAAATTTGCAAGAGGTTACTTTTGATTTCACCCTAACAACATTTGCTGTTGAATTTCCCTGTGATTTGATATTGCTATGACATTTTCTGTTTGGAAATGCACATACCGCACTGAGTTAAATGAAGAGAAAGCAAAAATAAATATTTCAGTGAATTTGCTGCCCATTTGACTAAACATTAATGCGCACCATGATGAATGGGATTGGAAATACATCCAGTTCTTCTCCACTGTGTATTGCAAAAGAAGCACAAGGTACTGTAATGTGTATTTGCAGGCTGAACGAATGTGTGTAGAGGTGTCTGTCTCATTTTGAGGAAAGAAATTTGAAAAGGGATGTTAAGCAATTTTTTCATAATGTACTTACTTGGTCTTCTATAAAACAGCACATGGGCTAAATTTGAACAGTTGTTTGAAAAACTGGGCTTGTCTTAAGAGCTGTATCACCAGATCAGGCTGCTGAGTGCTGCTTAATGTCTAGTGCATAAGGTGCCAATTATGCGCACTGGGAGTTTCACATTCAAATTTAAGTGGGCTATGTTATTTTGGAACATCCTGCCCAACATAAGCAATTTATAAAATAATGCTATTCATCAATGTATGGCTCACGCATGATGGCAAAATCAGTTATGGAACAGCACATCTTATCTTGTATAAATCATTGTATTTGTAGCACTTAATTTCCTGACATCAAGGTTTTGGCTGGGTTAAAGCAAACTGTGGCGTCATAAGAGGCCTGTTAAATGAACTAATCTTATTCAGGGGAGTTCTGTAACAGCCTATTGTACATGCAAACTCTACAGACCTGCTGGGAGCCCAAATGTTACACCAAGCCGCTGGGCTCAGTCTCATAGAGAAGGGCCTAATTGGTTCCTGTAGTGCAATTTCTGTGCTTGAAGAGCAGTACACTCCTCTTGCTTTTGTCTTTCAAAAGAACCTGATGATCATCCTGGTGTGGCAGAGGCAGAATGACGTCCCTGCTGACATTGGCACAGAGAGCATGAACAGCTGGCTGGTGTGCTGTATTAGGCAGAAATACTTGGGAACAAATATTTAGAGCCTGAAAGTGAATATCTCATCCTGTGGGTACAACACTCAAGTTATCACAAGTGATCAAAAATGCTATGCTTAATTGTTGGCTACTCCTTATTTCTTACCGCTTGCCAGCCATCTTTAAAGAGATGGTATTATGCTTTTTGGCTTTTTTCCTCTCCTTATTGAGTTATATGCCTTTTTTGTGCATGTAACAGGTTTGCAAAGTGAAAAAGCCCAAAGTCCAGCCCAAAGGAAGTTCCCATCTCCCACAGAAAACTCTGCTCTGAACTGCTTGAAAACAGCTTGTTTGTAGTCCAGCCGCTTCACTTTCATCACTGTGACGACACAGGGATGAAAGCTAAATGCACCTCATATAACGCTCCAAGCGGCTACTCCGACATGCCCTCAAAAACACCAGTGGAAAAACACTGAGCTGCAGCACACACCTCCTCTCCCTTCCAAACACTAGCTACCCTCCAGGCAGTTAGTAGACATTGTTACTGTTGTTACTGTGATGCAGAGACAGAGCTCATGTAAAACTTTATGGATGAAATATACTTTTTTTACAGATTGATAACTCACCACTCTGAAACTCTTGCTCCAGTCTAAGTTGCCAAGCTGGTTGGCAACATGTACAGCTGAACAGAAGCTGTTTACCGGCTCCTCACTGACCCACCTTTCTCTGCTTCTGATTGGCTAGTAGTCCTTAACTAGGAACTGTGCATGTGCAACTCCCATCAAAGATCATTTAGAGATATGATGTATCACTCAATATGTAAACAAAGCCTTCAACACAGAGTGAAAAGAGGAGCTGTAGTAATGTGCAGTATGACAAAAAATAGTGTTTTTTAAAAAATTAAACCATGTAACCTGGTAAAACCCCTAAATAGGATTTTGAACATGAATATGAGAATAATACCACCTTTTTAAAGATTTATATTGTCAATAGTGGCTATAAAATAACAACTTAATGCCGGTGAGCAAACATTCACAAGAATCAACAATAGTAACATGTATGAAGGACCTCAGTGACAATTTGCACTAAATCATCTCACTCTTTTCTAATTAGTTCACATTGATTTAGCCAATCAGATTGGATAAATACAGAGAGTGAAATTAAATTAGCAATGCCTTCAGCATCAGGTGCTGAATACCACAATCACATTGTCAGGTATTACATTATGTCCTTTGTGGAAGACAGTATTCAAATGTCCTTTTCAATAATGTTAAAATATCTGTATGGGTTACCTCTTAAAACTCATGGTTTTCATTACAATGTATCTGGACCTCACGTTGGTAAGAGTAAGTGAAGCCCTTCGGCACAATAATACTGACACTAGATCTGTGATGTTCATGATGCCCAGAGGCTCAGGCAGACAGAGGCAGACGCAGCAGCAGCATTAGGCTTGCAGGAGAGATCACATTAATAGCAACTGTTCAAGGTTGAAGCTGACTCTTTGCTATATACTGCATGCCCCTGAGCTTATACAGTTCTACACATTTTAATGTGACAGAATTTATATTTCCTATTTTTGAGTGCAAACTGTACATTTTAGATATTTGAAGGGCTATGATTTAAACTGAACGTTACCTGAATGCATTATAGACTTGTGAGAATTTTTTTTTTTACCTCTGCATGTATGCCTGTGCACATTCCAGACTGATTCTCACAGCCAGCATTGCAGTACTGATACCTTATGGGAAAATGGTGGTTGTCTCCACCGGTGTTCACATGAAACCTTCCACCTTCACTGGTTTACAAAGTTACTTCACCAATGCACACTATGTTTGGAACTTGGCAATACATTTAGCTTTAGTTTTTATCTCCAGAAACAAGTCAAAACACTTGTAATTGCATTCTCTTACTCAAAAGATCATATTTGATGCATCTGATGTTCTGAGAGAAGAACTTTTCCTGGAAGTTGAGGATGTATGTACAAAGATTTGTGTGGCAGCTTAATTGATTAAAATGACATAACTATGACCGAATAAACTTGAAAGTCAGTGACTGTTCTTACCCCTGGGCCTGAGCTTGTTCACCATTTGCTCTTGCACTGTTACTGTGGTGTCTGTGTAGTCCAGAATACTGTACACCACTGCGGCGGAAGAGTCTTCGCACTTGGCCTCTCCCTAATAAAGCCAATGAATACTACAAATGATAAATTACATGCTTAGTATCATCTGCAGAAAAGCTAATAAATGGAACTTGAGGTCCAAAGTCAATAAATAATTTTGAACCTTAGCTTTGTTGCTTGGGTTAATGGAAATAAAAGAGGGCTTAATATGTGTGGTAAATGAGTCAGTCAAATTCTGCAGTCTCTACCTCTGACTGCTGTTTTTTACATTCCTTACAGTGTATGGAATGTAGTCGGTGTGACGGTCCTATCAACCACCTAAACACCTAAAGTGGTGGTAATGGTTTTGTTTTTCTACAAGTAAACCACAAACCTTTTTTCTTTAGATATGTTTATTCTTTTCACAAATGATGCTAAGGTTTCTATTCTCAGTGCATGCATATTGGTTAATATTAGTATTCATTTGATTAGAATCGTTTAATTTATACCTGTCTTGTTTCTCCACATGGTGCTGCTGAGTCATCTGCCAAAGGAGGAGCTGGAGTTTGAAACTGGCTTTTATAGTCCACCACAGGAAGTGGAAGGAACAAACTCCTGGCAGTGGGCAGAGGGACTCTGAACTACAAAATCCTTAATAGTACAGCAACATGTGGATATTTTGTTTGTTGATCAATATTGTATTTCAGTAGTGTTGTTTTGTTAGCATCTTCTTATGGTTTAATTGTAGTTGAATTGAAGTTTTTCCCCCTTTGTGTTTGGTGTAGGCTAGCCTGTGTGTTTATATACCCCTCCTTTTGTGTCATTTGGTAGGTCAGGTTTGTTATGTTCAGACTTATGTTGTATTGTAACGTTGACCTCAGTTTAGTAAGGACCCACTTTGAGTAATTCTATTGATACCTTTTTTGTGTAATATGGTTTTGAAACTTTGATTTTGTTGGCTAAATAAAGCCTAAACTTTATTAAACCTTGCTTTTGTCCCTGACAGTCGCACAAATGCAATGTTCAGAAGCATATCTAGTGTTAGGGCTGTACGATTATGGCCAAAATGATAACCACAAATATTTTGTTCTATGTTGAGATCACGATTATCATGATTATTCATTGATTTTAGGGATAAGATATTTTTATTGCACTTTCAAATAAAAATTAAATAACTGTTTTCACATTGTAGTGTCTAGTGCCTATGCATTTCACTCACAACAGTTCAAATAACACTGTGGCAGCAAGACAGAGGGTCAGTGACTGTCTACGGGGGAGAGTAGTGATTGGAGGTTATGTAGGAACTGAACTCTTTGATTTAATAAACTTTTGTGATCAAGAACAGTGTCAAGCGGATTTCTTCTCAACACATCACAGCAGCATTATTGTTGGACACCACAACATCCATGATGTGCTGCATTTCTGCTAATGTACAAAATCTTTGCATCAAAAGAAGCCTGGTCTTCAAAGTGCATCATCTCCTAGAAGCAAAATATAAATAACATTTTACTCAGAAAGTAAAGTCACTGAGTCTACTGCTGCGCCACTGTTTTCTACAGTCCTCTGCACAGAGTTAACTTCCACTGGAAATATCTCAGACGCATTTCAGAAACTGAGCACATTGTTGGCTTGTCGTTATTTTGTCCTTTTTTGTGCTTCTACCTATGGCTTCGACTCTGCTTACCAGCATAGCTCTCTGCAACGGTTTTGTTGGGTTGTCTGCATTTCAGAATCAGAGGGTTTTGTCTGTCTAATTTTGCTGACATGTTTAGATTTTAATTTTTGTGCTTCTATGATTAAGTAGGCAATGCAGATAAATGGTTCTTTTTTGTCTTTTTTAAACAGTTTTTTGTTGATTTATGGTCAGGAGTAAGCACAGGGTATTTAATTTTGAAAACTGACTGGATTCTATATGCCATATTGTCTGACTTCCTGCCCAGTTCGATGTGCTCTGTGCAGCCTGACTCAGCTTCCGTCAAAAATAGACTTGCGTATATTTTGCGCAGGGGAGCCGAGAGCTGCTTCTGGCGGACTCCCAAGCATTTACTAGAAGGGCCACAACCAACTCCGGCAGCCGCGGAGCAGTGGAAACATGTTGACTTGTGGACTAACTGCTGTCTACTCTGGACTGTAGCAGCAGGAGGGTGCGCGTGCAGCCAATTCACCCTTTAGCTGTTAGTTTAGGAAGCGCTTGATTTGATATGCAGCAGAGTTTAGTGAGGAAAGTAATTAAAATGCTGTTTAAATGCATATCAGCTAATTGCTTTACAAGGTGCCAGACATGTGAAATGCTGACATTTCGCTGAATACATAATTGACAAGAAAAACCTTTAATTAAAAAAAGAAAATGATTTGTAACTCCTATTTCAGTTTTTAGCAAGATTTGATGACACTTTCACATAACTTATGAACCTATTATGTCACGATGAACATGGCAGAAACACATCTGCCAACAAGTGTGTTTAACAAGTCTGTGTCTGCAGGAATTGGAAGTGGGCAATCATTTATGTTTTTGCCCTCTAGTGGCCACAAATTCAATAACACAGCTTTAAACTGAAGACTGAAAAATAAGACTACTCAAATTCTGTATATTGAGATTTATGCTGTTGTTGGGACATCATACTATGGGAAACAAAGTGGCCTGCATGTAAAACCAAATGCCTTAACAAAGAAACTTACATGTAAAAAGAACCTTGAACAAAGGGACAGTGCAAAAATCCCTCTGGTTCATTAACTCAGCCTCGAGTGTGAGATTAAGTTGAATCCAAATCCTGGATTCCTACTGGATGCGCCCTCTCGGGAGCGCAGGAACCCACGGTGGTGTGGCCATGAAGTCACCCGTTTCTCCTCCCCTTTTCGCTGCGAGTTAAAATGCTGTTTAAATGCATATCAGCTAAGGCACTCATTTCAATGAATTTTACTTTAATTTCCCTTGGCGAAGTTGTTAACTTGATGGACGAGAACAGAATGGAGGCTTTGCACTTAAGGTCTTTATGTGTAAACCCTCCCTCATCGAAACGGACCTTGAGGCTAAAGGTCCGTTTACTTATAAAATCAATGCAGGTATGGTGCATTGTTTACATTTAAGATTTACAAAAAGGTAAAAATACAAAAGATCCAGAAAATATAAACAAAAGCCATATAAATCGTTTATTTGTTGTTGGATTATTGGTCATAAACAACCAACCCCCTTCAAAGTTCTATCCAAAGGATATCTTATATTTGACTACTTGTTGGTCTGGAGCACGAATCAGCAGACTCCAGAGGGCTGTGCATATGATTTAGACAGTGGGTATTAAATAATTTAACGGTGCAGGCATTTCGAGGAAGACGCTCTGTCATCAGACGATCTTATCACAGCTTATAACAAAACTTGTTTACATTTGCCAAATGAAGTGGACCAGTGTAGTCACAAAAATCACAAAGTTGGCCCATGCAAATAGGCTAGAAAAGTCTGTTTACATAATCCATGTGTATCTCCTGGAATGAATATATATCCATGATTCATAAATAAAAGTTAATTATGTAACACTCGTTAAACTCTTCAGGGTTTTGTTCAACTGGATTAAACAAAGCTGATGTGGACCCGCCTGGAGAGGACTGCGTCTGGTCAGAGATAAGTTTCTAACTGTGTCAATGTAACTTGAAGTTCATTGTGATTTTTGCTTTGCCTGGGGTAAATAACAGCCTGCTGCAAGTTTGCTGCCGGGTCCTGTGTGATGAAGTGGCAATTATTTTGTCTTACCGCAGTAATTAGGATGTTGTGTATATTTGCTTGTGTAAGTTCCTGCTACTGTGCGAGGATCCAAAAACTATGTGTGGCCAGGCTGGTGGTGGGGCTAAAAGAGGAACCACCACCAGAATCTATATATCCAACAACGCCACCTGGGGACTTCCACCCCAGGAAATACTCTTTTTTCTACTTTGACTAAACCTTTATACAAAGGCTACACAGGTTTATTGAAGTAAGACAGACGTGGCTCCATAACAAACTTATTTATTGATAATCAGTAATTGAAGTGCCTGAAAAGAGGATGGTGAATACAAAGTAATCAAATTACAATGGAATATGAAAGTTTATTACAATTTTGGCAAACAAGTTATTTTATTTTAACTAAATACTCCTAGTTATTACTGATTATTGAACCAAACAAAAAAGCAGAGTGGGCTCCGCATGTGCCCACTGCAGTCGATGTTCACTGCAAATCATGTTACTACCAAGTTGTGCCGAAACCCACACTAGCGTGTCTAGCCTCCACCACAAGCCGGCCACTAGCACCACTGAAAACAAAACATTAAATAAAACACAATGGACCAGTTGGTTATATCTAAAATATAAGCATAGTCAACTAGGGGAATGTCGGCTAGAGGCACTACAGCCAGAGTGTACCAGCAATGGTTAAAATCCTAATTTTTACAGAGGCAAAACAGCAGCTGACCACCTACAATTAAAACACATACATATTAACAGATTTATAAAAGTAAATAACACTTACCTCAGGTATTTATCATACTCTACTTGTTTCTCTTTGAGCGTCTCGTACCTTAATACAGCGTGCTCTGTGAGGAACAATACATCACGCCACTCCAGACAGGGAACCTTGGAATCAGCTAAACTACATAACAGGCAGGCAGTAGACTTTTGCAAAACATACAATCTCAGTCACTGGGAAAAGACAATGAAAACATAAGACAAGGTTTTTACTCACTCACCTACCTAGACATCACAGAGGATTCATGTGGCAACAGGCAGACAGGGAAAAAGCAAAGCGGCAGCCATGATACTACAGCTGCTTTAAATAAGCTCAGCTAATGAGGGGGTTTGATCTGGGTGGAGCTAATTTGATGCTCCAGAGGTGCGTTCAAGAGCAAGGCTAAAAATCTTTAAGCCTGCATAGAAAACACACCACTACATATGCGTTGTAAAGACCAAGGTCCAGTACCACAGCTGCCAAATTCAAGTTCGCTGACCTGCGTGATAACGTAGTTGTTACTTTGTATCTAGATGCGGCAACCAGGATTTTACACACTGTGCTTTGTGTGCCTTTTATCTTTCTGTATACTTCTGTATTGATCTTTGAGGTTGGTACATTTTTGTACTTTCTTGTCTGTAGCTCTGAAAGAACCTTCCTGCACCCCTAGTGACAAAAATGTACCTTTACAATTATTCATTTAGCTGACACTTGTATCCAAAGCGATTACAATTGCTATTTGTATCTGAGGTCGCACACCTCTGGAGCAACTAGGGGTTAAGTGTCTTGCTTAAGGACACGTCTATGTGTCACAGTGGGGATGGAACCCAGGTCTCTCACACCAAAGGCATGTGTCTTATCCACTGGGTCAACGCCAACCCTTTATGCCCTGGTAGCGGGGATCACTGATCTGCATCATTTGCCTGTACCTTAAGCTTCTTAAAGGTACAGTTATGTATCCTTTGCTGTCAGCAATGATTCTGTACCTTTAAAAATAAAATGGTTAACACCTGATAACCCTATTTCTCTATGTGTACCCTGATGTAATAACAGCTGGTTGTGAAGGTAAGTGCTTGGATTCACCATTCACTTTCCACGCTATTAAGTAAAATAGTGGAATTTCTAGGCGGGCAACCCCCTTTTAAGACTGTTTACATGTCTGAGCCTTGATTTCAGGGTGGTGCCCTGTATTTATTAATTGTAATCAATAATTTTAGCAATATTGCTAAAATATATTCGATATTTGCTAATTCCCAAATCTACCCCTCCCAGATTCCAACTCTGTTTTTAGAAAAAAACGCATTATACTGTATTACTTAATTACAGTCCATTTCAAACCTGAAAACTGATTATTGAAACTACTTGAACTGATGAATTATACAAAATATGTTCTAAGTAATTTAGCTCTGACGTTTGGTAATTTTTAGCACAAGGCACTGAGAGTGTCTGTGCAAGTAACGCTTCCTTCCTCTTCTTTTCAGCACAATTATTTTAACTTCAATGGGCTGTGTTTTCTTAACTCTTTAAAGATTAATGAGGTCCTTGGAACACATTTCTTATGGTGAGGGAGCAGAATCTAATAAGAACAGAAAGTGTGCATTAATCACAACATTAATCACTTCTGTACAAATGAGTGTCAGTACAGGTGCTGTGTTTTGCATTTGCTGAAGTTACCACATCACCCTGAGTTACAGAAGTTGGATAATTATGCAGGGAAATTTGTTTTCTCTTTTCATGTTCATTTTCTTAACATTTCATGGAATAGCTAGTGAATTAGCCGTGATTCATCTGTTATGCTTAAGGGATGAGAAAAGAGGTGTGTATTTGAAGTCTTAATGGCTTGGTTGAACATGGAAATGTTCTCCAGTGAGGCAAATAGAAAGACTGTCTGATACTGCAGAAAATACCAGTAATAGTCAATTGCCTCAGTTGCAATGTTTGAACTTTTGTGTTTGTAAGTTTTCAGTTACAGAAAGAAATAGTTTCTTATTGAAGTATTGTTATCTTAAGAAGTTTCCTATCTTTCATTTTTTACCTATCAATGACGTTTTAACGTCACATTAAATGCATGTGTTCGATTATAGCGTTATAACATAGCAATACAAGTGTAAATGCCCTGTTCATAACATGCAGTGTGTTTTTATTTACACATAATGCCAATGGATATTATTAACTGGTTTTATACAGTGAGACACAGTAACGAGTGTGACACAGTAAAACAAATAAGGACATTCATCACACACACACAGACATATGTTTTATGAATCAGTCTAAATACATGTTCATGTTTGTGATATATCTACTGTGACGTCAGACAGACAGACAGACAGACACCACGCAAAGATGTGTGCAAATCAAAACCAATTTTCCCAGTATGGATGGTTAACTGAGAGGGATGGCAGATAGGGAGGCAGGGAAGGAGATGGAAGAATCTATTCCTGTATTGCCGTGGGTTTGCTTGACTTGGCACAGAGAGGCTCTTTGAGTGGGATCAAATAATATTTCCTCTCCCTCAGGGGTGAGACGGGGTCCCTGAACGCATGCTGCTTTTATCTCAGGCCACTCTTCAAGGCGTCAAGCCTTATCTAAGAGAATAGAGGGATGAAAAGGAGGTGAAGTGTGATTGAGGCATCCAATCTATGTCGTCTGTATGTTGGTGATAGTATTTATGTGGTATATTTGCGACCCTGTTGCTTTGTTTGCAGGTTAGAAAGAGTGCTGTGTGCTCAGTTATGTATGTACTGTACATGAATGCAAAGAGAGAGGGAGGTAGATAATAAAGGAAACGGTTGAAAAATTGAAATCCTGAGCATGCATTGTGGCATGAAATTACATGCATACACACCCCCGTTACATACACACATTGTAATATAAAAAGAAGTTATTAACATGCTGACAAGACTCAATACAATGCTTGAAAATACGGATAAGGATTCCAGAAAGATTGCTGCCAAAACAGAATGTCAAAAACAGCATAATTTGCCCCAGAAACCACAAATTGTGCAAAGGATACAGCACCAGGCTCTCTTTCTGTAGCTGAAATAATCAGCTGCTGAGGGTACTAAACGTAAAGCTACCCTGTGGAGTTTTTGACCACTATCAGTAGTATGGAGCAATGTTTCAATGAATGATGACCCTCTTTTTTGTTTGTTTCCTGTAAATTCATGCATGCGTGTAAGTACATTGGTAATGCCAATGAGGAGGACAAAATTTTTAAATATTTTAACTTTGCTATGCAATACAGACATTTTGTTTTTGATTATTATCTAAAGCCTTGACAGGGTACCTGCTCAGATTCTCCAAGCTAAATTTAAGACTTTTTAAGACTTTTTTAATACCACATAGGATGAAATTTAATGCCAACTACACTGCCATATATCTTTAGGAAAATCTTTAGGAATTTTAAGTTTTATTCATTTTGTTATAATACTCACATTCATATTTAATACACAATAGCTTTATGGGGTGTGTTTGTACCCTGATAACTTAAAATGAATACAATATATGTCGCACTCCGAACTGAAACCAAAAATACAAAATAAATAGTGCAGTTTGAGTTGTTAGTTACAACTTGGCTAGATAAAGTAATGTAATAAAATATAATAAGCCAATGTAAATACCAAATCCTTAAGTGATTATTCACCGTGTTCTGTTTTTACATCTAAAGGTTGCATGAAAGATAGTATTATTGTATTATTGTATTATTGAGTATTGGCTTGAAAGCAGCGGGGATAAGGAGTTGGGCTCCAGTTTGTTTTTTCCTCTTCCAAATGATTGGCGCATCTGGATGATGTAAGTTTAATGTGTGTTAGCATGTTGGATGTTTCCATTCACATAACGTTACCCTGCAAGAGTCTCTGTGTTGTTGTTGTAACATTCAGTGACCAGGAACCTGCAGCCTTCTGAAATTCAGACACTGGCCCGTTTTTGAGGCAATGATCTAACATTAGCTTGTTAGTAGCACGTCAGAGACATTTTGTTTTCTTTCCTAACAACTGACTGATTCGCACAAGAGCTTGGATGCCAGTGCTTGTGCACCGTGAAGGCTCCACAGTCCAGGGCGTAAAGCTAAACACTGATGTAAACAGTAACGTTATCTGTACTGCTGTATAACATCCAAGACAGGTCAGTCTAGACAGGTCACACAGGTCACACTATGTCACACATACAAAAAGTATTTATTTATGATGTTACAGCATTTTGTAAAAAAAACTTTAATACTTTGTTAAATTTGAGACTTCTTTTTAATACTTTTAAGACCCCACGGGTACCCTGCTTGAGATACATCTGTGAGGACACAGGACACTTGCAGATATTTTCTTTGCTGTGTGTGTATATTTTGGAAAATAAGTCTAATGTTAAAAAAACCCATTTCTTTAGCCTACATTATATGCACATAATTTATAATCTCATGTAGCATCACTGCAACACACATATAGCCCATATTCAGTACAGCACAGAATTTTTAAAAACCTAGCTTAGCATGTCTTTTTGGAAATAGCTCCAAAATGTAACTCACCCTCTAATCAACAATTGTAGAAAGCTCTTCTACAAAATCATATGGTCCGTTGATCTGATTGGTTGAAGCCAATGGTAGGCGGTGATAAGTGATAAGTAAATTGAAAGTGTCAAGTTTCGAAGGATAACTTGATGTAACAAACCATCTGGCACGTCAGGTTACGTTTAAACAAAATACACAATCTCAATCTGACAGCTTCAGAGGTGTCAGTCAGCACAAATTGTAACTTTTGACAGAGACAGTCTGTTTCCGCATGCCTCCAGCGTCTTTACGCTAGGCTAGGCTAGGCTAGGCTAAACATGTCCTGATACAGCTCAGTTCTTAGCACACAGACATGAGACTGATGTCGATCTCTTCATCTCACTCTCGGAAAGAATGTTACACTAAAATGCTGAACTACTACTCTGTTAAGTATCCCTCCTTGACTCTCAGTCCAGTTGAAATGGATGTCAGGATACCCAGCAAGCAGAGCATCGACCTCGACTCGCACACACAGCTGAAAAAATGACTAAAGTGCTTGTGGGAGGCATGGATGTGGTCGCCCTCCTTTGGACTTCTCACTGCTGACCGCTATTGGACATTTGGAGTTCGAGAGGCCGGCTTGGGTGTCTCATTACCCACCAACCTGATGTGTGTGGGGGCACATCACGACTCCTCACCTCCCTGTCCCAGTCAGCGTATTTCCTATGCCCTATCCTCTGATAAACAGGCTGGAGGTGTTAAGCTGCCTGCACAGTCTCATCCTGTGTGCTTTTCTTAGTTTTCTCGCCATACCAGAGGATATGAGAATGCTAGTAACTGTAAAACATCTAGCAAGTCCCAGGCGTTGCTTTTCTCAGCTTGTGAGAGAGGCTGTGGTAGATTGCATTAGCCTAAGCCTAAATCTAAATTGTGCCAGTGTTTTCGAGAAGCCCTTGGCAGTGTGGAGAGGCAATTCATTCTGACTAAATGTAGGTTGCCATGATATGTGAAGAGTGCTTTGTGGAGAGAGCTTGGTGGAGCCAAAGGAAGACTCAATGAGTCCTTTACCTCAGCTCTGAATAAATCACCCTCAAAGTGTCAAAGACCACTCGTGTTTTATCCCTGTCTGTATGATGGGGACTTGGACTCTCAATGGATCAGCAGGGCCAGAATTTGGATGAGGGACAGTGAGGGCATTTCACATGGACAGCCATCTAACGCCATTGTGGAAAGGCAGTCTCAAAAGAGCAGTCTGGCTGTGCCATCAGCACCAAAGAACTGGGCCAAAACTGAAATGTTGGCATCGCAAGCCATTCAGGGATCTGATCCATAGCAACACAGATGAGAATAAGCTGTTTAGACAAACATCAGAAAAAGAGATGTCTATGGCATTGTCCAAAAGGCTTGCTAACGCCTTTAACTTGGTTTAGAAGTTTCAGATGACTCAGTTTACATTGTGATCTTCTACTTTGCGTTACATCGTCAAGACAAACTTCAAAGAACCATTCTCCAGCATCTAATCTATACTTTTATCAGCGCTCCTGTCCACCATGGCCTTGTCCACTGCATCCCCTCCTCTAATCCGCCAGTCTGCTCCATTCTCAGTGTCCTCTCTGAGCAGCATGGCACCGGAGCCTGTGGGACAGAACCATCTGTCAGCCACAGAGGAGGGACAGCTAGACATGCCACAACCATTAGAGAAATGGATTTCTGCTGTTCCCTGTCTCAGGACTAAAACTTCATCCTCGCATGCCCTGCGCACTTTCATTTTATTGCAGTGTCAAAGTGAGACATGTCATTCAACTCACAGGTTGTTGCACATTCCCAAGGTACCTCACACTGTCACTTTGCCCAAATTCCTCAATGTTCCAAGGGTGTTTTTTGTTTTCCCTCCCACTAGTATTTGTTTTGCTTGTTTTTTTGACTTTGCTTGTCAGTCTTATTCCTTCTCACTTTCCATCTCCCCTTGCTCTCACTTTTTGCAACTTTAGTGTATAAATTGTTGTCTTTAAAATAAACTATGTATTCCCCGCTGAGAGTTGATGTTACAAGTCTTCTTCCAACAGAAATCATATTAGTTAAGCTATGCCTGGTTTAATAAAGCTTTTATATTTTGTTTAAGGTGCCCTCTTTTATAGTAGACAATCAAAGGTAGTTAACGTTCAATCTTCATGTGAATCCTTGATGCCAAACAAACATGTTGAATGCATTTTTATGAGGACATAATATCTGAAATTGTGCATTGATTAAATCAACGTTTGGTAACTATCTACTTTGCTGCGTTTTGTTTTACACATGGCTCTGATCTTTGCACATTTCTGCCACCAACTTTACTGTATGCCTAAAAATAGCTACAGATATGTATCAATGCAAATTATTCAGAGTAAGGCCTCGGCCAATAATGTTACGATCCTTTATGTAATCTGTGGCGTTGACTGTGTTAAGAGACAACCCTTCCCCCAAGGCAACATGGCACCATGACAGGAGAGAAGGGCTCGTCTTGAGGACAAACTTGTGGAAGAAATGTCCTTTCCCTTACTGTTTTTCCATAACATGCAAGCCTTATGGTTAGGTATGAAATGGGTGAGAATATTTAAAACACTTGTAGCTAGGTAACTGGGCAAACTGTGAATATGAAGCGAACACCTAAAGAATAAGGACCTCCAGAAGGGGCTGATCAGACCAACATAACGTTAGATAACAATGGTGGTTGCGTTACCCCAAGGGTGTGTGTTGTTAAAGCTACAGTACAGGAATTTTACATATAAATAAACGTCTGTTACATTCAAACCCTTGGCAAATGAGTTCACACAATGCTGATTAAGCTGATCCACGTCAGGTAAATCTTTCTGTATTTCGCCATATACAAGAGTTTTTAAATATGATGTCTGTGGTGACATTCCTACTGCAAATAGGAGAGCTTCCCTCCCCTTCCGTTGGACCACCATGGCACCTTACTTTGGAAAAAAATATGTATGAAGATGATGTGATGAAAAGACCAATTATGGCTGGATTAAACACATCAGATTAGATCAGGGGCTGTTTGTTCATTAGGGTGATCAGGCGATACACCACCAAACTGGGAAAGGCAGGAGATTTTTCTCACCCTTTCTACCACAATATTAGTTAGCTGTGACTGTTTTTGACAGACAGATTGCCACTGAATACCGTTGTCCAATTAGTATCAAGTCCTGTTTTGTGGAGACCCACCCATTTCGGGCGATTGCTGCGATCCAATCTTTATAGCTTCCAGGAGGGCTCGCACCCGTCATGCGCTCAGCAGCAGAGCTACACTGAAAACGACTCAGTAGTCCACCAGCCTGTTACTCTCACTACTATGAGCTGCTGTTTCAACAAAACGTAAGTTCAGGCTGAAAATTCAACCGCGGTGGTGTGGAGTGACTTACATTTACATTTACTCATTTGGCAGACGCTTTTATCCAAAGCGACTTACATTTGAGGAACAACTTACAAGTATCAACAGAGCATCAAATACAGATCTACAACTGACAATACATACTAGTAAGAGCAGCAATAAATCCTAGTAAGAGCTCATAGTACATATCACATCAATGGGTAAATACCTAGGGAAGGAAGTAAGAGTTAACAGAAAGTGCAATCAGAACAAAAAGTGCAGTCAATACAAGATAATTGAAGGGATAGAAGAAGAAGAGCACAGGAAGTGCATGTTAGAGGTTAGTTAGTTAGTTAGTTAGTTAGTTAGTTAGTTAGTTAGTTAGTTAGTTAGTTAGTTAACCGGCGGTAAGATATAGTACAAATAAAACATGTTATTTTTTAAGCTATGAGGAGAGGAAAAGTCCACTAGACGCTAGGCTAATTTATGCAGCATGAAATGCCATAGAGCTAATAATTGTGAATATAAAAAATAAAAAACCCAAATCTTGATAGTTGTTATTATGGTGGATTTTATGCTAATGTTAACTGTGATTGTTATGAAGCCATTTTAAGATGGGAGTGGAGTCAATTTACCTTTACAGCACTTACCAATAATAATTATTTTCTGTTGTTTGTGTTCTTTTTTTATTTTATGGCATAAACCACAGAAGAAAGAAGAGGTAGCATGATGTGGCCAGCACTTGCATCTTCGTCAGAGGAGGAAAAAAAGACAGAGAAGAAGAAGAGAGCAACACAGGAAATAACCCAAAACAATAGAATTAATTACTTTTATATTTCCCTGAATGCCTTCTTGTTTATATGTAAATACAGAGTGAGAATGGGAGAACAGCACATAGCTCACTATTACAATGTGATTATGGAGCATGGGATAACAGTTAATACTTCTAATACAGCCCACACCATTTATATTACTATGTAACTAGAGGGTAACAAGTGGAGAACATTCAAGATTGTTTTACAACTCTCTGCAGACCATATTAGTCTTGTGTAATGTGTGTAAAAACGAAAACAGATTCTAGGCTCCTCTGTACCTCATTAAACACTGAAGATTAGCTATGTTTGATCCACCTTCATATACAGTATATGTGACATTATTATATTACTGTATTACTTGAGACAGAGAAGCTTGTTTTCCACTCCAGCCGGTCCCTTAGCTGCAGTGCAGAATGAACTGTAAATAGTTTTATTCATTGCACACTATCAGCCCCAGTGCCACTGCGCATTGTTCTGGATTTGTTGTACCTCAAGAAAATTAATGTAACAGAAACAGATGATTGTAAGAGTAAACTTTTTTTTCATTAATGCTAAAGTAGTTGCCTTTACATCCAAAGGTCTTTGAAGTCTTTGAACTAATAAATGGCAACCTATCTGTAGTTTATACTATTGAATGTTCATTCATTGTAGACATTGACAGCTTTAGCTGTTCACAAATACTGTACAGTTTGTAGACTAAGGAACAATCTCTGTCTTATGGCTGTCTTAGACCATGGATACCTTAGCCATCATTGCAACAACTGCCCACAAAACTAAATGTTACTTTACTGTTTTACGACAAACTGCAACTTCATCGTTTAAACTGACAAACATATGTGTAATTCAGGGCACAGGGACAAAAAAAGTTTTCTTTTGCCATTGACTACTGTATATATTTTTTTCCGAAATAAGGTCCTATGGGGTGGACGCGAGGGACTTAGGCGCTCTATACAGCATCTGATGTACAACACAAACAGCAATAAAGGTCTTAAAACTAGATTTTGACAGGGCACCTCTGCAAGATAGGGCTACATCATTAGGTAATACTGCAGAACACACTTTAGTAGATATTGTACTTTAGTAAAAGTGGGCAACCAGTTATCCACCCTTGTATGTGACATAATAATCTTGTATTGATAATTCTAGTGTTCTTTTATTTACCTGGCCTCTGTGGAACAGTCCTGTCCATGCTTGTTTGTTTAGAGGGTGACATCACAGTGCTGGTGGTCCTTTTGATCCCTGGAAATAGCATAACACCATGGCAATAACTACTTGTTTCAGGAGATACAGGCAAAACACATGCAGATTAAAAAGAATTTTGTGGATTAGCTGTTTGACTGCACATGAAGAGTCTAGTGCTTCATGTTCCTGCTGTGTCACTATTGAAAACCCACAGCGGAACTCTTTGCTCTTTTGTTTGACTCAGCTATATTAAACTTTCAGGACTTGCTGTTCTGAGCACTAAAACACGTTGTTCTCCCAGTGCTGTCAGGAACACGCAACAGCGTGTCCTGTCTTTATTGTAAATATCAAGCAAAAGGCAGCGCTGACAAGAAGTTCCTGGTGGACACGGCCTCGTCAAGTTGAAATTTGTTATCTCTTCCTCCAACTCATGTCTGTCCACTCTTCACTTTGTCTCCGAGTATTATTTTTCAGCAGGCTCTCTCCTCAGGTCACCAGTGATAGACCAGTACCACAACTTAATTACCCACAAACCTCTGGGAAAAACAACCAGAAGGTACTCTAATCACTGCCTCCACTGCCAGAGGTAATGTGAAAACCCCCTCCTTGCTGTTACTCTGTCACCATGCATTTGATCCTTGGGGCTGGCGTCTCTATTTTCTTCCTCCTCTGACCTCTCTCTCTCATCCCTCTCACTCCCTTGAGAAAGTTCCAGTTGGTGGCCTTTCTCCAGGGCGAGTGATGGCAGCTCCATGGACAGACTCATCCACACTTAATTACCCACAAGCCCCTTGGAGGCCAAATGTAGAGTGACTGAGGCATGCGCACTGTATCATCCCTTTATGTTCCTTCATTCCAGCCTGTCCACTGTGACTATTTTCACCATGTTACATAACAAAAGCATTTCTGGGAAAGTCCACTTTGGAAGGGGATCGTTATTAGCATAAATATTGCTCAAAGTTTATACATTTTTAATGAAATATTCACTTTAAGTTGACATTTCTGCCTTTGGTTATTCCAATGCAACATAACTTCAAACCCACATAGCTGTTCCTGATACATTTTCAGACAGACCAACAGGGCCTCCGATTGGTCACAGTTAAGCTTCAATGCTTCTGGGTAACAGAGTCTGTCATGCCCAACACCCAGAGTGATATCATGAAAACATGGGATTGCGAGTACACTGCAAATTAAGAAAGAGCAGAGCTGTTCTCCACAGATGCCCTTGAAGCAGCGTGTATACACGAGACACTGAGATCAATTTGAAAATTTATTTTCATATAAAAAGACACTATGAAAACATTAGAGGACTACTTTGTACAATTGTATGTATAAAAAGAACAAAAATGAGGGAGAAAAGGAAAGGGAGGGTTTTCATAGTAATAAATCAACTGGAGTGTTGGATGGTTGTAGCAGTCGCTTAACATCTAAGCAACGAAAGCTGAAGGGTGAAGGTGACGGTGAGCATAGTAGGTTCTGAAGTTGACGTCCGCTTTGGGCAAAGTTGCAAATTGTCCTGTGTTTCATATTTATTTATGGGCTGTTGAGTTTGGCAGGCTTTCAACACACTAAGAGAATAGACAAGATACTAACACACTCTGACCACCATCTACATGTGTTAGCATTCACATCATATCAGGGCCTATCATTGTGAAGAAAACTGAAATTGCAAGATGACCCCAAGATTTGTGGTGGCACATTCAAATGATCAGTCAAACACCTCGATCTCAATCAGTCAAGAAGCATCTCACTTACCGTTCTTGGAGCTGAAAACCTTAAAGTTCCAGTGTTCATTGAGGGGAAACCTCACATAATGTTCATGTGCTGTGAGAAAAACATAGAGAAGCTCACTAACGGAAGAGGAACGTAAGAAAAGCACATACCACGCTGAAATGAAACATTCCTCCCTTCCTTTTTCTTTACTTCTTAATCTTTCATCAAATCCCATTTATAACATACCATGGGAACACAGTTTGTAGAGAAATCATCTAGAGCTTAGATCTGGATCCTGAGCCTCACAGAAGGTCAGGTGAATGCGACCTTAGCTCAGCATCCTGGGGGCCGAACCTACCTCACTCCTCCGAGAGGAAGTGGGCTGTAGGTTTGCCTATCAGCTGATTAGCTTGAAAGGTTAGAAGGGCCACGCTCTTGTCTCACCATCTGCGCTGTGCTGCACTACTACCACATTAGGGATCTTTAAACAGATGGTTTGAGGGCTGCATTGGAAAATGTCAGGACAAATCGCCATCCCCGGATAATTACTGTTATGAGCACTCCCCCCTTCTTAATCTGCATCTCTGCCTGCCTCGCGCTTTCTCACTATATATTTTTGGATCTTCTTCCTCGGCTACCTCTTTCTCTTGCACTTTTTCTCCCTAAATTGTCTCTCATCTCTTTTCCCAGACTGTTAAATTAATGGGACCTGCTTTTTAACATAGACTGAAAAGTTATTGAGCCATCTACTGAATTCATCCGGCACTCTTGACACTTTCTCTCTGCCGGTGTGTGGAGGACCGATGTGCTTATGTAGCAATGGCAGGAAACCGGTTGTCCTCTTGTAGCTACTGATGTGCGGATGTAGAATATTAAGCAGGAAGGCTTCTCCACTGTCTTTTTTTTTGCCCTCTTTAGTCTGCCACCTTGTAGCCTTATAACCTCTGTGACTCCCCCTTCTGTCTTTGTATTTCACTCTCACTCTCTGCAGCTGCTGTGCTCACGCGCAGGGATACAATCACACGGACAGGGCTCCATGTGAATGAGGAATTATACATCTGGCTCCACTGCAAACATTAAGATTTCATGCTTCCCTGTAGCACGACGCTGGGTGGGCAGAATGAGCAACAGAGATGGGGAAACGGGAAGGAGGTGGTAGAGGAAAGCAAAAGAAGGTGTGTTTATCTTTAAATCTGATTGGATTCTTGTGAAAAAAAGAACAAAATGTGGCTGGTGTGACATCACATGTTAAAAACTCCTCAGGTTACGTGAAGCTAACAATATTTCCTCAGTAACTAGGGAAGACTGAGTTAGCCGCCAAACCGATGGATGCTTCACTCTAGGCAGCCTAAGCGTACATGTTTGCGATATGAGCAATGCTCAACAGAGCTTGCACCGATTCCATTTTGGTGCAAATGAGACTGAATTATCGTCTTTTCTGGCATTACAGTGATTGGTGAGGGCTGAAATGGATTCAGATGTTGCACAGTTTAAGCAGTGTGTGTGTGTGTGTGGGTGGGGGGGGGGGACCAGAGAAAATCAGTACTATCCTTCTTTTCCCTCATGGGTGGATAACACGCACATTACCTCAGAAAGCAAGCTCATGTTTATGTGCTGTGTGTGTCCTAAATCCTTGTTTTTTTAGAGTTCCACATGGGTTAATTCTCGCAGGAAATGAAAAAAAGAAAAAAAAAGAAGAAGAAAAGCCAGCACAAGCACAAACCAGTCTGAAAATAAATCAAGTCTTCTTGAACAGTTAGACCATAGAACACAACTCAGTTATTTGTTTCAATCGTATTATTTTTTCATTAAAAGTTTCAAAGCATAGGGGAGGACATTTTTGTAACTAAAGCATAGAAAATACACAAAACGGGGGAATACAGTGTTGACACAGAGGATGTGAGAGGAATGGATGGATGGGATTGTTGAACTGAAACCTGAAAAAAGCAGGGTGGATGGCACATATCAATGAGCAGCTCTTTCCCCGTTCCCCTGTGCCTTATCCATCCAAAATGACAAAAAGAAACAAATGAAAATAAAAAAAAGGAAAGACTTGAGAGACAGAATGCTTTCGTCATCCATTAGAAGGGAAGAGGAAATAAATGAAAGCAGGGTGCCTAGGGGGGCTACCAGTGTGAGAAACCTCAGTGAGATTTTTTCCCCCTTGCTATAAAAAGAACTGAACGGTGCAGAAATACTCTTCTTTTTTCTTTTTTGCCCCCCCAAATCATCAAACAATTGTAAGAGATTTTCTTTTTTCTCCAGAATAAAATCAAGACATTTTTCTCAGAAATAAGTTTTTCATAGTTTTTTTTTTAAAGTTCATTTAAAAATCTCCGTCAGTCACAGACATGTCAAGCCCCTGTTCTTTCTTGTCATTAGTCTTTGCGAAAATATAGAGTAGAACAGTCTTCTTTCTGTGTCTGTCCACTGCAGCAGTAAACAAATACAGTATGGGATCCGGCAGAGGACATTTCAGGAGACGGGGGAGCGGTGTGTGTGAGATCTTTGCAAAAAATCATTTACGTTATGTATAGCTTTTCAGAAGTTCAGTATCTCTGTGTGCATCTGTATCTCGGTGTGTGTCCAAGTGAGAGCATGTATGTCTGTGCGTCTTCACACTTCAGTCTGGAAGTCTCCCTCGGAGGAGTCAGGCGTGTTGGCGGAGGATGAGTCCCAGTTTTTATTGTGCAGCTCCATCCGGTCCTTCTGCTCCCCAGGCACGATGGACAGCTCGGGTGTCATGGTCTTGAAGCTGTCCCAGGAGCTCTGGTCCTCTGGGGTTGACTTGTCCTGATGGAGAAAGAGGACAAGGAAAAGGGCCATGTAAAGAAAAATAAGACCCAAATGAAGGCGCCACGTGGATGTAAAAAAATAAAAGAAAAAAGAAACAAAATCTAAGTTAAAGGGAATTTCTGGGTTCATACAATCGGGGTCTTATTCTGAAGGTTTTGGACACCATTTTTACTCTGTACTGTACAGTGGTGTCATCGCAAAAGTGTTGTCTGACAGGGCAAGAAGAACAAGCAGTAAAATTAGCCAAATGCATTTGGAAGAGATTAATTAATTATCAACACATTACAAACCAGACAAAGAGAGTAACTTCCCAGTGACCTTGAATGATCAAGACTACATGTGTAGCAAGTACTTATGTGTAAGTGCCATGCTAGTTTTAGAATTTTAAGAGTACTTCACTGCCTGTACTTCGTCTTTTTTGTTCTACACATTCTTTTGAACTTGTACAAACCTGGCTCCTACATTACCCACAATGCAACTTGACCACTGACAGTTCAGTCAGAGATTTGTGTGTGTTATGCTACTGGTGACTAATGTAGTCTCGAGACTCTAGCTTCAACCAGAGATAAGGAGTAAGGCTACAGATATCGGGTAAGCTCATTATTTTCTCCACACCCCCAGATTTATTTATTTTATTTGTAGTTTTCCACCCCAGCTAACACTGACTCAAGTGACATCACAGGCACTTTACCAGATTTTGCACAGCTCCCTCCAAAGCCACAAAATGCTTTACAAATGCAGTACTACTCCCCAAGACCTGTAAACCTGTAAAGAGTTTAGTGTGTAAAATTGTTGTTCCCTTTAAATAGTTCCAACTGGTATTATGATTATATAGTACATCTTCTTAAATAAAACAGCTTTCAGTCACATTATAAACAAAAATATTTGGCAACCTAGAAGCCGGAGGCCCACAGTTCATGTTTTTCCTGCAGCACTCTGGTGGGTTAATATGTCCCTGATCTACTGTACTTATCATAGATGTGCACAGTTTTTCTGTGCAGTGATGGATTATTACAGAGATTTTGGGCACACTCACGTTTGGTTTGTCTCAAAATAAAGTGGATTACATAGTCTCACCAAATTTTATTTCCAAAATGTCTGATCATCTGAATGCACAAGTTTGCCAAGTCATGACTTTGTAGAAATGTTGTTCCCAAAATTTCAGCAATTCAATTTGGTGAATACAGTGTTGTCATAACAGTAGACATTATGGTCAACACTATGAAACAAGACACAAGTGGTAACAAACTGGAATTGTCCTTTAAATAAAGTAACCCGAAATCACTGCCATGTCAAGTGGCACAAATTTGGAGATGGATACATTTAAATATACGCTAAAGCTAAAGTTGATCTTTTGTCTCTAACCAAATATTAACATAGAGATGCCACTCAGTGCCATTTATGAGTTATTTATTAAGTTATTTAACCAAATACTAGAAACAAGGACCACATATACCTGTAGTTCAATGCACCTTTTCATCTTTCTATCATAAAAAACAACTGTTCTTTTATGTACAGAAAAAAAATATATACCTGACCTCCTTTATCTCCCACCTGTCCCAATCAGTAATTTTTTTTAGGTCGACTGATAAAAGCAGGGCACCTTCTAGGCGTGGGTCTAGAAGGTGGTCGCTGCATGTGGTCGGCAGATGTGCCCACCACACATGTAAAATACATGTTGGGGGATTAGCTCTAAATGGAATTAGAGGTAGAATTATGCATCAGATAAGGGCCATTATTCAAATCGGACTCATTATGCTGCGAAGATAATGATTTCACAGAGACGAGCTGGGGAAGACATGAGGGATCGCTAGCCCTGATGACTCGTGGTGGAGCAAAAGATACAAAAATAAATAAATAACAAAACCAGGACGGACTACTTGTGGCATTTTTTTTGCAGACATGATGGACCCAGCTGCAGCAGATATTCACACACAGTATAGCAAGATGAGTGCTCTGAAAAGTGTATCTGCGAGTAAATTCAGGGACAATACCAAACGTGTGAGATATTTACACCTAAGTGCCTGTTTGTACATATGTAATCCATCATAGAGAGAGCAGTACTGTATCTGCTCTTCAACTGTCTGCCAGCAGCTCAGCTCTCTCCTTCAGATTCTGTCATTTAGTTTTCTCTGTCTTCTTTTTTCCACAACCCCACTTTTCCTACATTGAAGCAACTCTTATGTCTATCTCTTCATCAGAGAAACACACACACACACACACACACACAGGCACGCGCTTGCGCACACACACACACACACACACACACACACACACAAACTCATTGATCTGCAGTAGCATAGCACTCCCTTCCCCCCTTGCAGTGTGATGATGGTAACCGGAGCGCTAGGGGGGCAATATCTGCCTGATTATCATTCTCCCTGCGTCACAGCCTGACAGTTGGTAAAATGAATACAAAAGGCATAATCTGGGAGCCAATTTGCATGCTAAATGCTGGCGAAGGAACATTTTGTAATGCAGGAGTGTGGGTAATGCTGCAGTTAAGCCCAACTTTATCCCTGGGAGACTAGGCTAACGCGATTGTGCTGCTACTGCGTGTCTATCCGTTCCCTTTTGCCATCTCTGCCTGCCTCCATTCCCTCTATTGCCCCAAAGCACCATCTCATCCCTCTCTTTCTCCCTCTCTCCCTCTCTGCCAGAAACCCCTCTACTTACACTCGACGAGTTCTTTTCACCTCCGGCAGACGAAATGCTCCATCGCTTTCCCCTCTGTGGTGATGAAATGGGAGGCAGAAGACAAGGAAGGGGTGACGAGAGAGAGAGAGAGAGAGAGAGAAGAAAGAGAGAGAAGAAGGGAAAGGGAGAGAGGGCCGGGGGATCACAGTCACTGACAACTCTGCCCTGAAACAATAGCAATGTTTCCGCACCTTCAGCAGGTGAACAGGCAGTTGTTGCTTTGTGCTTACACCTTAGCCCTTCTCTCTCTCTGTCTCCATCTCTCAATCCCCCCTCCCTCACCAGCTCTCTCATGAGAAAATAGAACACGTGTAAACACTCACACCATGCACACATGAACAGAAACAGTGCAAACAACGGTCGGATGCGCACTGTCAGCATGGGTATACACACATAATCGAACTGCATCAAAACAGGCAGTGTTTTTAACATCCTGACCTGTTGGATCATAGAGGAAAACTGATGAAAGAAAGGACGGAGTGGCTGAAAGTTTCTACATGCTACGTCCCACTAATGACAACTACAACTACTATAAAAGGGATAAAAGAAGTGAAGGCATGTGGGGGTGTAAAGTCATCTGTTTTTAAAGCAGCAGCAGTGAATCTGCTGTGTAGTGCTAGAGGCTTTGGAGCTCATGTATTCTAAATAATGTTGAAAGAGGATAACTAATCTGGTTATTGCTATCTACACTATCTGCATTATTGATTTGATACTGTATGTGTGAACACAACACATAAAATAGCTAAAGCTGGGCTATAAAGTGGACATTGCTGACTCTGTATGTTCTGCCTCTGGCTTAGACACATAAACCTTACTTCCCCTGATGTAACTCTGCAGTGTTATCTATCTTTTTTTTTTTAATTGTTCCTGTCTTTCTTTTTAAAGCAAGGTGTCTCACATCATTTGTTTGTTCTAAATCTCAGTGTGCTTCAAGTCTAGGCCCAAAATTGATTCTCTACAGTGGCACTAAAGACTTGGCTAATAAAGACTTGAGCTTCTTGTTTTTGGGAGGGGGCTAGAAGGATTTCAGGTTATTGTACAAAAAGGTTTCCGCCACACACAATTGTAAAGTTTTCTTTTTGTGAAAAGCAGCAGACAAAATAACAACATTCTTTCTAGGAGAGCTGTTTGTGTAAGTGGGTATGTGTGTGTATGTGTGTGTGTGTGTGTGTGTGTGTGTGTAGCAAAAGACACAAAGACAAACTTTTTGGTGTTGGTATGCAAGATTTTAAATTCACCCCTTCTGAGATTAAAAACATTTCTGGGGCTCAGCACATTGCCTCGGGGTGTCTTGATTTACTGCCACAGTGTGATGTGCTGCATTAGCTAGCTTAGCCTACATGTTGGACTTATTTAATAGATACTAGTTTATTTTTATAGAAACTTTAAATTAGCAGTTCCTATTCAACAGTTTCTTCAACGGATACTTGAAGGTGACATATTGTCATACTGTGACATCAGTGGTGGAATGCAAGTGCAGTACTTGAGTAAGTACATTTACTCGAGTACTGTACTAAAAATTACAAAATTAAGGCATTTTAAGGAAGTATTAAGTACTTTTTACAGCACTACTATCTGACAGCTTTAGTTTCTTACTGCACGTAAAGATTTTACATACAGAATGCATGCTCAATTTAGAAAACATGATGCATTGTATAGATGTAACTACCAAATTCAATTAAATTTATATAGTGCCAGTTCATGAAAAAAAGATCTTATTGCACTTTTCACATAGAGTTGGCCAAGACCATACTCTTTGTAATATTATTTGAAGAGACCCAGCAATTCCCATTATAAGCAAGCACCAGTATATTAAGTAGTTAGCTCCACCAACTAAAATAATACAATACTACCAGCGCATTAATGAATCACAAACAGTAATCCAATGATAATATGCACTGTTAGTATATCACTTACAAGGGCTATTTTTGCATTTTGGAAACTTTTACTACTGCTGAGGTAGAACTTGTAATGGGGTATTTTTATAACGCATTATTGCCTTTCTCCACCACTGAGCCGTATAGACGAAATAATATACGATGGTGTCTTGAAAAAACAAATCTTTCTTTCTCTCTGCTTACCCTTTTTCTCTCTTTCAATTTGCTTTCGACTGTCATGTCCAAACATATGCAGAATTTGTTAAAAGAACTTTCTTTATATAAAAATATACCAAGTTTGGGCAATAGGATGAACATTAGCCATCTGCGATAGGCTGGATTTATGACTCACATTCTTTTTTTCTGGTCAGCTTCAATTACCATAATGAGTGCCTTTATATTTCTGCCTCATCAGCATTCAAAGCATCAGACGTGATTCAATAATTAACCTCTAAAAGCACAGTTTTTGCACCATCAGTGTAATGGTACTGGCAAAATGGGTTTACATTCACTGACTCATAGTAAAACAATGTCAACCATTTCACCTACAGTGTGGCTTTAAAAAGAGGCATCATGGGGGTACAACAGTACTTTCCATAATACTTTTGCAGAGCACAAGAGGGGGAATGTAGCTAATGTGGCAGTGAGTGCCCCAAGAAACCAAAATCCATCGTGTATCACTGGTTAAAGGGTTGTCACCAATCAGAAATGGTTGCCTAATTGCCCAACACCAGAGTTGGGCAGGTAAGCTACATGATTCCCTGAGAGAAAATGCTACAAGCTGCAAGGATGACAAAGTTAGTGGGAAAAAAAAAAACAAGTTGTAGGGATAGAACATATTAGAAAAAGATGCTACTGCACAAACATCTAAGCCCATCTGAATAAGCCACCGCTACAGTGTTGGTGTATGATTCCCACTCTCTGCCACTCAGTGCCCCTCATTTGGACCATGGAATGGAAATTCTGTATGGATGTGGGTGAGCAATGTAGCAGGCTGTCTTTGGGAGATGATGGGGGAGGACAGGTGGTTGTGGGTAAGTGGGTTAACTTTACCTTTGTTGACTTGGATGCCCATGGTTCTGCTGACTGTCTGGCTACATTCAAACTGGGACATGACAACAAGCATGCAACACAAGGCCCAGTCAGCCAACAAAGGACATAAAACAAGAAACAAAACAAACAAACAAAAAAAGCATAACAAAAATCAATAAAATGTGGCAGTAAGGCAAAGAAACGACATACCAAGTGTGAGGCTCAGATGAAACAAAATTAAATCACATTTATACATGAAGAAAATGAGAGTAACATCAAGAGTGGACTGAGTGGATACCAGAACATGACTGTAGTATTACAGCTCTCAGTGAGCTTTAGGTCACTGAACCAGAATTGGACTATTTCAAGTTGTCCAAATGTGTTTATTTCATTATATCATCCAGATAATGATAAAATCCACGTGCACTATTCAGCACTGACATTAATTTATTAGGGGGGCACAAAAATAGACTAACTGGGCATAGCAGTCTTTAGCACCATTTACCCCTTAGCTGGGAAGAAATCTGTGTCACAAGTAATAAGGCCCTTCAAAGGAGCCAAATCTGGAAAATGTAGGGCAAATAAATTCCATTAGTGCAACACATTGCAAACAAACGAGCAATCAGACACACAGGCTCAGTTCCCGGCAGCCTGTGCTATGCAGCTCAATGTAATCTAAGGCCAGTGCTCCTACAGTGGAAACAGTTCCAGCTAGTGATTTAGTCCTTTTCACCTACCTTTAATTGGCCCAAGGACACTAAATGAGCTAAATTAGTATTGTGCCTCTTGGTGCACGAAGCCAGTGTTGGGCTTGTTCTGCCTGGGCTAACTGTCCCCTCATTAGGAGCCACTGATAGAGCCAGTGTGCTAAAGCTGCACTCTGCCAAGCCCTCGGTTTTCATGGGCAATTTGCGTGGAAGGATGAAAAACAGTTGATGAGTTTATACTCGGCACGGAGAAGGGGGCAAGGAAATAATTAAAAACAAGCTAATGAGAGGAATTAATTATTCAATTAATTCCTCAAACGTGCCACCGAGGGCTGAGTTTAGAGGGAGAAATGAGAAAATGAGGGAGACAGCAAGAGAGAAAATGTCAAGCCGTGAGGTTGAATTGAGGGGAGAATGAGATATGAAGAGGAAGAAGAGGGAAGACTTGCTTTATTGCTGGAATGTGAAATTGATGCCCCTTAGCTTAAAACCAGCAAATTGACTATCAAGACCTACGGGGTTTGCAAGTGCAGGCAAATTGCCCGCACTGAATCAACAAAAATGGAGTCTTTGTCATTTAAAATTATACGTCTTCATTTTATATTTGACATCCTCAAAGCATACACATTACCTTAGCAAAATTCCCCTAAAGTGGCTAAAACATTGCTGGAATATCAATAACAGCCACTAATGTTAACTGTGCATGCATGCCGACAGCACCACCGGGCAGGACAGGTTCTACCTCTCTTTTATAGGGCAGGATAATGGAAGAACCCTCCTGAACTACAATATATTTCCATGTGTAGCCTAACCATCCAGGATTTCATCATATAATTCAAACACACGTGTATAGCCATTTAGATTGAATTGCAAATACATCTTTCATAATTGAAAACCCTGCTTGCTGTCCCTGCTCTGATCTAGCGTGAGTGAAATTAAAACAAAGTAGAGTGCTTGTTTCCTTTGTCTTTTTCTCCATCCCACTGCGTTCGGCACAACTCCTCACTGTCTATCTGGAGAGGGAAGCCAAGCACGCTTCATTTAATCAAGAACACAGCAGACGACGGGACGGAAATATATCCCATTTGAGAGCTAAAAAATGCATCAGCCAGGCCATTACGCAGTGCGAACTCTCTCTCTCTCTCTCTCTCTCACACACACACACACACACATCGTCCCTCCCACACAAGAGGCACGACACTGCATCATTGTGCACTACATGCAAATTTGTGTTATGACCTTCTGAACCCTGTGGAGAGGATAGGCTAACTCTCCACAGTGACGGGGGCCAAGACGCTATTCTAACTCTAAACATTAGTGCATATGATGATGCTAATACATTGTGAGTTACACACACGCTGCATCCACTCTGTCTTTCGCTAACCCCACTGACTCCATTTGTATGTTACCACTATCCTGTTCTGTCCATTACCGGAGACACGCTGGAAAATGGACTCCGTTGCCCAGCTAGCCATATGGCTCCTGTCAGAGCATCCACTGTACTTAAAACAGAGTAATATTTGAATTTGTTTTCATCATTAGCATTAATGTGAAGCCCACTTTCTAGCCACTTCAACTGAGTACGAGTGTTACCACCGCAACAGATATTATTCTCTTACGGGGGCAGGCAACTATGTATCTGTACAAAAACACTTGATTCAAGTTAAGTAGCTGGTGTTGAGATGTCAATCAAGCAACATAAAAGCTAACAATCTACAGTCAGCCAACATAAGCTCACAGTGACCTTGGTAACTCTTGTTGCCAGGTTTCAGAATGCAACATATTACTGCATTACATGTATATTTATTTTCAGACTACAGGAGTAGCTTTGCTAGCCTCAGCAGCCGAATAGAAAAGACAGACAAGGAGATTTTTACAATTGAGGTTAATAGGGAGTCTTGTGATATAGTGTCTGGCTCCCCCTTCTTTCCGCCCACGTCTTTCCCCTTCGTTTGTGTCTATTAAGCATAGCGCCGAGTCATTGCTTAACAGCCTATAGCTATCAGTGTAGGGAAATAAAGGGATTACCAGTTACTGGACAAATAGACTTAACAACAGTGTGAGTAGGTGGTATGGAGAGACAAGGAAAGACAAGGGAAGTAGAAAAAAAGTATGTGCATTCTATCTGTGATGGCACAAGTAATGCTCAAGACCACTTTAAGCCCAATGTACTTACACAAAAAACTGGATAAGATAGTAGAAACAAATATGCCTGTCTGTGTGTGTGTGTGTGTGTGTGTGTGTGTGTCTGTGTGTGTGTCTGTGTTTGTGTGTGACATTTTCTGATATCCACTCATGTCCTCATCACATCCAGCACAGAGATCCTACCTTTTCAGAGAAGTAAAATAGATCAGGTCTCTTCTGACACCATAAGCCTTTGTGATATATCCTACAGTCTGTCCTCAGCACCCATACAAAGTGCATTGTGTTTGGCCCTTTTTTTTTAGAGCCAATGAGCTAGTTTATGGACAGAATGTCGTGGTTTATGAGGTGATTATAAATCTGTTTGGATGGGTCATTGTTTTATGAACTGATTTACCACTTTGTTATGGTGTTTAGGTCATAAGGTTTAACTCAGGCAGTGAAATGTGCACAATGACTGTATAGAGTGTCACACCACACATAGTGGTGCTATGGTAATGAAAACACAACCCCAAAACAACAATAAAAAAGTCCTTCTATGTTTTTGTCTTATCATGGAAGATAAACCCAGTCCTGCATCAGACCACCTTACAAATCCATCTCTCTGGTTATACCTACTCCAGATTGAATGTTTCAATATGAATTTGTATAGGACTTGATGGAGGACAGGGAATTAGCACTCACTATATGAATGCAGAAGCACATGGGGTATAAGCTGTGACACACTGTTACATCACCACACCACTAGGGACTATCTAATATATAAGCTCATCAAATACAGTCACTTCACTATGAGACAACGCTGACAGGTAGTAGATGAGTAGCTACATGGAGTAAGATTATAGTTTGACACTGTATGTCTGTATGACTGTAACTACAAATAATTATGGTCTTGAAATAGCAGGCTTTGTTTCTTGCACACATAGAGTATGAAGTACCCTACTCGAAATTGCGTGATCGCCAAACCACGCCTCCCTTAGTTACTGTTGCTATGTCAAGCTTTCTGTTCTTGCATGGCATGGAGTTTGCCATGATCTGGTGGCAGATTTGGCATCAAACTTATCATTCATCTTTGATCTAAGACAGAGGTAGATAAAAGCAGGTTTCTCATTTTCGGCTAGTGACCGATCAGCTGTAACTAGCTAACTTATTAAGCTAGAGTTAATGTTAGCTATATGAGTTGGTTGAAAACAATGTTTCTGGCTAGCTTTTTCATGTTTTCAGCAGACTTACTTTAAAACAGACATCTTTATGGAAGGGTCTTAAATAAGCACTATATAGCTACACATGTTATATAATGCTAAAAGACTAAGCTAAAGCTGCATGTCCCAGGCAAAAAGTCAGCATCCTCAGTATTTATTATTATTGATCTATTAGTCTAGTACTGTCTTATAAGAATGATAAGGCAAAATGTAGGAAAAGGCTGTTATTTTGTTCCATTATAACTCTGTTTGGCTGCATGGCTTACATACTGTACTTGCTTTTCAGTTTTAGTGTTGAGTAATAGATGAAGACTGACAGATGTGTTTGGCAAACTTATTGCTATGTGATACTGTTACTGTCATAGTAAGACAGTTAGTCGGACATGCTATAAACTCCCTTTTTAATTCATTCCTTACACTTTTGCTCGTGTTTTTAGTTTCAGAAAGGCTAGAAAAAAAAGACACGTCTTTCAAACTCTTTAAATGCTGAGTGTCGTTTTTAGTACAGCCACATGTACAGTGCTTTAACATGTGGAGAAATATAAAGCTCGACAGGCCTGCCATGCCTAGTTATTGTTGCAAAGCTATGACCGGACTGGGGAGAGGTTAATCATCAATTATGAAATGTACATTTTCAAACCCCAGAAACATACAGGACACACAGTGCCAAACTATGTGATACATACAGTGACATGTAGCGCATCAACTCATCAACCTTAGAGTGAGTTAGAGGGGCTCTACTACAGGACGTTTATGCAGGGTTTAGCATGTCTTACGTTGACTTTCTTTGTAAACGAGTGACGCTCTGCGCACTAGTGATGGCTCCGTGTTGTGCCTTGGTGGAGGGGGAGGGGGGACCTGTGGTGGATGAACACCGGCCACGGTTGTTAGAAGGGTTACAGGTTCTTTAGGGTCTGGGTTAAAATACCGTTTAAGCACTTTAAAAGTCGGGGGGGGATCAATGAGTTTTTGAGGCTTCATTGCTTGAGGTAGATGACACGACTGGCTAGCCTCTCTTTTAGTTCAAAGGTGAGACACTCATTAGTACCAGTCCTAAAGTCAACTGGCCATATGAAGATCTAATGCAGAGTATCAACTTTTACAGGCCAGAAACGTAACTATATTTGATATTATGACAGCACTCACGTAACAGATGTAAAAATCGCTGTCTGTGTTTTTCATATAGCCCAGAAATGAGGTTATTTGAGTTGTTATGAAATAATTATATTACTTTTTACCTTACTCATCATGTAGTTGTCTCCTAAACACAGTTAATGTGCTTCAAACAGGTGCAGTGCAACATACTCATCTCAAATGTAAAATAGATAAAGACACAGACATGAAGGAACACAGACACATATACACTCATGCCTACAACCACACACACAGGGGCATGCAGCCACACACGTACTGTAGGGACTCTAATATGCAAGTGTACAGACACACACACCCACCCACCCAAACACACACACACACACACACACACACCCTTCTCATCTCCATAATTATTGTATAGTCAGCATGTCCGTATCTGGGGGTGACTCTCAAAGTGAGATGTTGACAACAGCAGAGCTGAACTCAAGCTGGGTCCTGTCAAAGGCCCGACACTGATAGCATTATCCGTGTAATTATTCACAGTTAAGTGAACTGCCTACTTACTTTTAACATAATGGATCTGGATGAGTAAGCCACATCTATGCTGCCCTTTCATTTCATAACTTATACGACGTCACTAACCCCGAGGAAATATGCGTTCCATTTTGTCTTAATTAGTTTAAATACAGCCTATCAATTATTTGGGGCCAGGCTTTCATTTCTTTTACATTTGGGCATAATCTCAAAGCACACCTGAGCTTCCTCTGAGGCACGTTAGCATGCTACAGCGCAATTGCTAAGAACTGCAGACTTCTAATATATGGCTCATGCAAGTAGCCATTTTTCTTCTCTTCCATAAAATATTCACTTGGCATTAATTAATGGGGAGTCGGCCAAAGCTTCTGAAAATCTTGATCAAGACATTGAGTAAATGAGGAGTGAAGGAAAAGGCCCGCTGGTCTGGCATTGGGAAATGACATCATGTTTGTGTGTGTGTGTGTGTGTTTGTGTGTGTGTGTGTGTGTGTGTGTGTGTGTATGTGTGTGTGTACAGTATGCGTGTGGCTACATGGCACAGTGAATATGAGAGATGTCAGCCTGGCCCTCTGTTCATCTACTGGTGGTGTAAATTAGATGTGAACCAGCATGCCGTCGATGCCAGGGGAAAGTACACCTATCAAGGTTGGCTAACTCATCACGGCTCTACGCACTGAAGCTCCGCAGATGAGGGGAGTGCGGGCATGCACACGTGTGTTTAATTCTTAATGAAACTGGCCCTCTGAAGGTCAGCGCAGAGCAAGCAGGGACTCTTTCGTCTGCTGCTAATGGTGTATTAATGATTAAAGAAGTCTCATGCTCACAGGAGCCCACCCAAGCACCCCTCTGACATACACACCCACCCAACCACCCACACAGACACATGAAGAAACACCGTCACATACAATTCACAGACAATGAATCCAATTAAACAGACACATAAACCAGTGTGACGGGGCATAGACAAAGCACTTGTAGTGTATAGGCATGTGTGGTTGTTTTATTTAGCATTGCATTATGGTGAAGTGAGGCGATTTGGAAAGAGTGAGGAGAACTAGTTTTCACAGCTTTTAAAATTGTAATAGCTGTTTGGATTTCATTAAGTAGCTATGATTGATTATCCCTCAGCTAAAAGCTCATGTGATCAACTGTTTTGACAGGTGTTAAGTAAGGCAATGACCACAAGTGAGAATGAATTAAGTTCAATTACAGCAGGTCTAAAAATATATTTACAGTAAGAAACCTGGAATAAAATGTTGCTCCTAAAGTTATATTCATGAGGTAGTTATTGTTCAATTCTCCATGGATGTGATATTAAGTACAACAATAAATGAATCAAATGGCAATGAATTTACATACAGCATTGACATTACATTCATTTCCCAAGTTCCCTTGTTAGAGTGGACAATGTTTTAATATCTCTAAGGCAGCAATTTGGCTGGGAAAAAGACAACATAATGTATAAAACCACTTTAAAACATTTTATTGTATGGCTGGGACCTTTGCTCAGAGAGCTGCTTTTACTAATAAGTAAATGAAATATCACTATATGGCTGATAATTAGCCATTGCAGAACCCTTTCTGTATAATTCTGCAATTGGCACAGAAGTCAGAATTTGCTTTCCAGTGTAAATTCTTCAGTCTTAAACGGGCGGGGTTTATAGGGTTGTGACAAAGTGCGGGAGGGGGTAGAGGTGCATGGGTTCAGCGGGTTCCCATCCCGCATTTGGGCAATAGTCTTACCTTGAATGTGGACATGGCTGGGTCCCTGCTATACCTGTCTATGGTGTGGAACTTGGACGAGTGGTTGAGCTCATGGTACAGCTCAGAATGTCTTTTGCGAGTGTGCATCACTTTCTGGAAGGGAAGAAAGGAAGGGACAGCAAAAATGAACCAAATAGAAACCAAAAAAAAGCAAAGGGGAGGTGGGGGGGCAATAAAGGGGCAGGCAGGGGAATGGGTACAAGGCTGAGGGAACTGCAGTGATGTCAGCCATGAAAAGGGGTTAGAGAGGGACGCTGACAGAGCTATCGATTGCTGGCTCATGCTCATACATCATCCACGTCCTTAGTCTTTAAGAATTTGGCAACTGGGAGTGCTACAAAGGAATCCTTTAAGTGAAAATTTGGTGAAAATGACTGACAGAAATGCCATTTCTACAGACTGGTGCCTGCTAGAAGGTGGTCCTGTTAACTCAGGAATTTGTTGAACTCATTAAACGCCTAACAGATGGAATGGAATTTAACTCTTGCCCCAGCGAAAAGGATATTTGACAAACCTGCCTTCCATGTGTTTTGAATAAGTCCATCTAGAAGGTAGCGAAATCCAGATCTTTAATTTTCTGACAACAAATATGTCAGTGCCACTGCTGTTGTCTTTCTGTGCTAATGGGCAGTGCTGGAGCTGCTCGGCAGTAGCTAATCGTCAAAGCAGCTTGCGAGGTTGAAAGTGACACTGGGGCAAAATGCCAGTACTCACACCCGCACACTTACTGGCCAGAACTAGTGCTTAGCACAGGCTCCAATTACTTCAGAGTGGGCACTCTCATCTCTGCTCAGCTAAGAATGTGCCACCAGTTCCTTTCTATGTGTCTTTTTGCTGCTATGTCTTAAGTTTTCCTTTTTTATGTTTGGCATGTCCTTGTCTGAGTCATATGGTTTTAGGTTTTCATGAAAGTCCAACAAGACCTGTATCTAAAGCAACGCTAAAGAACACTACAGGGTAACTCCAACGATCTTACGCTTAAAGTGTAGTTTACTTTTCCCGAGGAGTACTACCCAGTCTCTAAAAACAGTTGTATAAGATCTTCTGTGGTTCTGGAGGCGCTAGTGATGTAGTGATGACAAAGCCTGTGGGCATCAGGCTAATGAAATACACTACTGAATTGTCTCTTGCAAGTACCCCAACTTTAAGTACAGTACTAAATCAATGAAGCACTCCTATAAGTTTTGAGAATATTATTATTTCCCCTAAAATACTATTCTTAGTCTTCTTGGTCAAGATAAAGCTGCTTAGAATGCTAAACTTATATGAAAGTTCCATTAAAGTGTAGTCTACCCTATTTAAGTGATTCCTCTACGTCACCCTCTTTCTCAAATGTCAATAGTCAATTGATGAGAAAAGAGGTGATAAGAATCTCCTTGTGCTAAATTCATGCAGTGGCCACAAATGACTCTCCAGTAAATTTGCCAGATATGTAAAACAATAAGCCATAGTCACTGTTAGTAGCTGTTCACCACACATACCCTCTGTTTGAAAGACACACATCCATGGTGGAGGGTGAATGTCCAGTCTTTACAACAGTCCAAATGAAAGTGAACTCTCACCAAAAAAGCACCAATTCAAAGGGAGTTACTGTATTGTATAGCGAATGCTCGCTAGAGACTGGAGATTCACAGGACACCCGGATCATTCTAACACAAACATACTCACACGCTGCCAAACCATGTCGTTCCAACAGATATATCCAGCCAGTCAACTACGGCCGCATACGAGTTTCTTACTTGTATACTTGTATTCATTCAGACACAAGAAGCACTCTACTTCGCTGTTTCTTCAACCAGGACCCCCACAATGACATGACAGCATTGTTTGATGTAATTGTACATGTCAGTGGGATGTTTTTGTTTCCACGTTGCTACGACTAACTGACACATAAATTCACTGAGACAGATAATGAGCAGGGACAGGTCTAAGGCCATTGTTGGAGAAACAGCATACTATCAAAAGGTAGGTCTGAAACACTTCATAGTTCTAAATGCAAGGGAGAAACAGGTGCAAAGGGAGGGGTTTAGCAATGCTTTTAGCTCCTCTATGCGTTACTCAAGTCCTGGCAGAAGCACAAGAAAGCAGAGGCAGGCTGATGACGGGGTGAGGTCCGAGATCTTACCTCGAAGTCCAGCTCAGAGTACCGTACTCTTTTCCTCTGGAAGAGGAGGGGGCAGGGGGAGAAAAGAAAGCATCAATGATCACCCCTCAACCAACTCTATCTCCACTTTATCTGTGGATCTCTCAGTGCCATTGTTAAGTTACAAGAGGGGGGCTATTATGCACAGGCTGCCCAACATGATACAGACATTCTTACAAATGTCATGGCAAAAAAAGCAGATTATTCAGTCTATTTCAACATAATGAGATTAGTGAAGTGGAATAACCCAGAATTAGAATTAAATAATAATTTCTCGGCTCACAAACTCTCAAATACAATCATTACAACCCCGGCATAAATCATCCTCCTTGCTATTTTTGGAGAATTTGTTGGAGACATTCCGATTAAAAGGGCTGCAACAAACATACGAGAAGTGGTTTTCATCCTCTAATCTTGTTTGGACCCCACCGCTCTCCTCTTAAGTGCCTCCATAGCTATAGCGAGTGGCACACAAGCTGCCAATTTAACAGCTGCAGACATTTCCAACTCATCTGGCCCTGACATTGCATTGCATTACATTCCATCTCTGACTTCCTATCTGGCTCTCGCTGTCTGCCAGATTTGCATTTGGCAGTAAGAGGAGCTGCTCTCCACAGTTAGTTAAAAGCTGTATTCATTCTTTGAAGGGGCAGAGTTGCTGAACTGATGTTACGCCGGCCAAGGTTTTAAAAGGTAAAGAAATGCAAACAGAGAGAAAGAGAGAGAGAGAGAGACTGAAAGAGAGAGGCAAGTTTCTCTCTGACATGTCCTATTCACTTTGTGAATTCCACTGCCCCTAAAACACAATGCATTTACTGTCCTATGGAGAAATCCTTACCTTAAACAGAGAGATTCCATGACTGAGTTTGCTTTGTAATATGGTAGACATGCAACATGCATATACATGTACAGTATATTGCATGTTTTGGTGGGAACACACATAAAGCAGTCATTAACGCACTCATACAAAATTCATAAGGAATCCTTTGCTGCTGTGTTTTGCTGTTATGATGGCATGAAGGTCTTACAGCCAAGCAAAGTCATACACTTTTTTCCCCATTTGTTTGCATGTATTCAATGTTGTAAATTATACGATTACCTGACCTTTATAACCAATGGCTTGCGGGTTTGTACAATATTGGAATAACATGGCCCGTGAACCTTTCTCACGCCTTGAGTAGATCATTTGGAGTTTGAATTTACAAGCCTCTTACGTAAAATCAACAGTGAAATGAACACTGAGTACATTTGCGTGATCCCTCCATTATGCATCACCATGTTTGAATTGGGGAGTAAAACTCTGCTGTGATTTAATCTTGAGAGGCACGCTCTGATATCCATCTCCAAATCAAGCATATTCAAACAGGGTGAAATTATAGCAGTAAATTACATCCCACAGGTTTCTCTGCAGTTTTTTTTTTTTTTTTTTTTGGTATTCATGAGTGCACTCGCAGCTCTTCTGACAGTGATTTTTTATGAGTTTTAATGACGCGTCCTTAACGTCCTCAGCCCTAAATGAAGCATCTGCACTTTTCGGTGAAAGCATCGTTTCCATCTCTTTAATCAACCTTGTGAGTCAGCAAGATACCATTGGGGAGGGGGGAGATCCAAAGTGGATGTGTAAGTATGTGTTTATGTGTCCATGTTATCAAGTGCATGTTTTTGGGTGTATGTATGTCTGCGTGGTTGTTTAAAATTGAGGTGGTCTGAAAGACATTCGCCAGGGGTATTTCCCCTGATCCTGTCCATCTGCTGTGCCACCTTGTACGGTTAGGAGGGGGTCTCACACACTAACATTCCACTGACTTTCACACACAAACACACAGACACACAGACACACACACACAGACACACACACACACACACACACACACACACACACACACACACACACACAGCAAACTAAGAAGAATCTGTCTGTCATTAGGAGAATAAATCATTTCAATGCTTATTGTCCCAGCCAGCAGCAAATACTACTCATATGAAAACACTTGTTAAAGCAGACTTGTTCTAAGGCACATCACTATGCTATTACCACAGTGGACATATTATTACTGTATATCACAGACAGTATGTACACACTTGGGTAATTATATGGATGTTAGCCATACAAACTGACTTCTTGTCTTCCCATATTCTGCTGTAGCCATGAATATTAATCACAACATTTAATTTAGTGTAGTATAGAGTCTTGCATCTTTTTCTCAAAAGGTAAAAGCAATGTTGATTAGATAAAATATTTTTACATTTTCCCAATGCAAATTACTTTTTTTTAGCTATAGCTCTTTTCTTGATGTGTCACTGCATTAGGTGCAGATGGTGTTATTTGCATTTTTTTTGTATAGAATATTTGCAAGTGTTTAAAATCCTTGCATAAAGAGAATGCCACATTAAGTAACTGGACCTTTTCTGCAGTTAACTTTCCTTTCCCTTGCTTTCTTTCTCTTCTTTTCACTCCACCACTACAATTTCACTTATACAGCCACACCACCACCACATCCATAACTGTAATCCTCAAGTGTGTGCTCAAGTGAAAGATGAACATAGTGAGGAACAGCACCACCACTAGGTACCCCTCAACCTCTTACCCACCTCCAGGGATCCTGCTGAGAGGCTGGTGTTGGCATTAGTGCTTCCCAGGTTGCGAGGCAGGGTCCTGGTTCTTTCCACTGTGGTCCCCCCTGTCAGAATCTGTCTAACCGACGGCCTCTGGCCTGGCTTCAGCTGGAGCGAATGCCCGTGGGTGTGCATGTGTCCTCCGTGGGAGTGTACAAGACCACCCTGAGCCATCATGTGGCCGTGCCCGTGGGGCATGGTTTTGATCGTCCCATAGGAGCGGTTGAGGTTCATGGTGATGTTCATGTCGCCCACACTTGACGGCACAAAATCCGCCGGGTAGGCCTCACTCTCAGCTGGGTGGAGGGTCAGGGGAGAGGGAGGCGGGGGGAAGGGGGGGTCCTCCACTGCGATGTTGAGAGGCTTGTCCTCGCCCCCCAGTCCCAGACCTCCTCCTTGGGAGGAGGGTGCTGGAGGTTTGAGACTGACCGTCCTACGAGGCAAGACCATGTAGTCTCCCTCCCCGCCTCCACCACTTCCTCCTCCCCCTCCACTTCCCCCGCTTCCAGCACTTCCGTCCTGGGAGTTGTTGGAGGAAGCGGGCGGCCGAGCCCAGCCCAGGCCACTCTCAGTGCACAGGTAGATTGGAGCACCGCTGCGTTGCTGCCCCTGCTGTCTCTGCTGATCCACGTTTACCTCCTTCTTTAGGGGCGTCTCGCTCAACTCATTGAGGCCGCCGAGTGTTGGAACCTTGTGGAAAAAACACAAATGTTTCCATTATACAAATATTTACTGGAGGCAAGATGATATATAAAATCTTGATTCAGATAACTTCCTGTTTCAAGATTCAATATTTGTTAACGATGCTGCTAGCCTTCATAATACTAGCGACCTCTCTTTCACATCCTATTTAACTACATTTCAATTAAACATTAAAGCCACGTTCTGTATAATTTTTGGAATTGGAAGTCTGAAATGGGAGGGCAATGGATATGTGTAGTATTTAGTTCTATCTAGTTTGTTTCCAGTTTTCGGGCAGAAAATCGCTCAAACCCATACCTGTACGATGAGGTTGGGAGGGGGGATGTTCCCGGGCAGGGAGTTGAAGTTGACCCCCACTCCCCCCTCCTGATGGGCTGACAGCTTGGGATCGTCCTCGTCATCCAGGGAAATGCGGGAAAGGGTGCCAGTGATGGTGGCCGGGTTGCAGGTGTTCACCTCCTTGAATATGACTGGAGGGAGATGCGGAGGGAGACAAGGGAAGCAGTGAGGCCAGCAAGAGAGAGGGGGATAGGCGTGGGATAGGGGAGTAGGAGTTAGGGTAGTTGGCAAAAACAAGAAAAGAAGAAGCGGTGAAGAGTTTAAGGGTGGGGTAAAAGAAGCAGAAAAGGGTGAGGAAGAGGAACATTCAGAGGGAGAAAGATGAATGGATAATGAATGGAAAGGGATTTATATAATGTATGTCAAACAGAAGACAGTTGACAGAGAATTAGCAAAACAGTCAGATAAGACATAAATTAGGTAGTTTTTACAGCTTTCATGCAGCTGGGATGCAGATTGCCTCGCCAAATGAAAGCTTCACTTCTCACACTAGACTTGTGTGGTTCAGAGTAACTAAGACGAGTTTTGTCTCTGACACTGTGACCTTAAGTCTTGCTCCATCTTGAGATTTGCCTATGAGCCAGGATTTTTATTAGCTTGGAGAAAGAGCCTTGCAGCAAAATGTTGAGTGCTTCAGATGAAATGGAGCCAAATTCCCTCCTTACTGAATCCTGTCCCACATCTTGCTCGCCATCCTATTATTCCCTGCCCTGTTATTGCATATCACTGAGTCTGTGTGTGTTTATGTGGTTTAATACATGTGTATCATTGTGTATTTCTGTACGAGGGCAAGTTTTTATGTCATGATACTGTAAATAAAACAGAACATAAAAGTGGTACTTTGGGTTAGCTTTCATGCATGTTGTTGAGAAAAAAAAATAGAGACAGATCCTATGCATTTCTAGAATAGCTGCTCTAAAATTAACTATGACATGCTGATGAGAGACAAGGTTTAATCACAACTAACATCAATCTATCATCACAATCAAACACAACTCAAACCATCTGGATGTTCATGCTAGATATCATGCTCATTCTGTCACCATCAGAGGAAAGAATATTTACTTTGTGGCCACAAAATCCAATTCTACACCAAAGCATGTAGCGCAGACCATTTTCATGTCAACCGCACTGATGTGACAACATGTCAAACTACACGTTTTATCAAAACAATTTAAAGCTAGATCCCGCTGATTTCTGAGCATACCAACAAGGGCACTGACTGAGTACAGAAACTAGCATTTTCTCTGTGTTTACTATCCTGTTGGTGCAAAGTGACGGGAAATGAGTGGACAGGTTTTGGGAAATCTGGCCAATCTGATCCCTTCCAATCTGCATCAAACAGAGACCCAGAGAATGACCCATAGACGAATCCGGCGGTTGTTTTATGTGCTGCGCTCTCAAGTACTACTGCCATTACTGCGGTGGCATAGTTCAACTGAACACGCTTACCCTGAGAGAGTGAAAGCAGAGATGTTCGGGTCGGCAGTTGCTACCTCTTACAGATGAAGGTACTCTGTGTGAATATTATTCACTCTAAAAGCACTAGTCTTTCATTTTTATACAGTCTTCGGGGTACAAAAAGAACATTAATGTACCTCTCCTACAGTGTGGATGTCAATGTGCTGTGTAGAATAATGCAAGATTAAACCCACCAGGAATTACTCGCTAGCTTATGATTTTAATCAAACTCAATGATTTCTTGCATTGTCAGAATAAATTCATTATTTAATAAAAATCAGAGATCGGGGGCACTGTACAAATGGAATTTTGGCCAGAAATTGTAAGAAAGTACCAGCTAGCAAAATATATGCTCAGTCTTGAGCAGTAACCTTTAATTTAATGGAGGTGATGACTATAATGTCAAAATGTAAAAGGTTTTACAGGATTTCTTGGCAAAAGCGCATAAGAAGAGATATCTTTTACAAACATTTATATGCAGTTATGTGCAAGTTCACAAATGCTGGGACCTCACATTATATGAAACAAAGAAGCGGCCTACATGTAAGCCAGAAACCTTTGTAGGTTTCTGCAGGTAAAGCAAAAGCCAAAATCTCTATGCCCGTTGATTTACACTTAAGTGTGACTTTTACAGGAGGTGCCCATCTTCAGCACTGAACTTTGTTTGAATTTGCCGGTCAAGTAGGACTGTTTTCTTTTATTTCTCTTTTGTTTTTTGAATCCTGAAGTAGATCATTGTACACTATATAACGGTCTTATACCTGCAGAAGAAAGGTTTCCACTGTTCTTTTACTGAGAGATGGATAACTTGACGCTTTGATCTTTCGACCCGCTAAGTTGACTCCGCTGTTTTCTCAGCTGTTCCTAAGAATCCGCTGTGCCGTGACCCCACCGACAGTGCGGCACCCTGGCGTATCATCAGAATCAAAGCTAAGAAGGACTCTGCAGATTACCTCAATGGATTACCTAAATGGACTGATCCATTATATTTCTATCAAGAGCAATTTCAAGTAAGGGGCTGATGTCTGGGCAGAGATTAGGTTTTACTATTACTGTTATTGTAGCATGAAGCTTCATTGTGGTGATTTTCTGTGGGATATAAGTGGCTGCTGCACCCTGTTTATTGCATTCAGTGTTTTCATGCTTAGCATGTTAAATTTTGCATCAGTACATTGCTGCTGGCCTTTACTTTCTTGCTGCTCCTCACACTGTGTGTGAAGCCAATAATGACGCTTTATCAAGAGCCAAGTAGCAAAACTGTTGAATGAAAGTTTGCTGCCAGTTCTTGTGTGTTAAGGTGGCAGTTATTGTGTTTACCACTGTAATCAGGATTCTGTGTATTTTTACCAGTGTTAGTTCCTGCCACTGCGCGCAGTCAACAGCTATACTTTATAGTGACCAAAATCCAGGAGCACAGCCATAGAATGCAAGTTCACCGTTGGGACTAACCTCTACCCACATGAGCCCTTTACATGCATCTATATACTGTACATGCACATCTGGGACCCATAGTATGTAGCCTAGATTCCAGGTGTGCTCCATGGCATCTTGGTAAGAACAGGTAAGGCGTTCTGCCATTTTGGTTCCTAACCCCATTTTGGATCAATGCATGACGAGCCACCCACGTGGTCACCTCCGACATTTTCTTCACTCTTTACCCCCTTATTGACTCACCCTGTAGATGTAAAATAGTGTTTAAATATAATTATATAATTAATCTTTATTAATAATTTTGTAATACTTTTTACTTTGCTAATAACCAACCCTTCCCATGTCAGATCCTAACACAAGTGAGGTGCCACTGCAGCAATGTTGCTGTTTACTTCCACCTAACCCGGATTCGTCTATGGGAATTATATAAGTCTAGGGACAGGCCAGGCACTGTTAAGGAGGTCAATATTTCATGGTGCAAAACTTACATGGGTGTCCTCTCTCTGCAAGGGTGGAGGGGGAAAGTGACTGTGTTAATATTTCAAAGCACAAAACAAACAGGATTGTGGTACATTTGTAAGACACACACACACACACACACACACACACACACACACACACACACACACACACACACACACACACACACACAGAAATAACTATTGTCACCAGTGAGTGACAGATCTCTGAACACATTAAGGAGTGTCATTATCATGCACAATTAAACACATTCTCATCCAAACATATGCTCACTAAACACTTATTGGGCAGAATCAGTGTGATTGATAAGGCATAATAATTTGTGCACAACTTGTCGAGATGTAACACATCACCTCCTGTCATTTTACCAACATGCACAGCAGCAAGCTAAGAATATTACAGCCCTACGAGACAAAGGGAGAAAGGGAGATAGAAATTAGATGGAAGGGAGAGCTCACCTGTTTGACATGCCAAGTCCACATCCTTCTCAAAATCCGTCTGAGTGAGGGAGGCAGGGTAGGAAAGAGGAAATACAATGAGTGTGTACAAGTCAGTACATTCAGCACATCAGTAGAGACACAAGGCCTGATGAGTGATCGGACCTCGAGTGGTTATGCTGTATCCAATGACTCTGATGCTCTAATTTGGCTCTGTGGAAAGGGATTTGATCTGTTGCCATAGTGACATGTTACAACTCAGTCAGTAAGTAGTAAGTCATTAGTAAGACCCTCTGTGAATGAACAAAAAAGCTGCCTTAAGTCATACAAGAAATGTTCAGTTTCAATTTCTTTATAGTGAATTTATCCAAAGCATTTTCAAACTAAAAAGAACAAAGCGAACAATGAAAAGTGTGCGTGATGGCATGCACTACTGCTGCTCTGTTCATGATGTATATCAGTTCACAGCAGCAGATCCAAATAAAGAGACGCTGTGGAGTTTTGCCAGGTATGTAATGCTACTGTATGCCTCATCAGTCACCTCGCTATGGGGACAGGGACAGAAATATACACAGCAGCAAAACTATTATCTGCTGTGCTGGTTGACGCAAAACTTTGCCGTCTCCTAGCTGAGCTTTTCTTAGATTGAAATAAATATATGTAATGAACGAATACAAATGCTTTAACAATTCATTCACACCGGCGACCAAAACACAAACTTCCACACAAGATTGAGTTTAACCTGCACTCAGTATTCAGACTTTATGTAGATACGGTATTATGGGAGCAACAAAAAACTGTGTTTATTGGCTTTGATCTGGAATTCACTTGAGGAATCCAGTGTGGCACTTCTCCGGGAGGTAAAGAAACACTCCAAAACCCAGAGGCCGGTGGGCTGAATGAAGAAGTGCTGCCAAAATGGCCAAGTTTCCTGAACTTTAAGGAAAGCGAAGCTCATTGCTATGCAGTTGTGGTCTTCCCCTGTCTCATGATAGAGCCTCCTCCTGTCCTCGGCGGGATTCACTTACAAAAGCCTTTGTTTGGATAATAAACTATAGATTTTAGACAGTTTGGGCACACCACAGAGGCAAAGAGAAGAGGAAAGAGGGGAAATGAAAAACTGAAAGAGAGAAAGAGAGAATGTGTAAAGGTCTCAGAGGAGTGGAAAATCTCTCAGTACGCAAATCACCCGCAGCACCATAAAAGGTTTCTACTAAATGGACAAATGTGGATATGAAAGGAACCTCTCTCTCTCTCTCAATCTCTCTCTCCAAATTAAGAAAAACAAATCATCGTTTTAACTATAATACACTCTTTCTGCAACAGCATCACAGGTTAAGTACAGTGGGTCATCAAAGTCAACTATTTTGTAAAAACACCACAGGGGAACATAGTCCTATTGACTCAGTTACCATCCTGTAGCTTTCACTGTTCATGGTAACTTTACTGCTGAAATTAATGCAAAGGCAACCATTATCTCCTAAATCAATTGAGCAGATGCTCAAAGATATATAGTAAATATATTTTTTGCTTACCTTGCTACAGTTAAACAGCTAGTTTGTAGTTATACAGCACAGCTATTCCTACTTAGATTTAAAGGTGCAATATGTAATAAAAACAAAACTAAATTTGATGCAGTGATGAGCTTTTTTGGTAAAAGGAATGGTTTGACATCTTCAGACATAGATTAATTGGCTTTCTTGAGAGTTAGATGAGAAGATTTATGGTAAATATGAAGCTACCGCCAGCGGCAGATTAGCTTATTTTAGCACAAAGCCTAGAAACATGCAGACACAGCTAGCCTTGCTCTGTGTGATGCTAACATACTATGCCTAACAGCCCAGCTAACATACCTAATTAGCATGTTATGTCATGTTTGTTTAAATATATTATATTATAAATCATATAAATGACACATTGCGGTTTTACGGGGGTTTATGTGCAGGACTATTTCTTGGCCAGACGTAGTGACTTTTTGGAGTCTTGTCATCAATGTTAGGGAGCTTAAGAGCTGTTTCACCCTGTTTCCAATCTTTGTGGTAAGCTAAGCTAACCAGCTGCTCGCTGAAGCTATATATAATATATATTTAGCGTACAAATATGAGAGTGGTATCGACCTTCTCATCTAACTCTTGGCAATAAAGTGTTACTCTCAAAATGTCGAACTATTCCTTTAACGTTTGTTCATATTTGTTGCAAAATATAGTTTTACAGATTCCACCTTTCACCATCTATAGACTTGACTATTTATAATGACTAATGACGTCATTTCTACAGGTGACATACTGGATTGCTGCCGATGTGGTTGTGGTCGTGGCTATGGCTATGAGCATGGTTCTGGGTATTGTTCAGGAAAGGGTTATGCTCATCACGTGCGTGGCTGAGGGCGTGGCTGTGCTCTAGCCCCTGGTTGCTTCGAGGCAGACTGTGGTAACCGGCTTGTTGGCATGCCTGGTGGCACGGCGGTGGGAAAGGCTGTGGGTAGCAACCCAACAGGCATGGGTATGTGCCATAACGCTGAGAGCCACACTGATGCCCACAATGGTTCACATTTGGACCCTTCTGATGGTATAAAAAATAAACATAACGTTGAAATGTTAAAGGAGGACATATAACCCGTTTGTAGAGGAGAACACTGATCTTTAACTAATCAAATGCTTTTTTCTAAAGACGGCTATTCTACTTTAACAAGAAGGTGTAGTTACAGTTCTACATCTCTATGATGTCTCTAAATGTCAGGGGTTTGTGAATATAGCGAGGACACCTGAGAGGATGGCGTTCACTGTAATTATGATGCCGATATAACTGGTGGTAGCTTCACTAAATTATCCATCACAATTAATGTTCTCAAGGTTATTACGTCTTTCATACAACAGCTCTCCATGCATATGTGCTATCTGAGAAGAGTCATTCATCGTACACATTTAGACATTTAGAAAACTGGAAAAACATAAAGTTTAACGAGCTAACGAGCTGTCTTCCTTAACAGAGCAATGGTTGGCATAGCAATTCGCATCCACTATGAACTGTGTATATGATAATAGCATTTAACCAAAAATTTAAAAAGCACAGTTACACTGTAAATGTTCCTCTCAGTTATGAAAACAGAGACAGATACTCTGTCATAATGGGTTCCCTGAACAGAACGATGGCTCCAAAGTTTAATCTTGATAACCTCAGAGGGGTGTTCAGAATCCCATAATCGTTACTGCAAACAGGTCTAAGGGAGAAATAAAGGGAATTGCGCTGTGAGAGTCGCTCATGCTCTCATACTTCCAGTGTGACCGTACTGACATTGGCAAGGCAGTTCAGGTCTATATGATTTATCACACTATTAGCCACATTTGGAACACACACAATAACCTTACTGGAGCTCTGTGCTCTTCAAATAAAGATGAAGAAGTTTAGGTTAAAAGTAAATAAAGGTGCTGAAGTGTCTTTTTCGGAAATACATGAAGTGCTACGGACAATAAACATATTGTTATCTTGAAGTAAATACGGAAAATGACAAGTGATATTAATATCAGCAGGATATTGCTTCAGTAATGGCATCTGTTGGCAACATTTTATGTCCAGTGATAGGAAGTTAGTATCAGGCTGGGATGTGAAATTGCATTTGTATGGGTAATGAAATCAAACATTTTTGGAAAACAAAATGTGAAAATGCATGATGCATAGACAGTAATGAATTCCTGCTGAAAATTTGAGCATTTCAGTAATGACAGTCATGCTTCTTGCTATTGGAGCTGAAGCTAGAAACCTCCAGCCTGGTAAATTTTAATCTGGGACTAATGGATTGCAGTGTGGGATGAAATGGAATGCTATTCACCATGATCTGCACCTGTCCATTCTTGCAGGAGTCTGGTGAGTTTTCGCTGTCGTCTTTACATCCCCCCATCCTACAGCGCACCGCATCCTGCACCTGAAGTGGGTAGAACAAAGGATAGGGGAGAGGAGGGAAGAATATAGAGAGGGAAAGTGAGAGGAGGGGGGGAAGATGATGAAGGCGCAAAGGAAAGAACTTAGTGGACAAACTTTTACTTAAGTTTGGCAAATGTTGGAGCATGGGGATTCTCACTCCTCAGATATTTTATTTTGTTCATCTTTATCGCTGCAATGACAGATGTTCAGTGAATGCTAAATTATGTGGAAGGGGCAAAGTAAACGGAAAAGCTTAATTCTTCACAAAGTACCTCAGCTTGTAGCTTATATAACAGTCAGCGGAGCGGTATAGAAAGCACACAGCAGTTCTTCAAAGTGGCCTATTTGAACCTTGTGAGATCAGTGGCGCACAGTTCTAATTAAAACCAAAAGCATGGTATATAGATGTTCTAACCCCTGGGCCTTTCCATTGTCACATTGTTTTTCTTCATCCTCCCACATATGGCATGCAGGCAAACACACACCAGCCCACTGTCACAGAACTTGTTCTTGTAACAGAGCTCAAATCAAATGGATCCCTGTGCATTCCGTGTTTCACAGCCAACTCTGAGATTCTTTCCCCCCATCAGGCTCTGTATTATAGATAGCCTGGTTACTCGCTGAGAAGCAACATCATTTCTCAATGTTGCTGCTGTCAAATCCCATAAGAATCTCATGGCTGGAAACAAGGCTGCTTGTGTAAGACGTGGTGCAAAAGCGAACGAGAGCATCTTCACTCTCACTGGGTGGTCTCATCTTTATATGTGTGTGTGTGTGTGTGTATGCGCGCGCCACTACAAATGGAGTAGATTGGAGTAGCCTCCATGTCTGATTAATACTGCATGGACTAGGATTTTGCTTCCATTGTTTCCTTCCGTTCGTCTCTTCGTTTTATGGCCATACTCATCCTCAGTGGCATTTATTCCCTGTTCTCTGTTCGTGTGAGTGTGTGTTTGTTTGTGTACTGGCACCTACTGAAGCTTATTCTGACATCAAAGTGGAGAGCTCCTCTATGGGTCCATACCTCCTTCTCCGCCTTCCTCTCTATTTCCTCCTCCCCTACTATCATCCCCTGCTCTGCTCTTGAATCACGTTTTTCCCCCCAACAGATCTCTGCATGCAATTTTTTTCTTCCTCCCTTTCCACTCCACTCACCTAACCAAGTCCCTCCCTTACTCTTTCCCACAATATACCTTTTCTTCACATCGCTCCCTTGTTTTCATCTCCTGCTGCCTCCTAATCACAACACCTCTCCTCCTCCTCGACTGATCTCAGTAGGCTGCCTGTGCCGCTGCGGTCCTTTCATTCTCCGCTGCACACTACATGTAGCGGGCCCTATCTAGGAGTCCTACAAGGCACTACGCTCACTGTCACGTTTTATGTCTGTAGTTTACTTCACATAATATCCCACTTTGTACTGCTTTCTCTCTTGTTCTGCACCGTAATGCTTCTTCATCTTCCCCCTCGTTCCTCTCCTTCCTCCCTCCGGTGTGGCACTCCCCTTTGCCAATTGTTCTGCAGCTACGGAGGATTTGTGCTCAGTCTCTTGCAGGGGATTTTCATACATTTAAAATAAATAATTCCTGGATTTACTGTACCCTGATCCCTGCTGCTCTTCTGATATTGATTTAATGCAGCTAAGCATTCCAAGCATTTAAAAATTCACTTACACCATGCAGTGCACTCAATATCATAATGATCTCCTGGATGTAGGCAAAGACGTGTGTGGTTTTTATGCATCAGCAACAGAAGACACATTGACAGTTATAGAAAACTGATGATTAATTGTAGCTGTTTATGCCTGTGTCAGTGTTTGTGTAAATGTCTGTCTCAAGGGCATGAATGCATGTGCACAATGAGTATAAAATGTTGCATCCCATGGGGCACAGCAAAGCCTGTGGCAAATAGGGACTAGGCAGTATTAGTTAGGGACTTATCGTCTTATTCCATACAACACCTTAGTAAGCTCCTTACGGCAGCCTTGGATCAGACGGACAATGCACTATCATACTGCATTATGAAGAAGAGGCATCAGACATCAATACTGTTCTAATCCTTCTCATGTCTGATCCACTTGTCTTCTGCCGTGACTTGGAACTGACCCGGTACCTGACGTGACATTTGCGAACATGAATTCCACCTGTTGAAGGGAGTGAGTGTCGCTGAGGTCACTGTGTGGTGCTGAATTAGAAATCTAAAAACTCAACATGTCTGGGTCCTCACTGCTGCCTAGCAGAGGGAGGAAACTGTTCTCACCTCTCGTCGCATTGCACAGTGGACGGTGATGATGACAAAACCCTGGACAGAGTCAAAGACAGCAAAGAGGACCTGGAGGAGATGAAAAACATTTGCTTGTTAAGTATTGCACATTGTTACTGTATATATCATCGCAGTATTCCCAAACGTTTTTTTAATCAAGGCGGCCATTCATAGTGATTTTTGCTTTCTAGGCGCCCCTCTACTCACACCCCACACCACTGCACACATGCCATCAGATAGGCCGGCTCTCAATTAAAACACAAGTAAGCTGTGTAAGACAACTTACGCTGGTGTGCAGCTGATTACTACATAATGGATAAAAATAAGTATGCACTTTAGCTCAATGTATTTCTTTAATTAAAATTAGCTTACATTTAAGGGTATTTAAGTAAAATAACAGATGACATATTGGATTTATTCAGTTTTTCATTTACCTCTCTTGGTGACTTATAGGTCATATTGTGGTTTTGGCTTTTTCCCTTTCCTTTATTGTGTTATATATCTTTTTTGTGCATGTAACAGCAAGAACAAAATGCACCCTAAAGGGAGTTACACAGAAAACACTGCTCCTGCACTGCCTGAAAATAGTTTGATTGTAGTCCAGCCTTTACTTCCGTGAACAATTTGCATGACTTTTGTAATAGGCCTTATTATAAAAAAGCCCATATGATCTCTCTTCTACGCTCTTCAATACTAAAAAGCTGATAACAAACTTGTGAACATTAACCCAACATTTGTCAAGAGAAGAACAAGGCTAGAGAACAGTAGCCTACAATAATGCTTAAAAACTTTATTTGGACATTTCATTGGAAACATGCATTTCTTTTCTCTGTGAGAGGGAAGTATTTAGAAAGTTGTGTGGCGCTTTGGAGAGCCCCCAGCTGCAGTAGTGCATGGATCATGTATAATATTCATCTAGTCAGAGGGAACGATCATGAACCACAGCGTGTCGGTCATACTAGCGACAAGACCTGTACCGAAGAGGGAGTGGTAGAGCGGTAGAGAGGTGGAACGTACAAGGCCAGGAGATCGCAGAGCGACCGGCCCTCTGCAGACGGTCGATAATTGTTCCCGCTGGCTGGATGAAGTCTGACGCTCCACATGATCAGTGATTATAGAGATTAATGTAAATAAAGCATGATGTCAATATTTTAGAGACCACCAAAATATCACAAATCATGCTTTTCAGAGCGGGGTGGTGATGGCTCAATGGATAAGACACATCCCTTTGGTGTTAGAGACCCGGGTTCAATCCCCCACTTTGACCCATCCACCATTGTGTCCCTGAGCAAGACACTTAACCCCTCATTGCTCCAGAGGCGTGCGACCTCTGACATATATAGCAATATTAAGTCGCTTTGGATAAAAGCGTCAGCTAAATATAAATGTAGCTGATGTCTTACTAAGGGGAACTTATCTCCCCCTGGCTCCCCCGTAGTTCGCACCCTGGGCAGGAGTCTCTCAAATCATCAGCCTGTTCCTCCTTGGAGTCAGCACAAGACTGCCCAGGCTAAAGAGCCCGGCCACAGGCACACTAGAGGGCATCGCTGTCCTTTCATTAAACAGTATGAAGTAATACCTCTACCCCTCAAAAGATGTCTTTGGCAGCTCTGCGATTTCTGTGTCCTCACTGAACTGGCGCTGAAGTCAAAGTTAGGTTGGGAAAGTGTTTTGCAAACACGCAGCAAAAGGGACATTTGATTTATTTTTCTCTCCTACTGTACTTCAAGAACCAGTTCACCAGTTCAAGTAACACGATGATTTTGTTATTAGTAACTGTAATGTGATTACTGAAGTTATCAACAGTAATTACATTACTCCGTTACAGACAAAAGTAATCTGATTACCGTTACCCCCAACACTGCAGATTAATAACTCACCACTCTGAAACTCTTGCTCCAGTCTAGACTGTGAAGCTGTCTCGGGAACATATACAGCTGAACCTACGTAGCTGTGTTTACGGATTGTCAGAACCCGCCCTACTCTGCTTCTGATTGGCTCCTCAACTAGATACTGTGCATATGCTACTCCCAACAAAGATCATGTATATGTGAGAAGCTTCACTCGGTAGCTAAAACAGAGCGTTCAATCTCTTTTGAGCTTATTTGTCAACTCTACCACATCTCACAGGTTTGCAGAGGAGGTATTCTAGTGTGGGACTAGCCGTGGTAAGCTTACGACTGCTTGAATTGTACATTTTTTGCCTGGAAGGGTCTGTTGTCCCATACTGTGTTGAGGGCCGAGATGTATCAGCGTCTCACTAAGCTGTGTTTACACTGACAAATGTTTTCGGCAGTGACTCTGATACTCTGACAGTCACTATTTCTGACCTGGAAAACTCATGAGCCAGAAAGTGTGTTGCGTTACCATGACAACCAGCAACTGTGAACCGTCATCACCATTCTTGGCTGTGGATTGATTGCAAATTCCAGCATTTAGAATTGAGATATAGTGGTCTTGACATTTATTGCCCTTTTTTCTCTTTTGATACATTAGAAATGTATTATTCAATATATGTATACTGTACTGTATATTAAAATGTATTTAATATAAATGTTGCCTTGTGTCTAGGTGAAAAAAAATTGTGTCATGCTTGAACTGTCTTTAAGGCACCCCAGGGTGCTGCGTATCACTGTAATACTGTAGTGAAATGACTCAGTGATCAGTAGAGAATGAAATGAGTCAGCCAAGTCATGTTTATTCAAAATAAATCATCACAGTCACAGTCTAGTTTTAATTAGTCATTCATAGACTGTCTATACACATGATCCTGACACAGTGGAAATCGTAGGTTGTTCTTTAATGCATTTGAAAAAACATTTATCCTGTTTTTTTTCTCTTTTGGCCTATTCTCTGTTTATACATGCTATCATTCAGGTTTTATCTTTATGTCTTCATGGCCAAGTGAGATAAAATGTCAAGAATCAAGGCTCTCAGAAGTTTATAGTTGACAGATTTTACATCAGAGTTTCCACTTCATTCAGTGACTAACTAACCTGGAAGGGCAACACACACCGGCAGCCTAGCTGGGTCATAACTCCTGAACCAACCGGTGGCATTTTGGCAACGCTTGTGTGTTTGAATATTTCCAAGCATCGACGAGCTCTTACACTGCAGAAAAGCAGCACTGCTGCTGTGTGTTGTATCTTTGGATGCCACACACCATTTTAAAGCTGCTTTTACATGCATCACAGGTGTATGTGTGTGAGATACAGTATGTGAGCATCTGCTAGTGTTGTGAAATATATCACCTGGAAGAGTGTGGAGCGACGGTCGGTTATGGCTAGGACTGCTGACATCCAGGTTAATGCCAAGAGAGGAAGAACCACGCAGGAGCTCCACAGAGACGCCCTGTCAGAGAAGCAGAGACAGAAGCCAAGAGGGGTAGAGGAGGGGAAAGAAGGAACAAGGGTTCAGTCTCAAACCACACCAGCCAGCTCTGGTGAAACACTTAATTCCACTTTACACACACACACACACACACACACACACACACAAACACACACATTTGTTCCTCTAACCCTGTGGGGACATCTCATTGACATAATGCCTTCCCTAGCCCCTTACCCTAACCTTAACAACTACATGCCTAATCTTAACCTTACCCTGACCCTAACAATAACCTAATTGTAACCTGAACTCTAAAACCAAGTCTTAACCCTCAAAAAGCAGTCTCTACCCAATGGGAATCTCATTTTTGTCAGTTAGTGTGCATTCAGGTTAAAGTCCCCACCAGTAAATAAACTCATGAAACACACACAGAGATCAGTCACAGTTTCAGTGGTGGGCAATTTGAAGCTGATTGGCAGGCTGAGGTTTGCATCAGACTTAATATTCAAACTGAGATGTGGAAGATGATGTGTAATCATGTAGATAGTTATGAGACTGACAATTGCTCACAATTACATGGTTAATGGGCACTAAGTGTCATGCTGGTGCACTGTGAGACGACAGGCAGAGGGCCAACAGGGAGGGGGAAGACAGGCCAGTGACAAGTCCTGACATGGGGGCCTTCTGAGGAGTAAGTGCGTGGGGGAGTGTGTTTGCATCTGTAACTCCATGGAGTCAGACACCAATTTAAAATATTTGTGCTGTTTCATGGTTTCATAACAATTGGTCCGACAGACGGACAGCTCTGTCTGGCTACGCTTAGAGACCCGTCCCTTCTGATGTGCGACAGCGATGAATGAGAAAATATAGAGCAATAAAGCCAAAGCTGTGTGACAAAGATGTGTAAAATTTCCAGCTGCTGTGGACTGTAGTTTTAACTACAACATGTGGTTCAGTACAGTACCATTAACAGGTTACATTCTATGTGAAAAGACACACTCTAACACTGCAAGTGTACCTAATCATACACAATAAGTGTTTTTTTTAATAAGCTGCTATATTAAGTGCTACAGAGAAATTCGGGAGAAAATAAATGTTTGAAAAGCTTAAAACTGCTTTGTCACCATTTCCAAATGCTGTTTATCTCATTTTAAAAAAAAAAGTAAAAGTCTTTAAAACTTTATCAGGACACTTAGACCAGGCTTACTACATAATAATGCTACATAGAATAAAGGAGTTTGTAATACTACCAGCATTTGCTATTTCAGTAAATAATACAGAAATTACACAGCACAGTCAGTTTGATTACAGCTTTCCACTAAGGATTTCTGTAAACAGGTTTTTTGAAGGACCTTCCAACCAAACAGTACACTGCAAGTAGCTAAAAGAAGTGCAGTAATGTGTACAATATAAATGACAATAATAATAGAGTCTATACGTATTTCACAAATATTTAGGCGGATCTGAGATCAGCAGAGCTGTGTAAAAACAAAAGTCAATAATGGCCCTGTGTGTTCCCTGTGACAACAGAAAACCTGATAGAAACGTGTTACTGCAAATAGGCAATCTCATCCCATTACCCTCCAATCAGAGCGTCCAATCACTGAACAACACAGCAAAGAACAGAACTGCTGCTTTAAACACAGCACTCTTCCAAAATAAACACAAAGCCATAATGAAAGATTTGCACAGGGACGTAGTTAAATATGCAGAGGGCTGTTTGCAACAGTATAACGGGGGAAAGGCCTTTCATTAATAGTCTGGCTGCACTGAACATGAAACCATAACAACAAACCTCTTTCTAAGAAGCACAATTCCAGGTTTGGATCCAGGTCAAATAACAAGAAAGTGGTGCAAGTTGTCATTGTAATAGACCAAGAAATGATCTTTGATCTGTCCATTGGTATTTGACCGTTTTCTTGTTACACCATCTAAAATGTCACCACCCAGCAGAAGATGTTCACTAAAAAATACATATATCTTCAAACCTAATGTTTTTCCCAAAATGCAAATAATTGAATTTTTATTCTCCAAGCTCAAGTCGAGATGCAATGTCAATGTGATAATTTTCTCAGACTTGACAAAGCTCTCTTCCACAGCCACAACCGACATTATAAAACTATTACCACTGGCTGTTTAGCATTCTACCCAATTAGGAAATACATTTCTTCATTGATTTCTCAGAGACATGTAGTAAAAATACAAATAAATACTCTACATTTGAAAAATGATGTGTTCACTGTGACCAAGCGTAGTGGAATGGAAATGCCATTCAACTATACAAGATAAAATAATGAGGGAAAGAAAGTTTAGACAATTACAGCAATGTATTACTGACATTGCACTGCCCTGATGCGTTAAGCCCCTGCAATTCTGCACTATAAACAAGTTAAAACAAACTCTAAAATTGATTCACAAATACTGTTTGACACAGGTCAGGTTTGCTCAGCACGACCTGAGGAAAATCCGCTTTGGATCAAAACAAGCTCATTAAATAGTGGCGGCTTGCAGTGCAGGTGTTTTTCCTTTCATTAGTTAGTGTTTTTTTTAATCCAGACAAGTCTGAATGTCACCCTGCATCATTAACGACAGCCAGAGAGAGACAGAGAGGAGAATGGGAAGAGAGGTAGAAAGATGAAGATGAAGGACTAACATGGCGCTGCTGGCAGTCGAGCTGGACAGAGCGGTGCTCGAGATCACGCCACACTTGGAGCATTTCAGGAGCAGCCGGCTACGCGCCTCCGCTGGGACACTTTAGAACATGTGTACACACACACACACACACACACACACACACAACCATGTGGGGAGGAGAAGAGGGAGTGGGAGGGGGTCAGGGGGAGGATGTGTGGAAACACAAGTTCCAGTGATGGCAACAGGTGAATGTGCAGGTGTCACAGTTGCAAAAGAACCAAAAGAACCGAGAAAAAAAGTGGACACAACAGAGAGTGGGAGGGGAAAAGAAAAAGGGAGGAGGGGGAGGGAGAAAAGAAAGAAAGGCAAATTAAAACCAGACCTTAAAAAGTAGCAGCAATGAATAACAGTCAGAATACCAAGATTGATTCAGAGCAAGTAGAGAGAAAGTGTGAGACGGACATTACAATGTTAACAGCAAAGTCATGTGGATTAACAGATTACACTGACACAGACAGGAAATACACCAAACATCTTATTCCACTGCCAGTGTGTGCAGGTGTGTGTGTTATATATGTGTACATGTCACTGTGCACAATGAAGCACTATCGGGGTATAAAGGAAGAAACAAAAGACTCTTGGTTGTTTACTTACAGTTGACTACTCAGATGGAGAGAAACAGTGTGTGTGTGTGTGTATACTATCGCAAGTGTAGAATGATGGGGCCATGCACGGGCTATGCTACATTAGCGTCCCATCACAGCTCATTGCCTTTGCGCGAGCCACATCCCCACGGTTTCATGAGGAAATACATTACGCTAATGACAGCCTGTCCTGTTAGCAACATTACCAACTGTGTATAGGTTAGCGCTAAAATACGTGCGTGCTTCTAAACACACACTTCTGAGAATCTGAGAGGAAATGTGCTTAGCACTTGGATAACACTGAGGACTTTGCCTGGAACAAAGAAGGGTACATCTGCTTGTGTGTGTTTGTGTGTGTGTTAGGTGTGTTTGTACATACCAACTGGTCTAATCTCAGTTGCATCACCAGGTAACAAAAGCTAATCAACTCCCTGGAGAGCCAATCTGTACTGTTAACCCTTGCAGCTATACACAGATTATCAATTTCAATTTGTGCAGGAGACAGACATTGGAGGAAGTAATGAGAGAGAGTGAGAGAGAAAAAAGAGAGTAAGAGGAGAAACAAGAAAAAAACAATGGAATCAATAGGTATGGAAATGAACACATGGATTTGGCTGCGAGAGCTGAGGAAATCTCCACTCATAGGATTAGAAGATGATGAACAACCGCCAACTGCTTTAATAGATGTAATGTTGTGGATGTAGATGGATGCATTTGCATGCACGTCTGATGTGTAATAACAGAAAAAAAAATCCAATAGGATTCCAGTAGTGCACAAGGCTTCATCCACATAATCCTGGTGTTTACACTAGGTTACACAGGTTTCCATCTGCCATTCATTTCCATATCCGCCATTTTCATCGACGCCACATTATACTGTGAAAACTAGATGGAAACTGTATGTATGTGGAAGCGAGCACAGAGCAACAGAACATAACAGATGTCTTGTCATTTTGTTGGCAAATTGGAATCTTTCTCTCTCTTTTTTTTTGGATTCTTTTTTTTTTTTTTTTGGGAGGCACAGGTGCACAAGTAGCTGTGTGTTCAGAGGCCCTTGAAAGCAGTTCGAATTAGTTGCCATGAACATGTTGTCTCAAATGTGTAGTCACTACCCACCAAGAAATTGACTGGATGGATGAGTAAGCGGCACGTGTTTTGTGGGAGTTGTGTGGTAACGCCTTTTGTGTGTAGTAGTGCATTTATGTGGTGCAGAAGGGTTTAGGAAGTTAACTTACCCCGCTCGCTGCTTTTTAGACTTGTCTGAGATGCCGTCTCGAGACATGAGCTTGTTAAACACCACAATTCCAATGAGCATATTCACCTGAGAGCAAGAGAGAGATGAAAGTATGATCAGGGTTGCTATAACAGATGGGTAGCCAACAGGAATTCATGCACTGTATATGCATCTATATTTTTCTTTCTAAATGTTTCAGTTGATTGGAGATGACTTTTTAATTGTCCCATAGACTCAAGGCTGAAAGTGACAGTGCCTTTGCTGTCAGGATTCCCAGGCTGACTTGCTCCTGTGCAAGAAGAGCTTTAGGCTCAGCTCATTTCACACAAATCATACATAAATTTCCTAGCACTCATCTATTACTTCTATTTGTTTGTCATAATGAATACGCTGATGGCCGAAATTTCAATAAAGAGGAGGTAGGAAACACATCGCATCCCAACTTTGCATAAATATTTGTGATTCCTTTGATTGTAACAACATGACATCAGAAATATTGCTCCTTCTTAGATTCATCCATGCTGATGTAAAACAATATATCTGATTATTGCAGTATTGCTTCCACAGTGGCTATAGCAATATGCTTTACAACAATAGGCTCATTCACATCTGAGTGGCTAGTAACGTCCAATCACGTTCATGGCGGTATATAGCGCAGACATTACTAGCCGACACTATAAGTGCTTACTCTCCTAAAACGTGTTGTTCACATATGTGTTTAACGGTGATGAGTTCTCTCAGCAGAAGCCTCATCCTTGCTCAGACCCTTTAAGAGTTTAAATTTAACATTTACATATTGTTAAAAATGGTTATTTTATTTGATGCAAGTGTCTCTGACTAAATTATACAAAATAGTGTATCATTTGTGGTGACTCCCTTAAAGAAATAGTAAAAAAAAAAAATCCCCACTGACTCTCATCCTGGCTTCTCTTACTAATGAGGCGGCCATAGCTAAGCCTGCCAAACATCTGGCCATAGTGACCCAGTCATAAAGATTCTATTAGGCACACACACACACACAGATCTGAGCCAAGGCTTGCTGCATGTAGACCTCTTCCGCTGTGAAATCCTGCCCATCTGGGAGATTTTCTATGCTGGCGACAAGTTTCTTCTAATCCTGGTTTCCAACATTATTTCATAATCTTTCTTCCACCCTCAGTGGGTGTCTCTGTAGAGTCTCTGTTTGGGTATTCATCTGCTCATGATGTCAGCTGTGAGGTGAATTACCAACAAATTACTTTCATACTCCAGTACACAGCTATGCTGTGTATGTAATGCATTCATGTTCTTATCAAGGTCTTTAACTACATGTCTGCCTGGATTCTTTTTTTTTTCATCAGTCACCAACTGCAGCTTCTGGCTAAGCAGAAAAATGTTACAGATTCAACACACGGCTGCTAGAAATCCTTAGGAAACAGCTGAGTAGTTGAGCACTTAAAGTCTGACTTTCATGTGGTCAGTTGAATTTTCAGGTATTGCAGCTTTTGCAGAAGCTGGATTTTAACTTGAAGCCCATTTCGCCGCTACATCTACGGCACATCTGGCAGTGTTTGCAGTTTGCTAAAAACTCTCTCTCTCTGATCTCCTTCCCCTCTCTTGAGTGTGTTTCGCTGCTGACAACTACCTGCGATGTGCCAGATTGTGAGAGCACCATTGTCATGCCAGTCATGTCTGGCCCTGGCTCTGTGAGTCAGCATCATCCTGCTCTTCTATTTGCCCAAGGCCAGGTTCATTAATTAGAGAAGAGTCCTGTGGGAAGGTCTGTGTTTCTCTGCCTGACGTCCCACTCTCATTACAGCTGTTTGTTAGAGTGGGGGCTCTAGCAACAACACCGGGGGGCTGGGGACCGTTACATAGCAGATGGGGTGTGGAGTGCACATTGACATTGTCGAGGTAAAAAGGGTTGAAAGTTGGAAACATTCAAAGAAACATCAGACACTGACACAGTGTGTGAGGACAATTGTCCTTTGATTTTAGATGACGGCTGTAACCTTTGAGCTCTGATAAAGGGAAACCCCAAACTAGGGATGTCCAGATCCGATCACGAGATCAGAAATCGGGCCCGATCACGTTGTTTCAGACTCGAACGTTACCTTCCGATCAGGACTCGGATATAAATGTATATATATTCTCATATTTTTATTTACTGTTGCACTAAAGTCCAAAATGAAGAATTTATGTTATTTATTACTTGATTGTTCAAGCTACCTCACAGAAGTGCTCTGTTTGTTAACAGAGTTGTTGAATGTCAAAATAAGGTGAATTAAATAAAAAATAAGGAAGATCCTGGATCTGTTCTTTAAGTATTATAGAAGTATCGGATCGGGACTCGGTATCGGTAGATACTCAAAATCATATGACTCGGACTCAGACTCGAGGGCAAAAAAAACTGATCGGGACATCACTAGCCCAAACATTTAACGTTTATTTCATTATAATGTATGAAATGATTATAATGTATGAATTGATGAACTTCGGGTATTTAAAATACAGCACCAAGCTGACTGTTTTTTGACCTTTAAATAACAGTAGTATTGGAATCTACTATATTATCATAATCATGAATATTCAGCACTATATACAGTAATCCCGTATTACATCACATCCCAAACAACCTGCCACTCTCTTGTCGGGAATTTACTTACACCAAAAACATGCATATCACCCTGCACACCTGTGGTGCTGTCCATGCCTCCTTTCTGACATATACTATGCTGTGAGTGTGCAAGTAATGAGAAGGGAAAATCTTAACGCATGAGAAGACACACAAACACAACAACAACAGCAGTGGCAGCAATTACCAAAATAAAGTTTAGTACCCTATCCAGACTTATTAGGCTTAGTGGTGGAAATATGCACCCAGGGATTAATTTAAGAGAAATTAGCTAATCCTGGAACCAGCCACGTACAGCAGCACACAACAGCAGATGATTAAAACACCAGTGAGATGCAATCAATGCACTCGATTTTGCTGTAGAACAATATAGAGCTATATTTACTAGTATATAAAAATGTCAGTTTTATGGCAATTGGCAAAAGCAAACACACATTATTATGATTGCAGTGCACACTGTTAGTCACATATTTATGTCTGAAAAGAAGTTGTTTTGTTTTTTTTAAATCTATCTTTAAATACATTGGGTACAGTGACTCATACTTTGAAAGTACACATAAGAGTGAGATATTTGGCTGCTGGGCAAGAATTCAGTCCAGACATGTGTTGCCGGGAAGCGCTTGTCTGCTGGAATATACAGTAATTTAGTTTTTCTGAGCTGACATTTTAAACTCAAGGATCAAAGTCCTCAGCTCATCATTTTGTCGTGGACACCCCGGGTGTGTATGCTCACATGTGCACGTGGGAGCAGAGGGATGGGGGAAAATCCTCAAAGGTCAGCTGCTGTTTTAGCAAAATATTTGGACAATTATGCATGTGACCAGTGAGAGAGGGCGGCTTGTCCCTCTAAAAAGTGAGGGAATCTCGTTATCAGAGAGTATGTTGGACAGACTCACCAATACAATGACAGCAGCTGGCCCGACGAAGGCATACAGCAAGCCGCCCTCTAAGGATAACCAGCAGCTAGAGAAAAAGAAAACCAGAGAAACACAGCAAAATCACAGAGATACTGGTGAATAAATATCACTTCACCACATTCAGGTCTCCCATTTCACTTGCAGTGGATGCCAAGTACTTCACCACAACAGACACCCAACCAATTAATGAACACATTTACTCAAATGTCCAAAGTGAGGGGAAAAGCAGATATTTCTATGGATGGGTACATGTCTTTTTTCTGTAATTAATGCCCTCAGTGCTGTATTACGAACATATCCTCAAACTGTAAATGGTCTTGTTAAATTTCATCTGGTGAGAAAGCTATTGAGACTTAATGAGTTTAAATGTGTCCCCCAGTGATGTTGTCAGAGAGCCCTGTGTTGTTTTAACTGCAGCTCAATGAAAAGAAAAACATGGGGTCCAGAAGCTAATTTACAGTTCTCGTATTAATGAGAGTTTATTAAGTTTATTTATTTTATTTTATTTTAAATATATTTTTATTTTTCTAACACAAACACACACACACTTTAATTACTTTATGCTTTAATTAATTTTAATTAATTTAATTTAATTTATTTACACTTGTTTAATGAAATTTATGGGGTTGATTGTTCTTATGTAGTTTGTATGATGCTTTGGCAATATTGTTACACATTCATGCCAATAAAGCTAATTTGAATTGAATTGAATTGAGAGGGAACAAATCTGTAACATCTTTTAAGTCTTTAAGTGTTTTCAGTGAATTGTTTACACTATTGACTGGGTGACAAAGCCCAACAGACATTGTTGTGCTTTTTAAATGTTCTGCTCCAACATAAACAAAACAGAAAAAGCTTCAACATACGGCAGTTGAAAGTTCTTGGATATGATTTTTGATTCAATGTAAATCTTAAACATGTACTGTACGTCACCTGATCCCATGCAAGCTCTGACATTTGGAGATTTAAAAAAAATGATAACAATACATTTTTGGAACATGTAAAGTGGATAACTGAGTCACCTCACTGGCATTCATTTTCGTTCAAAGGTCCTGAAAACCAGTTTGTCCATTACAATAGTTATTTAACATGATTTCTGCATTTGTGCTTGTGCCCCATTTTTCATTTAACTGTTGCTTATTTAGTAACAGGGAAATACTTCAGACCTAGTTTTCTGGGGCTTTAATGTGTTTTTAAAGTGTCTTGACCACCCCTTTTACAAAATGCATTAACAACATTGTCTTATGCCCACTGAATGAGCAACTAAGACTGTGTTTCACCAATTGCATGGTGGGAAAGGCTCCACTACCTGTGACACAGAATAGGAATAAGTGGTTACAGAAATTGGATGCATAGATTGATGTGAGGAAAATGGACTGTTGACATAAATAATTTGAAAATTGCATTCAGAGTTTATACGGTATATTCAGCTACATAGAGCAGAGCCTCACCTGAATGAAAAACTGCAAACAAATAGAAATGTATGAAATAGACCTTAGCTTGAAACGTTCAGGGGAAAAACTGAAAGATAGACTTTTCCAAACAGCAAAAGGAAGACTTGAGTATGCTGTGGATGGTACCTAGTAAAGGGGAATGGATTCTGCTGTGCATCCAAACATAAATCAGAGTTTTAAAACTGATGATTAAGTGATGATATCCAAATCGAATCATGACTGGTGTGAGGGACAGGGCAGGGAGTCTGAGAGCGTTACTCACTAGCTGGCTGTGCCGTAACCTCTCGCTCTGGTGAAACCAACTGACACTGCTACAACTAGAGCTGGAAGACCTGCAGACAAACAGAGAGAGAAAGATCAAAAGGGTGAGACAAAGGATAAAAGGATTCCTTAATGGGGACAGTGGAGCGTGTTGGCCAAATAAGATTGTCCAGTGTGAGCAACTCCATACGGCTCTTCCTTTTCAAATGCTAAGCAGCCATGCAATAGCACGTAACATGTGCATATGCGATCGAAACTGACTGAGTGCCCTGTAGGTAAGCCCGAGTGCTCTGTGTGTGCTTCTTGACACACAGGTCTAGCTACAGGCATGAAAACTGGGCTTAGATCCCAGTTCACTGCAGAGATGGAAGCGCTGATTTTGCATCTCAGGACATTCTTGTTGTGCATTAACCCTGCCATATGTCACACACACATGCAGCATGCCCGAGTGCATAAGCATGCAAGACTAAGAGAGTTTATAAGTTGTACCTTGGAGTGGTCAATAACTCATGCATTAATTAGCCCAATCAAGCAATTTGCGTGTGTCTGCATGTGGGTATGTGTGTAAATGAGAGGCAGGGAGAGTGAGACTGAGTGTCACAGAGCGCGTGCCAGAAAAAAGAAGGAAATATGCTGGGCCCGTAATGAGTTTGGCTCTGAAATATTCATGTAATTAACAAAGCTGTGATTATGGCTGCAAATGAAAAGCAATTAGAAAAAGTCACATTAACATTAACAAATAAGATGGTGGGGAGCCAGGCTGGTCCACTAAACAGCATGCTCAAAGTTTCAATTAGACAGCAACATTAATCTAGCATTTACGGACATATAATAAAGTATAAACACACCTATACATAACGTGAGCACACTCTACTGCTAATCTAACCCAGATCCAGTCACACCCCAAATCCACTGTTTCCATGGCGACTGATTTCAATCATATAATTTGGGGAGAAAATTGCAAAAAGGATGTGTAGAAGATAAGCTGTTTGATCCCCTCCACTCTGCTCAACTGTTTCATGCATTTCATGTGCATTTATAGGTGTATTGGATAATTCTATAGTGGCCACTGCATACCCAACAAACGCACATACACACACTGTGTCAGTATCTCTCTCTCTATCTGTACCTGTACAACAATCTATACAGTCTCCCTCCCTCTATCAGGTAAGGGCATCAGTAAACTTGGCAGATTAGACTGGTTGGATCAATATCAAGTGAAATGAACAGACAGTGTGTGTGTGTGTGTGTGTGTGTGTGTGTGTGTGTGTGTGTGTGTGTGTGTGGTGATGGTGGCGGAGCCTGCAGTTGTAATTTCTACAGCTATCTCAAAGCATCTTGCTAGTGTTATGCAGATGTTATCATATGTTTTGATTATCCTCTAACACCAGTGGTGCTTGTTGCATCAGGTTATAGTACATTGAGAGAACAGCATAACAGAGTGACATGGAGGGTGACCCCAACAGAGGTATTGCAGAGCTGCATGTCTACAAAGGAGATTACCTTGCTCTGAATCTATACTTTGTGAGTGTGTGCATTCACACTAAAATTCATGTCTACTTTTGGTTTAATTAGATAAGATTACATCAGTAAAACCGTAATAAATGTCTTTTGAGAAATTCAATGTCATTGAAGCAGCAAATAATCATATACAGCAATGAATAATGGGATACAAATGAGAATAGAGCAAATTACGGTTATTAAGCATAATGCAGTCAACAATTCCAACACTACAACATAATAATCTGTTACATTGTCATAAAAAAATGCCTGTTTTGCTGCTCTCCATCACCAGTTTGTGTCACACAACAGTGGTTCAATCAGCCTCCATTTCCTGGAAGTGTCTTCATTTACTATGCTGAAAGTCCTCTGGCACACAAGGACAGATTATATTTCCAGTAACAGCAGCAACAGCAGGAATCTACATTAGCAGCTAGATGTTCAAGTCAATTTATTAAGCGATTGTGTGTGCGCACTCTGAATACTCTGCATGTACAGGGATGTACTGTCACATGGTATTAATAGTAACAAAGACTGTGCCAAAAACATTTTTCTTTTAAAAATGAAAACAAGACTAAAACTACACATAAAGTGACTTTTGAAAAATAAAACTGTGATGATTTATTACAATTTTCATCATTAAATGAAGACTAAACAATCATATAAATGTTTGATTAATGGACTAATAAACTAATAACTTTTAATGCAGTAAGTCTCATACCTGCAATAACCTGCTTGCATCTTCAGAATCACACATGGAAATGGTAAAACAATATCTTCCCTCACCGAAATGTATCCTTTACTCAGAATTTTATTTAGCTGCAGCATCTTACTTTTCAATAATGATAGCAATGTTAGCTAAAGTCACTGTTTAACTGTTCACGATAATCACGATAAAGTAACTTCACAGGTTAAATGTATCAACAGTCTCACTAAAAAGTCGACACAAAGCAGCAAAAAACAGCTGCTACAAATAAATCACAAAAACAAGCAGGTTATCACAGTAACTCAAAAAGGTAAGCTAGTGTTGCATTATCTGTGTGCATACAAATGTATGCTAACATTACTTTCAATCTGAGTGCAGGAGTAATGCAGGCTGTTAACAACCTAAATCTTCTCCTTCATGTCAATATCATCTGTTTTAGCTGCCTCTCTCAAGCTAAACCCAAACAATGTTTTAGTGAGCAAGACCGTGAAATGCAAGCCGTATTGACAAGGCTGAGAAGAGGATGGCACATAGTCGCTAACAGTTAGCAAGCTTGTTACGGAAGAGAGCTTTTTCCCTCTTTAGTAAAATGCTTTATGGTATGAAATAGGCTAATGTATAATCCTAAGAACAAAATGCCTGGTGGGAGTTAAAGGACCTGTGCAGAGAAAATATACAGAAGCCTTATTGTGACTTGATAACGCTAGCATGTCTGGGCAGACAAGCATGTTAGCGTTAAGCTAGCCAGCTACGGCAGTTCACCAGCTATCCTTGCAAGTACTGAGCATCTAAAACCAAATGTTTTACAAAGACATGTGGAATGTGAATATTGCTGTGACACTTGCAGACCTTAAAACTACAACTGAGTGAAAACAAGGTGCCAAAATTCGCAGAGCATTCTTGCTTGTAGTAATGTATGATTGGTATTGTGGGTGCTCACCCCAGCCGAGGCACAGAAAACGCTTGCGAATGAGTCGTGACCTCATTTTCCCAATGACAGCCAGGTAGGACTGCCACGCCTCTGTCAGCACCCAGCAGAAGGACGCCAAGAAGAAGAAATGCAGGAAGGCGGCAGTCACAGTACAGAGGCCCTAAAGAGAGAGATGAAAGTCAGGGAGATAAAGAGAGATAAAACCGTTGGAGGCGTTTTACAAAAAAAGTAAAAAAGGTCTTTTTGTGAGAGGTGTTACAATGAATCATCTCTTAGGACTAGTGGAAAATGAAACCTCCACAAAATAAAGAGGACATAGGGAGTTATTTAGGAGAATAGGAGTTCAATCTGGCTCTGCTGTGTTCCTCATTTTGATCGATACTGACCACCACACAGTACAGCCTTGCTTAATCAGAGTACTCAGAGTGTGGTGTGTCAAAAATGTCAGCATTCCACTGTATAAAACATGTCTTCTGTTGTGCCAGGTGATTTTTTTTGACAGTTTCATTTCTGGGCATTATGAAACGCTTGGTCAAAAGCACTATTACTGGCATAATAAATGTACTGAGGAGATCCAGTTGTGCAGGAATAGAATGTCCTCAATGGGTTTATCTGTGCTCACTGCCTTACCTTGCTAAGTGTTTGAGATTGTCCCACCAAAATCAATAAATTGGAGGCCAAGATGGAGAGGCAAAAATTCACCAAGATGATGGATCTCTCCGAACGGATATACCTAGAGAGCAGAGGATGAGAGAGAGTGAGGACAGACATGTGAGATAAGTATTAATGACAGATTGATGGACTGAACAGCATCTTTTTGGACATTGCAGAGTCATTAGCTTGATTTTGCCATCTGTCATGTGTGTTACCAAAATCTAATCACCACCCCCTGCTGCAGTTGAACCATTTGTTCCTTATTAGGCCTCATTGGAGTTTTGGCACAGCAGAGGACACACACAAAATGTACTTTTTATGTACTGGTAGGAGCCAAATAAAGAGAAAAATCACCACTGTCGGCACAGAGGATGCGTGGGTAGACTATGAAGTATGTGTTTGCATCTGTACATGTACCTCCAGAAGGCAGCGTAGATTAGCAGCAGGATGAGCAGAGCGGTGCAGGAGACCCCACAGCCCACCATTAGGGGAACAGAGGGCATGCTGGTAGGACCCATGTCCTGAATTGGGTGAAAGAAAAGAAAGGGAAAAATGGTAATTAATAATCACAGAAAAGCATTATCCCACAGGTCTTATCATCTTAGACATTTTATTTTATTATACCAAAAGAACTATACAGGTTAGTTAAAATCACAGTGAAATGGCAGTTAGAACATCTTATGTTTCTGTCTTGTGCAGTGCAATAGGTGGGCAGCGTTGCTTGGTGTTGCTCACAGATATCCAAGTACACATCTTCACTATGACATTGCTCTGTCACCGAAAAGCTAACGGTCAAACATTGTAATATTTGACAGGAAGAGAAAACAGAGGGATGTCATTTGTCATAAAATATACTGCACATATCAAGAGATAACTCAAAAAGTAATGTGGGGATTTAGAAAAGGTAAATTCTTAAACTGTTTCTTTACACTGGCTTTGCAACCTGCTTCATAGTGCTTTACATGGATCACATGCTGCTTAGTTTTGCTATGAGAATGCATGCATTGCCACAGAGCTCTAACCCTTTTGGACAGTAATTCTACTTTTCTCTATTACCTTTAACTAAAATGACAAAAGTCGCTTAGAAGGGGCTAAATAAAACACATAATTGCACACTTCTGAAAGTTTATGTTTTTTGTATAGTTTTATTTTACTGTTATTTACTATGACACAGACTCATTCAGGTAACCAGCAGATTGCCAAGGTAGAGAATATACACTGAGAGCCTGCTGTGCAACCATGTTCAACAATTGTATAATTTCACATGTACAAGGGTAAAAGCATAATAACGCATAATTAAGTGATTTAGGTCATGATGTACAGTGGACCTCTGCTTTTCTCTCGCTCTCTCTCTCTCTCTCTCTCTCTCTCTCTGCCTTTGAAAGGAAGGGGAACAGACAAATGAAGCTGCGTGGAGAGCATACACCCCGCCGTGTCCCAAATGGGCTTAATGTTTGGCCTGCTTTTAAGTTCTCAATCACACAATTTACCTCAATTTACCCCCTAGAGTGGCTAGCCTTCCCTTTCATCCCAAAGATTTATCACTGTACACACATACTGCACAAGGTGTCTTTTACTGCAAATAAAGTACATACTCACACACAAAGGCACATCCAGGCAGATGTGCCAACTGCCAAGTAATTGAAAGTCACTGTTTAAGCTGTGTGAATGTGTGTGTGTGTGTGTGTGTGTGTGTGTGTGTGTGTGTGTGTGTGTGTGTGTGTGTGTGTGTATTCAAGATGAGCTCAAGGCAGAGGAGTAAAGCAAGAGAGAGGACTTTAGAAAGGAATAAAGAACACACGCATAAAAGAAGGAGTAGGAGATAAATTCAAAGAGAGATGGAGTGGGAAGAGTTAAGGACAAGTAAGAGAAAGCAAGGAGAGGAGGAGGAGGAGGAAGAAGAAGATTTAGATAGGGTGAAAAGAAAACGAGCGAGAGTCAAAGCTTCCCTTTTAGTGGTTTTCCCTGGCCCATCAAAGGAAGCCAATTTCTCCAGAGGAAAGTGAAATAGGCTGGAATACCAATACGACGCACACACACAAACACGCTAGGAGGGGAATGGAGGTGAAATATAATCAAAACTGCCTCCTAAGAAAGGAGAGACCCACAAAAAAGAGAAGAGACAGAGGGATATGACAAGCACCTGCTTAAGGAAAAAGGAAATGCCTAAGAGGGGAGTGAGAGACAACAGAGACTCAGTGTGTTTGATATTATGTAGAGAGGAAGGTCAAAGGATATACAGGCATTTGTGTTTTTTTGAGGTCTGACAGATCAAACATGGAGGACACATGGGGAATGAGAAACACACACACACACGCACACACACACACACATACACATACACACACACACACCTACACAAGCCTAGTGAATTCCCCTTTTGTTGCTGTCTCTTTTACTTTGTCTTGAATTAGCCTCTGCCAGACAAGTAATCAAATGCATTACACTCTTACTTGTAATTTACTCAATATACATCTGCAAATTGTCCCTCAGCTCTTCATTGTGTCAATTTGTCTAACAGTGTTTTTTTAATTGGTACGTTTAGGTTATGAGTTTAGGCATCTAATTTCATAATGCGGAAGGATGCTACAAAGGAGGAGATAGCAAAAAAAGTAAACACCCACACAAACACAAATAAAACACACCTGGCCTGAGGATACAATGTCACACAAATGCCCTGCTCTAAATAGATATAGTGATATTATGTTGCAGTTGGAGGGGGTATGTGGATGTGTTTGGTATGTGTGTGAGAAGAGAAAAAAGCACAGAGAGAGAGACTACAGATTAGGAAGAGTGTGCTGAGGCTCTGCTGTATATGGCCAGGCTCCCCTGGGCAGCTTGGCTACCATGTGATGGAGAAGATAGCTATTTTCAGCTCAGGAAGTTTAACCTACTTATCTCCTCTCACTCATACCCCTCCTCCCTCCACTCCTACCTATCCTCCCTTTCTCACCCTCTCTGTGTTGCCCATTCTTCCTCAATATACCTGTACCTCCTCAGCAGCTGCGGGTCTCTCTGTACAGTTCTGAGATCACACAATAATGCACATGATATAAGTAATTGTGCAAATGCATCCTCTGTGAGGAGTATGAGAGAGCTCAGAATACTCATAAGACAGCTGGCAGCTAAGTGTCTGAGTGTGTGTCACCACTCGTGTAGTGTGGTGTTTTTGGTCTCATAGGCCCATATAGACTGCGAAAATGCTATGCCTCTAGTGGAAACCTTGAAAAAAGTCCATTGTATACTTTCAAAAACTATTTCTTAGTTCTTGAAAAGATGGCATTTTGGAAACTTGAGTTTTTTATCCAGTAAGTTCTCACACCAAAAGACCGAACATGGCATTTGTCATTGTCTTAGAAAACTGCTAATAAAACTGATTCATAAGAGCTCTGTATGATCTCTATGGTTAAGGTTGGTTTGTGTTGTGTTTAGTCAACTTAAACTACTATGTAAAGGTTATGGAAAGATCATGGTTAAAACAAGTCTACGAGTATACAGCCATGCTAAATTCTGCTAACTTTTCTTTGCTGAAATGTTACAGTGTCAGTGCTAACATGCTACATTTAGTGAGTATGATTTTTTGTTTTACCAGTTAGCATGATAAAAAGCACTGCAAACAAACAGCAGAATCTCCTCAGTTGTTGTTTTTTGGTCATAAACCAAAAGCTACTATAATTATTATTTTAATATTAACTATGGATCATATGAACACATGTTGGTAACAGTTTTCAGTTTTCACCTGACTGAATAACTGAATTCCTCTACGCTCTATGGAGCTTTTACGCTTATTGATTTTGGTTTTAAAGCCCCCAACTTCACTGATTTGGTTCACTGTCATCACTCTCATTATGAAAGTAGCAAGCAGCTGTTTCTGTAGAAAAGCTTTATAAACTCACTGTATGCTACCTGTTTGGCACCAAACAGATATTTTTCAGGTGTTTGTGGAGAGCAAAACCGCACTAAAAGAAGAATGAATATTGGACCTACATATTTCAGGTGACTTGCAATGAACTGAACTCTAACTAACTCAGCTTCAAATTAATGCTGATGTTGCTCCATATCAGCGGGCTGTGTAAATAAGCAACGGTTAGCTAATGTTCACCATATCAGCTTAAAAGGCGATGACACGTGTAATAACTGTGTTTACATTTTGTTTCTAATGCCACCATGTGGCCAAAAAATCAGTTAATGCAGGTTAGGGAAAGAGTGTTGGTAGGAAATGGGATGTGAACAGTGTGTCATATCACTTGACTGCTGACCGTTCCATCCCCACCGACAACAAATAACAGCATGTTACTTGTGTCTTTGCCTTTGAGAGAGAACAGTCGTAACTAAAAGTTTTTCTGGTGAGGCCATTCGCAGGATCTGAATACTCTATATGCATACATTTGTGGGTGTTTTTTGCCATATCTCATAGTCTCATGTAAGCTGTGAAAATGCTATTCTTCTTTCTAAATCATTTTTAAATATGGCATTTTCAACATTCCATTTACTTCAGCAGTCACATGGTCCATTTGTCCCGACAAAGGCACACACAATAGTTTTCACAAACAGACTGTGCCACTGCAGCAATGTAAAACTCTACATCTTGCTAATCTAGTGTTCCTGCTATTCAGTTGCCTGTTTTGCTGTCATGGCACTAGGTAAATATTGCCTGCGATATGCTTCAACTGAATCACTTCAGCAGACCCTCGAGGGCTCAGCTTGACAGGCTCTGGCTTCAGTAGCCTCAAGACAAACCATAAGTCTCCTGTCACTCTGTGACAACCTGGAGAGCTGACATAGTGTAAAAATGTTAAGTCATCATATCAAGTGCTGGCCTTAACTTCAGGTATTTTTTTACACACTATTTGAGGTGTGTGCTGCTTGTTGAAACAAAATGTACCGGCTACAAAACAAAGGCCTAATCCCACAAACATGGTCGAATTTAAAGTATGAAGTGTTTCTTCAGGGCTACTGTCAAAACCATCTCCGCCCAATAGATACACTATAACAGGCCCTGCTGGTTAACACAAATCTTCATATCATCACATTTCAATTACAAGGTTACCAGAAGGGCATTTTACTCTCTGCAAAATTTGTATGTCTCATAACAAAAAACAAACAAACAAAAACCCTGAAAATGAAGTCAGAGACATGCCGAATCAGCATCCCCACTTAAAATCTTTAACAGGGATTCTTGCTGTCAAAAAAGGCCACCACAGCCAAAACTATACCTTCTACTATCCAATTATCAAGTAAATCTGTCCTCACCACACCCACGCTCAGCCATTATGCATCTTCAGCCAGAAAAGTAACTAAATAATTGCACCTGTTTACTCTCTCATCATCCTCTCCCTTGTCACTAACTCACCTTCAATTAATGTGACAAGGGATCCAAAGATTCTAATGCAATTCCATGCAGAGTCCCTCATAAATTTAAGCAACCCCCCCATCTTTTAATTACAGTTGACAAGTGCAAGGTATTTGCATAATGTAACCTTGTAGGCTCGCTCCATCTAAGCCAGGCCTTGTTGTCTTTCTAAACACTGTCTCCAGTTAAGTTATAATAAGCTAAAATATGAGTTGCCATCTCGGAGCGCCTCAATCATCCCTATCGTCCTTCCACAGTCAAGTCAGAGACTTTGGCCATTAACAGTCTAAATAATAGACTCAGCTGTGAGATTTTTCCATTCTGATTAGCTGCCTGTGAGCACTAATGACAGCAGGGGAAACGGACTCAATTCGTCTCAAGCAGACCCAATCATTTCAAGAGACTGATTGGGCCAAAGACAGTTAGCCTGGCAGGTAAAAGAAGCTGTGAGAAATCCTTCACAGCAGAAGCTGAGATCACCTCGCATATTGTTCTGTTGAGAAAATTGCTTTGATACCATAATTGGCTTATAAACGAGCTATGGAAACGCAGAAGGCACCCCCGCCTCTTCGCCGTGCCTGCTGCATTATTTGTCTCCTCCTAGCCAATCTGTGTGTGTTTGTGTATTTTCTGGCGTACCCGTTCACACTCACTGGGATTAAGGTCTCAGGTGCTGTTTGAACCACTGACCTTTTCACTCGCATTTCTGGTTACCTGCTCAGGCAAACCACGAGTCCTACTGTAGCCATAAAAACAAGTTTGAGAGAGGCACTTGAAAAGCTGTAATTAATTTTCACGTCAGTGCAGCCAGGAAAGGAGCCTTGTGTGCTGACAAAACTGAAGCAAAGAGGTATAACTCTCTTGATTAACTTGAGGCACAGAATGTTAAACTGACTTTTATAAAGCCAATACCCCCTTCAACTCCAAATCCCATGATCCCTATGAGCACTGTGGAGTCCAGACATATCCGTAGGGTTTGTGTTCCCACTAGAGTCATTTTGGGAATTAAGTGACTTGGTTTATTGTAGGGCTGCATGACCTCACTCACTCGACTCCTCTTTCTCCCTCTCTCCCCTCTGTTTCTCTAAAGTAACAACCTCTGCCTTGTCTGATAGTGGAGGTTTCTCTCTCTACACACACACATGCACACATAGCAGAATACACACATGCACACACGGGAAATCTCAGAGGCTATAGAAAGTAAACAGGATTAACTGGCTATCCCTCGCTCCACTGTAAACGGCCTGTAATGGCAGCACTGCTTCTAAATCCCTCCATCTCTTTCTCTCTCCCTCCCTCCCTCCCTTTTCTATTAAACATGGAGGTTAATCCCCCCCCCCCCCCCCCTTGTCCCTAGCGCCATGGCCCAGGATAAGCTGTCAGAGCTGGGCTGCTGATACTCAGCTCTGCTCCAGTAGCCACACAGTCTGGACACAGCATATGAATGCATGTTTGAGTGTCTACGTGTGCAGTTTTGTGCGTGCAGATTTGTATGCATGCCCTTGTGTGTGTGAGGGTGTATAAAAGTGCAAACATCCATACCTAGTTGTCTGTGTTTGCATGTCTGGATGTGACTAGGTTTTTTATGTGCTGCCAAATTCAATCCGTCTCTCCCTCCTCTTTTATGGAATCCAATCTCCGCTGGAATAAAAAGCTAACTCTGGAGGGCTGTAAAGCAACAAAGTGCACTCAGCACTGGCCACAGCAGCTCCTGACTGAGAGCCATGAACACAAACACACTGACCCATACCTTCCGGTCCTTAGTACTGGGTCTAATGGTGGTACCGGGGGCTGAATGTTGAATTGCTAATGACTAACACACTCTTCACAGATGTAACAAATGTCAAAAAAAGTCAATGTGCTTTGCCTCCTAGTCCTCTTTCACTCAACACCACCGACCTGCTTACTGCAGCGAGGGAAAAGTCAATATTGTTCACTTGGAAGAGGAGTCACAGGAACCAGAAATAGCAGCTGGAATGACCCATTAAGCTTATAGGTCGTAGTCACCATGTTTTCTATATAGTGGGAATTAATGTTTCCCAGAGTACTGTAATAGGTTCCAGACCTCTGGGAAGTATTTCAAATGTTGAGGAACAAAATAATGTATAACTGAATTTACTCACCTGAAGGCAGTTACCTTATTTTGACCCCCTTCACATTTCTTAAAAAAACTAAAGGGGGTATCCAGGAAAAGATGAGATGGGAATCATATAATTTTATAATAAAAAGATCCCCAGAATAAAAATCCAACTGAATATTGGAGGTTTATTTCATCCAGCTATGCAGTATGATCAGCACCTTTAGCAAAGGCAGGGTTTCTAAAAGGTAAAGGATCAATCACTGTCAACTCGGCTTATCCAGTGTCCATTGTTGTCAGCTGTCACTTGGATCACTCCATCCTGTGTGACCTATTGGGCACAATTCAAGCACCCTTGGTTGTGGACGTTAAAATCCCATTAATTTTCTCTAGACTCACACTTGCGGCACTCCATCCACCAACGGTGGGCAGAAGCTAAACATTACACTGTTAAGAAAATTAATTCACCTTCACATTCAGGATAGATTTGACAACTATGATGCCATGTTTTGTGACCAACTGCCGGGAAGAAGCATTTTACATTTGACAGGCTTCTTCTCCATTGCAATGGGGGCTGAGGCTCATGGGTAATGTAGTATTTAGAGCCATCCACCAAGTCAAACATAATTTCCCTGTAACAAAGTAAAAATAATTAAAACCCATCACATAAGCCTATAGGATAATTACATTTTCTGTGTGACTCCTGTGTTTCTATGTTGAACACTGGAGAGAAGAACATTAATTAGTAAATTTAAAATGGTGAAAAACTACTTGCAGAACCAGCAGCTCTTTTCACTTTGCAGCTCTATAAAACTGAAACGTACGTGCAGTTTAGACTTCAGTCCAGCTGAACTTTGTAATGTGTCTTTGGGATATGAGAGGAAACAAAGACCCTCGAAAAAAAAACAAACACAGACACATATGTAGAGAACTTTACACACCAAGCTAATGTAACAGTGCAAACAGAGCCACAGTGTTTTTTTCATTTTCATTTGATGCAGTGTGTATGTAAGGACAGTGACAGTACCAGTAATGTGATTTGAAGCAGCAATGCACAGCACCAGCGAGGGCTATATGGGAGTACCATTTTACACTGAAAAGGTTACAGATGTCCACGTAAGCCCACAGCTATTTATCTCAGCAACACTGGTTGTTAATGCATTATTACTGAGAGCAGACAACATCTCCTTTCCATCTCTTCGTCTCTTGCTCTCCTTTTCTCTGTCTCTCACTCTCTCTCTTAGTTCTACCTGACAGCTGAGACCAGACTGCCTTTTCTGTTTGGATGAACATTTCCTTCCCCAAATCCTCCATTCCTCACAATCACTTTCCATTTCTGTGACACCTGGAGTTAGCCTCCAGTGCTTACTAAGGGATCTGCTTTGCTGGCTCCATTTTCTGACCTAACCATTAAGAGAGAGAAAATCACACAAAGCTCCCATAGATTCTAGTGTGTAACAACACATTTACCCAAACTCCATATACTCCCTGATTATTTAATGTGTCCTCGAGGGCATTAGGTGCAAGTAAGCATGAAGACAAACTAACAGCCAACGCTGAGGGGAACATTGTGTGTCCAGTGAGAGAGCTGTGACACAAAGTGACACAACAGATGAAATTGTTGAAAAGGTGGTAAGAAATAAGTGGTAAAAGTAGGTTGGTACAGAGGAGAAAAGGGAAAACTGATAAGAGGAAATATTAATGGGAAATACTTCTAAGAGGAAAAAGAATCGCAAGAAAGTAGGAATAAATATTAGATTGGGTTAGGTGTATAGAAGGAAGGTGTGAAACAAATGGGATAACGATATGGGATGTTATACAGTTAATGAATAAGGGTCTGTTGGACGAAGTCAGGCTGTGAGAGGAAGGTGAACTAACAGCTGTCAGGTCTTTGGATGTCCATTAGTGCAATATGGGAGAATGGGTCAATGTTTCAGAACAGGCATTACCCTGAACTGCTAAAAAGCCTTCTTTAATCATGTCAAACACACACTGCAAGCCACTGGAACTATTTATAGAAGCGCAGGTTACGTGCCGCTGGCAAAATCACACACAGACACAATAAAATCTCTTTTCTTTCCCTTGACGCCTCTTCTCTCTCCCATCACATGGAAGTAGCTCGCTGAACAAACTGACCTTTAAGCTTAAAAAAACAAGAAAGTTGGAGATGACATGGAGATTGACAGCCGATCAACATACAGTATAATTAGACAAGCAAAGACACACTGATCAGAACAGCTTCTTATACCGTGACAATGTTAAAAGCTGACGGCGTTTTCTTCTTGTCAGTGGTGCAAGGGAAGATGCTTGTCAAAGCAAGACACTTTACATTCAGATTTCACCAGTCACATCAATCATCCCTACCTCCCTATAAAGACAATAAATGATCTAACTGTCTGTTGTATTTTACAGTCCAACTGACAGGGATGCCATCTAAATCCATACTATGGTAACTCATCAGCTCACTGACCTGGCCCCTGGTTAGCCCCCAAAGTCCCACAGAGTACATCAGGCTATGCATTAGTGACTCACCGGGTCTTTAGCTTGCTGCGCTAACACGGCGTAGGTGGATATCCTGCTGCACAGGCATTTGGTGTGGACAGTGGTTGACGCTAGCGTTTGGCAGCCTTCTGTGCCCCAGTTTTCTGCGCCAGCTTCCCTGGAGGTGTAGAGAAGGGGGGTAGGGGCGGGTTGGGGAGGTGGCACAGGGGACATAAACAGTGAGCGTGAGACAAATACACACAAAAAACTGTCACATGACTAAAACACATCCGTAGTAAGTTCCAGCTCAAGGGGGACAGAATGTTTTCAGAGTGTAGACATTCCTCAGCATCAAGTTCACTAAGTTTACACATTAACTCTATAGGTTTAATATGCAGTGATCACCGCTCTCCCACACACACACACACACACACATACACACTGACAGGCTCCTACACCCTGGCATTAGAAGCCAATGACATCCCACTTATTCTTGAGTCTTCTCTGTGTTTAGCACCCCAAAATTTTCTTTCTCCTATTTGTTCCTTTATTCCATCTCCCTTTTCTTGGTAGAATACTCTTAAGAGACTGGAGGCCTTAAGGACAAATGAAAGGGGTTGCATAAGCTAACGGTTTACAAAGACCAGTGAGGCTTAAATGGTGTATGGGCTTTATTTAGCACTAAATGGTCAATTGCTTTGACAGGCAACAAGTTACTGGGGAAAAGCGCCCAGAATCTCATTCAATCAAACCTTCTACACTTCATTGCCCTACATCTTTGTCATCTTCTCCTTATTTGCCCCGATCAATAAGATTTTAACCGAACTAATCACCCTGGCAGCTGACGCTACACATTAACCTCATGTTTTAACCTGGATATGCTTCTATTCTAGCCTCCAGAGACAGATGGAAACATTATGGGAGACATAAGAGCAGCTACAGAGATGGGGTCAAGAAGGCCAACTTCATGATTGCTGCATAAAGAGCTTTCAGTCCCAGTTAATGGAGGCAACAGAGGAATTATGTCACTGTTTCAGCATATGTGCATTAGCTGCTGGTCTTGGTACGTGGGAACAGGGGGATCTAGAAGAGGAAACCTAAAAAAGTCTGTTCAAGAAATGCTCTCCTATGGGGAAATTTAGGTCCTGAAAAGGTCTCTGGTGACTCTGGTGTGTGTCAGAGGAGGCACATGGTAGACTACATCCTTGCTGACAAACGGTTAGCCACAATAAAAAATCACATTTATCTTGAGGACTGGACTGGACAAAGCTCTGAAACAAAAAAACTGTTTTGTTAATGTTTATCATCAGCAGAATGCAGATTACATTTGTTCATTTTGTTCTTTAAGATGTAAAATATAATGATTTAAAGAGCAGAAAGATCTGAATGAAATGCAATCATATTGCAGACAGCACGGTGTACACTGTTGGTTCATCCACTAATGCTTTAGTGGAGATCTTAATTACCCCCTCTCAAGCTAATAGCAATGAGAACCCTCAACAGCAGATGGAGAGATATTTAATCAAGTGTTGCCTATATAAGAACTTATTAGTATTTGAATAAAAACTGCAAGCTTCGAATCATTCAATATAGTAAAAATATATAGGCTTTAAGGCAGTATATGAGCATCGTTTATATCTCGAGGGAAGGCTTTGGTGACAGTTTCACTTTATGTGAATGATAAGCTGGCTTGTTGCTTGTTGCATTTCTGATATCTTACTGTAAGAAACATTGTTCATGTTACATCTTAAAAAACCCTGAATTTCAAGTAAGTTAGTATAACCTAAAAATAATAAAAACTCCTAGAATTGCACTATGGTTACTATGGGTTTTCACTTATTACCTAACTTATTATCATTATTCTAAGGATCTTTTCTTCATGAACATTATTTATTTATTATTGTTTTTATAACAGCACATCCTGCTCTGTTCTCATTTTTATCTAGCGCTTTATTTTTGAATGTAACAATGAATCCAAACACATCTGTTAAAAATATTTCTAACTTTTGCATCTGTGTGCTTTTATTTTGGAGGCTAGACGCAAAACACAGAAGTCTTGGATGGATTTTATTTGCCAGCTGAGTTCATAATTTATTCTTAAAAATCAAGTATATTTGGTCAGTAGAAAATGAATAAACTAACATGTTGATTTGTCTTGTTTAAAAAAAAAAAAAAAGTCACAAAGTCACATTTGGGATTCTTCTGCTGTCAATCAAATAAAGCGAGCGAACGGTTAAAAAGTAAATGAACCACCCGGCAATGACAACATGTTAACTGCAACACAGTACAATGCATCACTCAAGACTAAATATACTTATGCTGTGACAGCCCACTCAAACATGATCAGTCTGACTCTAAATGACAAGAATGTGTCAGCATTAATTCTCAAAAGTATATCTGAACATGAAGCCACGCACACAAACACACTCACACAAACACGCACACACAGCGACACTCAGTTTCTAATGTCAGTAATGAGATGTGAGTACAATTCCCTGATGATCATCATCTGCACAGTGACACTTCAAAGACTGAAGATCGGAAAACGAGCAACAGCAGTGAAACCTAGAGACAGCTTGACAGGTAGCAACATGGTGTGTTGTGTGTGTGTGTGTGTGTGTGTCAGAGACAGAAATGGGAGAAAGACAAGAACAGGGTGAATGGGAGTATATGTGCACTTGTTACCTTGTATGAGGAAATCCTACAAAGTGTGTAGATGTTGTCAGGTATTCTTGCAAATTTTACAGGTTACATTTACATTGCATGCATGTGGAATCCACTCAGCTCACAATGATTCATCCGGCATTACGTGCATCCATGAATTGTAAACATGTAAAGTATGACACAAATGGCTTCATCCACACAAGTAAAACAGAGCCATATGGGCTCTGAGTACACATGCATTAATGATTGTGTGTTAAATGGGCTGACAGAGGGACATGTTGCATTCTGATATGTATAGTCTGGCGGATTCACATGCCAAAACATGCGGCCATTCGTTCACTGACACAAACGGTCTAACTACATGTAACTAAGACACACACATATCAAGTACTCTACGCCAGTCTGGCAGCAAAAATGATGTTGGGGTAATGTGAAACTGTCTGACAGCTCACAACAGGGGGTCGCTGCTAAAGATAACTCCAACAGCACAAATACACATTATCTGTGACCTCTATGTTTTGGCTGCTGAATTTCAAGCTTAATTGACTGCTGGCCCCCATCTAGTTCAGCTGGATTTGACTGTTGGTATTGATGTATCAGCAAAAAGCCAGCTTTGACTTTTGTTCTGTTTTATTACACCCACAAAGTTGGAACAAACACTGATCTTTGTTATTGCTAATCCAATACAGCTACAGATACACAGTACTGCTGTGCGTCCTGCTGGGCTCATAGATATAATAGATTATCAGTTGGGTTTAGCTGGCGAGGAAACATTAAAAGGACATGGCTTTAGTTTTACTTTTGTTACAGCTCTTTTATGAGCCTCGAACTGACTCCTCTTATCATGGAATACAGGTACCAGATGTACAAACAGATGTACATATCAGTATAGTTGGTTTATAGGCTATGGATCCCAAATGTATACTGCAAAGACATAAACCTGGCAGTATCCAAACAAATGCTAAGATGTGTAAATATACCTAATACCAGTAGTTTTCTAGAATGGCGATATTCAATACATCTGTTGTTTGGTCTTGACTTTGACAAAGAATCAAGTTTTATTTAATGGGTGTTAGTGAGTTGGCTTCATTTTGACAGGTAGCTACCCCTCAGTGTACACAGGGATTACAGTTTCCTCTGATCAACCTGAGCCAAAAACTTAACATATACTCAGAGTCTACACACTGCAAAAACTGAAATCTTAGTTAGATTAATTATCTTTACTGAAGGCGAATATACTTGTTTTTTGTCTGACAAGATATTTCTTCTTACCATGCGGCTTTTATGTTTCACTTGTTTTGAGTTTTTTTGGCCTTAAGTAGCAAGTGAAATATTCTTCTTCTGTTGGCAGATAATTTTGCTTATTTTATATTTTAAGTAATATTTCTCCCATTTGAAAGCTTTTTTTTCTTGTTTTTGAGAGCTCAGTTTTTGCAGTGCAGCAATGCTTGCAACTCTGTGAGGCTACACAGCAGTGTTTTGAGCTAAATGCTAATGTCAGCATCCTAACATGCTCACAATGATAATGCTAACATGCTAATGTTTAGCATGTTCATTATCTTAGTTTGGTGTGTTTGCATGTTACCATTTGCTAATTACGTCCAACAAAAAGTACAGCCGGGGCTGATCGGAATGTTAGTCCCACCTTTGCACGTGTTTGGTCATGAAAGTACCTGACACATTAAACTTTTGACCTGATGAAAGCACTAGATAAAAAGGCAATTGATCACCAAAAATATTAAAATTCATTCTATGGGGAACATGAATATATTTACAAAATTAAATTGCAATCCGCACTAGTAATAGTTTGTAGCTAAGACATTTCACTCAAAAACATAAATGTCAAACTCATGGTGGCTCTAGTTGAGAACTGAGGGGACATCATTGGGATACATTATCAACCATCAACGTCTGTAAAAAATTGTGTGCCAATCCATTTGTGGATGATGAAAGATTTTCTGGATAAATTACCTGCTGGTGGCACTATAGGAAGAATCAGGGGATATGCTGTGCTTGTAAAGAAACCTACAGCGCTAAGGCATTATTTTTCAGCAGTATGCTAAAACATGCACTGTGACTACTGTAGTTACATATTTCTATGCATTCTAATTTGTTCCCTAATTGCTTGTAAAATGATGTTGCAACTGCTAAGACAAATAGGAAAAATACTTCCTAAACAACGGCATAAATTGACCTTTTATGTCTACTGAGAATATATTGGCACCGACTCTTGACTGAAAGGGCAGAGCTATGAAAGCCAATTGCACCCTGTTAAGAAACAAAAAAAGGTTAAACATGCTTTGAATTATTAAAATTGAAGGGCTTGATGCAGGGTTTTGAGCTGTATGGAAATAAAGCCACTGAAAAAGCAACCCATCCATCTGCCTAGCACATAGACATGATTAGTGGTGTGTTGCCAATGATTCTCACCCAAAGCAACTTTTTTATCACTGCTAAGCATTTAAACCAGTTTTACATGTGAATGTGCCGTTCTACATAGCTGTCATCGATGTAATGAGGATTAATATTATCAGCTAATTTTAGCTGCTGGCAAACACTCTCAAAACTGATTTATGAGATGACTGTAGCCAAAAGAAATATAGTTTAGTTGTAAAATGGAATGCCCTGTGTTCATCACTCTGTCATTGCTCATTTCTGGCAAAATGGGCCAAATTTTGGTTTAATTATTTGCCTTTTTGTCCTACAAGCAAACAAGCAAAGCAATTACAGAGGAGAAAAAACTCACAATGAGGAAGGGATAAGGTAAACGGCAAAAGATGCAAAGAGATGCAGAAAGTATCAAGGGATTGTTCTAAAGTCTTTAGACTATAGTAGGTACAGGTTTATTATTAAGTGTGTGACATTGTAAAGTCACTGAGCAAATTGCCGCCGGTACAGTATAATCTGATGTTTTAATGTGCTTTTTTGAAAAGACAACTTCATGTGTAGGCATTGTTTAAAACAGAGTGAGAGATGGTGATACACACTGCAGAAAGCTAATAAGTTATAGACAGAAGGACTATTGGGAGGGAGAGGGATTTTAAGGATCACAGAGGTAAGTGGCCTCAAGTAGACACCAACAGGATCAATGACCATCTCTAACTAAAGCATGCTTGTTTACATAGCTTAGTTGCTTAATGCAGGTTATATGTACTATTTAACACCATTCTGTGTCATGCCTCATGTACTGAAAGGGCAGAGTCTGGGGACTGCATGTAATAAGCTGCATCACAGTAAAAGGACATGTAGAAATAAGCAAATTAAAGATGGCTGAGTTTCATTTAGCTGCTTCAGTTTCAGGGTCCTGGTACTGTGCATGCACTGCCACACTGTCATGACTTACTGGGACACTTGTCTCCCAGTATGGTAAGATTTGAGTGCTTGAGTTATTGACACAAAACTCTTAATATCCTGTAGGCTATAGAATTAGTACTGATGGATTCACTAAAATGAAAATGAAAGTGAAATTGAATTGTAGATTTTGAATCATTTTGTGATTATTTGCTTGCACTTTGCGGGTTAGGGGTTGGGTCATCGTGGGGACCCAGCTGTCTGTGTACATGTCAAAGGTAACATTGTGGATTTTAAGAGTCATTCGTCATATCTTTATCTATCTCTCCCTTATATTTCCTAAAACTTCACATTGTTAAATATATGATACATATGGCAAATCACTGTCATCATAAAAATCCTTTTCTTTGTAATGTAATTCTGAATGTATTGAGTTTAGTTTCATGATTGAAGGCACAGAAAGAAATGGGGAAAAAATGCATTGGAGAACATTTATTCTAGCTGACGGACTCTTCACATGACACAAATCATCTGCACTTTATCAACCCTTTCTCCCACCTATTATGCAGGACTGACCAGCACACATTTACATCACAGTGTTCGCAACAATGTAGGCTTCTGTGCACATTTCAGTGCATGTGTGAGAATGTTTGTCTCATGCATAAATGTATTTGACCCACATATTAACTCTGTAGGAACTAAGCTTTCCTCCCTTCTGCTGACTGATGTAAAGATGGCTCTTTTCGCCACAAGAACATGCTGTGAGATTAACTGACGCTTGCTGTGATGTTATGTGCAAGACTGTACAGCTTATGTTTCTAAATAGATACATAGATAGTTATTTTATTCATCCTTGAAGGGAAATTGCAGTGTTGTATTAGCAGCGGTTTACAAAACAAAATGTAAAAAAATACATCACAGGGACTAAACATGCACAACTCATTGTATATTTAAATGTTATCTATGCTGTGGTAACTTAAACTTAAACACCAATTCTACATCTCTGTTGTTGAAGTGAGTCATGACAAGGGCAGAGATGAACACTAAGAAATATTTTAAATGGACAGTACACATGTAGTTTACAACTCCATTATTACCCCAGTACATTTAATTGATTTCATTTTCTTTTAAATGAACACCTAAATAAATAGTTCTTTAATAAAGCGATATGTACTGCCCTTGCTTTATCCTACATGCCACGTGAGGTTGTCACACAAAACCCTACTTCTTCTTCTCTGATTGTTGTGAGAGAAGGATGCTTTGTCATTGACCTTCACTGCCCCAATCTGCTCTCTGGCATGGCCATGGGCTAATTTATAAGCTTCTTTCCCGGGATTATCTTTCTTCCTGGTGTGCAAGCCAGTGAGCGAACAGGAAAAAGCAGAGATACAGGTGTCGACCACGGCCATAAATGGCCTGCCGTTCTGACTGCCTGCATTCTGTGTTAACATGGACACGCTGCATGGCTCTGAAGAAAGTGGCGCCTGCAGAAAATGGATTATTAATCCTGATTCCCAAAAAAAGTATAGCGTATTTTTTTTGTCGTTGTTAGACATTTTCAAAAGCTACATAAATGTAGAGGATTTCTCTGATAACTGGACATTTTCTTATGAACATCTTGCCATGGGCTCAAAGAGGACTTAAAAAGCACTAACCTAGTGCCCTCTCAGCCCACTTCCAGCAGTACACGAGTAAAAGAGGATAATGTGCAAGACAACAAGATAAGTATAAGGTAAATATTACACTTGACTTTAGGTTACATATAAGATCATTTGAGTGAGATCTTAACACAACAGCTACAAAATAACCTAGAATAGATTTTTTTTAGGGGGGGTGGTATAGATGTTACTTACCCAGCGGCTCTCGCTGTGAGGAGGCAACGTATTCCAACTGACAGCAGAGAGCTAGTCTTCTTTTTCTTCTTCTAATCTAAACTTCAAATACTAATCACTACAAATGCTCAACATCATCGTCAGAGAGACAATGCCCAACGGGGACAGCATCAAAGGGTTCTAACGGCTATCCCTGGCCATACAGTAAGATACAGTTCCCCATGCCACATCCACTGGTCACATGATGACACAATCAATAAGGATAATGCATGAAGTATAAAAAAAAAAACGATGACTAACCTCAGAAAAAAAACAATCTAACCTGCTTTACATAACCTCATCACCCAAACTAAAAAGGACTGTCTTAAGTTCAAGCAGCCCACACTTATCCATGAAGTCCAGCAGAAGAAAGAAATCATATTGACTCAGACTTGTATGTAAGGCTACTTACAACTGATCTCAACATGTAACAGCTACTTAAAGCCATCAAAAGTGCCTTGGAGCTGACTGTCCTCAACAAGAACCCGAGCATTATGCACTGAGAATCGAAGCTACAATGTTAACGCGATCTAAGGACTGTTGTGATAGCTGGGGAAATAAGCTGAGAGCCTGTCCACGTCTGTAACGCCCAACGGAGGCAAAGCCCACATAAGCCCTACTGGCCGACTCCCTCTTGCCACACCGACTCGCTGTTTGACACAGTCTTGATCCCTTCTGCTCTGTCAGATGGAAAAGTGGAGCAAGCCCTATCAGCCCTCCACACCCTCCTCTCGGTGGCTTCACTGTTAAGTGTGTTAGTGTGTGTGTGTGTGTGTGTGTGTGTGTGTTGTGTGTGCTGTGTAAGTGTATGTCTGTGATGACGGGGAGAGATGAGGAAATACGCTAAAGTATATATTTTGTAAAGTGGCAAATTAATAAAAAGCATTTCAAATCTCCGACTGGGTGAAAGAAAAACAAAAATTCCTCGCAATTCTGCGACAGAGTTTTCCGCTGACAAAATGTGTATTTCAAAAACCTATTTTTAATAACACTTTCACAGATGTTCAGAAGCTGCCTCGAAAAACAAGCACTGAAAAAAGCAGAATAAGGCAGATCATTTGTGTAATGTGCCTGTGAGAGGCACCGCATTATATGTTACATGATGTAATATGTTATATTACATGTATGGCTATTATCTTAGTAACAGACATAAGCAAGTGGAGGTCTGTTTTAAGACTCAACTTTATGCTGTCTCCTTGGGGATAACACTGTCTGTACCCCATCAAATTCATTTAATTATCTATGCTTTTTCTATGGTGAGTTGAAGAATATACCTTGCGCCTGCGATAGGTGAGGTGCACCATGGACAGAGCTAACATACATGCCAGTGGTTGAAAGTAACAAAGTACAAATACATTGTTACTGTAATTAACCCTTACGCTCTACTCTGGCATTTTTGTACATTTTTCTCAGCTATTTTTTTGATGTGGTGATCATTTTGGCTGTTTTATAGCTTGTGACATGAATTTTTGCAGGAACTCTTCTTTTTAGCATAATTTTTGAATTCTAATGTCTTTTACTCTCACATGTTATTTATACTCTACGCATTTTGCGCCATCTGGACACCTTTGTGGCAAAAATGTACACGCCTCGAAAACTGCTATAAAATAATTTATACATCTTTTTTTTGTTACTGTTTTTCATAAATAACTTTGCTTGAGTATTTATAGTTGTTGCAACTTTAGTTTCACTTTGCTACAGTTCAAGCAAAATATGAACTTTTTACTCTGTTACATTCTGCAGGAGACCTTGTTACATTGGTATTAGTAGTCTATGTAAAAAATAAAAAATAAAGTATAACAGTCCAGCGCAGAACTGGACGTTTGCAACTTGAGAGGATGAGGAGGGACTATCCTTCTATCCTTCAAGAAGATAAAAACTCTATGAGAGTGAAGTGCAGTAACAGCAGTTAGGTATACTTCTGTTTTCTCCTCTCCAAGTCTGATGTAGATCACACTTAGCCTAATGTGCAATAAATCTCTCTCTGTCTGTCTGTCCCGCTAACCAGGTGAGCAGCACAGCTTGCTCTTTGTGGGACTGTGAGCTGCACTTTATGAGAGGTGCTGAAGTTAATGTGTGCACTTTTGGTGAGATTGTGAATTGAGAAGTGGTTCAGTTAGCTTTGGTTTCCGCCTCCTTGTCTCATCTTAACCTACCCAAAGTCCCAAATGGGGTTCTGTGTCTGTAAGACGGTCTGAAGGAGATACTACCACAACAGCAGAAAAATAACATAGACTTATCCTCCCCACATATAGGAAATATCCACTAGTCCTCTTGTGACTCAGTTTTCCTTCCTTTCATTGCGATTCACTATAACTTATATTGCTGTATTCAAACCTGTCTTGAGTAAATTTAAAAAGATAGATTGCATTTTGTTAGATCAATAGAGTTTGATATAGCAGAGAAAGATATCTCTGGTTATACACTAGATTTATGTATTGTAGTCTTGTCATTCATTTACTTGCTTATTTGTTGTTAGGACAGTAATAGATGGCATATAAAGGGCCATAATGCTGCCAATATGAATGAAAAAAGGTGTCATACACTTGGCTAAGGTCTGAACTTGCCTTGGACTATGCCTTTTTGTAAAATAAATGTGATTATATTTTCGCCAGATTTGTGTCCAGCGAGTTTTTGGCAGTGAGCGGGATATGCCTTTGACACTTTACTTCATTTAAGGTTGAGACCCACCAGTGCCAAAGCTGATAGCAGTGCCAGCTCAGTCTGAGCCCAAGGCAAACCTCAATCTACCGTGTCAGATTGAGAATGTTGTGCTACTTGTGCTGCACACCAGGCCATTATTAATCTATGGCAGTGATGGGCGGTGGGGGCAGGGTGGGGTTTCCTGGGTCTTTAACCACTGATCCCTGATCAAGCTGAAAACCACTGGGATTAGAAACAGGATTAAGTGACCCTCAGCCCTTCACGAGCTTACTGACATTCAGCCATCTAAAGTGTATATTACACTTATCACCAGAGGTGGAAAGAGTACAAAAATATTCTACTTAAGTAAAACAACAATTACTTTGATGAACTTTTACTTAAGTAAAAGTAAAGTTACTGGCATAAAAATCTATCTCAAGTAAATGTAAAAAGTAGTCCATTTAAAAGTTTTCCCGCTAAATTGCTGTATTTCTGTTTAATATTTTCAACTTTCGCAAAATGAACATTTTTATTAGCTTATATCAGTGTGAACAGAACAAACAACAACAACAAACAAAAACATGGTAAAATCCATAATGAGAAATCTACATAGGCGTACTTAACTAGAAAATGCTCTCAGACCACAGCCAAGGAGGCAGTTCACTGAGGAGTGAAGGTTACTATATGTCGTTATAACAACTCTGATTGGCATGATATATTAGTCACCCATTTTCAGTGATTGTAATTCGTTACTTTCCACTTTTGCTTATCGCTAACTTCTGGGTCCTCTTTTTTAAGCATGCTATGAAATGTGATTGCTCAGTTGGCCACCTATAAAGCATATATATGTATGACTGATTCATAAATAAGTAGGAAGTGCAGTGTATATTTAATGTGAATTCTGCCAGCAAAAGAGGCAGTTTGTTGTGATTGAAAACGCAGCTCTAGTATCAGTGCAGTACATCTAGGAGTGGCACAATTGAATGGAGCCACAGTAATCTACAATGCAACACAAATACAGGGTTCAGCCAGATTCCCTATACCGAGGCAGAGTGAGGGTCAAAGCACGGAAATGCCAGAGGCAAGGTCAGCAACCACACAGCAAAGAGAAGCTGTACACCGTCATTTACCATGGATGAGAGAGAGTGTTAGTGAGTGGCAACAGAAAAATGAAAGAGATACAGTATATAGAGATAGAGATAACTCAGTGAAGATTCAAGGTAGACAAAAATGACAATGTGAAGAATTTTATTTCTGGTCCCTGTCAGGTCCAGACATGGTCAGACATTTTTATTCTTAAGGGCCTCCTTTGCTTCCACTAACCTGTGCTCCTGGGTTTCGAACCTTGTAAAACTTTTATGAGAGCTAAACGTAACAGTATTTATGCGAGCCGGCAAGGCAAATGAATGAGCGTAGGTTGAGAAGACAGGCACATGGGGGAAGACAGGGAGGGATGGTGCAGAGCAACTATTTGGGTGGGCAGATGGTGCCGACATATGGGCCTGTTAGGGGCAAAATAAATAAATAAACACTCACACATAAATACTGAGATGAACTGTGAGTGCCACAAACTGTTGGCCAACTTAGCCAGCTGAGAGAGAGCGCAAATGGGAGAGAGCTACTGCTGAAATTGCTTGCAGATTTCTAACTACACCACCACTGCTGAAAAACATGCTCACAGACAATTCTGATGTGGCAGAAGGCTTTAGAGAGCTGAGCCTCTATGTGATCCCTTATCTCCAAGTAAGTGTGCATAAACTATTCGCGCACATTATAACAATCAAGTGAGAGATAAGATACACATACAGTATATGATCTGTTTTGTGAATGTCTGCGCCTAAAATATAGCCTCCAAATACAGGGCATAAATTGGCAAAGACATTTTTTCCATCTCTGAGCTGAACTTCTTTTTCGCCTGCTGTCTGGTTCAGCTGCTGCCGTGTTTGCCTTCCCTCCGCCTTGCTATCTATACATCCTCCACCTCTTGTCTGCCTCCTGCTCAACCCTCAAAGCCTGTGCCTCAGTTAGGGAGACAGCCAGGTTGAGAGAGGTGATATCCTCCAGCAAACAAACTGCTGCTTTGTACAACATGTTCTCTGCCCATATCAATATCCGCTCCGCTCCAGTCAAGATCCGCTGCCCAGCACAGACAAGCAAATGGAAGAGGATTCAAATACCAAAACTGTACAGTCAGTACTGTCAGTGTACATGTGCACAGGCTCCTTTGGTCCCTGTGCAGGTCTCCTTTTCTTTCCTTCAATGTGGTTATGTACCCATGATGTACATAATGAATAGATGTTAAATTCCATATGTGACGATCAGATTCGGCGACAAATTCTTTTAAGTTGTCTGAGCTTCACAGACGTACACCTCCTCCTAAAAGGGCCTGTGCACCCAAATAGCAAGTTGTGATGATTTAAAGTTGTTGACACCGCAACGGTAAAGTCTGTACATTAACTCAAAATGTAAACAACCCATGGAGATCACAAATAACCTATCCTTCTCAATTTAGGAGAGCAGACAATGCTCAGTGTTGCTCCTGGTAACTTCAGTTATTACAACTTGAACATTCTCATTTGGTTGATGCCAGTTTCCGGCTACATTCAATCCTTGCATTTAAGGAATCAACATAGGTCATTGTCAGCACGTGTGCGAACACTTCTAAGCATCTGTGCATGTGTGTCTCTGCAAACATTTTAAATGGAGCGACGCCTGGGAGCTAGTTCAGGCAGTCAACTCGAGCTGCTCTGCTATGTGCTCATATAGCTGACTGACGTGCCTCACTCTCCACAATCATCTACCAAACACTCCCTCCCAATTTTAGCGGCCTCTTTAAGCTGCAACACTTCCCATCTCGCCATCCGCCCTGACAATGTCCTGCATCAGTATTGCTGCCTGTTCTTTAAGCCCCCCCACCACCACAGCATCCACCTGCAGGCTCCGGCTATGGGGTTTAACATATTTCCTCATCACTCCCCAATATCTCTATGTAAACATACCTGCAGGAAGAGATGAGGTCGGTGCCTGGACGCCAAACTCTAACTATGTTCCACTGCTGTGATAAACATTTCAAACGTGAGTTGTCTGACTGAGCTAATCCCTGGGTAAACACATTTGGACCTTCTCCACATTCCTCCCAGTTTGAGTATGTTTGGTTGATAGACATCACAGCTGCCATGCCACTTTGTATTCTGTTTGCATATCTGCCCTCGTAATGTCTGCAAATTTAATTTTGATTGCAGCTGTAATCTGCCGGCTAGTTAATTGACATTGCAGAGATTTGTTCCTCTCCTACCTTGATTGAGGGGGGTAGTTTGATAAGTTGCAATGTCGTATCCTCTCTGTGTGAACCTGCAGTTCCATTGGGTGCTTTGGTCACTGGAGAGTACACCGCTAGAACTGGATAACTAATAAGGGGGAAGCGGAGCTGATCAGAATTTTTCTGTCATCCATCTTGTTGTCACAGTAGACGGGGAGGTCTACTCTGGTGGCCCCATGACAAATTTAGTTCTTATAAAAGCCATTTGCTCTGTCGACACTTATGTTTATATGCAATTAATCTGTATTAGCAAATATATTTTGTAGGAAAATTTCTCCCTAGTTGTGTGTCATGCAGGCTTCATCACCAGTCTGTCATGGAGAAGAAGTCCTACAAAGCTCAGGGTCGAAATCAATAACATCTACGCTTTCATGATAACTGAGCACATTTCTGAGCAAATTTGATCTGCAGATGAAGACCATGTGATAAAATGAAAAGCTCCAGAACAAGTGAGTAAGTAAATCTGGAGTGGAGATTGCTTTGTCAGCTGTTTCCAAGACCAAGAATGAACTGACAAGCATTAAAATGACAAAAAAGTCACTTTTATTGAATGCAACTGTAAAAGTATACATCTAAGTTAAACTGTAGGCATCTGTGATTCACCCACAGTGGATATATTTGCTGTCCCAACATTATCATTTCCTAGCAACACTTGTATGGTAATATTTAAGCAACCAAAGGCACTTCGTTATGGTTCTGGTTAAATATTGAAAATGTCAATCCTGAACTCAGTGTCAGAATTTAGTAGCTGTAGTTATCTTTTTTTTAATCGTTATGTGGCAGAAGAAGCTTTGACATTACGTTCTGTAATACTGAACCAAAATCATGATCTTTTCTGGCAGGGATAGAAGATAGGGGTCATTTGCTTGCAATTGTGAAAATGCACTCAGACCATGACCTGGAACCAAAGCCTGGTTTAATGGTTCTGAACAAGACTTTGTTATTGACAAAAAAAGTAATCACTATGAGTGTTAATGGTTAAAACAGCATGATCAATTGTGCTGGTTTATATTATGTATGTAGTTCAGTAGATGGTCCACTATTAAAAGCCAACGGTGTCAAAAAGTCAGTGGCCTACATAGACAAACGAGAGAAAAGCTTTTAGGTAGAAACTAAGGCTTCCGGTCACTGACTGCATGAAAATGGATCATTCAAGTTTAACCACATGTCCACAGTGGAATACAGAATTGCAAGTTAAACCTCTAAAATGGTGTGAGTAAAGGTTAAGAGGACTACAACAAAGGAAAACTTGCTTCACTGAGGCATGCTGAGTGAGTTACTTTTGGATTCTGTGCAACACAGAGAGAATGGTGTTTGTTCTTATTGACTAATTTAATTAACACTAGCACAGGGAACTTCATTAAACAGTTTTCAGTTCATTAATAAAATTAATCTGACTAGGCACAAGCACACACAAGATAAACATCAAGAGATGCGCTGACAGACACATGTACTGTATGGACTGTATTGCACGTACTCACATGCACACATTGTCAGAGTCATTTAGAGTAACTTACGGGTTGCCATAGTCCCAGACAACACACTGAGGATCTGATGTACCCTGCAAAATAAAAGAGGGGGGGGGGGGAGAAAAGCTGTTATTGCCAGTCGAGAGGATGAGTGAGAGGGGGAGGCAGAGAGAAGATAGAATAGCTTGTTGCCAGAGGAGAAAGAGTGATGCTGCATGGGCGATGGAGAGAGGTAAACAGACAATGAAAGAGAAGGATTGAGACAGACGGTGGGAGGGAGGGATGGAGAAAGAGTCATTGTCAGAGGACAGAAGAGCGAATAGCTGCTGCTGCTGCAAAAAAAAGAGAAGGTGTGTGAGCAATGAATTGAGTGAGTTAAGAGACAAAAAGAAAAGAAAAGCCATTTCATGGACTATAATACACAGCAAGTTGGGGTCATTAACATCCAGTAGTGGATAAGCATTCAAATTCTTCACTTAAGTACAAACACAGTGGGAAGTAGTAAAGTAAAAGTAAATAACTATGAAGTAGTAAAATGTACTTAAGGATAACAAGTACTTATTGTAAAGAAATGGCCCTTTCAGAGTGTGGCTAAAGTCAACCAATGTACTTCATAAATGATGATAAGCCCTTATCTCTGAACATTCTGAAATGTATTCTATTGATTTAAAACATGTTAACCCCCCCCAAACACACATACAGACACACACATTTTTTATCACACAACCCCTCAGGACAGTGTAAACACCGGATATTTGCCATCAGCTCGCTCTTAATCCATCGACTCGCTGGAGCCAAAAGCCAATCATTTGGTCATCAAAGCTCAGTCATGCGTGGTGGCGAGGGAAGGCTCCCTATGACTCAATCAGTGAATCAATCACCGGATCGATGTCTTTAACTGACTCATCCCAACTTGTTCCACCTGTGATCTTCAGTGATCTCTGCGTTGAGTGCTTTTAAAGAATCGCCTGTGCCCTTTCAGCCTGCGTGCTTCATTTAGGATCAGATTGTAATTGGTTTTAGGTGAACTTTGTGGGTGTCTTTGAGCTTAAAAAACAACCCCAGTCTAAGAGAAACAACTGGCCGTTACACATTATGGGTCCTTCAAAGTAGGACTGGTGTGTAACCACATCAGGTTTCCACATGTCATTCTTCCTCTGGGCTGATGCAGAGGAAAATGGATCCCTCTCTGTACCAGTCTGTTGGTCCTTCCTGAGTCTTGAATTAAGCACTTTGCCTTTGAGCTCCCCCTTATGGTAAAGAGGATTATAGCAGTAATTCCACAGCCTCACAGCTCTGTCCATTACAAAAAAAGATCATGTCCACTGTAAGTACACTCACTACAGCTTGAAAAACATTTAGAATAATTACCTCTTCTTTAGTGACGTGCAAACTTAATGTTTTCTGAATATCAAATGTGTTTTAAATGAGCAAAAATGAGAGAAGTAGGAGATGCACATTTGAGTCTGCACTATCAGTATTTATCTCTCTAAAGGCAAGGTCACCCCTCCTTCTCTCAACAGTTCATAACTGATCTGCCATGAATCAGTAAGTCCTCGGGTCTCTGCATGGCTGGACTTGAGAGGACAGGATGATGCAACATTTATAAACACAGGATCAGAGGCTTGGCGACACAGATTGGTGGATGACAGCGCTTTGTTCTGCTTCGCACGCAGACGGCCGCCATCACCGACATTAGATGCATTAGCGTGGCCGGCTCTCTTAGCATTCAACTATCAATCAGCGGGCATCGCGCCTGACTGTACGCCACAGCGGGAGTGACACCCGGTGTACTCCCACAATGTCTGCCTCCTCTTTAGCGCCGATACGTCGCATAATGACAGCGTCTGCTTAACTGATGCCTCTCAAAGGAAGTATGCGCGTCTGCTTCTAAGAGCCGCAGTTATGGTAATAAGGCTGTCTACCTTAACAGCTCTGACTTCTTTTTCTCTCAAAAGGAAGAGCCATTTCCTGCAAGGTATTCACAGTCAACCCGTGGTAACCATTTGGTGGTAAAATGGTTCATGCATATTGGCTGTGAACATGGTAAGCTAATCACACGAAATGAGCTACTGTAACAGAACAAGACCACACTGGTTCAGGCAGCCTTCAAAGCCTTTCACTTCATGTCAAAGATTGCAGAGTTAGAAAATGAAATTGAGCTACCCGGATGATGCATTTTGACTGATGAAAGCAAACTAGATTACAGTGAAATTACTAGAAAGGCGTATGGCTGGTGTTTGTCAAGCTACCAAGCTGTCAAGAATTTTGCTTCTTTTGAATATGTGGCTCTTCAGCTGAACTCCCCTTCTAGAGCTATTTTTCTAAATATCTACAGGCCCCCTAAATACTGTGCAAACTTTTTTGATGACTTTGGTGAACTGCTGTCTATAATCTGTGTTGACTTTGACTGTGTGGTTATTGTTGGTGATTTTAACATCCATGTTGACAACCCCCCTGGACAGAGGGACTAAAGAACTGTTCTGTCTTCTTGATAATTATGGACTGACTCAACATGTGACAGAGCCCACGCACAATAAGGGGCACACTTTGGACTTGGTCATCTCCAAGGGTCTGGACATTCCCAAGGTTGTGGTGACTGATGTTGCTCTCTCTGATCATTCCTGTGTTTTCTTTGAGAGTGCTATCTGTGCGCACACAAATGCTAAAACAGAAGTAATCACAAAACGGCATATCACTGAGAACACTAGTGAAGAATTTATTGAGGCTTTCTCCCTGACACCTGCCCCTCCACAGGTCTCAGTCAATGAGCTTGTGGATAATTTCAGTTCTAAAATTACAAATGTTATTGATGCCATTGCACCAGCCAAGGTGAAGGTGGTCTCTGGTAAGAGAAGATCTCCATGGAGAAATGCCACGCTGGTTAGAACTCAAAAGAGAGTGTCGAAAAGCTGAGCGCAGGTGGCGGAAAGCAAATCTCCAGGTTCATTATGACATCTATAAAGAGAGACTTCAGCATTTATAATTTAGAGCTGAGAAATGCAAGGCGCTCCTTCTTCTCTGACATCATCACCAAAAACACTAATAATGCACGTGCCCTGTTTGCTACTGTCGACAGGCTAACCAACCCTCCTGTGTCTGTAGCCTCTGTCCTTCAATCCACCAGGGCCTGCAATGAATTTGCTTCCTTCTTCGCAGACAAAATTCAAACAATTAGGCAAGCAATCAGCACCTCCATGTCAGGTACAGGATATGTCCTATCCCTGTGTCCACTTAAAACAATTCATATAGCATGAGACAATTTGATTCTATTAACCATAAAATCTGGAGGACATAATACAACATCTGAAATCCTCCTCATGCTGCCTTGATATTCTACCAACAGGTTTTTTCAAAAAGGTGTCTAAATGCATGACCTCAGATTTACTACAAATTGTCAACATGTCTCTCCTCTCAGGTTTTTTCCCACAGGCCCTGAAAACTGCAGTCATTAAGCCACTCTTAAAAAAGAGCAATCTAGACAGTTCACTAATGAGCAATTACAGGCCCATATCAAATCTCCCATTTTTAAGCAAAATAATTGAAAAGGCTGTTTTTTAACAGCTTAGTGCTTTCTTGGCACTAAATAACTGTTTTGATGTCTTCCAGTCAGGTTTTCGACCACACCACAGCACTGAGACAGCTCTAGTTAAGGTCTTCAATGACATCCATTTAAACACTGACAGTGGCAGAATTTCAGTCTTAGTATTATTGGATCTCAGTGCTGCATTTGACACGGTAGACCACAACATATTACTAGACAGACTTGAAAACTGGGTTGGACTTTCTGGCACAGTACTAAACTGGTTTGAATCCTACTTAAAGGACAGGGACTACTTTGTGTCTATAGGTAACTACACATCTGAGCTGACAAAATGACATGTGGAGTTCCCCAAGGCTCCATTCTAGGACCTCTTTTGTTTAACATTTACATGCTTCCACTGGCTCAGATTATGAAAAACAACAAAATATGTTACCATAATTATGCAGATGACACACAGATTTACATAACAATCTCACCAGGAGACTATGATCCCATACAGGCTGAGTAACTGTATTGAGCAGGTCAACGACTGGATGTGCCAGAATTTTCTCCAGTTAAACAAAGATAAGACTGAAGTTATTGTTTTTGGAGCCAGAGAGGAACGATTGAAAGTCAGTGCTCGACTTCAATCTGTAATGTTAAGAACCACGGATCAAGCTAGAAATCTTGGTGTAGTCATGGACTCAGACCTGAATTTGCGGAGCCATATTAAGACAATTACAAAGTCAGCCTACTATCACCTGAAGAATATATCAAGGATAAGAGGCCTTATGTCTCAGCAGGACCTGGAAAAGCTTATCCATGCATTTATCTTCAGTCGACTTGACTACTGTAACAGTGTCCTTACAGGGCTCCCTAAGAAATCCATCAGACAGCTGCAGCTGATTCAGAACGCTGCTGCTCGAGTCCTCACTAAGACCAAAAAGGTGGATCACATCACTCCAGTTCTGAGGTCTTTACATTGGCTACCTGTATGTCAAAGAATTGATTTCAAAATCCTGCTGTTAGTTTACAAAGCACTAAATGGATTAGGACCAAAATATATTTCTGATCTTCTGCTTCGTTATGAACCATCCAGACCTCTCAGGTCGTCTGGGGCAGGTCTGCTTTCTGTCCCCAGAGTCAAAACTAAACAAGGAGAAGCAGCGTTCAGTTATTATGCTCCGTATATTTGGAACAAACTCCCAGAAACCTGCAGGTCTGCTGAAACAGTCAGTTCTTTTAAATCAAGACTGAAGACCTTTCTTTTTACCACTGCTTTTAATTAAATATTTAAGATTTTTCTTTTTTTGATAACTTACACTGCACTGTATCTTTTACTGTCCTGTTTTCTTTTTCTTTGTTTTTAGCTTTTAACCCTGATTGTAATTATATTTTATGTTGCTTTCAAATGTTTTTATTGTTTTTCCCTGTTGCTTTTATGTTTTGTGTAAAGCACTTTGAATTGCCTTGTCGTTGAAATGTGCTATACAAATAAACTTGCCTTGCCTTGCCTTACCCAGAGCTGCCTTTTATGATTGAAAAGTCTATCTGAAGGATACCTGGAGGATGGGGTGTGGGGTAACACCTGGCATCTGTTCTACTGGTCTACTGTAAGGACAAAGAGTGTTCTGGCCTCCTGCTTCTTAATCACAATAAAAGACATGCCACATCCTCTAGATAGAGAGATACTTGTCCATTGAATAAGAAACTACAGCCAGCAGCCAGTTAGCTATATATTTATTTCCCAAAATGTTGAAACGGCTTTAATCTTACAATATTGGTTATAAAATAAAAATGTTTTGCTATTGCTAAATTATTGGGTTTTAGCAGTTACTAAAACCCAATAATTTCTGTAGCAATTCTGGATATGTCTAAGACCAAGGGCACTGGTTGCATTTCAAATGAAACTAAATTAATATTATGCTAATCACTTGTATCTTCTGCAATTCAAGTTTGGTTATATTGCAGAGTTAATGTATCAATGTAGTAGTAATTTTCTACATTAGTTTATTCAATCAAATACTACTCCTTTTGAGTGTAGTTATGCTGTAGTTGAAATTCTCTGGACTTATGACTTAAAATATTTAACTAAAAGAGTGTGCTGTAAATTGGGGGCATGGAGTGTAAAAGATATGGGCATTTACCAGGCAGGAAGGGCCTACTGAAAGACAATATCCAGTTGGTATATGTGAAATGTACGATTTAGCATTCCTGGCACTTGTCTACATGAAGGGACTGAAAGTCAGGATCGATTTTCATCATCTCTTTTAAAATCTCTTGTGAATCTCCAAATGTTGGAAAAGTGCAAGAGTAAATAGCTGGAGTACACCTTTAAACAGAATGAAAATGGAATCAGAAACACCGGTCGAAGGCATGCATATGTGCATTTGCCCTCCAATGACTGTCCTGTACTGTACTGCATGCAGGAGAAGTGTCTGTCCTCAGCAGGAGCCTCTGGTTAGTAGTCCAGAGCAGCATGCTAGGATCAGCATTAAGACATCATTCTCTAGACGTAGGCTGTGCAACCTGCAGTGCCCCTGCTTTCCCAAAAGTGTTAAAAGGTTGAATAATAGGAAGCTAAAAGATAGAGGCATATAAAGGAAATGCCATAATTAAGTAATGAATCACTGGTTTAAAGCAGGGAAATGAAGTGGCGGTAGATGGAGAATGAATACAAAGTCTTTATAATGAAACACTGTGCTACATTTTGACCCTCTGGTCCTGGTTGGCACAAAAAGAGGCTGATTTCTTGAAAGATTTTAGTGAGATGTGTATGTATACTGTATGTATGTGTATGTGTGTGTGTGTGTGTTGTGTGTGTTTGTGTTGTCGAGCGAGATCTATTAAATATTCATCATTATTTTTCAAAACTGTGCCCACCTTTGCACACAAGAATGGCTGATGAAACCCCCATCTTATTGAGGTTGTGAAGAGTGCCTCTCATTAAACTTGCACTTAGTCCTTTCCACTGAAGACACCCCACGAGTCGTTTATAATAACACACTCCACTGTAATATAAACTCAATAGGTACCAGGAGACACTGCGATATAAGGAAGTCAAAAAGGTCTGCATTTATTCTGGCAATTCAGCGAGCACTATGGCCCTTTATAGCATGCACCACTTTTGCTTTCATCTGAACTCAGGAAACATGGGCCAGCTGGGAGGGGAAAAAATACTTTAAAGCCTTAAACAAATTTATTTTCTCGGCCAAAGCTTTGCTCAATATACAAGTATATAAAAAAATGCAAACCATTGCATTTGAAAGTGCCTCATATGGAATAATTAACATTTTTGTTGCAACACTGTTTGATGAAGCTAGGGAAATAAGTGTTGCATACTCATTTGAACTAAATCCTATGGTTAGGATTAAAGTTTAGATAAATGAAAAAGTAATGTTCTCTACTGTTGAAATGCTCTAAACCCATCTGCACTATTTGCAACACAAGAAAACAGTTTGGCTCTAATATCTGTGGGAAATGAGAGTTAAATAAAAAACAACTTACATTGATAAGTGGAGACAGCTCCACCACCACCATGGGCTCGCTGGGTTGCGGTTCCGGCCGTACTGTCACTGTCAGGATCTTGGAGTTGATCACTGCAGGGGGTCTGCAAGTACACACACACACACACACACACACACACACACACATACAAGAGAGCAAGAAGTAAGAATTTTACTGCACATTAAAGTTTGCCTTATATTGTCTCTCTGTTTTGAGCAATGATGAAAAGAAAAGTGGAATATGCTGGTGAGTTGCTTTCTTCTGTTGTTTGCCATACACACAGACACATGCATACATCCAAATAGGCCCAGAAACAGACATACACACCCAATGCCCTGATATGCTTTTGATGGTTTTGGGTGCGTTTGCAAAAATAAATACATAAAAAAAAAAACATTAATAAAAATGAGAAAGGGAGAAAGCCAGAGCTGGCGCCTAAGTTAAAACAGAACACTGTCCCGATTAGCATTCAGCAGAGCTACAGGGAGAAAAGGGTTTTAACAGATCCAGCTCATCTACAACTAAGAGCACTGACCTGAATAAAAGGGCCCAAGGCTAGCACCATATCACAGTGGCCTTTTGACAACCCCCTGATGTCTCTTAACTTCTATTGTTGCAAGTTCTACGCAAGTTTCAGGACCCATTAGACCTGCACCCATTCAAAGCCCACAATACACTTACATTGACAATGCAAAAGAAAGGGAAAAACATCTAGGGAAATGTTCTGATAACTAAGCAGACACAAGAAGAGAAAAGAACCAGTAGAGACACTATAAGACCGACGAAGACGGAATTAGATAGAGAGAAGAAACAAAAGAAGAAAGGGCACAGGAATAGAAAGGTAGTAGGAATGGAAACTAAGAAAAAAAATACAATGGAGATGAAATGTTGTCAGAGTAAGTATTGGAAAAAAAAGAGATGCAGAAAGGTAAAAGAAAGGACAGGGAAAGGAGTAAAGGGTGAGCTATAGTTCAGTAGCTTGAAAATGTAACACCAATTAGTGGATCACATGAGAAGTACTCACTTTGGTGCAGGTAGGATGATGCCCAACGTCCTGTACAATATGGCTCCGATGACATAGTACATTGTAGTCAGTGATTCTGCCTCTGTCTCTGAAAAACACACAATTTTGCAACAAGTCAGCCCAAATACATGTCATGGTTTGCCTAAAACACTTCAAAATCAAACGTGAATCCATCTATTCTTCAATTCATTTATTTTGTATACCCCATATTTTTGGACACAACTAGTGCTGAAAAAGTACAGAAACAAATTCATATTTACCATTTTACTGAAAAACAACAACAAAAAGGACTTTATAATTTCTTGTAGATGATAAATGGGCCATTTTAACAAATGTGGTGGTATGTTGAGGGGATGATAGAGGAAGGGTATTTAAAAAAATTTTAAATTTAAAAACCCAAATTTCGCACAATACAAACCTGCTAATCTGACTTTTAAATTAAAGACTGGAGTGTTATGTGTGATTGATTTCAGCAAACCTGCACTGATGACTGGGTAATTAGATTTAAATCAACTAAAAGCAAACATCTATTTGTTCATGAAACAAGTAAGCACCTATTTTACCTCTTCATCAACTTGCAGTTTCACCTTAATTTACATTTATTCTTCAGCTGTTGCTGAAAAATGCTCACTTGACTACATGAAAAAGTTAGTTAATTGCAGCACCAGAAGCCTGATCTGACAGCTACACATTCAAACTGAACAATTATTCCAATAAAGTCAAAGTGTCCACATCATCTTTACACAATGTCCCTCTCTTCAGTGTTCTCTCTTTCAAATCCCCTGTCTTCCCTTCTCGCCCCACTCTTCCTCCTCCTCTGTCGTTGTTGCCACTCACCAACCCACTCGTCAACTTTCCCACAATTCTCAGCAGTCCTTTACAGCCCCTTGCCTTCCATCACTCCCTTCAGTGTTCTTTCTCCAAAAAGAGCAGGGTTTTCCAAGGAGACGGACGTAGTGTCACTCTGTAAATGTCACTTTGTCTCAAGTGATGGAGGCAGAAGGAAGCAGAAAGGAAAAGTAAGAGGGGAAGAGTTCATGTTGAGAGATGCCACTCCCTCCTTTGCCCTTTTAGGCTGAGAAGAAATGGAGGAGCATCGGCACAGAGACAGAAACAGCAGGAGACAGAGGGGGCTGATGGTATCAGACGTATTGGGTGACTCATCCAAAATCTGTCTGCCTGTGGCCTAAGAGGTAATACTCAGGAAGCGAGGTAGCTATGCAAGACAGATGAGGGAAGAAAGAGGAAGAGACAAAAAGATCTCGGCAGAGGAAAAAAAAGCCATTGTGAGACTGTGAGGAGGCAAAAAACAGATCAAAGTCAGCAAGAGAAAGCCTGTGAGTGTGATGGATCCTAATTGGACAGTGTCTGCAAAGGCATGCAAATGAGAAAGTCAGTGTATTGTGGGTAAATGGTAAATCAGTGTGTGAGGGGGTGGTACTCCTACGCTTGAGGATGATTAATACCACAAAAGCACTCAATCACAAAACTCTAATTTCCCATGAACAGACTTTTCGTCAGTCTTCGCTTGCTGAATATCTAAATGATTGGTGGTCAGCTGTAATCCAGCAAAATGGCAAACCACCAGTCACCAGCTGTGAACTTTAATGTGCCATTTGTCAGGAAAAGATATGTTTGGAGTTGATGCTAGGCTATAATTTATGGTTTTAATCAAAGATCAAAAGCTCCACCCAAACAGTTGCATGTGAGTTACTCTCTTCATTCCTTCCCGGTTTCTTTCTTCTGCACATTAATCAACAGCACTGAAAATGTTAAGAAGTTTAAAGTACTATAGAATAGATTTGCTTTTGCCCAGTTGAAGTGATTGACAGGCTAATGTGCTCAAGCTCAGAAACATTAATTGACTGCTGTGCAACCTTTTTAGAGTCAGTGATTTTTATTATTAGCACTATAATGTCCTATATAACTATTAGCCAAGAGAATTAGCCAATTTGAGAAAATGTCATATATTTGTTTACTTTTTTGCAAAGAGGAAAATGAGAAGATCAATAGCACTTGTCTGTGTGTTACGTGTGGAGCTGGACCCAGGAGTTTATTAGCTTAGCTTAGCTAGATGGGAAGCAGGGATAAATAATCAGGCTCTGTCCAAAGTTGAAAAAAAAAAATCATCAAATTTCTTACTTGTCAGCTTACTGGTGATATTTTGAAACTCAACACAGTTACAGTTAAAACTGTATATAAGGAAATCTCATACTATAAGAGAGAAAAGCTCATTTGGTTGGTGTCTTCCTTGAGTAATACTTAAAAGTTAATGGTACATTATACCTTATGCATGTACCAGAAATGGTGTATTTGAAACATGAAGTCATTGCTGGCTTGTATTTTTGGATGTATGTGTGCGCGCATGGCTGCAAGACAGAGTAAGTGCCTGCATGTGTGTTTGTGAGAGAACGAGAGAGACAGTGGCGGAAGAGAGGGAGTTTGTCACCTCGAAAATCAGTGAAGAACGGCCCCAGCCTCTGCCCAGTGAAGCGATTCATGAACCTATCAATTGGCTGTGTGTATGTGCAACTGTGTGCGCACATGCACTCACAAAGATGCCAATGAGCCTTTATGAGCATGTTTAAGCTATCCATCTGAGATAGGCTTTCATTATGGGGTAAATGAACCAACCAAACTGATAGCAATCAACTGAAGACCTCAACTCATGGATTGCCAATGGGAAGAGGCAGAGTTCCCACAGGGGCGAAGAGTACTAACAATGTCCAAACTCATATGGCTATATGCAGTTTGGATGAAACAATTTTCTAAATTACATCTGCTTATGGCATGTGCTGAATATGATGCAGCTGGTCACTTTTATTGCACTACAAGCACCGCAAGAGACAAAACATTCACCACCACAAACTATGAGGAAAATGGACTAAAAAAACAAGGATAAAAATATAAAAGCAGGAAAGGGCATGATGAACGGTGGATAAGAAAGAAGACATTAAAAAAAGGTCTAGCTATCACCCTTTTGTCTTCAGTTGCAGTCATCCTTTGATATATCTGAGCAAAACAACTTACGTAAAATGTTCTGTTACATAAAAGCAAGGTGGATGGCTAGCTGGTGGATGGTTTTGCACAAAATGAGCATATTACACGGTGCATAATAAAGAGACAGAGAGGGTAAGTGAGTTGAGGGGAGGTGCCCTGAGGTTAGCCTTCATGATGTCTTGAACACCAGTCAAAGAGAGTCTGTGTCATCAACGCGTGTCAGAGAGGTCAGAGACAGCTCTGCTCTCTCGGCCCGCAGCTTCTCTGAACTCTAATTTGGGCAGGGGATAGGGTGCCAGACAGGAAGTCTGCTAGTGTAATTTCCTGTGGGATGTGACCTTTGGTTCCTTTGGTAGTGGATCGCATCTGCCACAGTTATTCTCTTATCTAATATAAACCGCATTCTTCCCACTCTTTTAAGTCCCTTGCTTGCATGCTTCCTGGTGTCTTCTTTGTCATCATTTTCTCCTCCACTTTTGTGTCTTGCTGTGCATTTGGACAATCACTTTGCTTGTTTTTTGGCTTTCCTTGAAACCACATGGGGGGTTCACAGCAGTTAACTTTCTTGTATCGCTAAAAGCGGACAGGCATCTTTCAAAATTGCTCAAGGATGTGATGTTCTCAAGAGCATGTGGCACACTTCTTCACAGATGAAAGACCTGCATCTTCTTGAGAAGCCCTCCTGGGCCTCTTTACAGTCCAAATCCCTCTCAGCATTACCCTCTGACGTCCTTGAAAAGCCTTCTATCTGCTTCCACAAGACACATCTCTGAATGTGTGAATTCACACTGGGATAACTTTTTGGTCTGACCTTGGCTAAAAGACAGGGTTGAATGGGGTGAGATCAGGTCCTTGTGTGTCTAATATTTAAGAGTCAGGATGACAACTAAAACAGATCCAAATCGCGGCTGTGAGCTTAGTCCTCAAACCTGCTGATTTGTTCTAAAGATAATCAGCCTTACTGATGGTGAGAACCATTTTTTGTGTGTTGAGTCTTCCAACCATCTTTATTGTTTCCAGAAAAACCCCTGAAACAAGCACCAAGGCTTGGTCAGATCTTGGCAGCGTGCAATGCAGGGCGTCTCAAACTGCCCAAGCATAAAAGCAAATCTGTATTAATCCACTTGTTTAAGCCCTTTTTAGCAAAGGCTTCAGTTCTCAAACCCTTGCTTGGAGGTCTAGTTGATAAAGGTTTTTAGAAAAACCCTTGAAACAAACGCTGATCTTGCAATTTATCTTCAGAACATGGGAAGACTGAGTGGTACCAAAAAGCCCAAAATTGGGACAAACCCTGGGCAGTGTGCAGTATCTGTCTTTGGCCCCCTACCTTCAGTCGGGATGGTGAAGACCTCTTTAGGGATGTAAAGCTTGTCCTCCGCTGTTCTGGCCCAGTCCTTCATCCCTCTCCGGCCCTTCATGGGGAAGTTTATATCGCTGGAAACTGCTGACACAGGCTCTCGCTGGATGGTTATCACTGGACAAACAAGAGAGACCAAAAAAACATTTAAAACTACAGTGCAGAATTGGGGCTTAAACTAAGAAAAGTGGTTGAAGATAAGGTGAGCAAAAAACGATGAAAACAGTGCAACAAATGCCCATCTAAAAAAAAGTCATAAATTCATCTTAAAGACACTGAGATTGGTTTACAGTAATCTTGTATCTGTCTCTGTCATGCCTTGTCACGTGACGCACTGTGTGACACCTACTGAGGTTGTTGGTAACCACAAGGAAACTCTGGAAAGGCTTCTGGGACTCTCCGATGAGGTGAATGAAATCTTCTAATATCCTCATCAGCAGAGCAGCACCGGGAGCGACCTATGGATAGATGGATAAAAAAGACAGGTGAGCATCAATCATTATGCCATCATAATTATAATCCATGGCCAGCTTCCTATGAGACATGTCTCACACACTGACACATTTTTATTTATTGCATTATCTAGGCCACTGAATGTTTTCCACAGCGGTAAACTGTAACCACGTGGGATATAATATCATATTAGGTTGCTTGTTTATTGTGTCCAGGTGGCAAGTAGAAACACCTCGACTCAAGCTGAGTCACGCACAAAAACACACGCACCTGGTATAATTAATAGGTAGCCACTGTGTTTAGTGAACACTTGGGTTTTTATGACTCTAATGACACACAATTTCATGTACACACACTCAAAAAAGTACTTAACCACACACACTTTTAGGAAAGTTGGTACCGTAGTAGGCAGTCACTGATTATAAGGCGACAGAGGCACACATACAGTAACGTGACACACATACAGCGCTTTACCTGGTGAGCGTCTTCCCATTTCTCTAGATTTTCCATGTCCAACATATGGCTGACTATCTGGAAGAATTTCTAGACACAAGAGGAAGAAGTAGTCAATTAGATTTTGTTATCCCGTTTGTATGTGTTGCACACTAAAGTGTCTAGTACAGTAACCCTCTGTACATTGGCATATTGTAAAACATAAAATAACGTCTGTCAAATGACTGACTGAGACAGGAGCGTTTTGCTCTCTTACAGGCGGTGAAAAGAGAAAAACGCTGCAAAAAAATCCCCTTTGAGGCTATAGCAACTGTGCAGCTGTAGTTCATTGTTATGCACACCCACGTGCCGTAGAAAGTGGAGCTCCTACATTGAATAAATTTGGAGTGTTACGAGTGTGTCTGCATGTGATAGTGCATCTGTGACTGCATGTTTTGTGAGGTTTATGACTTGAGGGGGCTTCAAGTGGAAGCTCTGTTCACCTGCACGTCGTCGGGAGCTGGGATGTAGGTTGCTCTTTTGAAGGTGTCCGTCACATTTCGCAGAATCTCCGTGGAAAAGAGAAGGTCGCCACTGTAGTAGCTCCTCCTCTGCAAGAGCTCCAGGAGACTCCTTACGATCTGAGACATGCCCTCCCCAGCCAGGGTCCTCTGACCCTTCGCGAGATGCTCTCGTAACTACAATGTGTAGAAAGAGACAAAATGTGAGAAAAGTCTGTGGTTTCCCCTCTGCTGTTTACAGTCAAGATGATTAAATGCATGGCCATCGTGTTCAGCTGGTGAAAATGTCAGAAAGAGCAAGACCAAACAAAACGAAGATCATGGGTTTTTTTCAAAGAAATCACAAAATCAGTGTCACACAATGCTGTCACGTGACAAGGAAAGTTTTAGATGTGTGCCGACGGGGATGTTTCAAGACAGGAGTATATATGTACACGGTTGGATTTTTGTGCTTGAGCTTAAAATAGGCAAACAAAAAGAGGCCCTAGCAGCACGCTCATCACTTCAGAGAAAGAGATGCAGAAAGCAAGATTGTGTATGTGCAATGCAGAGAGAGAGAGCGAGAGACAGAGCCTGGAAGAACAGAAGATAACAGTAATCACAGAAAATTAATTATTGACTCCTGGTGTTAATGAAAGGTTGGAACAGAAGCTAACAGTGCAATCAGCTCTGTCACGTACAATCCCTGACCCCCATCTCCTTCTGCCATCATCGAGGAGATGGAAAAGGTTGAAGTTCACAGAGAAGCAAAACAGTCTAGCTGATGAACACATTCATTAGCTATGTTCATTAATTGATAAGTGTGAGCTCAAAGCTCTGGAAAAGCTAATTAGAGATACCGGCAAGCTTTGAGTAAAGACACTTCTATTTTGAGTAAACTTTTAAAAATTAATAAAGTTGAACAAGAGGTACATAATGGGTGAAAAAGAAGGAAATTCTGGAAGAGAATAAAAACCGACTGTGCCTTCACTTTCTCATAAATTACTAATAAGACAGACAGGTTTGACAAAGGTGAGTTATGAAACTGTGACAAACTGCTTCAAATCATACTGGAAGAATTTACACAATTTTTTTTCTTCTTGGTGAACATGATGAAAAATGCATTTGTAGAAAGGTTTTCTCAGTATGGGAATACTTATTTCTTAAAGGGGAACTTACAGATAAATGTAAATATCTATATTCAAGTGAGATGCATCTGGCGAAGCTCGGAGGACCCCAGAAAGCAACTCCATTATTGTCCAGCATGCAACGACGACTAGCAGATCCTAGTAAGAGAGAAAGAGAGACAAATATTTTACAGGGAAAAAACATATTTAAACATTCAACCTTTCCAAAAAAACCCCACATCATAATCTATTACTGTTATTATGGTTTCCATTTAAGGGCAAAGAACCTTCTGTTGTGTGTTAAGTATGATAAACATGATGCAGGAATGGAGAAAGGTTTCGTACTACATAGGAAAATATATAAATATCTTGCTTGAAACCTGAAACTGAGGAATTCCCATTTATCACAACATTAAGGTCAGGGTGTTTGCTTGACGAGTTTTACTAGAAATAGGGAAACCACATCGCATTTATAATATTGCCACTTGTGGAAAAATAACAACAAAGGTCAATTTTGTGAATTTACCTTTTCTTGGAGTAAAATAGTATTTAGAATAGTTACAACGATCAAATATTTCATTTGTAGCAGTTTCTCAGTGTTTGGCAGCTCACACCTGCTGGCTGTTTTAACCTGGCAGGCAGCAGATAAACTTGTGAAGGCTGCCAAAATACTTTACTGAGACAAAACCTTTTCCCCTGCCAAAAATATATGCACTTGCTGAAACCTGGCTCTGCCTTTTTATGAGTAATAGGTTGACATAAATAAACTGTAAAATGTCTCAGTTAATTAAATGTAGTACATTGATTTACTTTAAATGTAATGTTCTTTAAGCTATAATGTTTAACTGGCAGTCTACCAGATTCATGCAGGCATGTTTTGATGTGGGAGCCAATATGATAACTTGAAAGATGTAAAAGCACGTTTATATTATAGGCGTTCTGAACCACATCTGCTCTTGGCTTAAATTTTGAAGAAGAAAAAATAAATAAATCAAGGGTTGTTCTAGTTTCTGCTTTTGAAAGTTGAAAGAAAAGGTCTGGCAGCAAGCTGTTTGAGAAACTCCATGGTTTAGATTAACATTACCGTTGTAAGCAATACACAAATATGGTTTAACATGCATTCAAGCAGGACATGTCTGCTGTACTAATTAAAGGTAGATGATGGATGATGCATTCGTTGGGAATATAATAATGACTGTCTCTGTATACCAAAATGGTAAAAGAAAACAAAAAAAACAAACAGTTGTGATGAGCTACATCATTTTTAGCATTTAAATCCATCTGAGCATCAATTTGTTCCAGACGTAGGAGCACATAGAATTTTGAAACAAAGAAAGTAAACTAATTTAGTATCTAGCTTATAATTGTATCTCTTTTACAATATTTTCTTTGGTACTAATGAGATAATTGCTGTGCTTTTGTCGCAGTATATTTCCCAAAGGTAACTTAGAAGTCAAACATTAGAAACAGTATGTTTTGTTCTTGGAGTTTTCGTTGACTATTTTTAGCCTTCTGTGGATTCTTTACTTCTCTCCCTTTTGCTAGCTCTGCTCCAGATAACTACCATGTGGTAACGTATACTCATGACACTCATGAAGCTGACAAACTCTTTCTTGTTTTTGTTTTTTTAAATTCTGTTTATTAACTATGAGGTTCTATAGGTTATTTCTTCTCTCACTTTTAGCTAGCTTAAGCTAACTACCAGGATCACATGTACATTCATGAGGCTAACAAAGTTGTCTTGCTACTCTTTTTTGTTTGGATTTTCTGTTGTTTAGCAACTAAAAGCATGAGTTCGTGAATATTATTTCCTTCTCTTACTTTAGATAGCATTGCTTATGTTAACTTCTGGTAGCTAACATACATTCATGGGGCTCACAAACAAAATATTCAATGTCAACTTATGACTGTTGCTTTTAACAGTTTAAGTCACATTTGTAGGGGAGATCGGGTATGGTTGTAACATGGGTAGAGCTGTAACAACACCAATTCCACCAATAAGAAATAAGATAGGAATCATGAGATCATTTCAGTTACTATAATTTACCTACTTCCTCCCGGATCACACATGGTGGTTGTCAGGGCTGGAAACAGGCACATTCAGAATATATAGAGAAAAAAAATGATTTTGAGGTAAGAAATATTATGTTCTTCAATGTGAAATAAAACAGGGGGACAATTTTGGTTTTATAATCGGTCAAATATAACTTCGGAATGAAATCAAGTCATTTTGAGGCAGAATCTGCCTTTCAGTCAATAAGTACAAGCTGCAATCACTTTCTGGCAAGTGCAATACTGCATTACCTGGGTTGTATTGGCCATTTAAAGGTATTTTAACAGGTAAAAAGGACTAGATTGGCTGGTACACAGCAAGTTAAATAATGTAGAGTCATAAGGTTAACTGCAAAATAGATCATGTCTTTATTGTATATATAACTCAGCAGTAAGTCATGTTAAAGGCTACATTCTTTTTTCCAAATATAACAAGGATATTAGACATATATGCCTACCAAACACATATTCCATCGGCAACTACAGGCTTCTATTATAGCCTATAATCACATAAAAGTCCGACCTGGTTACGCTATAAACTGCAAATACTTATCTGGCCACAATTGTGATTAAAAGAAACATTAACGTACCACAAGGACATAATTGCTTTCCTTTGCTAATACCATGGACATAAACTGATGTTTATTTGCACATTATGTCTGTTTGATCCAGATAAAAGCAGCTGAAGATGTAAAGATACTGGGCGATAATGTTACATGCTGCGCACCCTCCAACGGATGGCAGATGATGACTTTTCAGCATGACATCTGTCTGCTCTGCTGTCCAGTCTTTCTGGCCACGTAAAATCTCTTCAGGTCTGTCAACACCTTATACAGTCTATGATTAGAGTTAAAAACGGGGACATTTCTGGGGACAGCTCCAGATGGGGACAGGTCACCGAAACTGTGTGCTGTCCCCGGAAAACTGCAATAGTCCCCGTCTGGTCACCCTACATGTGATGCATTTCTCTCCTGCTAATTTCAAACCACTATCTTAATTTAGCTAGCTGAACAATGGAACAATTTTGCTTCTGTTGTCTACTTGTTACAACTCACCCCAGCATGTGTTACAACCTATCCCAGTAGTGGTGTAGGGTGTAACAAAGGAACGGCATGTATTTGACATCAGCTCATTAAAGTTTGAGAACTCTAGCTAAAAAATTCAGCGAGTTATAGTTGCTGAAGCAAAAAGTGTTACAACCATACCCGGTCTCCCCTACTGTGGAACATCACCTTTGATTTATACAAAAAACTCCGGGCCAAACTGAATCAAAAATTCACAAAGCTTGATTGAAATACTGTATACTAACAGCTAACAGATATTTGCTAAAGCATATCATGTGACTGACCAGTGGCGTTAGTTGGACATTTGTTGTAGACAGTTTCTCCAGCTGAGGCTCTTTTCCACGACATAGAGAGAAGATGCTCGTCTTTACATATCTCATGAGAAGCTGTAGAAAGACACAGAAAAAGTGAAATGAAGTCTAGCAGGCACACAGAAAAAGAAAAATCTCCACGCACGCAAACTCCCACAGACACATACACAGCCAGCAAAAAAAAGGGAGACAGAAAAGCACAAAAAACAAGATTCAAATCAATGTTCTCCTGCAGCAGCTCCCAATCTTATTCCCTTGTACACTGCTCAGTGCTCTCTGTCAGTGTCACTGCCTCAGTGCAGTATCTCATTCCCTCTTCATCTTACCCCCTCTCTTTATTCATCTGTTTTCCCCCCTCCCTCTCTTTCATAGCCCTGATGAAAAAACAGGGGAGAGCGCTCTGAAGATATTCCAAGGGGGCAGACGAGTGTTGGCGATGCAGAGAGATGAAGAGGGACGAAGAGCGAAGAGAGAGAGAAACGCAGAAAGAGAGAAAATATGATATGATGTTCCCCTGCAATGCCAACATGCAGGATCCTCATCTTGTGTCAGGATTTTGAGAGCTACTCAAAACGGAGGGGTCATGGTGGAGTCTGCTCTCTAAAGTTTATCATTTGCAGCCTGTCAGAGCTCAATGCAAGCACGTACACATGTGGCATTCAGGCTTGTACAGAAAATACACTTGCATATTCACACGTGCGCACACAGCTTCAGTCAAGAGGCGTGCTTATTGAACCACAGTGTTTCCTGCAGTGGCTGACACTCAGACATTGAACATCTCACCCTCTACTGGGCAGAGTACCACAGAAAGGATGCAAGAGTGAGATTAGTGCGATGGAAATGGTGTTAAAGAGGAGCAGTATAAGGAGCAATGGTGTACCTCTCAGGTCAAGACAGACAGAGAGGATTAAAGGAAAACACCACAAGGCAAGGATATGCAAAATCAATGAATAGGTAAAGATGGATGAGTATGTGGTTTGAAAGGAAGATAGACATGAGACAGATAATAGTTGAGAAGAGCACAGTTTGGAATTTGTTATAGAAGCATTTGGCTGTGGTGCGAACCACTGGGAATCACTTCCATTCTGCCTGACAAATACTGTGCATATGCAAATCAGGCACAAAGACAGATACACACACTTTTTTGTCTCTGTCAGGGATCCACTAGAAGAGGCATGCATCTCAGAGCCATTCAGAAAAAAAACGTCTAAGGCAAAAAGTGCTTCCAAGCATAAACAAAAAGTACATAAGTATACTGTGGCTCTCCTTTATTTTCTCAGCTCACACACACACACACATGCATTCACAGAGACACTGACCAGGGCATTTTTTCTCGTTGCAAGACCGGACCTCCTCTCCCGAGCCATCGCAGGGGTAGCCCTGTATTCCGGTGCCCTCGCACATCCTGAAGCGACGCTGCCAACCGGAGTCACATGTCTTACTGCAGAGACTCCAGTGGTTCCAGCTGCCCCAGTTACCTCCACCTAGAACAGTAGCAAAGCACCGCCCGTGAACATTAGGGAGTGGGGAGGAAGTATGGGAGGGAACAAGAATCGGCATGTAAAGTGAAGAAGAAATGGGAGTTGTTGATGAGGAGAAAATTTAGATTACAACTCTAAAGCAGCAGTTTCTAAGATTTTTCTATTTTTTAGTAAGGTACCCAAATTAAGTCAATATGAGCCCATTCTGGGGCCCAGGCTCATTACAACACGCTAGTATTTTTGTCCTCTGGGGTCCCGGTTGAAACAGACTCGCAAGCCAAACTGGGACCCAACCCACAATTTCCTGTTATGGGGAACACGGATCAGAGAAGACCATACAGATGCCTTTAGATAATGCATGTTCTATGTTTGCATAATAGCGTTTGAGAGCATGTGAGGGCAAATACTAAGCATTCATTTGTATGCCTTACCGCTGCAGGAAGGGTTGGTGCAGTCTCTGCTCTCCTGATGGGGACCTTTACATTCAGCCCAGCCGTGCACCGATGCACTGCAGCGTCTCTGCCGCTGCTGGGTTCCTGTGTTACAAGTCACACTGCATCTCGACCACGGCCCCCACTCCAACCACTGGCCCTCCACTAGACAGAGGGAAAGGGAGATGGAAGTAGATAGAAGGAGACAGGGAAATGGATGAGGGTGGAAGGAAGAAGATTTTGAGAGACACAGGGAAATCAGGATAAAGTGGTCCAGAAGGATAGCAAAAAGGATGTTTGGGAATAGATAGTTGCAAAAGAGAAAATATACAGAACAGAAAAAGTGAGTAAATAGAATATAGAATGAGTTAGGACGGAGAACAAATACATTACAGAGGCTATTTGGTTTTCCATAAATAGCAACAAACAAAACAAACTTCATGGTTCTATGGACATTTTAAATATTTCACTCGGTTATGAAATAGCTGATTACAATTCCTTTCATGCTTTGTTTTAAGGAGTTCATTCAGAGTACATTCAACATTTCAACTCTTAACTGGCGTTTGTGCAGCAATAGATAAATAGATGATGCATGAATACCAAATAGCTTAACCAAAGCCTGATGACATGCACAGGTGTAATCAAAACCCACTCTGTCCCCTTTAATAAGGGAGCATTGCTGGAGTAAGTGAGCAGTCAAATGAAATATCCGAAACGCAAAAAAAAATTAAGATAATCAAAAACAGGCAAGTTAATCATTTATAGTGTGTGTAGTCAAAGATTTTTGGCATTTCATCAACTTCAAAGCTAGTAATATTTTGATGATGTGTGTTATAGAAAAGAACACAGTGTTCTACTGTGGAAATGCATGACTGTGAATGAAGATTTGTGACAAATAAACTCAGTGAATACTTATTTCTTCACTGTTCTTGATTTTTGAATTTTTTTGAACATTTTTCAGTCTTTGTAACAAAAACCTGACAAAGAAATCAATAACTGACCTGTGAACAACTCTGTTTCTATTTCTAAATACTGTTGATAAAAGGCACTAAATGCATTGATACATTGTTATTTTCTGTCCAGCACTTTCTCACCAGAAAAACGGATGCACAGGTCGACTATGCTAGCAGCTTATTACGAACCTGTAATTGCACTGAATTGTCACTTGCTGTTCTCAAATTGTTTGTGCTTTCTGTACTCGTCAGACAAACACACATTCCTAGCCCTTTCATGCGTGGTTATTTTAACTCCACTTTGGGTTATGGTTATGTTCTCCATATCTATGAAAAACTTTATTCAAGGAGGTCAATCAAGGTAAAAAAACAGCAGTATGTGCAGTACTATTATTATAAGTATTATAAGTACTATTAACAGGTTTATGAGTAAAATATATTTTTTATACAGCAAAAACCAACTGTCCATGTATGTGGACATTCAACAGTGAAGTGAGATTGCATTAACTTTGATTTCTGTAACCAGCTAGTTCAATTGTATTATATTATAATAAAACAGATATTTAACAAATATATGAACATTAATAAAAATGCATATATGCAAAGTGCATATTACAGTATTAAATTGCAACTTGCAGCCTTTACACAAAATAAGAATAAGTAATGTACTCACATACTGCAAAAAATCAGTTTTAACTATAATTATGTAATCTCTTACATGTTGGATGTTGATATGAAAAACTGAGATGATTCAACATGAAGTTAGATGAGGATAACAATATGCTACTGGGTTTCCGCTTATATGTAACACATATGTTATAAATACCACCATGAGTGTTTTAATTTAAACACACACAATTTAATTTCAAAATAAAACAAACAAAAAAAAGAATTTGTATACTAGCCCAATTTTAAGTAATAAAAAGAATCTTAAAAAAATTTAGATAATGTTTTTAATAATTTATGCATGAGAGGGCTAGAGGTGATAAAGTACTGTCACTGGTGTTGAAAAAACAAACTCGTGTTGCCTCCAGTTGGATTACTGATTTGGACTTGAGCTATGCTTTGATTTGTTTTCATAGGTCAAGTGGTTGATGACAACGGAACTAAATGAAAACAGAAAGGTTGTGGGCAGTAAAACCAAAACAATGCGCTTAAAGACAGTACAACACTCTGCAGAGCTGAGAAGAGCAGAGTTGGAAGAGAAATTCTCAGTGGGTTTTTAGCTACATGTGACACGTTACACATAGTCATTTAATCAGTTGTTAATATATAAAAAATGAGTAGTTTACCTTTAAATTACAAATCTTCAAGTAACCTTCAGTCCAGTATAGCTAATGGTAGGGTCATATTTTCATGTCTAGTGTCTAATCTATGCTAAAAAGAAATGTATTATGTATGCTCTTATAATCACAGCAACAGCGTGATTTTAAAATGTGTGGGATTATCTAAGCTAGGGAATTGTTGACGTTTAATCAGATACATTTTAACAGGCTACTATGACATGTAAAATGGGGAAATCTGTTTTTACCTGCATACCAATTCTGCATGCGCTGTAGGACTCTATAGTAGCCTGTATATTTGTCACTAAAATAACAAGAATAGCAATTCAAAGTGAGAACTGTTCATGTTTGGCCTCAGAATGACAAAATGAGGCGTACACTCTACACACAGGGGCTTTAAGTAGCAGAGAAAGTGAAGTACAGTGAAGTAAATTTATTTGTCTGGTACTCCCAAGTGAGAAGGCATTGCCAACTCTCCTTGGTAATGTGGTCAATCATGCAGTGTGTGACTGTTACAGTGTTCCAACTAGCTGGGGCCAACATTTGTGTTGGGGATGACATACACAGAATGAGCTGTGAACTAGAATTTAAGCGTGAAAGGGACACTTTCCAAGTCTGAACCTGAATAATCAAAGTGACAAGTTTATAGTTGCTATAGTTTCATCAACTCTCATCAGCAGGAACTTCTGCATGTTACATTAAATTCAGATGAGCTTAACATGCGAATACACTTCCAAGAAAACAAAATACCATATCATCAAACAAACTGCATATTACACCAATTGTAATAAGGTAGCAATGCAGCATGGCATCTTTCCGGTAGGAAGCTGTTTTCTTGCCAAAACCACAAACTAATCATTTGATTGCAATTAGGACATAACTAATAATGCCTGCATATACTGTACTTGGCTATGAACTGACTGTTTATATTGCGAGAAAAGAAGTAGGTGTCAAGGAACTTAAAGGCAATTTCCAGCCAGCTCTCTGCCCACATGCAAGTGCCTTTTAGTTCTTGTTCTATTTGTGTATGATATTTCTGCTGATTGTGCTCTTAGCCTGTTCATTTTCTATGTTTGATGCAATGTCTGTCATGTTAAAATTTGCAGCCCTGCCTACATATGCTTGCATTTGTTAATGCGTTAGTTTAAGATGTCTGCATAAGAGATTAGCATTAAGAAATTATAGGAAGAGTGAAATTGAATTCAATCTGGGGGTCCAGGGGTCCCCTCCGAAAGGGGAATCATTTAATTTCACTATATTTCCATCCATAAGTAACACAATGACAGAATACAGTGTGTGTGTGGCTATTTTGTCATATACTTTCTCTAATTAAACATCTAAAAGCAAAAATCAGATGGGTGACAATGGGAAAAAAATCTTATCAAATGGGGGGGTATGATTTGTCAGTTTTCGGGTCCTTGATGTGAAAACGTTTGAGAATCACTGGTATAGATAGTACAGAGTGTGCTGTATTGCATAGTATACGGACTGAGTTTATGGTTGGCAGTGAGAGCCAATCACTGAGGCCCATTCAAAATATGCATACACATACACACACACACATAGACAAGATCCATCAAAGCTCTATTCTCTATGCATGGGTGTCTGTGCCAAAAGGCCTATGCTGGCATTCATCATTTCAAAGGACCATTGCCTTTGAACTCCCAAAAGCACGTTGAATGTGTTGTGATAGATTCGCACACTCATATACAAACACATAAACCATATGAAGACACACATCCACAGATTTTCTTAAGGCCCTTGAAGGAGGAGCCTACCCTTTCTCCCAAACCCTCTCTTTCCATCACTGTTCCCAAAACAGCATGGCAAAACATCCCGGAGGCCATACTTTAGTTTACAACGTCTCCCTATTCCTCCCTCTTTGAGACATAACTTTGCAGCCTCTTTGTCTGGCAATGGGGACAGTTTTGTTTTATTTAAACATTAACCTTATAAAAACCCCAGCTTTGGAAAACAAAAAAGCAAATAAAAAATAAAAATAAATATTAGTATGTAGAGACGAGTGAGAACACAAAAAAGGCTCTAGACCAGACAGGCTCCAATGGCATTCACATAAATATTATTTATCATTTACCAGCGGAAAATGATACAGGACTCTTTGCCTTAGCAATAATAAATAAAAAGCACTTACCCTGTGATAATTGCTCAGGCAGTGAGTGATTACATACTATGCAAGCACACACACTCTCACTCGGACTAAAATCAATTCAGGCAAAAAAAAGGTTATTATTCACAAAGCCACCAATGTTGTTATAAACTGTCTATGTTTTAGTGTCTGTGCATCCTTTAATGTCTCACTCAAAGGTTTTGTAGAAACTATTTGTATTTTGCCAGCACAAAAAAATTAATTCACTGAAATAAATACTTACTTTTAAAGTAAGTGGTTTTCTTGAAATACAAAATCACATTTACTGAGGTTTGTGTTTACATCCCAGGAGATATGTTGATGTCTATGTTTAGAAAGCTGCCCTGTGATTGGCCATAGTAGCTGCCCCAGTGTTTCTTCAGAATCTGATCTATAGAGACATTATTTCAATGGCTGCTCTGTCCTATTCCCCTCCAATGGCAGTCTGATAAAGACGTTTCAGCTGGACAGTCTGAGCCAGATTGGAATAAAGTCCTGAGGTGCCCTCGACACCAGAATTAGATGTGCCTGCACAGGTGACTTATTGCTGTTCTTGATGCGGTCTAGGCCTAACAGGTAATCTCGGAGTAGCTGAAGAGCTCCAGTGCAGGACTGCTCCGCAATCTAAACCAAGCCAACCATGGAAGAAGCATAGAGGTCCACTTTAAAGGCTTTGCTAGGCTACGATCCTTGAGGATGGCTGAGTGAGAGATTGAAAAGTGGGCATGACTCCCATGGCTGACCACAGATGAATATGGAAATGAAAATTCTGGTGAGTATACAGGAGTTAAAGCAGCGAGCAAAAGCAGGCAGGAAAGATGGGAGTTATGCTGCATTCACCCCATGTCAGCAGATTAGCAGTTTTAATACATTATTCCACTGGTTATTGGTTAAAATTAAGCCTAAATGAGCTATTTCCATTGTGTTATGTGTTCTACCTTTGTAGCTCTTCATTAACAAGTGATAGGACATACAAATAGACAGTGTATAGCTCCTTTGTAAAACATCAGACAGTTAAGAGGACAAAGTCATTTAAATTCAGAAAAAAAGAGGAACAAACTGTGTAATAACAAGCATAAACAGCTAGGCTAGCATCTCAGTGAGGCTGTACTTGTGGTGACAGTGGTGCAATGAGCTTAATGCTAATATCAGCATGCAAACACGCTCACGTTGACAGGCTGATCTTCAGCAGGCCAATGTTTACAATGATTAGCTAAATTGATTCTATCGCTGTCACTATGGAATTTTATTTAGATGGAATTGCCAGAGATGCCATTTTTTTCAACCTCCAGTTTGTTGACAAGTTTGCAGTTCTTTTCACCATGTGGAAAATATCATAGCTGTCAGAAATAACCAACATCCTATACTTAGAATTATGGGAGGGTGACATGTACAGTTTTCTTACTCAGCTTCTCGTAATTACAGCCTGCACGGCGTGACATGAATGCAGCATTAGTCCACAGTTTAGCAGAGGAGAGAAACACTTGGTCACTGTTAGAACTACAACGGAAGAACACAAAATATAAATGCATGTAAATTCAAGAGCATGATACCAACCCAGTTTGGTTTGTGTTTGGTTTAGATTTTTGTGATTTGGAAGAAACAGAAGTCATGCTGGAATACAGAGAGGTCAAGAGAGAGAAAGAGAGAGAATGGGTGCAGCATGTAAATGGGGATGGTACTAACCAGGACACACTGCTATGTTGCAGAGTTTGGTTTGAATGTCAGGCTGTCCACAAGCCACGGCCCCGCCTCCGTTCACACAGTTCCTGGTTCGCGTTCTGGAGCCCCGCCCACAGGTCACAGAGCACAGACTCCATGACGACCACTCCTCCCACAGCCCATGCACTGCAACACCCACAAACACACGCACAAACACACACAACATGGGGATGAGGAATGAGGGAGAAAGGGGGAGGGCCATCCCATCGCAGGCAAGAGGGTTAGAGAATGAGAGAAACATGAGATATTAAATGAGTCTGAGCACAGTCCTCACAAAGCATGACGGAGGTGACCTTCTGACCTCCACAAAAGCATTCCAATTACAAAGGAAAAGAAACACTGCACTTACATGTTACTACATGAAAGAAAATGTAGGAATGGATACTCGCATTTGAAGTCATGCAGTAATGTAGCTCGAGTCATGACAAAGCAATGAATGTGGTAAGTTTGCTTCTGAAATTATTAGAGCTTTCAGTTACTCTATACAGTGAACCAAAGGATCCAAAAACGCCAGTGACTTCAAACACTTCAAACACCAATTAAAGTATTGAAAATGTTTCTCCTCTTCTTTCCTTCTTCCTTTTTTTTGCACATTTCATCCCATTTTAGAACAACAGATGAAGCTGAAATAAATCAAAATAGAATAAATGAGCAGTGGAGTTGCACCAAAAAGTTTGCAGATAATGAAGGATAATTCATCAGCTTGTTGCTATGTAAGAGAAAAGACAGGCGCATATGCACATGCATGCACAAAAAATAATTGACCTGAGATTAGAGGGAATAATGATTGAAAGACAGATATTAGAGGAACATGAATGCAAAAGAAATGTTCAACTGGAGACTCCAAAGAATGAAAAGATGAATGACAGGACTGGTTAATGAGTGTCACAAAGGGAGAGAATAAAAACAGATGAACATGACAAAGAGCTGAGATTGTAAGAGAAGGGATTTGGGCTTAAAAAGTTTGAAAGACTTTGGAATGAGAAAACAGAGGCAGAGAAAATGAGGAGGTTATTTTGAAGATACAGACGTGCAGCGAGAGACCGCAGGAGATTAAGCAATGTTGAAAGAGATGGAAGAAAGAGAAAGGAACAGATTTGGAGAGATGCTGGGAGAAAGATAGAAGGCAAGCTATAGAGAAGGGGAGGGACGGAGGGAGGGAAGATAGAAAGTTAGAGACAGCAGGATGGAGATTGCTGGTCCTGTGTTGAGCAAAGCTAAATAAATCATGGCAATAAATAATTAAGTCTACTCTGTGAAGGAAGGCTCAGAGGAGCAGGAGTAGAAGACTGAGAGAGAGAGAAGACGGGGGTATTAAAAAGTACAGAGATATAGAGAACTGGTAAATTCAGCAACACATGTTATCAGTGTGTCTTTCAGTAAGCTGTAGAAAGTGGCTATATGTTGTAGTAGTGGCAGAGGTTTTTTTAAAAAACAGCATCAGGACTGTATCCACTGATTTGTTTTGCATTTGTGTTGTTTTTTGTTACTGTACTGTAACATTTTAATGAAATGCTTTTTCAAGTAAGCTGATTTGTGGCACTTGCTGAACTGGAGCCGGTTACATCAGCTGTTCTTGAGTTAAAACTTTGCCTAGTTATAACGTAAGTGTTTACTAGGTAGAGATTTGCTCCAGCAAAAATGTAACACCTCACATTACTGCAGAACTTGCTTGCCAGTTTTGCTGGTGCAACCAAATTTGAAACTAACAAGTAGTAAGACTTTAAGAAGAACTGTACACACACACACACACACACACACACACACACACACACACACTTAGTTTTAGATTTACAAATAGCTGGTGCAACCCAATCCTGAATTTGAAATAATATTGTTGTTGACATTCATTTTGGGATTTATGAGTCATGCTGTAGCTAACAGCAAACAACGAGTCCTAAATTTCTTTCTTTTTTTTTTTTTTTTTTAAAAAATGCACTATTTCATGGTTGCAAGTGTTCATCAGCCCTTATATTAAAGATTTTTTCAGCTTTGAAATTGCAATTTAGTGCAACCAGCTGAAAGTGGTGTTTATCCTCAAAGTGCAAGCAGATTCCTTGGGAGTAATCTCATTCCAAATCGCAAGAACTTTCTCTGGAGATGGCAGAACTTGAGACAATAACGAGCAGAGGAAAGCTATAAATACAGTTCAGTCAGAGTTCTCTTTTTAAGCATCTTTTTTTTTTTACTACAACACCACAGGATTGCTTGTAGGCCATTACTTATTCATCAGAATCGAATCTCCATCCCTCAAACCCCGTAAAAGTGTATCTGAAGTCTGACAGCGCAAAGTCAATCAATTGGCCCATAAAATCAAGCTTGAAGCAGCTTTGGGTTTAAGACACATTAAAATGAATAAATATCATTCGGAGGTGAGAAATGTAGAAGCAAATTAAAGGGGAAAAAACATGACAAAATGTTCTTGGATACAGGGATTAAGATTATATCACACTACCTATCCCACGACCAGGTAAATACTCCCCATTCAGTGATGTTTACAGTCAGAAACACACCAACATGGGGCAATTATATCAAACCTGTCATCTATCTTGACACCAACAACTTCATTAACATTAAACAGCAAGTCTTTTAGTTCAACTGTCTTTTAGTTCTCTTTGCAGTCTCAGAGGGAGGTGGAGAAGAGCATGTTTACAGCTGCAAGCACAGAAAAAAAGAATTAAATAACTGATCAGTGCTGATCAAACAACAAAGTGACATATCTGTGCAACACAACGGTCACAGAAGCAAGTTCATGAACTCCAGAAATTGAGCTTTTTGTGAAAAATGAATAGCAAAAAAAAAAAGGGAGCACACACAGAATTTACACTGGCCTGGGTTTCTGATGTAAATGCGAGCAAGCTCAAATAAGAGAAGATAAAATGTCCACGCTCACCCTCCTTTATTTAAACATATGCATGCACACACGCTTAGTAGAGCACACTTTCACAGCATTGCAGAGAATAAGGTTATTTGTAATGAGGATGTGTGACTTCTATACGTGTCTGTGCAATAATGATATATGCTGTATGAAGCTATTTTAATTTTTAATTTCTTATATTTAGATTTTGAATTGCATAGTCTATAATAGGGCACATGCATCATATTGACCCTAAGTGTCACCATTATTACCAGCAATTTCATCTGGGGTCATAGCACACGGAATGCTTGCATCACTTAACACTATGTATGAGGGTGTGCATGCATAAATTTGTGTGTACACCATCTGCATAAGTCTGCCATGAGTTCATGACTATATCCTTGCATGCACCCTCGTTCTCTTGCTTGAATTAATACTGGAAATGTAGTGTTGCAGCGTTTGACTATGCACTGACCCAGACATACTGTATTCATAATGCACCATTGTTCCACTGCATGTTTTAAATGTCACTGATTCTATGGCAAATGAGCAGTATCTAAATAGAAGAGAAGTAGGGGAACTACTTCACTTTGCACGCTTTGGGGCATGAAATCCTTATACTTCAGTGCATATTCCAAAAAAAAAGTTAATTTGCCGGGCCAATTACTGCCTAGTTTGCTTTGTCAAGAGCCAGACCATTACTTAAAATTGATTATCTGTATCACCTTAATTTAAGAGTTTTACCCATAAAAAACGGAGGAGAAAAAAAAATGTCCATTTTCACTTCATTGGCTTTCTGTCCAAGCTACTTCTTTGATGTTCCCTAACTCGCACAGACACACATACAGGCATGCACAGAGATGTGCCCAGAGACATATCCACCCACACTCACACTTATAACACACCCATACTTCTAAGTCCTAACTTGTGCACAAACACAAATAAATGCTAAAAAAGCAGAATAGAAAATTCTGGCAAACCCATCTACCTAATTAAGCATGCAGACTGCACTCTCCTCACCTCGGGATACTCTGGGAGAAACTGTGAAAGTGTGTGTATGTGTGTGTGTGTACGTCTGCATGTGCTTTTATTCCTGTGTGCCTTTTATATTTGTGGTTGTGATCAAATACATATGAAACAGAATGGAGGTTCATGGTTAAAGACATTTCACTTGCAGATCTTTCAGATAAATGGATTTGCATCAACTGGTTGACATGTTCAGCCAATGAGCTGTGTCTTTATATGTATTTCTCTACAAACTCAAATCGCTATTTCATTTTTATTTTATTTTTTATTGACATTGAGAATGTTACATTAGCATTTTATGAGTATTTTTATAGTATTTGAGATGCACATTTGTTATTTTTGTGACTAAATTGATAGTCCAAATTACTGCAGTCCTGATTAGTGTGTTTGTGTGTCTGCCTGTGTGTAAAGTACTAAATTTCTTTCTTTATGACTCCCCACCGGACCAGGGGTAGACAGGGATTGAATCCAGCAGCATAAAGATTAACAAATCAAACAAGCCCCAAATTATACCCCACAGTAAGTCAAAATAAAAAGATAGGAAAAAAAATATAAAATTAAAATGATTTTAAAAGAAAGTAAATCACATTAAGTTCACTAAACACTTTTATGTCTCTTTGCTACCACCCCCACATCCCCAGTCTACTTGAATTTGGTGTGATCCCATTCAGACAATCCCTGGAGTACCCCTACACCCCTCCAGAACCACGTCAGGAAACATCAGAGGAGTGGGGGAAAAATGAAATAATAAACGGAACATAACACAGCAACCAATATTCCATCAAAGGAAAGGCTGAGGATATTAATGTCGACGCTGAATGGAAAATGAGGCACTTAGACATACAAATCGCGTTGGCACATTTGCATAAAAACAAGATTAGCATATGTACCGACAGGGAAGGAAAATATTCCTCTCACTTCTCATATTTTGCTTTTTTTCTTTTTTTTGGGGGGGGGGGCATCAAAACTCTCACATAGATGTACAGAAAATGCACATAGGTGCACACTAAAATGCACTTGAAGTAACTAATAACACTGACATAACAAAGAGCAAAGCCAGAACAACGTTGTGCAGGCAGGCATAAACAAACAACAGAAACTACACAAACAACACCACAAACACACATACTATACATACTGTTTAGCACATACAATGATGTTCAATGTCTATTAGAGTAAGCCTATTCAGCTCTAGGAAAGGCCTTGTTCAACACTTAGCGACTAAAACCCAATGACTACACCCCATGTGGTGATGCTGACATTTAGGCTGCAGTAGCCTAACTTTTGCATTGAGTTATCCATCCACAGGGAGGTTATGAGCCCTTTCATTTAACAGTCTGTGCTCAAACACATCATTGTCATTATTAGAATGGCTGTGTGAGGGGGACATTAGATCCATATTACTGTGACGGACTCTCTTAGTTATTATTAGGTTCAGACGGTCTGATATTATATCTGGCTCAGACATGATTCTCTTGATTCTACTGAGTAGCCAGCAGCATTCATATTCCAAATTGTCTCTCTCTTGTTGCACCAAAAAGATACATTCAACTGTAGCTTGTTTTGGCAAGGCCCATGTTTGTATAAACGCCAGAGTTTAAGTTGTTCATCTACTACAACCACAGATGCAATTCCTCAGTTGACAGAGAGGTCTTTTTTTACAGGAATGCACCAAGTTCCCACCTAGAAAAATATCAGATTTTCCATTATTTACATATTGATTGCACACATTTTCACTCAAGCACTGAATGTAACTACAGTGGCAACAGTTCTGCTGGAGGTCTGTTATCCTAGCAGTGGCTAAGGTAGCCTCGAGCTGATAGCTGCTAGCCTTGTCGTCTTCTGGTCAGGGAACTCCATTAGTAGTGTATTAGGGGAAAGACAGAATTAGCCAACGGGATATCACTTCAATTGCAATCAGAGCAATCAAACCAGAATACAATTTCCATCTAGTGAAGAACTACACCAGCTATGAAACCAGAATAGGACTCACAATATTCAGGATGAGCAGTACAATGTACCCTAAATGACTCGATCTGGCTTGATTGTGTTGTGTTACGTGTGACAAGGTACACTTCAGTTTGCTCCTGCCTTTTAGTAGCAAGCAGTAGGGTTGCATACACTAACCCTGATTTGCTGAGCACATTTGCAAATAAAACTTGTATTTAATAGGTTGAATATATCTTAGAGCTGCCATTGCATTTAAAATGAAAAATGCATTTGTCAGAATTTGAAGCAAAACTGTAACTGCAGTTATCATACTGAATGCTTTTCTATGTTTATCACTGTAATACGACCACAGATTTAACTTTACATTTAATTTACATTTAACAATTTCCATATTTGTATAGGCAGTATTCTTAGATTTCATTCATGAGTTTCTCTCGTAATTATGTTCTTGTTGGATTCATTTTCTAATTTTCTACACTACCGAATCTGTATAGACATAGGTAGACAGTGATATAGACCAAACAAGGGAAATCAGAACAATGCTGAAAGAAAAGTGAAAGAACAGAAGAGAGCTAAAGATAGAGAGGCCAGGAAGTATTAACTTCTGAGCCGTGGCAAGTCTAATAGACTTGCTGACATCCAGCTCAGGTGTCATGTCTGTCTCCCTGTGTCTTTCCCTCCTTCTCTCTCAGCTGGCCAGTAGTGTGAATTGAAGTGACAAAATGATCCCGTGTGATGTGTGTGATTGTGTGTGTGTGTGTGTGTGTGTGTGTGTGTGTGTGCATACCGCCTACCTTCCACAAAAGTGACAAGAGTTTCACACTGTCATTATTTTCTTCGGTTTTACAGCTTTCTTAACACATTGTAAATGGACAAGTAAATGCAGCATGGGTGTGTAAAGTGTTAAATAGAAAGATTGCGGTTTAAAAATGCATTTTGTCAAATTCTATTTTACAAAACACAATAAACGGTGACTACAGTTTGTTTTCGCAAACTGCAAACAATGTTGTTGGTCCTTTGGTTTTTCAATACTGGTTAATCTTGTTAATCTATTTTCTCAACCAGTCTATCTATCAAAGATAAATAAATACAGGAAGATGGAACCCTCATCATTCTTGAATGAAAACAGTCCGTGCCTGTGAACTGCTGAAAGGCAGCCAGTGGAGAGTTCAATAAGCATACCTGAGCCTGTGACCCCAGGTTCTCCTGGACAGGAAGCGGTGTTGTTGCACATGCGTGTTTCCCGGAGGGCACCGCTGCACAGTGTCCCATAGGGAGAAGAAACACACGATCGCGTCCTCACTTGCCAGCCTTGCCCACAGGTAAGAGAACACACGCTCCATTGTGACCACTCCTCTGCCGCGGGGTCACCTGAAGAGCGAGGCAGAGATGGACAGAGAGAGGATAACTCTTAACGATTTCTGTTTCATGATGTGTCAGATGGAACACAAAAGGTCAAGAGGAACAGTAGTATAAGCTGACATCATCGTAGCTTTCTGGCTGCACGGTTTCAAGCAACTAAAACCAAATGCAGGCTCTGAAACATCCTCAAAAGCAACAGGTGATGTGACAGGTACCAGGTTTCTTACATTCATATATATATATATATATATATATATATATATATATATATATATATATATATATATATATATATACAAGGACAAATCATACAACCATGTGGCTCATTAGTCATTAGTTCAACTTTCTTATATATTGCTGTATCAAAGGAGTCATAGAGTATAAAGCCACAGGAAAGAAATCAGAGTTACTGTTTGTGGAGATGTATGACAAGTCATACATTTTCACTTCCAATTTTCCCACAACCAAAAGCATCAAGACATGTTGGCTTTATTGATTCGTGTTAGCGATGCTTAGTTCTTCTTTGCTCTTATTTACTGAAATAAAATGAAAATTCCCTTGGATGCCTGTGACACCATTGCAACATTACTACAATGAGAAAAGACAAACAAAATCGTAATGTATACTATTGTCAAGAGAAAAGCCTGGAACTATCTGACAGATGATAAAAGAGCTTTGTGGTTACAGTAACCAAACAGACTTTCTGTAGATACAGGGCCATTCTTTTTTGCTTTTCCTCCCGTGGATGAGAGACATTTAGAAGCTGAGAGAGCCCAAGAGCTTCATTTGTTGGATATAAGAGAGCTTGTGCTTCTCATGCTTATGTTGTACACTAGATTTTATATAATTTTCACATGGCCTGGCCTGTGATGCTATATCAATACCCAATATATGGTATTGATGCATGCTAAATAAGTATACACATTGAGTGAATATTGATAAGGATGACAATCCTGTTAATGAGACATGATGATACTCAATATTAATACTCACAGAATCATTGGTAACACATATGATCCCACAGCTTTAAGTCAAAAAAGAATTTAAGCTTTAGATGTAGATATAGTGCTACATATAGTAAAAAAAAAAGCATTTAAGTATGTGTCTTCCATACGTCCATAAGCACCTATAGATTGGGTGCTAAGATATGTTTCGGGTGATCTTGAGTTCTCCTGGCAGCCGTGGAGGGCATCCCATTGTTTCCTCTGAGTTACGCCCTTGAAAGCGAAATCTACGAGTTAAGTCATCCCACTTCTCTCCCTCTAAATTGTTTATGAGCGCCGTGTCCTTTGTTGGAGGCGTCATCACATGGCAAAGAAGGAAATCAAATTAATTGCATGTCCGTTAATCGCATTACATCTTCATTAACATGCCGTGAGTCAGGGCTTAAGCTCATCACATATGCCTGGAGGAAAGGAAGAATGGGGAGAAGCAAGGAGGAGGAGAACAGAGGAGAAGGACAAGACAGAGCCATGGGGTTTCCCTCGCGGTAGGGACTCCCTCCTCCACACAGTGGTAAATGTGGGTGTGTGGGTGTATGCATAGGTGCAGAGCCTCAAACTGGTATGTAACTTATTCTGGTGTGGGTGAAGCAGTCAACATGTCGTGTGTATCAGGCAGTTTCCTCTGTGTATATATACGTTCATGGAATTATAAAAAATATATTAAATTAAATTATGTTAATATGATTGATGTATAATGTGATGGATAATTCAATCCCATTAATTATGTAAGTCACACCCACTCAAAAGCACACATTCACATATTCACACATGGCCATGGTCAATTATAGCAGCTTCCCCAGGGATCAGTCATGCATCAAAAGGTAAATGTGTAAAAATTATTTATATGGAACTCCTTATTTTAACTTACACATACAGGCTGTAGGTAAAGGTCAAGTTGGATACTCTTGTTCTGTGCTGTGAACACACACACACACACACACACACACACACACACACACACACACACACACACACACACACACACACACACACACACACACACAATCACACATACTCCAACATGCACACACACATTACTCACCTGTCTGTGCCTGAAACACACCTGGCTGGTCGGCTGATCGTGGTCTTTGGGTCTTCACCTTCAGATCATCATCATCGTATGGGTCTGTAAAAGTAAAAAAACAAACAAAACATTTATTTCACTTTTTAATGAGTAAAATTTGCAGTGTATAGCTTATATGAAATATATATATATATATATATATATATATATATATATATATATATATATATATATATGAAAATCCAGTGAGAGGCAAAGTGTGTTAAATAGAAAGATTACAACAAAAACTGGCAAAGGATGTGTAGTTTGTATACTACGTGTAATTGTGCCATAGCATACAGAAAGCAGGTTTTTTTAAAGCTATAGTAGATAAAATGCTCATCGCTCCCACTGCTTTTTTGTACACTCATAGAAGTCAAAAAGGCAAGTTTTTTAGTACATCCAAAACACGACTCTGGCAAAAATAAAAATACAAACGCCTACATTCCCTTGGCTTGCTCCTTGTAGAAGAATATTTAAAGAACACCCTGATACATTTCAGCACACATCGTGCAGAAACAGATAACAGAGTGTCAAGTCTGCAAATATAATCTCAGAAAATCAGGAGGAAGTCAGTTCTGACTGGCTCATTAGCTTAGAGGGAAAACATGAAATGTCAATAAAAATATTCACATTGACATGTAATGTGACAGTATTCACAATTCAGCACAGCAAAGTAAGTAAGTTAAAAAAAACAAAACTGAATCTAAATATATCAGAGAGCACATCTGATTCAAATTATGAGAGTTTGTGGAAACAGAACGATTGCCTAGAGAGAGAGTATGGAGAAAGTAGAATCATGCAACATATCTAAGTCGGTTTTATCTCAATTGGTACAAACATACGGAGGCATGAGCGCAGACTGTTCTGATCTGTGCAAATGGATTTGTAGGCTTAGTTTCAGCAACACAAGGCTTAATCAACTCCCTCGGCAGGGGAAACAATCTTTGATTTAGCAGATCTTTTCCACATGGGTACTTCTTGCCCGTGGGATTTTTTGCAGTGGTTTCTTTTACGCATAGAAGCTGAGAGCACTGGTGGAATGCAACTAAGTACTTACAAGTATTTACTCAAGTACTTTACTTAAGTACAAACTTTAGGTACGTTACTTAAGTATGTCCATTTTATGCTACTTCATTCTTCTACTCCAGTACATCTCAGAGGGAAATACTGTACCACATTGTACTGCGCCACCACATTTGACAGCTTTAGTTACTCATTGCTCTACAGATTCCAGTTTTGTCATACTCTTCCTGTCCAGTGAAAATCAATCTCCAAATCTGGTGATTTGAAATGTTTCTGATATACTGAAGGATCAAGTGTTCCTTTATGGGTTGAGAAAATTGTCCTACTTCTTAAGCTAAATAAACAATTTTTAAAAACCCAGTGGATTAGTGGAAAATGCGTCGACATAAATCTGAAAACAGGGCTGTTTTTCTGAGCTCATGAAACATTTACTTTTTAGAGATACATGGTTCTCATAGGACAGCAACGCCGCAAACATAAGTGATCTTAAAGAATATGATGAGTTGCTGTAGATTAAACTACCCAAAAGTTTATAAAGTAGTTAAATTAGCTCAACCTTACACATAGCAGACAAAATTCACCATAAACACGAATCCACATAAAACTCATAGGGACCATTTAAGTGCAGAGTGGGTACTTTTACTTTTGATACTTTAAGTACTTTTAGCTGATAATACTTACATACGTTTACTTTAGAAAAAAATTTTAGGCAAAACTTTTACTTATTACTGGAATATCTTCACAGTATGGCATTAGCACGTTTACTTAGTAAAAGAGCTGGATACTTCTTACTCCTCTGGCTTAGATTTACAGGCTATCTAAGACACAATAGCCACATTGAATGTGGTTGTGTGTGAGTATTAGATTACAGAGTGCAAAAGTGATTGACACTAAAATTTCCTCGCATTAGCTTCTATCAAGCAGTTGACCTCAGGAAAAACACATGCACGCACAGCACATCCTCCCGCTGCCTCCCATTGCACTCACAAAAGCATGAATGCCTGGGAAGTGTCACTGGCTCTGTCACGGTTGCTCAAATGCCCATTGCTAGAAGCCCTCTAATTTGGCCTTTTACAGAAACAATGCTTTGTTTTTTTTATCCTCTAGTTTTTTTATCCTCTAGCTCTTGCTCTTACATTCTAACTCTCTCTCCTATTCCCTTGTTTTGTGTGTTGTTCTTATCGGGACCACTTGTACTTAAAGGCCAAAATACAATATTTTAGCACAGGATCAATGTAATCATTTTGTTTCTGTGATATCTAGATTGTAGACAACTAATCTTGCAACAAAAAGAAACAGTCAACAGTCAAGATGATTTTAACAGTTAACTACAGCTCTTTGTAAAATAAATGACTATTGTGTGGGTTGCTACTTTTATTTTATTTCACAACAAACTGTAATGAACAAATGATGCAACATCACTTTGTAAATTTTTTAGTTGACAATGAACAGATTTCAATTTTGCCTCACTGCTTAAAAGCCTAAAAAAACGACTTAAAAGAATATTGTTGCATCTATGGTGACTATCAAATCGAGAGAAGACATGCACATGCCAAGAGCCCCGGATTTACACGTTTTCATTAGCCAACTCTGGCCAGCCTACAGTACAAATGCCCCCTTAATTGGTGCAGACGCCGTGACATACTGCTTTTAGATATTGTAACCTTACTCATCCTCCTAACCGATCAGCATTCAATGTTACAAACAAAACTTGTTTTTAACCTATGCAAACAATTTAATAAAAAACACTCACCTATGTCACTACTTTTTCTATCTAGCTCCTTAAAAATCCTCTCCCTTCTATTGACTATTTGCTTAACCCCTCCCTTGAGCAGCACTTGTCAAATCATAGCTTAGCAGTGGTAAATAGCCACAGAGGACCTATCAAGCTTTTAAATTCCCCCATATGCTGAAGGGGTGTCCATTGTAAGAGTGAAATTTAAATATTTGAAATATCTCAAATTTTTAAAGGGTAGTGTCATTTTTCTTTAGCCTTTCCGCCGCCAAAAACACAAGCGGTCTTTAGCAGTGTAGTTGACTTCCGGCAGTAGTAACCTAGAATTACCTCCAAAGTCAAGGTGTATATAGCTAACTACATATTTTTTGGGAGTTACAAGTTATGATAGGGAGACCTGTCCATTACTAGAACACACTGTCTGGGAACCAATATGTTATAAGAGTTGAGAGTAACAATAACAGCGCTGTCTTTCTCTTTATTGGGTTGGGGAAGCAAAAACTTCAGCAACCCCAACTAAACAGTAAATTAAAAAGCACTAGGTTTGCTAAACATATCAGTTAGTCTTTATCCACAAGGACTTTTGTCTTATAAAAGTAAAACATACTGTTTGAAAATATGATAAATCATAAATCTCTTTGTTATTTTTCTATACTTAACAACCAAATCAGGCTTACATTAGAGAAACCATTTTAATGACATCCTCATGTCTAAGACAGGACTACAATGCCACGGCTAACAAGGTCTACCATGCAATAAGAGAACAATGCTGCTGCTTTATTTTCATGTGTTCTATATGGATCATCAACTAGAGAGGATGGTAACTCTTTGCTTGGGGCATGAAGATTTAGCGTCAGGATTTTAGCTTTATCATGAATGTAGCCTTGCCATCATGTGTTTATTTACACACCCTTTACAGAGTTCTCATTTTAAAATGAATCTTGAAACAATAAAAATTCAGAGAGAGTTTTCAAACAATTCACAAAGCCTATACAGTAAGTTAGCCTAAGCATTAATAAAAGCTAGCCGGCTGCAGCTGATAAAATCTGCTCACTTTGATCTTTGACTCCTAGAAATAAGCAAAAGCAACCTTCTCATGGCTGTGACTTTTATTTATGACTGCTTATTTCTGGACATCGAAATCGACGGGCCATTACTTCAAAAATCACAACCAATTTTTAAGTGGGAGCCTAAATTTGGCATTGTTACCTGTGTACACCTCCTATGGATCCTATTATGTTAGAGTGAATAGCTTGATCCGACGCCTGTCAGTAGTAACTAAGTGGTGGGTGAGACTTAGTCAAAGGTAAATTTCCAGTTCTTGTCATCCTTGTTTTTTTAAATTCCTGCAGCTGTTCATGTCTGCTAACAGCCACAAAGCCAGCAATGCTGCTCCTGTTCCTAGAAAACATGTGCTACAAATATTACCAAACCACTGATCTACAAGGTTTAGTCTGAATGCCTGCTGAAAGAGTAATGCTAATAGTAAAATGCAGCAACAAAACAACATACAGAAAATGTATTAATTTTTTCTGAGAGCGCCAGAGGATTCTTAGTTTCCAAGTCATTTTCCGTCATAGACATAGAGGTCAGTGAAGCACGACAGACGAGTACTGTCTCACATAAAATGACCTGTGAGGACTGCCTTTCTCTGTATCTCTTTATTTCTCTTTCTAAGCCTCTGTTTCTCTCTGGCTGTCTCTCTTTCTCTCTGTTAGGTCTACAGCACAGTAAAGGATTTAGATGGACACCGGTGCAGAGTCCGGCACAATCGAAAGATCAATATGGATAAACCCCTTGAGAGTACTGACCTTTACAAACCCCACTATATTGTTTAATGTTCTGGACTACACTTTAATGGATACATCATCACACACTTCATCAAATCGTCTTGCCCTCGCTCATCCCTATTTTTTCCCACCCATTTCAGCTGTTTCTTTATCTCCAGGGGAATCTGTTTTCCATAGCTGGCAGTATCATTTCCAATCGTGCGGGTCGATAATCCTATGATTGGTCGGGAGCAGAGGTGCTGATGCTTCAGTGTGCTCTTACACTAGTGTCAGTGAAGTGAAAATGTTTTTGAGAATCTTCCCCAGACAAATGAAGAGACCACCTGTGTAATAGGTGCAATGTAGTCCTTAAAAATATGATGCATGATATGATGATAGGTCATCATCAATATGGTACAAGCATTTGAGGGAATTTGAGTCTAAACAAGTCTACATACAGCTGATGTAATGAGAACACTTGATGTTGAAAGACCAAAAATAAAACTGTAAAAGCAGACTGCTCATCACAGTTCTGGTCAACCCATTTCAGCTGCATCTCCATCACTAAGCCCAATAATCTTGTCTGAAAATAACTGAAATACACATTTACAATTTGGGGTTTAGCATCATGCCCAAGGATACACTCACATGCAGACTCGGGGAGCCGAGGATTGAATCACAGACCTTCTGATAAGTGGGTGACCATTCTATCTCCAGAGCAACAGCTGCCCCCCAAGCGTTACTGTTGAGGGTATTACAATATTAAGAGATGTATGCGCAGTTAGAAAGCAACTGGCATTAAAAAAGTGCAACCTAGTGGCACAATTTCATCAAATGAAGAATGCAGTAAAATGTGGTCAAAAAATATTCTTTAAAAGTCTACCTGCCCTGTACTCTGCTGTGCATTAGCCTGCATTTTTTTCTGCTAATATGGTTGTATCCCCTACAGACCATCTGACAGACACAGAACCATTTTGGGACTATACTGGATGAGACAAGTGGGTGGAAAATGAAACTGTATTCACTTATGATAGGGCATAAATATCACTACAAATCCACACAGATGTTGACTTCACCACCACAGATAAAGTGCAGCTCACAGCCGTTTCAGTGCGAATCATCCTAGAGCAGAGAGACGGTCCCAGAGTAGGTTCATGCCTCAGTTTTAACATTTTTATATAGGAGAACTCTTACGCTACCACTCTTCCACAATTTTTTGTGACTCACAGTTCAACAGTGGGTCTGCTTGATAACAATCACAGCGATTGCAATTATACACATTATCAGTTGTTTTTCACTGCGTGAGAATGTGTGGCTTGAGCATATTTGAAAAGTGTCAAGCGAGTGAGTGACGCTGAATGCGCGAAAGTTGGCAGCTCTGCTTATCCACCTCTTTGCTCAAAACCATTTTTCTCTCTTTCTTTCCAACAAACAATCAGTTGATAAAGGGACATGTAGAAGGACATGTCACAGTCACAGCCTGCTGAGTACCGACAGCAAATAATAAATTGAATGCTCTGGGAAAAAAAAACCCTCAATGCACGTGGAAATTTTGAGGGAGTGGTTTTGGAGGGAGGCCTGAAGGAAGGAAAATCTGATAGTTCCTCCGATGTTGCCTACCCTAGCTTTAACAATGACACCAAAGCTGAAATATACCTTGATCTGATACACACACACTCATGCTGAGACACACACACACCTTCACAATAGGAAGTAAATATGGCTGATAAATAAACGTCATGCAGTAAAGCGGTTTTGAGCCCATACAAAGCAGCAGGCTGGGGAAGGGGATTGGGGCAGAGCCAGTTAGAGCCACAGGCTCCTTTGTCAGACTGAGCCGGGATTTAAGCCCGCTGGGAATACTGTGTGTGTGTGTGTGTGTGTGTGTGTGTGTGTGCATTTGTGTGTGTGGCAGAGTAGTTCATATGGTAATATGGTAAAACAGCCGTGTTAAGTAAATGCCGTGCACAAAAAACGTGTCACAGAAATGTTCGCCGTTGACTACTGTCAGGTCTTGCAATGCAGCTTATATGATTGAATCCACACCTTCCTAAACGTGCACAATCACACACACACACACACACTCACAAACACACACACACACACACACACACACACACACACACACACACACACACACACACACACACACACTCACAAACACACACAGAGCTATTTCTTAGCCGTATATCAAATCTGAGCTTATAGCTCTCTGGTGCTGTCCATTTACTCCAGAGTCCATCTGGGAGAGCCCAAACTGATAGAAGCGCACCATAATGGACTTTTTATAAGCTACTGGACAGACAGGCCCTCTCCATCTCTCTCTCTCTCACACTTCTCTCTCACCTCTTTCTCTCTCAGCAGCAGATATGAAGAGAGAAGTTGAATCAGGACAGTGTCTGCCTGACTGTGGTGGGCCTCAAGGTCATCTGTGTGCCTTCAAAATGGATTCGGAATCTAGTTTTCTCAGCACCACAGGCTGATGGTGGTTTCACACCTGCACGCTCACATATATACACACAGATCAGCCCCAGTCCTGGTGTTCTTCCAAACTGCCACGTTGGCTTTGTTTCATTTCATTTTCATTCTCAAACTCAAATAGCCCCTTTCCCACCGTTTTTCTTTTTCTTATTAGATATTTTCAAATCTTCCAACTCCCACACCGAACAATCATTCTGTCTATCCTTCTGCCCTCCACCCCCTCACCCTCTGTTTTCTACCTCAGCCTTTCTTTTTCTTGGTTCCGTAACAAGATGAGAATTATGATGGATTTACAGTCCAGGGGACTCTGAGCAAAGCCACAGAGCTATCTATTAAGAGGAATCAATGCGTGGACGTCCAGAACAATTCATTCAAAGCAGGGCAACAAAATTACCGCACTCCGCTGGCCTTATCAATTCCAGACAATTACACCTATGGTTTTGCATGTTTATGCAGGAACCTCTGTATAGTGTGTTTCCAATAAGTCAGTGTAGCAGGGTTTACAATCATGGCTATAAGTATGTTAAATAAATCGATGTGAGATAAGCTTGAGCTCAGACACCACAGTTCCCTGAGTGAAATACCTTGTGTCCAGATTAGACATCTCACTGTCTTTCAGTCTGGCAAGAAACTGTCTTCAGCGTCAACTAATTAAATAATTAAACTCGAGCTGATAGGAGAAACAAGACATGAAGACATGAAACTACAGCCATGCTAGCGACCTAGTGAGGCTGTACATGGCATTTTGAGCACAATGTTACTGTCATCATGGCAAGTAGGAAGGTACATTCATTTGTCAATATATAACAAGTTGCTGTTTAGAGGGTATAATGATTACCATGTTCACCATCCTAGTTTAGCCTGTTAGAATGCCAGCATTTGTTAATTAGCACTAACCAAAAAGTACAGTTGAAGAGGATGGGAATGTCCATACTTTTTCAAGTGGGTCATAAGCCAAGTACTGGTGGACTGCCTGTCTGATCCCACCAACCAACATTGCCGTCCCTTTTAGAGGGAGTAAAACTTATGTTATTTAACTGGCTCTTTTTGTGGTTTGTTGTTGGCTTCTGAGAGGTTCATTAAGGTTAGAAGAATTTTTCTACCCATAGAGAAGCTTGTAATCCTTCATATGAAGCAGCCTACGATCTTTGCTGCTTGTCATCTCCCTCTCTCTGTCTTCATCTTTTTTCCTGATTCTCTCCCCCTGATAGAGATCTGACAATTATATCACATAAAAATAACCAACCATACCGAACTTGGCACTTTACCATGAGGCTTTTCACATGACAACAGCGAGATGTATTTACATGGCACAGCCTCACGAAAAAAAGATCGACTACTGCACACATTTGCCTCTGCAGTGGCTATAGTTGCCATAGCAACACCGTCATGCTGACGCCGTAAAGGAACGAAAGGGACACGGGTGGTGATGGGGGCTTGCAGAGGGACAGAGGGAGGGAGGTGGATTATAAATCACTGTTCACACGCAATCGCCAGTCCTGCATCTGACAGAAAGGTGAATGGAGTTGGGAGACGGTTGTTCGTAACTGTTGTGAAGGGCAGCTGCTGTGCTGTTGACTCTAGTATTCCTGTCTTTTCCTTTCTGCCTTTTCCTTATTTGTTTTGTTGCTTCCATTGTTTCTTTTATACTCTTTCATCAGTTTTTTCTTTTTTCACAGTCAATTAAGTGTTTTCAATATGGGCCTCTCGTGAATAAGCGCACATGGTAATGTTGGCCATGTATGTTCATTATTGTATGGCACTGATTCCTCTTTCTGGTAATCAACAATGAAAGCAGTCTGTGCATCCTGCTAATAAAAGAATTGTGTGCAATTTATAACTGCCACGGAAAATTATCCACATCTGCCAACAAACTGAAAAGCATTCGTGTTGGTTCATAAACAGGCACACACGCATACACACAAACTGCATTTGCATGGGCACTTAGCTCACAGGCCAGTGCAACCGAGAGCACACTCTGGCAGGTGTTTTTCATGAATCAGAACAGAGTAGCATGAGAAGAGTCTAGTTCTGGTTTTCCACTTGGTAGAAGGGGCAGAAGAAATGGTACTCAGACGCTGGCTCTCGCCCTCAACCTCTTCTAGCTATACAAACATTCACACACCACTTATCTCTACTCTGTCAAATACTGTTCATCAGTAAGAAGGGTCAACACAGCAGGATGGAGGGTGGGGGGGTGGCTCCCACACAAAAACGTTCCCAGACATATTTAGTTTGGTGTAGCAGTAGCGAGGTATTTACTGCAAGACAGGGAGCTGAGTCAGTCACACTTCCTGCTGTTTTGTGTTTTTTTCTTTTAGGTGAGTTTGGAAGGATGAACCCATGTGAGGGAAAATGGTAAGAGAGCAGTAAAGAGAGGTGAAACCCAAAAGGACAAAATAAAACAGAGGTGACTCGGCCAGTCACTGATAACCCTCAATTGAATCATCATCCAAGACGATGCCCTAGATTTCTACATGGTTACCCTCTCATTTCATCTGGGAACTGGGAACTGGGAGATTGAGTTGTGAGTTGAAAATTGAAAAATACAACATATTTATTGTCATGGTATCACGGAAGTTGCTGTGATTTTTATGAATGGATGTTCTCTTTGTATATAGTTTTCTGTGTTGTATATTCTTCTTTGTGACTATTATACTTTGCTACAGTCTAATATGCACTGTGTGTTCTGGTTAGCTTTTATATGCTCAGATATATTTTCGACTCCTCAGTTACAGTATGTTCTGTTTTGTTCCAGATGATTTTGTACTATTCTTTAGGTGTAATAGCACTTCATCTGAGCACTTTTGGCTTCCATAATATAACTGCCAGAGTTTATTTCTCTCAATGTCTGTAATCTTCTAGGTGCTGCTGCGCATTTAGAACAATATGTTCTAGAAACCAATACACATCCATATCCTCAGTGTGCCCATTCACACAAATACACAACCATGAATTCATTCCCACATAAAAGGCATATGCTCGCTTATACAAACATGCTCGCATCCGCCCACACATTATCCACTCCTGCCTGGAGAGAGTGACCTCAGTGGCTTGTGCAGATGTATCAAATATGGTTGCTATATTGACGATGGAGACTTAACCAGCATTTCAGCTCTTACGGCCGTCAGTAAGACTCTATGAAGCCAACACAAATATCAATGTAAATAAACTGTTCAGTGACATTTTGAAAGCTCCCACAGTTCCTGGGGTGCATCTGGGAGAAATTGCTGTCCTTTTGCAAAAATGGTGCATATGGACTGAAGTTGTGCTTAAATATTACACATTTTGTGTTACATTGTTAATATTTGTGACTTGGCAAATATGTAGCAACGTGTCCTCTTGTTGGCAGCATCACTTTCCTTTCAAAATGCATATGCTGTTGCAAATTATTAGTATACATATGTCATTTGTAAACAAGAAAATTAAGTAAAAGATGCAATCAAGGTTGTAAAGTCTAACTGTAGCCATCTGCTATAAATGGTCATTTCCTTTAAATACGTGTCTCTGACTGAACTTTCTTTGCAGACAGCTATCTCTGTTCAGGGGACCAGCATTTGGAACTTTAACCATCTTTATCCAAGAAACTTAAATGGATCACGAATAAGATCATTCAAGTTGAAAGTTCATTAAAAGTAAACTGTCTGGAAAAGTTACATCAATACCACTTGGCAGAAATGTTTAATGAAGACTTAGCATTCTTCTGAAAACCTTCTTCATTTCAGTTGCTTTAGAAGAGTAACCACGCATGTAGTCCTGGGTGATCACATGTCTTTCATTTGGATATATGTACTATGCTACTATGTTTATTAAATCTAGTATCTTTCTGATATCAGCTCAAAATTGTTTAAGACTTTACCCTACTGTAATTCCATACACTCAAAACAGCTTTCTTGCTTGGGGTGCACTTCTGGCCTCGCACGTATTATCATCTGTGATATGCCTGCTGGGGTAAGGTCGAAGTTGTACAGTGATGTGCAGCATTAATCACAGAGGTCCTCATTCATAATAACTCCAATTTTTTTGCAGAGATGATTAATATCTGGCATTAACAAATGTGACTCTGGCCCTGCCATATCCCATTTTATTTCCCTGGTGTGATAGAAAGAGGAATTTTACATACCTGGCCGTACCTGCAGAGGATCACATTCTGTAAAACTGCAATCGTAACTTTGAGCCCTTATAAGCTTCATGAGTGGTAAAAATAAGGGATGGCTTGCAATGTAGAGATAAACCCTGACACAACAACCACAGGGAAGTGACAGAGAACGACAGGAGAGTGAGACAAGAATACTTGATAGATACTGTGGATACATTTTCAACTGCAATACTTTTCTGATACTGGCCAAAATGTGTCTGTTTTAAAGAGTATTGGAAACTGTTAAGTACTTAAAGACGCTATAACATGTCTGGTCAGATTTGTGATCTCGTTCACCTTATCACCTAACCGGTTTTGGCTGCAGTAATCCTGGTTAAGTTCTTTTGTGCTGGTGTGAAAGCTGTCACACTCTGTTGCAGACTAAACAACCTTTTCAGACAGGAGTCTTCCAAGAGGACTCTGGTTTGTTTGTGGTGTGACAGGAAAATAGACTAACCACACGATTATATGAGAGAAGCATGAATTCAAAAGCTAAACTACTATTAAATCATTTTGCTGAATGTGAACTGTCAAGCAAGACAATTTAAAGGTAATCTATACCCAGTTTCCAGTTTATAAGGTACGCTGAGCAAAGGCAATGTAGTACACCAGTAGTGCAATAACTCTTACATTCATGAAATTCATAATGTTCAGGTGAGATGTGCTGATTAAAGTTCAGCTGTGTGCTGTTGAACTGTATTGCATTATACCAGAATTGTATCTTAATTAGCATACCCTCATTGGTATAAACGGGCAACTGAGTTTATGTAAGCAGTGTATTTATTTATGTAAGATAATTCAGTAAGCATAGTAAAACGTATGCACAATCAATTATTTCTTTGTGAGCTCTTTTTGACAGTAGAGAACATAAATATGGGATAAGATAAGCATTTATTTATCACTGGTGTGAGGGAAATTCAGGTGTTGCGGCAGGTAAGTAAAGATAAGGGAATGTAAAAAAACAAACAAAACAAACATAATTCTAAGTATGTAAAATAAAAATAATCCAATAAAAATACAAACTGAGCAATAAAACTGAAAACTCAAAATAACATCAACAATTAATAACAGCATACACCTTAATATTATGTAATATGATTATGTAATTACACTATCAAGCTGTACAAATATTGTAATCTAATATAGTTCTGTATGATATCATAATGGATATAAAATATAATATAAGGTGAAACAAAGTCAACAAATAAATATAGCAAATAAAATATATAATTATGTATAGTATGACCATGGTAGTATACTAAATAATGAGTGGTAATATAAGAGGCAGTAAGCTGCAACATGACTTGCTGTCAGTCAACATAATTTGATTTCCTCACATGGATCCATGTAGTGCTGATGATGCAGGAGGACCTCACCAAAACTATCCAAGGAATGAGCTACCTGCCAGTCCATAGTGGCTCTAGCATTGAAAATCCATATTTCCCTATACTCCATCCTCCCCATAATCCCTCTCTCCTCTTCTCTACATTCATCACAACAGTCTCCCATAGTATTAACCTCTCTCTCTCTCTCTCTCTCTCTCTCCCTCAGAGACAGGAGTATGGCTTTGACCTACAGTCAAATACTTCTTGACTCCTCCTCAGTGTGCAATAGTCCACACACACACACACACACACACACACGCACACACACACACCCCTACACACACACACACACACACACACACACACACAGCCAACAGTGAGAACAATCTTCCCATTTGCAGGGCTCAAGGACTGCCAGGGCCTCATCAGTTCATGAGATGAGGCCAGTCCAGTCCGGCTCGTTCTTTCCTTCTACTGGTCCGCTACAAAATGTTCCAGGCAATTTAGTCCAAGGAGAGTAAAGGTGTTGTGCAGAACGAGCGCCTGGATAAATAAAGGAGGGCAGTCACGCCACAAGGCTAATCGAGAGAGCAGTGCTGTCGGGAGCTCCATGCTAAAGAGTTCATTTCGGCTATGAAGGTCAGCAGGGCTAATCAGAGTTGTGCATTTTTCCCAGGGAGAAATGCTGCATCATGTGTACCGGCTAGTAGGTTGCTGTGGGAGTTTTAAGACCTCTAATTTTGAGAGCACCATGCTTAGTTAAATGATCCTGCATTGAATCAATAAAATAATACTCTGTCCTAGATTTCTGTACGGTTACTCGAGCCGAAGCAAAGTCTGTGTGGGTGTGAACATGTATGCATGTGCATGTGTTTTGGGTGTGTATCGCTACTTACTGTGAATATAACGAGAGTTGACACAAAGCATTTATTCTCTGAAGACATTCAAGCAGAATGTGATTAAAATAAAATAAAGGTTTCAATATTTTCTTTAAAAAGTTCCTCCACGTCTTCCTTTGCCTTTCCTGGCATCCTTTTAATGTTTTTGTTCTCACTTTTACTTTACAATAAACTTTTTTCATCAGATATTCAGATGGTTCACCATCTGCCACTGTGAGACCCATGTTCGTTTGTCCTAAATTGATATATTAGATAAACATGAAATCACAATATGAAAAGGTTGCTATATTGTTAATCCCACTGAGAATCAATCTCCTAGTCCACAGAAACACTTGGGCAATGTTCAAAGTATTATTTAGGTTAGGTGTTTTTTATCCGTTTGAGTGCCAACAGCTTTCAACTGTATAGAACTGAATAGAACTGTGGGCAACTGCTTCGAAAACACAAGCTCACAGACCTCTGTATCTTCTCAGAGCTAATTGTGTGCTATCTGCCCAGGGGAAGTAGCACTTGTGGGTAAAGAGTGCTTGCTGAAGAACGTCAAATGTGTAGACTCAGGAGTTGACCAAACAAACCATGGATAAAAAAGAATGTATACTTACTGGTTTAAAAAAAAATCTATTTTTTTTCCCATTCCCAGTAAAGAAGCTGGCCATGGATGCCAGTTCTCTTGATGGTGTCATTTTGTAGCTTTATGTAGAGTTAGTACTTATATATATATATATATATATATATAAAAAAAAAAATCTCCCTCTCACCCTCTAGGGGTGGTATGTGTCATCCTCAAGCTCGGGCCCTCTACCAGAGGCCTGGGAGTTTGAGGGTTCT